>MNCL01000095.1:0-688398 GCA_001932985.1 Proctacanthus coquilletti | reverse complement strand
TACACATTTTGCCTGAAGTTTTTAGTGAAATTAAAATGAAGGAAATACACTGAAATTAACAGAGGTAAACTTTATTGGAGTTTTTTTTTTCTAATGTAATTAATATAAAATTCATTTGGAGATAATTAATAAAAGAACAATGCCACTAATCAAAATTTCTTAAATGCTATTTCTATACAAGTGGATAATAAAGAAAGTTCTTAACTTTAAAATTATCTTAATTTGATATTTAAGAATGTGGATTAATTTCAATTTTTGTTCTGAAGCAAGGCAAGAAAATAATCTTTAAGATTAGAATTGGTTGGTTGTACTTTCCACGTTTCCACAATAATTACACAAGTTTCAAATGGTTTAACAATGCGGGTGAATAAAATTTGTCACCTTCTTTCTTTCGTGACCTTTTGCCATCGCCGTAAATGTAATTTGCACCTGGCTGGTGAGTCGGTACTTATGTAAATCTAAATGCCAGCATAAGTTAAATCAACGCTGATCTAGCATCTTAGGAATTCGCCAATTATTCTTTATAGCTAATTGTAGTGTAAGGAAAGATAATTAATTTGCATAACACAATCTGCAAGCCTCTGTATACAACCATGAACTCTCATCACATGCCCTGGCCATAAATTCCAACTTTGATTTATCAGCGTCGCCTGAGTTAGAGTCTAATTGATTGCGCATTTCTAAATCAGAAAATAGGCAAAGTAGAATTTATCCAGCGATTTGATTCTAAACCGAAACTATCAGCCTGAAGTCCACAAAACTCTAGACGACGAACACCGTCGATGGGGTGCAGCACTAGAAGTGTTAGATCTAAAATTAAATGTTTAACAATGAAAATCATCTTGAAGATTTTCGATTTGCTTTTACAACTTCGTAAATATTTTGGCCAGTGGAACAATCACGTTCGCGTACGTACGTCGGACTGCATCAATCTGCACGCCATGTGTGTGCTAAGAAAGAAGCTAAGATAGATCTACGTTGAAGTCGGGGAGGGGCGACAAACAAAAATACCAAAATATCGCACAAAAATTTTTCGCGAGCGAGAGCTTAGGAGTTTGGGGCCACCATTTCAAATTTACACTATCGAAATCTCGGCGCCCCATTCAGTCCTGGTCAGGCTGCCTACGAATTGAGCGCGTCGCGATACCTTCTTGAATTCATTTTATTTTTTTCCGTTTTATGTGATTCTTTTATTTTCATATTACGCGCCCCGAATTATATAATTGACCAAAAAAGTGTTAAATTAATAAAATGTACTACGATTATAAACGAAATTTCGAAAAAAAATAATATTATTGGTTTTTTAGTGTTTTGTCCAAAGTTTTTTTGGATTTACTTTGACATATAACAAAAAAAATTTTTTCCTCTAGTTGTTTTAGAAAGAAAGTTTGTGAATTGTTTTGGTGTCGCATTGAATTGGTCTAACCTTTCGAAATGGCCCCTAACCCACCAGCAACTGCAGTCGGCTCAGCAGCGGCACTCAATATCGCACAAACTCCAAATCTAGCCAAACCTCCAATTTCCTCGTCTAACACGTCTAGTGAGTCTAGTAACAAAATTGAAGGCCCGAAAATTGCGCCAAAAGGTGTTGTACCTAATGAGGATGTATCAGAATTTGCGACTAGACGAGAACTTAGCCGGCCACCTGTTCCGACTGGGTCGAAAGGTATTGTACCTAATGAAAATTTGCCTAAATTTGGTCGACCACCTGTTCCACCTACGTGTCGTGCTCGTAAACCCTTGGCATTAGTCCGTCCCAAGTTTCTGACCAGTGCTGAAATTCTAGCGAGTGTCGAGGATCGTATGAACGACGATACTCCAATGGATGTATCTCTTAAAGTCCAACCTAAATCAAATTTACCTTCGGATATGACGAGCCAGAGCATAGTGAACCGCATAATGTCCAGAGAATCTTCAGTATTCAGTTCACGGTCGTCAAGTCCCACATCGGTCCGGAGCAATTTCTCTGGACCAACGTCGTACAGCAGTGAAAGACAACGCTATAGATCTTTGACACCGCGTCGTGTCTTTCCACAAACGTATACCGGCCCAAGTGAGCCTAACATCTATGAGATGCAGTCACTGGAACCAGCGCCAGTTGTTTTTGACGCGAATTTATCATTCGTCTTGGGATGCAAGAAGCAGCCACTTCGCCAGACCTTCAGACCGTCACCGTCTCACACTGAAAAACAAACCGCCTCGAACTACCTGACCGTTCAGATTCAAAACTTCTTGAAGCGCACCGATCATGTGATGGAGGAATGGAAATTGCTGGGAAAACGGTCCGGCCGGAGTGATGATGACACCATCAGTCTAGTGGAGCGCCAGCGGGAAAGGAGCGCCGAAAGGGGCCACCGGTCGCGCAGTGTTACAAATATTCTCATCAAGGGCTATCAATTATCCAAATCACTGCCTCCGACGGAACGATCCAGTTCCGTAGCTAGAGATCTGTCTCAAGATGATGACCGAACAATAACCGAAGGTGATGAGGTAATTATCAACCTTTCAGGTGTCTTGTCGCGATGAAAGCGTTTGATTGGCGAACTATCGCCATAGAAATTATAAATTCGCTATGCGAATGGATTGAAGAGAAGAAAATGAAAAGGGAAAATTCAATTTTCACACAAGTTATCACAGTTCTTATCGCTGGCGGACAGAGATTATAGTAATAGTTAATAGCTAGTCTGTTGCACTTTTCCTAAGAGAGTCGGGGGCTCTGGAGTGTATCATTTTAGCACTTATCAAAATTGGCCAATTACGTATGCGACCATTACTACCTTCAGGTAAAAGAATATGATGAAACATGGCATCTACATGCATTTTCTTCCACCTTCGTATGTCCTAAATAAGCGATATTTTCCGATTCGACTGGAAAATCTTAAGCTCTGTAGAAATTTGAAACTCAGAAATGCAAAAATATTTCTGATGCAATTTAAAATATTTTTCAAAAGCCTTTAAAGTTGTATAAATATTTTGTGACGAATTTTAAACTTTTTCTTAAAATATAAATTTCTAATTTTAGCTTATATAGTATTTTTTATAGTGTATTTAGTGAATCATTTGAAGAACAACGAAAGTTGATGAGTAATACTTCATCAAAACAATTTTCTGATTATCCAAGTATTGTTAAAAATTTGATTGAAAATACGAATTTTTTCTCTTAACTAAAAAATTTGCCAAATTTTTTGTGTCCATAAACCAAAATGACCCCTTAAAATAAATGAATCGTATTTCAGACATAAATTAAAAAAATTTTAAAATCAAAGAATTTGTTCTAAATTTTGTTAGTAAATGCGTCGTAGTAGGAAGAATAAACACCACCCGGAAAAATGTGTTTCGGAAATTCTCCAGAAACGTTGTGAAATGTTATAGAAACATTTCTGAATGTTTATTTTGATAAGTTCTCAGTCTGAACACGATTTGTACGTGTCATAAATAAAACGATATTCATTGAGTCGATTAATCATAGGTTAGTTCAAAATTTTCGCTGACAAAACACGTGTAAAAACAATAACACTCGAAAATCCGCTTTGTAGTTTGATTCAACACATTCTGTTGCGCCAGATTCAGTAAGTGCTTCCTAGTTTCTTTAAGACATGTCTAATGTGTCTTTCGCAAAAGTACAAAAATATCACAAACTCAAATTATCCCGCGATATGTGTTTGAAAAAAATAAAAATCAAAATTTCGACTCCTCTTAGATGCAAATCAAAGTTTTAGAAATCCCTGAAAACGTAAATGTTTAATAAATCGAAATGTTTTGTCATTTGGATGAACCTACAGGTACAAATATAATAAATAGAGTTCTATTTAAATCCCCTGGACGATTTTCCCTGTCAATTTCAACATAAAAATGTTTAAATTGTTTCCAAGTTGCTTCTGTAATTACAAGACCCCATTATTTGTCCATCCGAAATCTTCCACTGTAATAAAGTCTGCAATTTAAAACCATCAGAGGACGAAAATAGACCTTCTCAATCCAAATATAAGTTTTCTCACTTTTCTTTTTTTAAACATTTTGAGTCAGTGGAGTACAATTTTCGCTATTTATTTATTTTCGATTTTTTTTTTAGTTTTTCAAAAATGAAAATAATAAAAGCTGTCAGTTATTCTGGATTTTCGTTTTTTGCCTCTAATTTCTAAATTGAAGACATGCCAATCGAATGAAACAAATGAACCCTTTGAACTTCGATTTTTGTGTACTTGACTGTGACCAAATTCTTAAATAGATTAGGCCTTGTTTGCTCCCTGGTAGTTTGGAATGTTCTTTTTTTCAAAGATAAAACGGTCTTCATAAAACTGTTTTTGGAATTCATTTTTTTTCGAAACGTCGATATGCTATCAAATGGCTTAAAACTAACAAGAATAGGATTTTTAATATTTCAAACTAATTTTAGAGATTCGAGTTAAAATGAAAATTTATAGATTCATTCCAAAATGTTTGACAGGAAGTTTGTATCTAAGAATGTTCGTTTGTTACTATCCAAAGTCCAAGCGACTAGATGGATTTTAATAAATTATTACCTCAATGCCGAATTTGATGTCAACAAATATTGGCTAGAAGTTTTACTTAATATTTTGTATTTAGCTTTTATATCGTTCAACTATTATATCGTTCAAGTAAACAGTTTTTTTCTTACTTGAGGCTTTGAACATTTTAATTGACATTTTCAAATGCAATATGAATTCATTCATAAGTGTCTACTTAAATTAGCAATCTTATACATCTTCACTAGAGATGCCGCCAAACCACAGAAATAGTTTACCACATGCAGTTGCAGGGAATATCTCACTTTTTATTTTCCTTTTTTCATCTTAATTAAGCGTTGTTGTAGAATTAATCGTGTTATTCATTTGATCACTGTTCCAGTCGGAGTCAGCCTCCTGACATGAATTTTTCACAGTGTGTGAATAGTCAAGGGGAAAACACAATTACGTGAAAAAAATAAATCAACGGTGAAAAAAAATGGATTTATTAATTTTTCTTTTTTAAATAATATTTTGCCTCTTCTCGTAAGTTCAAATAATTCACAGGTGTGTGCTAGAAAAGCGCCTATTTAACCTTTACCGGGCTTTTCAGTTAAGTAACTAGGGATGAAAAAATATTACGCGTGCACTTCTTATGTCAGCAGACGACCGTCCAACGTCGAGCAGAAATCTTTTCCTCAGTTGTTAGCGACTATTACCGGGACTTCAAGGGAAACTGTGCAATGTTGCTGAGTGTTCAGTGCTATCAAGTGTAAGAATATACCATCTTCAGAAGTGGACAGTTTTTTGTACCTCTATGATGCAGGTAAATTTGGCTACCGTGCCGGAAGTTCCTAAGTTATTGTAGAATTGATACGTGTTGATTGATAATTCATAGTGTAGGTTGGTTTTATAGTTTATCAAGTTAGAAATTTGAAAATGGAGCACAAGGAGAAATTTCAGAACTAGAACTTCAACCGTCAGGTTGTTTTTTTCTTTTTAAATAAAATAAATTCGATTTTATCAAAAAGTTTTATGGTTTTAAAAGGTAATTCTATCGATACTGAATTAGAAGTTGATTAGGGAATTATTAAAGAAGCATTTCAAACTCCCACTTCTACACAAATTGAGCCATTTATTCCATAAATACATTCGGCTTGTATATTTATAGAATTAGCAGCCGTACAATGAATTATCTACTCACAATTAGAGACTGGAACCAATTCATGGTCATACATTGACCTTAATTTACGCTGCTTACTTAATTAGTTCTATTTGGTGAATCGCATATGTAACCCAATACTTTTCCTCTGGACTGAATTGTGACCTTCGCAGTGATTTTTTCTTTGATTGTATTTCATAAATACTGGTTTTGCCGTAGTGAAATTTAAAAATTCAAATTTTTAAGATGTATTTCATTTATATATCAAGAAACCTGTCTTATTTTAATCATTCTTTCAGTAGATCATTTAAAAAGAAATTCTTTTTGAATTAGTAAATATAAGACAATCCAAAGAGGAACGAAATTTGTGTGTTATTGGAAAATTATGCTAATTTTATTCAAGATATTATTTTTGTTACTAATTTTATATTTATTATTATAACATTAGTCAATAAATTCACTTTATTAACAGAACGTTTTCGGCTAATATTATTCACTATTTTTACACAAGCTGCAAAAATATAAAAATTAAGCTGATTTCTAATAATTCTAGCTGAAGATCTCTTAATCATTTTCACAACAGTTTCTTTATCGTTAACTCATTGAGCTGAGAATTGATTTTTCTTCAAGAAACTTAACTTCAAGCTAATTTAAAAGAAAATAAAAAGAAATATAATATATTAATACGAAAAAATGAAAGAAAAAAAACGGTAAATTACCATACTAAGGCAAATGTGTTCACTCGAGATAAATTAAGTATCATATTACGCACACTCGAGTATACAACAGACATTGAAAAGTAATTCTAAAAAGTCGTAGAGGTTTTAAAAGGAAATTCGAAAGAATATTTTCTAAACTATAATACTTGTAAGTTTAAATCTTGAATATAATTAAAACACAATGAAAATTTCTTGATTAAAAATGTGTTTAAGCAGATGTTTTATTTAATGCAGAAGAAAAATATTTTGTATTTTTTGTTTCTGGCTTCGCACGCTACTTTTCTTTATTTAATATTTAGTTCATTTACTTCTGTATTCGCCGATTAAAACAATATCAGTCTTAAATCAAATTTTTAAAAATCGACCTTAAAATGTGCTAGTACTAGAAAAGTTGACCTAAACTTTTGAATTTTATTTAACCCTGGAAGTATACACCCCCATACAGAACTTTTCAAACTGCTATATCTCACGAACTATGCCTTTATTAGAATTTGTACTATTTTTATTTTTATTTTTTTTTGTCTTTCCGATAGAATAGTCATTAGTTCGAAAAAACTAATTTTTCAATAAAAAAAATAAAATGTACTGAAATTGGGCCTACCTCCAAAAACGACCTTCTTGCAAAAAAGTCTTGAGGTCCAGGTGACCACCTGTGTAATTTCAGGGTTACACTATAGTTAAGATGACATAGCTTAATTAGTACAGGCCTTATTAAGGCCTAATATAGTTTATAATATGCCTACCTATCTTGAAATAAAAAAAAAACTATTTTTATCGTGGATAAAAAACTATTTCCAAATTAAAATTGTGAAACGGAGAGTCGTCTAGCATTTCCGTGTTCCAAATGGGCAAATTTCCACTATGATATGAATGTTTGTATTAAAATGACTCAACATATGAGTCATGAAAAATTTAAGTAAATTTACTATTATCATTATCACAATTAATTCGTGTGATTGAAATTTTGAAAACAAATTTTATTACTTCTAGTTTTAATAGAATATTTTAAAGAGCGTTCATAAACATCAAAGTGGGAATATTCATTTCGTTTTTATTTACATCTCTGTATGTTAAACATGAGCCCCAAAAAAATATGCCTAATTAGTCGACTTTGATAAATATATTGTTAAAAACACCTCTTGTCATTGCAGTTATCGGAGATGACAGTCGATCTAGCCGAGGAGCGATCAGCAGCAAATATCGCGACAGAACGTCTAGAGGCTGAAACGGCCGAACGTCTTAAGCTTGAGAAGGAGCTCCAAGAGCAACAGAATAAGGTGAAGAACTTACAGGAGACATCGGAGAAGCTCGAAATGGAGCTAATCTGTGCAAAATCAGATCTGAATGGGTATGTCATAATCGAGAATATCAATTTTCCGGTCGACTGAATTATAATTTAATTAAATTCAATTAAAATTAATATATAGCATCTCGGAGGACGAAGACCCGGACAACGAAGATAGTGGCGGTGTTTACAAGCTTAAATATGAACGTGTCGCACGTGAGTTGGAGTTCACGAAAAGAAGACTCCAGACACAGCATGAACACGATTTGGAGCAACTTGTAGGCCTCAAAAAGCAGCTTGAGAAAAAGGTAAGGAATGCCGTAAAGACGACAACGGCTACAGCAACAACAACGACGTTAGGCTAGTTAGAAAACTATAGTAAACAAAAACGACGAGAAAAAGTTTGCTTTTAAAAGAAAAAAACTCGTCGGACATGGGCTGTGGTGATCGCGTTATCAATTTCCCTCCTTTTTTTTATCTTATTTTTCCATAAAACCGACTCACAATCAGTTGGCCGATGCCTATGAGGAAGTCGAGGAACAGAGGCAAGTCGTCGGTCAATGGAAGCGGAAAACACAGAAGATGACCAACGAGATGAACGATCTGCGGATGCTGCTCGAGGAGCAAAACGGACGAAACAATCTGCTCGAGAAGAAACAGAGGAAATTCGATTCTGAATGTCAGGCCCTGCAGGTGAGATGGGTTTTTTTTCCAATTTGCGATGTGATTTATATGTGAATTAAATTTCTCGTTCTTTTGTGGCCAACAGGATGCTGTGAGACAAGAGAGGCAGGCAAAGGAGCGTCTAGCTCGAGAAAAGGACGTGCTTATTGCTGAGAAGTTCACTCTCGAACAAAATTTAGCGGTAGGTCCAGATATGTTTTTTAAATAGTGAATTTTATTGCTTGTTTGTTATGCTATGTTGCATCGTCAGTCGCACCGGAATTTGCATAGTTCAGCGATTAAGCCGGCGACAGTGTCCAGATTTTGTTTCTTTTTTTGTTTTTTTATTTTCGACTATAATTTGCATTGTGTGGAATTTTGGTCACTAAAGAGTTTTAAATGAATTTTAGGCTTTTTTGTGTAGATTTCCGGTAGTTGAAAATAAGTGTGTCAAAACGCCTACAATGTCCACGGATTATAATTAACGAGGGAAAAATTAAATCGTTAATATTGTTCACTAATTCGAAGAAATTTTTTGTTTCCGGCAAAGTTTGAATAATTTTCGAAATATTTTCTCATGTTTATAATGAGCTCTAAAGAAAATATAGTCGAGTTTTCGAGAAAAAAGGCGATTAACCCTTTCGCCGTGATTCAGTAAAAAAGGGATTCTGTAGGGCCGGAACAAAAGTACAATCGCGGGTATACATTCTAAATTTTTAATATTAAACATTATCAAAATTTTAATTAAACAGCCAGTTTTCTCGTTTGTTTAGATATAACTATTTATTTTATTTAATTTTTTACATTTACAATATTTTGCACTTAATTATTAATTATTAAAAATGTGCTTTTTCATTTTATTATAGATTCTAATTTATAGATGCAAATTTTGTTGATTATTTTATTTGAAATAACAAAGTATTTTCCTAATATAGAAAGCTTAAGAAAAGTGGAAACATTTATTAAATTGAGAATACGTAATTAATTGAATTGTACAGATTCAGGTAATATTTAAAATGTACTAAAATAATTTAAAAAAGAGGTTGTAGATTCTATTCCCGCTTTGACCCTACATCGTCTCTATTTAATTAGTACTGCTCGTAGGATAGCAAAAAACCAGATTAATTTTGCTCTAAATTCTCATCCCTATTTTAATAAATTCTAATTCTAGGACACTCGTCTTGAGCTTGATCTCAAGGAAGAGAAGTTGGCTGCTTTGCAGAGGGATCTGGCAGAAATGACATTCGGCGGTGGTACCGAAGAGGAGGTAGCCCAGCTGAGGCGTTCAAAAATGGAATTGGATCGCCGGTTGAAAGAACAGGAGGAAGAATTGGACGAGATGGCCGGCCAAGTGCAATTGTTAGAGCAAGCCAAATTACGCCTCGAAATGACTCTGGAAACGATGAGGAAAGAAGCTAGAAAGGAAGCTCAACAAAGAGACGATGAACTGGAAGAAGCCAGGGGAAGTGCTTATAAGAAGATTAAAGGTAAAATTTCTGGATATTTGCTTAATCAGTAAATTACATTCTTTTCTTCAAATGTAGCACTTGAGTGTCAACTAGAAACAGAACATGAAGAAAGAACGCTTTTGATTCGAGAGAAACACGAGCTAGAACGGCGACTTCAAGCCATGGAAGAACAGGATCGTGCCGATCGATCTGCAGAAGAAGCAGTCAATCAGAAACTCCGAAGAGATTTGCGAAAGTATAAGGCTTTACTTAAAGATGCCCACGCCCAGCTGGAACGCCTAAAGGCCGATTCACCTGGCAAAGCACTAATAAGGCAATTGCGCAATCAGCTTGAAGATGCTGAAGCAGCCCGGACAATGGCGATTAAGGCGCGACAGTCTGCTGAGGCGGAGCTGAATGAAATTCAAGCGCTGCTCGAAGAAACCCAAAGAGCTAGAAGTGAAGCGGAAGATAAAGCGACTGCAGCACAACGTGATCGAGCCGAACTTCAAGCACAAATTGAAGAAAATGAAGAGGAAATGTCCGAGTTGATGAAGAAGTTTAGCCAAACTGTGAAACAGTTAAACAATGAACAAACGGCAATTTCAGAAGCTGAGATCAGGATATCCGAACTTGAAACAGAACGAAATGCACTCAAGGAACAAATAGCAGAGCTGCAGACTAGGCTCGAGAATGTTGAGAATATGAGCGATCCGTCTGTAGCAGTGCAATCGAAACGGTAGGCCTTTTTGACTTCTTTGAAAGTTGTGTTATAAATTTGTTATTTTCTTCAGACTTGAATTAAGAGCCAAAGAATTGGAATCGCGACTTGAATTAGAACAAGCAACGCGTGCTCGTCTGGAAGTACAAGCCAATCGGCATAAAGATGCTTTAGAAAAGGTGCAGAATGAGGTGGATCACTCAAAGATGCGTGAAATACAAGCACAGGAGACGTTGAAGAAGACGCAAAAGAATTTGCGTGAATTGCGTGAAGAATTCCACGTGGTGTCGAATCGAGAGCAAGAGAGTGTAACACGGCGTAAAGACTTAGAGAAAAAACTTGAGACTGCTGAAGCTGAAGTGGCATCACTTAGGAATGATTTAAGACTGGCGTTGCAGCGGATTGCCGATTTGCAACAAGCAATGGAAGAAGGAGATGACGATGCTACGGAAAGGTTGGTAGAATTGCTGCTTGAAATAAAAGAAATAAAATAAGCCTGGATTTGTCGAAAATAATTTAACTTTAAAAAATTTCGAAGAAATCGATAAACATGTTAACCAGGTCAAAAGATGAATATCCTAAATTGACGGCTAAAGGTCTTAAACCTAAGAATTGATCGACTACGATCACAAGTATCTTGATGAAGACGGTATAGGTTTTAATCTTAAAGAAGAATTCTTTATAACTATATCTTATATCGTTCCCCTTCTCCTCTACAACGCCTGAATATTTGAATTTTATCTCAACTTAAATTTCTTCTAACAGTGAGGAGAGTGATAGCACCGATGCATCTCTAAGTGACTTAGAACAGAGACTTAGACCTATTCAAGTGAAAAGGACTTCAGTAACAGCGGTAAAAGATACGAACGGACTGGATGATACCACCTTAGTATTGAGAGAGAAAAGAAGTGATAATAGCCCCAGGTAACGTTGTTGTCATCAGCACACACCTCTTGCACCTATCGACACCACTAAACACTGCACATACCAAAAAGAACTAATCCCTCTTCAGCTGTAACTAACAACGCAAAGTTAACGATCATCTTCTCTTTTTTCCTTTTTTAACAGCTTTTTCTTGTTATAGGATCACGGTAACATCGCCGTCGACTGCGAACGGGGACACATCATTTGCGTAAAATAATCACATTTTTTATACGACAAAAGAAAAAAATTTGAATTACTCTTATAGCCAAGCAGTACCCCTTTGGGAACCATTATTAACTTTTTATATAATGCTTCCACTGTCATTTAGCAATAATAATCGAGTGAACGAACGGGAGATTTTTCGTATATAGCGAACCTTTTGCATGAAAAACAAAAAAACAAGAAAACTTGTCAAGTAACCTTTTACAACAAAACTTTGTCCAAACACCAACCACAGCTGTCTTTTAATTGTTTTGTTTTTGTTTTATTATTATTTTTTTATTGATATGAATCGTAATATATAAATATTTTTATGTAGTTAAGCTAATTTATACGTAGCTTCATATTATTATTTTATAAATAAAAAATACGTGTGAAGACCGCATCACTTGTCCGCTCCTCTTACTCTTATTATCGAATTTGTCTCGGTTTTTTTTCTCGTTTTGCGTTCTAGATTCTAGACTATGATGAGCGAAGATGAGAAATATTTAATAATAGTAGAAGCTGGGCCGATGATTGACTGGTTGTTGGATTGATTGACTGCTTTCCTCGTAAGTTCATTAAATTTGTAAGTGTATAAAAAATAAAATAAAATAAAAAATACTGTGGACACTTTTAGCAATTAGTTGATTCTGTAACTGCTTTACTGAAGAATTTGTTGTTAAATAACTATCCTATCCTATGTATAATCAAAACTTTGCAAAAATATATCGGATAAATTGGCGACAAGCAACTTAACTGAGCGTAAGCCTTATCCTCTTCTTTTCGTAAAATAAATAATTGTTGTTTACATACTTTAAATGCGTTTTATTTACAACGATCTCGCATGGGTTGCTAGTCATAAAGAAAAAAATTATATAAAGATATTTTAGGATTTGTAACTCGTTGCCTATATTCAAATCTGTTTGCGTATGATCCTTATTCAGCGACTCAATTCTTTTCTTTCCACTTTTTAATCTTGTATTTATATTTTTGCATTTTACATGATGAAGAAATATTTTGAAAAGACAATCGAATAATGAGAACTACAGAAAGTCTTTAACTGCATCAACGGTTTGTTGGCGAAGAACATTTCCACACGAAACTACCTCAAAATAAGTTTCTCAAATTATATATTAAAGTTAAAACTGAAGAAGATGTATAAATATGTTGGATAAAATCAACTTTGGTAGGTATAGAAATAAAATGTGTTTATTAAACATTTATATAAAAAAAGACGCACTATACTTGCACGTAAAAAGTATCATTTTCTTTCTGAAAATGATTGTCAATAATTTTATTTTATTCCGAACGATTATGTCTTATTTTATAAGATTTTTAATATTATGATGTTAGGGGTCTTAAAATTTATGATTTGATATGCCAAATGTAAGAAGACAATTTTATTTATTTAGCCTGCACCTATTTGTGCTCTAAATAACAAGATATACAAGAGTTTATCAATAATTTTAATATCAAATAAACTTGGAATAGAATATTTTTTGAGACAACCTTTTTTTTGCTGTTTGCATTAACAGATCGTGTATAATGTAAATTTTTAAATCCATGTATTCTCCAAATTCTTCGTCAAAAAATCAACAAATTTCAGAGACTAACGTTTATTTTGTTAGAATAATTCAACAATAATTTAATACTACCAAATAACAATTTTTAGCTCTTCTCTACTTCTTCGCTCTCCTCTGGTGATTGCTGATCTTCAATTACCTTTTTAGACTTGTGCCCCTCAAATCTTGCCGTTACCGTTGCCACTCTAATAGCAGCCTTGAATCCCACTCTAGCTTTCATCCTAGCCAATTTCTTCTTCCACTCTTCATCTCTTGAAGGTAGTGCGTCTAGGAATTGATGCATTTCCTCCTTCATAGGATCAGCGATAGCCAGAACGGACATACAGCCGTCGACAGTGCCTAGTACAAGGGTTTTGCCGTCCTTGGTGCTTTTGATAGCAGTCAACTCGGCTTGGAGACGATAGTTAGCAATCATTACTGTGTCGGATGTACGAAATACGCGTATGGTCTTCTTTCCACTGTGGTAGTAGCAAACGTATTCGTCGTTTTCAGTAAAAAGGCAAATCACAGAAAATACACCTTCTGCCACCTTTGGAATGAAGGTTTTCACTGTGGTGCCCTTTCGCAGTTCTAGGAGCTCCAAACCGCCTCTAAAAGTTAAAATTTAAGTTCAGAATTTACACAAATTGTTTATCCATTTACCGCGATGGAGCGTATAGTCCATATTTTCCGTCCTTTGTTATATTGCCACCCCATTTTAGAATGGACCTTATATGCTTTTTCGATCGAATATCAATAATACTGCCCTTCTCGCTGCTTATTACTGCAACTTGGTGGGCTTTGTGAGGTAGAGGAACAAGCATGATCACTTCCTAAAATTGTAAAAATCAATAAAACTTTATAGAATTCACAAAGAAATTATGATTTACTTTTATATAACAGCCCTTTAGCAAAATTTTACTAACATGACTGC
This sequence comes from Proctacanthus coquilletti, assembly GCA_001932985.1. Classification (NCBI taxonomy): domain Eukaryota; kingdom Metazoa; phylum Arthropoda; class Insecta; order Diptera; family Asilidae; genus Proctacanthus; species Proctacanthus coquilletti. The sequence continues at coordinate 674,313 of MNCL01000095.1, read as the reverse complement.
CATTTGTAGTACTATAAACGCCTATGCAATCCTTGTTGCTTTTGTCGACAGTGCATACAATAAAAAAAGCACCATCAGCAGATACCACAGATGCTCTGAAAGGTAGACCTGGTACCATTCTGATCGGGTATTCGAAGCGAAACTGCACTGCACCCTCTTAAGGGAAATAGAACTAGTTCTAGGTTGGTCTGTATAAACTCAAAATTATACCAGGTATAGTCCTAATAGTGGTTATTGCCGTCAACCGGTTACTATCATCCCCACCAATCTCCTTATTGTTTATATTCGGACAAGAAACCGTCATAACTTTCGTGCCGTCCTCCAGGAGGGATATCTGCACAATTCCAGGCTGGTCATCCCGAAAAATTACTTGTTCTGAAACGCGATTCCAAATTAGGATTTTCCCCGTCTCCGATGAAATAATGTATTTCCCATCGGGGGTTATTTCTGCGTGCGTTACGATAGCCCCTAAAGGACTGTCGGCTAATTTGGTCAACAAACGACCAGATCGAGTTTCCCATACGCCAACACAACTTCTAGTGACGGTTGCGGCGAGATCAACGTTTGAAAGGCTGGGAGACAGAAAAAATAAATTTACTTATTTTCGGAATTTAAGCTAACTACCTGCTGTAAAGCTCTGTAACCTAAAGATCTGTGTGTGGAATTATCTTGAATAAAACAACAAAATACCTTCACTAACAATGGATGCAAAATCTCCAATTAAATCAAAAACCGAACCAAAGAAATAGAGGAAAATTCAAAGGAAGATGACTCGTATACTGAATATTCTAAAAATATGCGTTTTTAACATAATTAATTATAAAAAACAGTTCTTCTATTTTGTAATGTACATTTTGGTCCACAATGAATCGTTTTACCTTATGTTATCAATTTGCAGTTCGTGTCTGTCGATCACATGGACCTTCTCGAAGATATTGTTTATATTCCAAATCTTAACCGATCGGTCAATGGAGGATGTGATCACACTATTCCAATTTCCGATAGTTAATGCTTCAAGTTGCATAATTCTTCCGAAATGCGCGTCCAGCACTTTAGCAAGTTGCTTGGTCTTTAGACACCACACGAAGAGGCTTTTCCTCACCCCAGCAACGGCATAGTTCAATTTTGAACTGACCATGACCGAATTTGATTGCATCATTTTAGTCGTGATATTTCTCACCCCATGTGGCAGGGCTAGGTAGATGGCCTCCTTGCCTAGTGAATTTGTTTTCCCAAAATCCCAGATAACAAATCCTTTCCCGGTAGTGCCAAGCAACATGCGATCCTTCTGGTCCAATTTTAGTTGGAGCAGCATTTCTTTTTCATCGTTCTCGTAGCGAGGTAGATCACTTTGGTAAACCCAGCCGATTTGACCGTTTTCTTCATCGATTTGAAACGTGAAAGCACTAACCTAAGAAAATTAGTGTATTCTATTCAATAAGAAAATTGACAAGGAATCACATATACGATTCTCGAAGATCTAAATACACGGGGGGGTCAAAATAATAGGATTAACCAAAAACTTTAAAAGTATTCTATTTTAAATATAGAATTTTGAAAAATGAATTAAATAGAATGAAAAACCTGGTAATTATTGTCGCTAGTGCAGCAATACAGAGTGTCCCTTTTTTTGGTGAGTGCCATGGCACTGTGGAAGTAGACAGGCGAAGCACTGTTTGTCTTTTTAACAGTGTCTATTCTAAGCTGGGTTTCGCTGATTTTTCCTGACCAGTAGACAATGCTATATTCAGTTGTATTGAGAAATTCCATGACTGAAATTCGTATATTTTCAGATATCATGTTTTACAAAGATTTAACTGGCCATACTTAAAATTTCCCACCCTTCAGTTCCTGGAGGAGCTTCCATTTGTTCAATTAGATTTCCTCGCATATCGAAACGAGCCCATTTCAATTTAGTGTTGATGAAGAGACTAAAAAATATATAGTAAATAATCAGAAAATGTAATATGCCATAAAACGATCATTTCGAAGAAAAGAAACAACGCAAATCAAGAAAAAATATTCCTAATTTATTTTTAAGACTCTCAGTTTTGAACTCCCAGATTTTAGGAAACAATTTCTTCTAGATTTGACGACTGGACTAGACTAGTTGACTACATGTGGACATACACGTTATACACAGAGCATAGGTGCTAAATTTCAATGGCTTAAATAGGTGCAGAACCCTTAAAATGAATTTTTGAAAATACTACATTAAATCGCTTTTATAAAATTAGAATCTAGAATTTTTAGCATCTTTAGTTTATATGTTATTAAAATTTTATCTAGAGTTCAATTGGTAACAACCTAAAATTTTATACAAATACCTCTTATTTTGTTTTTGTTAGAAATTTTATTTTTATTATTGCCGAGTTCCTTTATAACATTTTCTAATAAAAATTGAACTTACTTGTGGTTGAGCAGGAAGACTCCTGTTACATTATCATGATGGTTAAATGGATTATCAACGACAACAAATTCACTAGAAAGCATATTGAGGAGCACAGTTTGATTATTATTCGAATAGGCTGCAGCCCACTTGTTGTCTGGACTAAGGACTAACTGCTGCATAATACCTTCGATACCAGGATTCACATCTCTGGTTAGATCTGACGTAGATAAATCCCATGTTATGAACCGAGTTGAAATCGACACCATATAACGATAGTCGCTAGTTAAACAGAAAGCGAAGACTGCAAATTGATGACCTTCCAGTGAGTACTGTAAGGAATGTTATATTAAAATTTTTACTCTAGCTAAAATAAGATGAAAATACCTTCAGAGGACCACCTGGGGTATGTAGACAATGGTTTACTGGGATTAGTGCACAATCCTTGGGTCCACTGTTATCGCATGCTCGGAGCAACATTTTTATATTCGCGTTTCCCCCAATTTCGGGGAGCAGTCGTCCGATGAGCTGCGGAGCTAACATATTTGGATATATAGCCAGGATCGCTCCACCTAATCGAAGGGCATCAGCCACCAGCATTAGCTCCCTTTTAGCTTCCTTGTCGTCATTGTTGACTGAGGCGTCTTCAAAATCTGCTAGAACCGCTTGAAGTGGACAACTGGACAGTTTCGCATGCAGCCAGTCGTAGTTAAAGAGGACATTCGCGTACAAATCCTTAAAGCGTCTAGCACGGACTAAGTGAAAAGGCAATTCGCCGAACTTTTTAGAAAAGAAAAGGGATTTTTTTAAGGTTTTGAATGATTAAACTAGTGTTAAGAATTTTTGTTTTATACCTTCCTCAAGTTGTAGCGTGTGACTTTGCCTTCTTTGTTTGTGAACACCAAAGGTTGAATGGGAACCTTTCTGTCGGCTGAGCCTTCCTTGTCTGTAAGGTTGAACCTACAAGAATCCGTCACAGGTTTGAGCGCTTAAATTGACCGATTTGCAGTAGTTTTTTATATTTATTTCCAGCTCAAAACTTAAAATTAGTCTATTTACTGTTTATAAAATATTTTTCTACTTCAATTTAAAAAATAAATTTGATTTTCTAAGCGTGGTTATTGAAAGAGACAATTTTGCATGAACTATTTTAGGTCTTTTAGAAATAAGTGTAATTTATTTCTTGCTTTTGCCTTCTAATAATCAAGAAAAGTACGTTCACTACTGCTAAAAGTCAAACTCAGTGATTTTTTCAACTTTTAATTCTTGTTAACTACATTGAAATATGATTGAAGTATTTCAATTTAAATAACCTTTAAGTTTTCAAGTCTTTAGACACCACATTAATATTCTCCGTATTTAAATTTATATTGATTAAATTATTTGCAGAAATTATATCTCCTTCAACTGAGATATAATAAAATTGTTTCACAATCACAAAAATTACCTGTGTCGCTGGATCTCTGTGTACTTAAAAGGCTTTGGTATACCACCACCCCAGATCCCCAAGTAGTAGTCCGCAATGGAAGAGTGGAAGTACATGGCCATGTTCATGTTTTTAAAATACCTCTCCTTTGCTGTGTCCCTGAATTGTCTGTGGTACCAGTTCATAACGTTCACACCGTCAGCTTCTCGTTCGCTCAGGTAATTTGGCAAATCATTCCTGATCCTGGTCCACAGAAGTGGTGGGATGCGTCTCACAGGTGGCATATGGTACTGGTACACATCATCCAAAACTTTATCGTCCAACGAAATCAAATCTTCCAGCTCACTTTCAGATAGTCCTGACTTCGAGGCTGTGATATAAGCGAGGGCATGGAAAACCAAAATTCTTCCATGTTGCTTTTCGACTCTTTCGAAGAGTAGCATGATCGAATCCATAACCGTCGAGGCCAAATGGGTCTCCTGGGGTCGGGTGTAGCTTCTCCATCGGCATATCTCAGCGAAGACGAGTTTCACAAATATGGGCAAGGAGCACTTGTTAATTGCGTTGGATACAAGGCGCCATTGATAGCTGTTTAAGTCCCTGCAGGCCGTCTTCATCCACATTTTTATAACATTCATGGCAAGCTCTTCCCCGAGGGCGGTAACTTCGATGAAATTGTCCTCCACGTCAATCATGCGCCGCAAAACGTGGTACTCCTGCGACACTGTCGGATTAGACTCCTCATTGGCGCATGATATTATGATCTGAGGAATTTGAGCAATTCAAAAATACTTTCTAATAGAAATTTCGTCTCTGACTGTTTTTACAAATATACAGAGCTTCCTATACTTAGATAACAAAACCTCTTGAAGCTTTATTTGTTTGAATCCTACGAAGAACGTGAAGATATTCTTTTACTTTTGACCGGTATGAGGGATATGAATGGCCCTCGGAAGTTAGGGGCAACTAGACGAACCAAGCACTTAAAGATATCAAAGCTGGTTCTCAAGAAACTCAGCACCGTTCTTCGAAAAAGTAGCTCTAGTTACTAGCCAGATCTTATGGAGAAGCCACCTGGAGATTGAGGGAACTAAGTCAGAGAGTGGAGAGAGATATTTGCTGAGTACCTTCCAACTACTATTTAAGAGTAAGTAGTAACTATCGCCTAGTCAGTTGGTGATTGATCATGAAAGACTAAAGACATCGGTGCTATTACTTTCGTTTTGCAGTTGAATTTAAGGATTTTAAATCTGTAAGTATGTTCGGCGATATTATTTTATAGAGTATGGATATTTCTACCGACAACTGTATTACTTAAAATTATTGTTTTTATATTTATAAGAGATTTATAGATTTGTTCACTTGTTTTTAATGTCGAAAAAAATGAAAAAGGATTCCCGATTCCATTCTTTTCTACTCAATCATTTTGAAAATTATTTTTTTTATTCTAGAAGATAAAGAATGATTATTTTTTCAAACGAGTTTATAATTAAAATATATGGAGCTCGTATTACGTATATAACCTTTTTTCCATTTCTTCAATTGACAAGTTTTTTTTACAAATTCAATTTTCTTTGTTTTCAAGTTTTAATATTATAAAAATCAAATGACTTTTTTAAAAATTTGTTAATTGTTTTATTTTATTAATTTGTTTCTATTTTGATTTTCAAGAAATTATGTTTTATTTTAACGAGTTAATTATCCACAGTATCTGATACGATTTTTTCTATAAATTGCCGATTCGTTTCATTTTTTGTGCTATTTAATTTGTCATTTTATTTTATAATTGCTTTTTATGGAAGTAACAAAAAAATATTTTTGTAAACAATTGTATCACTTCAAAAATATTTATCGAACAATCGGTTGAAATATAAATCCATCTTTTCCCCAATTCATTTTTTAATTTCTTAAGTGCCCTCTGTTTAATTTCTTATCGTTTTTCAACTTTTGTTTGTACATTTTTTTTAATTTCTTGTTATTAATTTTTTGTCGTTGTTGTCTTCGAGTTTTATTCTTATTAAATTTAGACCATAGGTTTATTCAGTAACTTAATCTCAGTACTTTTCGGAAAAAGTGTCTATATTTGTGTTTTGTTGGGACCCTCATAATTTCGGAGAGTTTTATTACGTATATAAGGATGCCCTGTATATTTAATCTTGCTTTTAAATATTTTAGGATATATAGACCCATTTCACTACATCAAATATCATGCAAACCTTGCAGTGCGGAGGTAGTCTCGTTGGTATCCACGAGACTTTGTTTGCATCTTGTGTTCCGGTCAGCTGGTCTACAGAGTCCAAAAATAAGGTGATAGGCTGGTTAGGATTGGCATAAGTTAAAAGGTGTTTGAAATGTGCTGTAAGTGGTACTAAATCGTCAGGGATATTTTCAAATGGAAGCATGAAGTTGTAGGATATCTGCAAAAAAATCTACCTCAAACGGATTCTTTAAATAGGGATGTTTAACCTGTTGGCAGATAGAAATTAAAGTAGGCGTCAAAGCACTAGAATCGGGTGTTGTGCCCAAGAATCGTATAACATTTATTGGTCTTTTATCTCCAAACCAATCCTTAGAAACGAGGGCTGCAGTTTTAGCAAGCAGAGATGTTTTACCACAACCACCTTCTCCGTACAACACTAGAGGCTTGTCAGAATCTCCAAACATATACCTCTTGATGTGATCAAGATTTTCTTCTCGTCCATAAAACACTTTTACGGAATTATTGCAAGCGTGTAAATGTTGCAAAATTTCTGTAACTATTTGACCCTGTGTGCTAGAGTCTTCCTTTCGCATTGCACGGTCGACTAATTTCACAACATTTTTGTAAAAGTGGGCAATAAAATGATTGAGGTACTCTTCGTGGGTTTCGATATCTAAACCTTCGCGGCCAATCCATTCGACAGTGTACCTTAAATTTTGATTATTGTAAAATAAAAAGTAAAAGGTTTTTCTTTATATACTTTTGAATATTTGTAGTTTCTATTTTAGCTGGAAGACGTTCATCCCTTAAATTGGCTAACAATTTCGAAGACTCGGTATCCAAACTCCGACTCATTATATCAACAAAGAGGGAAGCTTTCTTAAGATTTTGCAAATTAATGTTGTTGATGTAGCGCACATATGCAAGGCAGTGGTTTTTAGTGTTCTTTACATTAAGGATGCCATTGATTACTTCACGCTCAGTGACTAAAAGAGAAAAAATGTGTAGGTTAGACCTGTTCAAAAATTTAGTAGAAAGGGTATACCTGACATGAAATAATTGTGCATTGTGTCCCTATCAAATTTACCAGCTTGATGTAGAGAAGCCGCTGCTTTTCGTAGTAGTTTTTGCATTTTCATGAGCGTGTCCCACCATACGGCTTGATCTTCGGCTTGTAGCTTAGGGACCCTCTGTACATAATTTAATGTTTAGCGAGTAAAATACTTCAAAGTTTAGATGTTAACCTTGTTATTAAAATTAATCAAAATAGACGAAATCGGTTGTAAGACAGATATCGGTGGTACTGCATTGCTGTCCTTTCTATACCAAGTCTCCAAAAGAACTGGGTCAATGTTCATGGTTGTAAGTTCATCTCTGTATCAATAAATTTTTCTTTAGTAAAATAGTATAGAGTTATGTTATGAGAACGCAACTTTATAGTTTGAAGTTCTGAAGATAGAATGTATGTTGGTATTGGTCGATAGCCGTACTTCTGACCGAGGAAGACGACAAAATTAGGACCCATTGATAGACGTTGGCAATTTGCAATTTCCCTCATACAGAGCTCTGTGGTCATGTGATCATCAGTGGCTTCGTCACGTACACCCCATCTCATGTCTACGACCTTAAGCGAATTTCGGTTTTATTAATAGAAATGGAAAAGAATAGAACTTGATTACGAAATAGTATTATTTTAGTATCTACATACGTCATTGTAAGTCAATTCTTTTTTCTGTACTCCAATATTGCAGGCTAATTTTATTAATTTGGTATTCCATGGTATTAATATATTCATTATACAATTTTTAAGACACCTACAAGTTGTGCTGATCACAAAAGACTGAATTACAAAACTAATAATTTTGAAGAAATTGATAAGGATTTTGGAGAGAAAATTATAAATTCTTTTTAGATTTTCCTGTAAAAAAAGATTAAGTAATAATTGAAAACTCTTAAAAAATTAATTACAAAATGCAGGATTAGTTTTTTGTTTTTTAAATAGCAGAAATTAGTACAGAAACGTGAACTAATTGAATACTTTCTTTCATAAATTGAATTATTACAGTAAAATATCTATTGCATTAGTCTGAAAAAATTCTTGTTCACTAACGACATCTTTCTACATTCTGAAACTCAGAGCCTGCTTTTTATTTCTGACTTCTGTGCTTAGATCTTTAATTGTTCTTTTTTGTAATTTAAAGCTATAATTGAAAGTTTTTCAATTATTTCATAAATAAAGTAAATCATATATGTTTTCTATGATTTTTATTATTTAAGTCTCTATAAAAATGAGTGGACTTCTAAAATTAATTTCTTTGGATTCACTTCTGTTACACATCTTTTCTACACCAAATATTGTGTAATTAGATTCCTAAAAACAAAAATGAATTAAATATAAAAATTTATATAAAAATAAAGCCATAGGATTACTAGCGAATATTCACGACGTTATCCGCGAAAAATTTATATTAATTGAAAATCCTTTGTTTACATTTTCTCTGAACCTTTTCATGTGTCACGCTATTTGTTTTGTTTAAATCAGATCAGTAGTTTTTATGTGATGCAAGTACAAACAGACAAACAGAAAGATAAAAATGTCTAAATACAACTTTTTTAAAATATCTTTTATTTATAGAGCTAAATTAATGCAATTCATGATAAGCTACTAAGTTCCTCTGCAGCATGTGCGATTTAAATCTTGGACTAAAATAAATTTGGGCCAGCTGATTCTGATTCAAGATATTGAATCACACGTCATAAATTCGCCGCATCGAAATAGCTCTAATATGGCGGTAGTTTACCCTTGGTTAAATCGATCAAGTACAAATTAGTTCTAAATTAAGTCAAAAAGATACGCACAGGAATTGCACATATGGAGCGCCAATAGATCGATATATAAAAAACATTCTCCACCCCCAGGTAAATACAATTTAAGGTTCCACGAGAGTCCCGAAATCGGTGTTACTGGCATTTCCATAAATTACCGGTAGACCTGCGGCACGATATCTGCTCATTTGAATACTTTAAAAGCTTTCCCTCACATGTAACTCTCGTTAAGTATCAAACGCGAGGAAACAGTGTCGACGAGCAATCTTGGTCGCTTCCGCTGGAAATCGCTTCGGTGCCGTTCACATGTCCCGAGTGGATTCGTTACGAATTTATACTCAGCTTTAACTTCTACCGACTTTCATTACAGCAGACCCAATTCGGTTCGCACAAGGTTCCCTGCTAAACCGTGCCAGGTACTACCCCCATATTTAACGACTATGTGACTACTTCATATTCCACCGTTTTTTGTAACACCGCTGCTACGATCGAAAAATTCCGTCTATTTAATTTAACACTAACCTGGAACTCCAGGCCGTGTTTCTCTCGACAATAGTCCTTAATTCTGGGATAGCATTTAGCCATCAAAGTATTCCTCTCCATGGTTGTGTCTTAAAGTGGATAATCGTTAGTTATCCAGAATTTCAAATTGCGCAGTAGACACTCCTTACCAGTGAAGGTTGAACTAGTAAAAATACGAACTATCTTTGAACTGACGGGTGGAAGATTTTCCAACGATCCGGCAAAGATTAGATCTATCGTACGGTCATCCATGGTTAGAACAATATTATGGTGTCACGAAAAACTGTCCGCAAAACCGGATGCTCTTGATAGAGCCTTACTATACAGTATCGAAAAATTTACCGCCGAAGAGTTTGATTTACCTATCTCGACTGACTAAAAATCCCCCGGAGGGATCCCTTTTTATGAACTCTTCAAAGACAATGTTTGATCGATGGGAACCGCCGAAACAGCTGCCCGTGTTTTTACCGATATCACAACATGGCTAAAACAATCTATCGCGGTTATATAAAAATTTGCAAAACTTGTTGAAAGTTTCTTGTTTATTTGCCAGGCCAGCACCTTCAGATCCAATCTTTACTTTAACCTTTTTTGAATGAAAATGGGCTCGACGGGTCGCAACAGGTATGTTTGGGCACGTGTACAGGCTTTCTTCAGGTAATCGACTCAGTGTTGCGTGTTCAATTGACGAGGGGGTTAAAACGATTCCTTGAGGAGTCCCGGGACCCTAATCGAATCAAGGTTGTCTATCATGACTTTGCTAAATGGTCGGCGTTTTAATTAGCTGCTATAGCTCCAAGTTCAAGTTTTTGTGCATAAATCAGGAATCCGTTGATTCCGTGCACAAAGTGCCTGAGCAACTTCGTAAGTGAGTAATGAGGTTAACGATGTGAGATTTTAAGATAAAAACAAATTCATTAAATCCACACTATACAAGATATTGTAACATTCTAAACTTTATGTGGTTCGTATTTTAATAAGCAATCAATTCAGAGAAAGAATAATTAAAATAATTGTGAGTAGTCGATTACCAGAGGAGGAGAAGACGCATCGGAGTTTGCTGATTGCAGCCATTGAGCTATCCGAGGATAGCACTGTCTCTTCTGTTTCTGGCTTTTGATATCACTAGGGAGCTAACACCCTTCCTTAAAGGGTGTGATTGCTAGAGCTCGTCGCTATATTTAGTTGAGGAAGAGGTTCTGATTGTGGGAAACCACTAAGGTGGAAATACAATGAATCACGGATCTGAGAACTCTTGTCCTCGCATAATAATACCAAATTCCTTATTTTTCTTTCAAGATAAATTTATTCAAGCATTTGTATTTTGTGCACATAGACGATTTTTATACGATTATATTTTTGAAATAGTTTAACCTTAACAATTATTCTTAAGCTAAAACAACTACGTATTTGGTTTTCAGTTTTACTAAATGGCACATTTGAGTTTTGGATTCATTGGGCTATCAATGCCACATTTAAACGCATCCGCAAAACCCTTCAAATTCGATAGAACGCCATTCACGCGAAATCTTTGAATTGGATGTCTGTCTTTTACTAGTAATTTAGGCCAAGAACTTGGATGTATATTTCTACATAAAGTTTGGGCGAAACTAAGGAAGAACATCCTATCCTTATGCAAATCAAATCCTTCTAATTGCTCGTTGTTGATCAAAACACTAACTTTATTTTCTCGAAGCCACCTTTGATAAGTTCGAAAAGCCACTTTTATTCCAATATCATCAACTAATACTTCTTCTAAAAGTTTATTTCCATCAAGATTGATACCATCTTGATTGTAATTTCCATATTTTTTAATAAAACACTTTTGCCTCTTCTTAAGAATAGCCATAGATTCCTTACTGAACCATTGGATCTTACGACGTTCGTGATTGAATCCTATATATCTCGGACCAAATGCATGACCCATTTCATGGGCACCAACAGCACCTATTCCTGCAAAGTTCAGAAATTGCGGGAACCTCGTATGATAAAACGGCAATTTAAAATTCATAGCGCTAATAAACAATTTTTGACGACTATAAACAGCATTCGCTGATGTGAAGTAAACAGGCCAACCAAATTCTAGTGCCTGAGCAAATAACCGGCGAACCATATTTCCAAAGTAATCATTGCGATCAATTGTAAGTTGTTTGTACATCTGGTTTATTGCTGTGGCGTTCAAAACGGTATCTGGATAACCAATTCTCATGTCTATCTTAACAAGCTTTAATTTTGCTCCAACCTTTGTGCTGTTATCAAGCCATTCGGCTTTGTCTATAAGCTCATCAAATGATACCTTTAGACTTGAAAGCCAATTTTCAGCGTCTTCTTTTGCTGTTTGGTCAAAATATTTTCGCGCGTAGATAGATCCTAAAGCTGCTTCAAAATCCTGTAATGTTTCTTCTAAACACTTATCCTGACGTGGTTTCTTTAGTTCTGTAAAACCATTTATAGCTTGTGTAGGGTTATTTCTTATTTCCTGGAATTCACTCCCAAGATAGCCAATGAGCTCACTTGCAAGATTCCAACCTAGGAAGTTTAATAACGTCCTTTGAGAAGTGCGTTTTAGCAATGCATTTAAATTTTTCGAAAACTGGTCAGAAATTACTACTTGGTCATTCGAATTAATGGAAAGATTTAAAGTTTTCACGTATTTTTTCCAATCAATACTTGTGAAATTTTTTTGTAGGACCTCAAAAGTGGTTTCAACAAATTGTTCTTTGTTATCGTTAAAAACTATATTTACCATTTCCAATTCAAAGTCAATGATATCTTTCACTTCAGTATTTACATTATCGTTACTAAAATTGAACGCTTTTAAAGTTTTTTTTAGAAAGTCCTTATAGGCACCAAATATAGATTCATCCAAATAGTTTTCATGAAGTACAAGCGTTAAAGTTGGTTTCTTCAAAAACCAGCTGGTTTTGGTTGGGTCATTAATATTATTATCCTGTTCCCAGATGAAGATTCTCGCCATATACATAATTCCCATTTGAACATGAAAATTAATCCAATCAACATTTGCGTCGGTCCAATTTTTGTCTATAGCCGGCCATCCTCCAAGGCTTTTGAGGAAATCAGCAAGACGTAGAGCGCCACGTTCCTCTATCAATTTCGTATTTGTGCAAGATGCGTAGAAATCTTTAGCTTGGCATCTTCATTTCCACGACTATCACTGTTCAATAACTCTATCCAGAATTCCTTATCCGCATTTTCTATCTTTTTATTCACATACTAGCTATCTTCCCCCGGCTGGGCTGGATTTAGTGCATCAAAATTTCCACATGCGTACTGATAAAAATCAGCACACGGATCTGTAGAATTATTCATGTAACTCTTCATCAGGTCAGATTGATTCTTCCGAAGTTGGATGACTTCAGAAGAGAGTTGATAAGTTTTTGCCTTTCCTATGCTAACTCCCGAAACTATAACTAGAATTACTAAGTGTAGGACACTAAACATGATGCGACACGATTTTCCAGATATTAGAAATATTTTCACGAGAATGCAAAATCTACAAAATCAGCCATAACTTATATAGTACTTTTTTCAAGGTAATTTATATTACCATGTTTGATCAACTGATCAAATTAAAACGACTTGACAAAGAAGCATACGTGTCTCATGGAAAATTATAAGTTTAAGGTTTAATTATATCTGGTTTTAATTTTAATTTACAAGCATAATTTTATTCTATCGTTCTTAATTTTTTTTTAGCTAAATTTTATTAATATTTAACAATACAAAACCCTAAATACTCATTCAGCCAATTGCTGATCCGAGTAATAAAACTTTAAGTACATATTTCATTAGAATATTAGTACAAAAGTTACAAGTATGTTTCTCATTCATAAATACTTTAATTTTTAAAGGAGCAAGTGTAAGATTACAGAGCTGTATCAAGCGTAGTTTAGAAGCTCAATTAAAATATAGCAACAAAGAATTTACTAGAAAAAGATATTTAAGACTCTTTCGTCTTTCGTATCTTCATCTTCGCTAGTATAGTTTTTACAATTACTTTTTCCAAAATCCGATAATATCTTTCCTTAGTTCATCATTTACGTCACAAAATTCTCTTCTGCCGGTGGGATTGGTTTGGACTGATTATTTTGGTATCCACAATTCAGTCTAAATTTGTATTTAAATATAAATATATATAAATACATTTTTTCCCAATTAAGGAACACTCAAATATAATGTTTTTGAAATTATGTTTCACTCAGCATTCATTTCTATTGGGATACTTTGCAAATCTTTAGCTTCCTTCTATCCTTGGTGTATTCAAAATATAGGAACACTAAAATGTTTAATAAGTCAGAGATGAAATTTCCAAATATTGTCAAACAATAAATGAACAGCCATCATTTCCATTTAAATATTTACAATTTATTTAATTTAATTATTGTACAGAAAACATCGATGAAAATACATAACTAATATATCCAATCAGTAGCGTCGCTAGAGTGGTTGACACCCCGGGGGGATACAAAGGTGATGACACTCGCAGTTTATGCTGCAAAAAACAAGTCCAACCGCACATATCCAATCAAATTACTTATCGTTTTGGTAATAATATACTCTCTCGCTGTTGTTTTACTTTGTTACATTTTTTTATTTCCTTAAAAAGGACGAATACTGTGTCCTCAAGGGTATCAGCCGGGACGGACCGGTACCCCAGCAATGCTACTATAGCCAATAACAATATCTTAGTGTCTAAACTGTACATCTAATCAACCTAGTCGCTGTCGTAATCGTTCTTTCCACTAGAATTTAATGGTCTTCGACTCTCGTCCTCTGAGCCATAGATAACCTCTTCGTCAGAATCGTTGATCATGGAAAACGCTGGATTATCCTTGGTGATGGTAAGTTCATGGATGGGTCTGCCATTTGGTGAATAGACATACGCCATAGTATGAAGATAAAAGTTCAGCAATCCATAAAAACACATAAATTGAGCTGAACTCTTGTACGTTGTGTTCAAGGAAGCGACAAAGTTGTCCTCTAAAATTCCAAAACCAAAGCGGCACATAGTGACCGCGAGCGAGATACACAGGACGAATAACATGAGAAGAGTGAGGAATTTCAGTCGCATGTCGAAGTACGGCATCGATCTGAGTTCGCTGTATGCCCTAAGGACCAGGAGGGATAGATAGAGTATATACATGACACCGGCGATGTAGAAGAATAGCTTTAATCCGTTGTAGTTCTTCGTATCAACGAAGTGGCTGTATGTTGGATCCTCAAGCTCGTTGCATTTCTCCCAGGTAGCCAGGACGATTGCGCATAGCCAAATGGGCATAACGACTATTAACTTCGGCAAGTAGAATTTAAAGAATCTGCGCTCGTTCTGTCTTAGGCCGTGGTAGATACATAGCCAGAACATGAGCAGAGAACAGAGGAAGGTGGCCTGAAGAACTGCATCCAACATTCCTGGCACCCAGGAGTTTATGAGGAACACCAACGGAAAGAATGGGTTGTTATAGAGCAATAAAAGCGGTAATAAAACGGATATCCATTTCTGCTCAATGGACCAGTCGTGTGCCGGATACTTCCTCAAGGTGTGAGCAAACCAACAGGTGACTATAAATGTGAAGAGCAGAAATATGAACCTGAACCAGATTTCGATCTGGGTAAAGGCAGGGCTGTATGTTTTTATATAAAAGGTAATTCCCCTGATATTATATCTCTGGTGAAATGCTTCTAAGTCGTAGAATCTTACGGTTATCAGGTAATGGGCGTAATCTAAGAAACCTAGATGGAGTACGATAAACTCATCACAGGTGTTCCTTTCGCAGAGCAAATGTCGTGTTCGGTTCCTAGCACTTTCCGAACTTAGTATGCTCTTCGGTGTATGCTGTTCTGTGATACCTTCAATGGCAACATTCACTAGAAAACTTTTATCATACTTTTCATCATCGTTATTGTCTGTTTCTAACTTAGCGATAAGCCACAGTTGTTGGGAATACGTCGTCAGCAAGGGTGTTCTCATCACAAATGGGCCACTCGCTAGGATGTTTTTATTTTTTGCTAACGATGTGTTTCCTAATATCGTTCTTGAGGTTATTTCTGTTGTACTAGTAATTGGTGGACCGGCTAGACCTATGAATATGCCCAAGGTGAAACATCCAAAAAATGCGACAAAGACCATAAAGAACTCTGTCTTGTGCATGGAATAAAGTCTCATATGTACAGATCTCTCACATCGGTCGTGATGGTATGCTGGAGCGATGTACTTATTGAATTCACTGAAGAGATCACTAAACTGTGACAGAGAATTCCTTATTCGAAGTAGTAGCCCTCCAGATGGTAAGTGGTACGAGTATCCCAGCCCTGATGTATCCATTGGTGGCTTCGCCATACCGCCACAATTCCACTTTCAGTTTCACACTTGTAGTCCGTCTTGAGAATATCCTTTGTTTTTGTTTTTACTTAAGGGCGATTTGCACTAAAACAGGGCTAGGGCAGGAGCTCCAATGGACGCAATATTTAGACGTCCCCCGTTGCAGGCAGCACTCTATTGATAAACAGCACCATCTCGCTGTAAATAGTGTTTTTTTTCTTTTATTCATTATCAATACGAATAGCACAAAAAGAGATGGGAATTACTTGTGTTATAATGCTATGTCTTAGATCCTTTCACGAGGAACACCAATTAGCCTCTTATTCTAGTTTTTCACTAATACGTACGGGGAGGGGCACTTATCACATACTTCGCAGTAGAAAAATAACTCGGCATTTCAGATCTTAAGGTGCTACAGGAAAAATCGATATCAAAATAGCGACATGGTTACGGAACAAGGGCAATAAGGAAAGTAAGAAGGTGAGAGAAAGGGCGGTAAAGCTTCGGAGAAAGCATATAGAAAGTTTGAGAAGCTTCAATTATCCACTCTTTGGTAAAAGAAATATAATCGAAATCAGAAAACAGCTTTTCCTTCTTCTGATTCGAAGATTCAAAATTATAAATAAATTAAGAATACTATAAAACTACTACTTTTAAAATTCCCATTCCATGCTTAAATATATATTTCTTAACAAAGATATAAAAATAAAAGTAGCTGCAGGTTATCTTAAGCATTGGTTTACGGTAACTCATCTGTGCTAAGACATTCTAGAGTGCCATAATAATGCCTATAATTAACCTTTTACTTGTGCATATGACCTGCAACTGGTAGCTTACTCACATGGGTCATCACCTATTTAGAATCTAAATTACAACAAGAATGCTGACAGGATTATTTTTTTACAGTTTCTTAATTTTATAGGCTAAAAATACACTTCAAGTTCTTTTCCATAACTGTTTTACTGTAATTTTAGAATTATAAATATATTTATGCCATTCCCTTACTTTTTAAATAATAGCCCAAACTAAAAGATTTTATTAGTTGTAATTAGCTATTGATTACTTTGCATCGCCTATATCACAGAGACTGTTCTTTTTAAAATGGGAACTATTTTAGGGTTAGTTATTAAAAAAAACTATCTTTGCTAGTCCAACAGCTTCCGAGGAAATCAGTAGTATACATTAATATCAAGAGACAAAAAAACACATCACTAAAATAAAACGTTCCAACTTATAGTTCTCAGACTTATAGTTGTGAAAATTTCGCAGGGCGAGAATATATAGGTAGATATTCCAAAATCCTGCAAGCACCTTTCCAACAAAAATTGATTTACTTGATTCGGTAAACACTTATGTGTGAACACATGTAGTAAAATGAAAATACGAATTAATGATCTCTTTTTTTAAAACATGAACTGAAATTTTTTGAAAATCAATGTTAGTTCTACGTTATCTTTTTAATAAAATCAAATCAACGTTGAACAAATTATAAATTAGTAAATATAAAAGTCGAAATAAGAAGGTATATTTATTTCAAGCCTCTTTAAACACCTCAACGAAAACTGAAACTCCCACCCAATAAAACTAAGCCGGTAGTGATTTTTAATAAGAATTAATTTTATTAAAATACAAAATCAGTTTAAAAAATATGCAGATTTTATTACAAATGCCCTTTTGTTTTCTTCCATTTCTTAAGAATCTGAGAAGCCTTCTCGAGGTTCTCATCCCGCTTTATGAAACAGTAGCGGACAAAATTCTCTCCTAAATGCTTATTTCCCTCACTATAGAAAGCACTAGGTGGGATACCTTGCAAACCAATATTTTTAGTCATCCATTTTGTGAAGCGATAGTCCCTGTAAGGGTCTGTCTCAGTACTCAGGTCAACTTGTTTTTCTAAAACAAATTCCATCAGTCTCGCATTTATGTAAATGCCAGGGGAAAAACTAAAATCTTACCAACAGCTGTCCAATCCGCCAACATAAAGTAACCTCCCTGAGGTATAGTTGGGGTCATTCCAGCCTCCTCAAGAAACTGTGCCATAAAGTCCCTTTTAACAACCAACTCTCTAGGAAGTGAATTAAAGTAGCATTCATCCGTACCTAGTCTCGTTAGTTCAAGTTCAAAACCTTGGGCAACTGCTTCCTAAATAGATAAACAAATTTCAGTTAACTTTCCCTGCAAGTCAACAAACTTTTTTACCTGAATGGGAGTTGCACAAGTGTAGACACAGTTCTGATGAACCATATGCAAATTCCTCATAAGATGTGCTGGTCCATAAGCCCAACCAATTTTCCATCCAGTTACGGAAAACGTTTTTCCAGCTGAACCGATTGTAATGGTTCGATCCCACATTCCAGGAAGAGTGCCTACAATTTTATTCTAATTGAAATAAAATACTACACACATTTTGTGACATCATTTTACAAATTCTGATATGCTTGTTATCATCAAATACAAGCCACTCGTAGACCTCATCCGAAACACAAAGAACATTCCACTTTTTACACAAATCTGCAATGTGCTGAAGCTCCTCCAGACTAAAGACCTTCCCTAGAGGATTGTGCGGTGTATTAATGATAATCATTTTAGTTTTTTCGTTGAACAGGGATTCCAGCTCTTTTTTGTCTAGAACCCAATCGGCGGATGATATCACACCAGACTTATTCTAAAAGAAACAAAGGGGTTAAAGACTCAATCGCAGTTACACTATACAAAAGGAGCATCTTACAGGTTTCAGAGGTATAAATCTAGAAACACCTCCAGCCATCTTCACCATAGGCTCATAGCAGTCGAAGAAAGGCTCAATAATGATGACCTCGTTTCCATCGTCCACGTGGCCTTGTATCGTGGAATAGAGCGCCTCGTAGGCACCGCATGTTACTACGATTTCAGAAAGAGGATTTATATCATGCTGGGTAAGTTTCGAATACAATTTAGACAGAGCTTGGATGAGTCTGGGATGACCCTATAATAAAGGAATATAGAAAAAATTAATCCAAATAAGAGAATGGAGTTCACTTACAAATCCCCGAGTATACTGGTTCATTAAAGGATTCTCGCTTGTGGTGGTCGCTGCCAATGCATCGGTTACGTATTTTGGTGCAGCAAAATCCGGGAAACCTTGTCCAAGATTAAGCGGTTTGTACTGAAGCGCCAGTTGAATATACTCAACCCTGAAACAATTAAAAGTAATTGATTGTTTACACAGCAAGGACACAGTAACATGAAAGCGAAAATTAAGTAACATTTTTCTTGGCTAAATAATGCTAAAGGTGTTTATAGTTATCTCAAGTTTCTGCAATAACGCACTTGCACTTCGGCGGAAATTGTAAGCATTGAACGTTTAAAGCAGGGCAGCGGAAATTATGTTTCTTTGCAGTATTTTATTATGAGTTAATTTATTAAAAGTAAATTTAAAATAATTTTTTTATAAATTAAAGGCTTTACTTCTTGCTAAACTAGCACTAATTTGAAAAAATCAGTTAACTAACAAATTCAACTCTAGCTCTAATTCTTTTCCCTAAAAATGAAATTATAATCAAAATTGTAAGAATTTTTATATACTCCGACATGATATTGAGCATTATATTAGAGGTTTCTTGTTGTAATCTGTGCAGTTTTTAAGCAAAGTTATGCGCATTCTCTCACTAGAGTAGGATGCATAAAGTTTCTTCTAGATTACGTCTTGAGATTCCCACCTGGAAGTTGAAATTCTCCCTAATAGGGAGAATTGATGTTTAGCCGGTAAATGCGCAACGCGGTACAAAAAGTGAGAATTAAATAAAGAAATTGCACAGCTGGCAGCTAAACCAACTAGAAGGCTTAACTGATTACATCTCACAAATCTCATCGTATCGTATCTCGAACCATGACGACGCACATTAGCTCCACCACGCGACTTTTGCCATTCAGCTAGAGCTTTGCCCATTTTCCAGTACTTGAATGTTTTCTAATTAACATTTTCTCAGATAAAATTACCTCGGCTGTTTAGACTCTAGCCTGTTAGCATCTCAATGAGAAAAAACAAATTGCGACTTACCAAACACTGGGTGTGCTCCCCTGGTACCTCTTGGGCAGGTCAAATTTGTCCATGTTGCCGATCTTTTCTTTTGCCAAGGTACTCTTTGATTCCCTTCGATTGGAGCTAGAAGACGGTGCAATCCTCCTGATCAGACACTTGCTAGCACTAGCTACTACAGCAGCCCGCGATGTTATCTGAAAAACATACGGTCGAGTTAGCACAGACTCTGACTATAGGCTAGAATCGTTATCGCGGGTGAGATTGGCTTTAACTTTCGCACTTTAGCTCTGGATCGAGTTTTATAGAAGGCCTAGCCTAGTGGCGAACGCTAAGCACACTTACACAGAACACCATCGTTACACAATAGAAATTGTGAGATTTCCAAGATCACCTGTTTTATCCACTTGCAGATTTACGATCCAAAGTTAATCTATCAGACGAGGGCAGGCTTGTTCTTCAATTGATCATAAAACTACGATTTTCTTCTGCCTTTGTGCGTCACATGGTACGTTTTTTCAAAATTAAACTGACGGAAAGAAATGAAAAACGACGAATATGAGGTGATGATATAGGTCGTTGCATATTCAGCGAGTCGGCGAATTCAATGTTATTGCCCCAAGCTTTCTTTCACACATCTTTCATAACCACCTCCTTTTAAAATTATTTCGGCTTTATTTGAATATGAACAAATTTTAAATATAATAAATTTACCAGGAATTTTGCTCTGAGAGATTCCGATTCCGCACTATTGACTAGAAGTGACAAATAAACATATTCAGCAATCAGCTGATGCAGCGTTGCGTGGAAGTATCAACAAAAATTGAAACGTCGTGCGAAAATGTCAAACCATACCTCTGCAACCGGACTGGTTGCGCTAGCAGGTTTTCATTTTTCTTAAAGACTCAGGTCGCATGTAAGGTAATGGATTTGACACCGGTGTTCAAGGCGAGCGTAATGACTGTGAAGCTACGCAAGAAGAACCTCCAAACTCCAAACAAGAACCGTGTCATACAGAAATCATCACCGAAGGAGGACTTCTCGAAAGAGGCCAAGGATGTCGCCAACAAAGTTACCCAGCTTAAGAAGCTCTTGCTCGAAAACCGAGCGGCCTACATGAAATTCGCAGCTCACCTGAAGAGTTCTGTCCAAATGACCGACGAACAGCGGGATCTTATCGACAGAGAATCAGAGAAAATCGTAAATTTCTATACACAGCATATTGCACAAATGCGAGTGGAATGGCGCCAGAAGAGACATTCAAAGCAACAGGCTGAACACGGTGAGGCCGTCCTGGAACTCTTGTCCAACTATTTGAAGATGGTACAGAACATTCATCTGGAACAGAAAAAGTATAGGATGCAACATGAGCTTGAAACGTATCGCCTTCTAAAGCTCGCTTCCGACAAGAAGAAAATTCCGGTCAGGCCTGTCTCAGATAGTCCGAAGCCGCCTGGAGGGAGATCAGTCGATGAGGAGGACGACGTGGACGAAATAGCCGAATATAGGAAAAGTATAGATCCAGAACAGGATAAGAAAATTGCGACACAGAAAGCAGCCTTGGATGAGGACATCCAGAAGACTCAGCAGGAGGAGAACGAACTTAGTCCAGAGGATATTCAGGTATTCGAATCTGAGAACATTCAGCTTTATCAGGAGCTGCAGGGGCTTTCGGAGGAAGTAGAACAAATTGAGAAGAATGTGGTCGATATCGCTCGTTTACAGGAGATTTTTACAGAAAAGGTATTTATCACTTCTTTCAGAATCTTTTGAGGTGCAAAATCATGGCTTTAATTTTCAGGTGGCTCTACAAAAACATGACATTGAACGAATTGCCAACGCAGTTGTTGGGGCTACGGAAAATGTTAAAGATGCAAATGAGCAGATCAAGCAGGCGATTCAGAGGAATGCTGGCTTGAGAGTGTGGGTACTATTTTTCCTTCTGGTGATGTCATTCAGTCTGTTGTTTTTGGACTGGTATAACGAATAGAGCTGTGGTTTTCTATGCTTAAATTAAATTCCAAGAAACTCATGCAGCCTTTTTATACATGAAGACTTGTCCACAATTCCAGAAGCTGTAGATTCGGTACACATCTCGAACCCGATTCTGCGCTCTTCGGTTCATGTTAATAGAAAGTAGATATAGTAAGATATCTGCGAAGTAGCTTCCTCCAAAAAGCAAGACAATATAAAACAGTTCTAAGAAAAAAAGGACAATGGTTTTGAGTACAATGCCCCGCCCCGCCTAACCAAGCCAGGAGCCAGCTGAGAAATGCCTTGCTAAATCTTTAAAGGCGCAAGCTTCTTTTGAAACTGAAGATTGATATTGGAGCTAAGAGAACAAAATCCTGCATCGTAGTCATTAACGACATTCGAACTTATTTTTTGTAAAAGAGTTTGAGTACCCCCAGTGGGATTTTTCGTTATAAACTTTAAGAGATCCCACTAGGGAATATTGGGAGATATGACCTCTGACTAGGCCTCAAAAAAGCCCAAAGGCCCTATGCGTTCCAATCTCTAGAAATGGGATTTCGTCTAAACACCTCTCCATGGTTAAATCAACTATTTATTCTGACCGAAGGAAAACACAAGTCCTAACCTTACTTTTCGCAAAGTGGTCGCACAGTTACATAATCACTTTAAATACAAAAGTTCCTGGGAAGTCCCTGTGACTAATTCTCAAACACTGTCTTAAGGGCCAGCTCTGGCTGATCGTAACCCATTTCCTCTGGTGTAAGTATTCCCAGTTCGGTCAAAGTGGGTTGGATCTCGTTCAAAAGATATGGGTAGATTTCGTGCTTCTTATTGCCGCACTTGTCCTTGCATCCTTCAAGCCACCTTACGGCCAGAGCATAATCGTTAATCCTACGGCACGCCTTGAGCGCGGCGATGATGATTTTGGGATCAGGAATTAAATCCATTCCGAGGAGATCGTTCATGCCCTTGCGGACTTCCCAGCCGTCGATGTCCTTGCGGTTGAAGAACTCTTCATAGCGCCTGTCGAACTGCTCGTCGGTCTCAGTGCTGTGCGATGAAGCACGGATGGATCCAATGGACAACACTCGAGCGCCGTTGTTCAGCCCCATGGAACCCCGAAGGGCTCCGGCAAAGCGGACTGCTACAGTACGGAACATTTTGTTGCTCTGCAAAATTTTAGATTTTGTTAGGGTTCGGTGGTTTTCTGCTGCCGAATAAATGCACACAAAACTAGATGTGTTAGATAATACCTCTCAGGACAGGAAGAAATATCAAAGCACTTTGCAAGTAGACCAGCTTCTATTAGACCAAATTAGACCCGACTCAATATGGCGGACGAACCAATGTAGGGATGTCATTCTGATATTATTTTAATTGATTAAGTACCGAAAAGTCGTACTCCCTTCCCGTTTTCTCTAAGATCCTTTTGATCTGTCTCTTTTTGTTGTACGACGCGTTTCACAAAATTTTCTCGTTTTCAATAACTTCATTGTTTCTTATGCTTTGGAAATGACTTTTCGATAGTGCTATTTCCAGGCGCTTCCAGTACTAGATTTTGGGTGCAGAGATATGGAATGAAAAAACAAAAATTTTTAATTTAACAACTATATTTTTAGTAACACAGTTTTTTTTTAATTGCTTAAGACTACAATTCCGAAAAAACCACAGATTTCTTATCAGAGTTGTAGACATATTGTATGTGTTACTGCAAGAGTAAATTTCCGAATAAATTATTAAGCCCATTTTGAGAAAATGAAAGCAATATTTCGGTGAGAGAAAACTACACCGGTTCATTTTATAATTGTTGATTAAAACTTCAGTAAAACCAACTAAAAGTGCTTAAACTAATTTTTAGACCCTTGTAGTACTAATTATTCCTAAAAATGTACTAGAGATACGGCTAAAGTACAAGATCCGACAAACTGGTCATTATTTCGGGTGTCATAATTTCGTGTGTCAACTTTGTAGCGTACAAAGTAGTTTTGGTAATTTTCACAATTTAACTGATAATATAACCAAGGAAAATGTCACCAGGTGTTGGGTAAGTGTGATATGTGAAAATACTTCTGAATATTATATTATTTAACTAATATTATTGAGAAAGATTTGCAATTTTTTATAAAATTTTGACAAGCCTCTAGTGTCCGGCGCGTGCTTCCCGGCGTCCATCTTAAATCGATTTTTTGGTTTTTTGTTGATTTGCGCTTTGTCATCGCCCCCGATTTAATGATAGAAATTTGCATTTTGGGCCCATGTTAAATTCAATCTGCTTCCGGTTCGGCTATCGGGATGAAAATTTGTGTCGGAGGTCCGTGAGGTTATGATGGGAGCAGTTTCTCGAATGTCGCATTCGACGAGCGATACTCACTCACACATGCCCACAAGCCGAGCAGCTGTCGGACTGCTGTGCTAAGGGGAACTCCGGGGCTTCATAGCAGATTCGTATCTTCCTTAAAATGGCTTTTGTGTTTGTTTCCCTTGGACTCTTGCTTCCGGGAAGCGTTAAGTTGCTTCTCCGAAGTGGGAGGAAATAATATGCTCCTCAGGTAGAGTTTTAAAACTCTCGTCTCTATTTCAGAGTACCTCCCCCAGTGTCGTGGGCCCAGCGAAGTGATTTGCTTTTCGTGATAATTAATGTCGAATGTAAGGATGTCGAATATAAGTAAGTATAATCTAAGCAAGTCCCATTCCGGCAACTGGTCTGACCACTATTCGTATCCCCGAAACAGATTTACACAGGATAGTATGTACTTTAAAGGGACGTCTGTAGTAGGAAACAAATTGCATGAAGTGACGCTGAATTTCCTACACAAAATAAATCCCGATAAAGTAACGAGTAAGAATATCGGACGGTGCCTGGAGTTCACCATTTCTAAAGTAAGTCGATTGTTCAACATTTGTCGAACGATAGTTAATGTGATGTCCCCATTACAGGCAGAATCAGGTCCCTACTGGCCAACACTCACAAGTGACAAAAAGAAGCCTCCATTCTTAAAAGTAGACTTTAACAAGTGGCGCGATGAAGGGTCGGATGGGGAGCAAGGTAGACGCACACTCTTTAATTGAAATTGCTACTATTGAACTAATGAAAAACTTCTCTTTTCAGACTCCGATTCAAATAATATGTATAATCTATTTAAGGGTATGGTAGGTGAAGGTGATGCGAAACCATCGTTCGATGATTTCGACGATGATCAGGAAGACTCGGACGACGAGAATATTCCACAGCTGTCGTCAGAAAAGGATGCGGGAAAAGAAGATAAAGACGAGAAGGAAAATTAATTTAAATCTTAAAATAATAATATTAACTATTATTATTACATATAATTATTAAAAAAGAAAAAAAATGAAGCCAGAGAAATTTACGCAGAACAAAGAACTCGTGAACATCCCAAGCATCTAATCCAAAGCAGCAAAGAAATGAATAAAAACAGCGGCCTCGTCGTGCAGAGCGTAGAGTCCTCCCCAGCGCAATCTTCGCAATTGGCGATGATTGTTAATATCTCATTTATCAAGTATACTTCCATAAAATCCAATATAATATGTTATGGTCGAGGTGCAGAGGAGCTCGCGTGGATGCATGACTACATTTATAGAGTTCTTTAATAGCAACCAAGCGTCTCCTGCGATCTCGGCTCTCCTGCTCGATCCTTTGCGTTTCCTCTTTTATACATCCCCACTTTGTTTGTTAGTAGAACAAAAATGTGTTTACTTGGAAAATATATATCGGTTTTCTATTAAACCTTGCTCTTTTCTCTTCGTCCCGGTTATTCATCTCGGTTTTAACACGTGAATTCAATTGTCAGTACACGGGGTACTCTTAAGATTCATCCCAAGGTACTACTAAGTGAGATAATGAGACCTCTATCATTCCTGATTTTAATACTACCATGTACGCAGAGAGGAGGCATCGGCTCTACCTCCGAGCATAATTTTAGGTTCTCTTTTATAGTTCCTTTATTCCTCTCAAGAGGAGATCTTATTTCTAGTTCCCATTGAAATACAAAAGGAAACCTCTTTTGAACATCTACAAGGAGCATTATTGGAGATTTATAATTTCTACACTACCACCCAAATGTGGTGTACTCACCTGTCCTTAATAAGATCTTAAACTTAAAATAAAACTAAATAACTCCTGCTTATACACAATTTACAAAGCAATTTTCCGACTGCATCAGTCGACGAACTGGAGAATTTTAAATTTCTAATGCGCATAGTTTTCAGCGTCGCTTCTCTCAAATTGCGTTTCCCTTCCTCCTACTGCTTATGCGTTTTCAAATATTTTCACGTTCTGTACGATTTCACACTTTTCCCCTTTATTTACATTTTTCTCATCTCTTCAAATCTTAACTTGCATCACGATCGATGCTCCCTTATTCCTTTCTCTAAGAGGTTTCCATGAATTTTTTTACTGGGTTCAGTTAGATAAGCGAGTGTGGTGAATTCGGAAGTGAAATGTGTGTTTAAAACAATGTAACGACTGCAGATTTTATCCGAAGGAATTAAATATCAACGTGGTTCGAATAATAACTAAAACCAATAATAAAAATTATAAAACGTTCAAGTTAGTTTTGATATGTAGATTAATTGTATCGAATTCTTTATTGCTTACATTAAGATTAATTTTGGGATTCCACGAAATTAGTTTTAATTCAGTATTGGTAAAATTTCTCCTACTAAAAATATTTGATTTAGTGTCGATGTACAAATTTTCCCTGCAACCGATAGTCATCACGGTTAGATTAGCTTTGGTTAGAAAGCCCTAAGATCTTGTGTTAGATTTTACCACTCATTGTGGTATGAAAAATCAGTTTTAGCCTTATTAAAATTTCTTTTCGGTTTAAAGTATTTTTTTTAAAGACTTTACTGGGTTCAAATTTTGATATTGTTCTGAAAAGCGTGAAGTTGAACTCTTATAATAATTTTAGTATTCCTCAGCTAACTTTTTTCCTTATTCTGGTTTTATATAATTATAATAATTCATTCTTATCTACTTTGAATTAGTACAATTACTGACTAATAGTTCCTATATCTTTTTTTTAAATGTTTCAAATTTTTCTCTCAAGCTTATCTTAGAGTAGTTATATCATCGGCCTATAATAATTCGGAGGAACTTCTATATACAATAACTATATTTAAGAATGAACATTATATTTGTAAGTGATTGTTAACGCGAGGTTATAAGAAAGCTCGATATCGACCTTTAAGTGCACTGATTGTGCCTTGTTATTTGTTCTTTTCCGTTTGTTGTTTTCAAACAGTCCTATTCGGTGCTTTAGAAGGTCACAAATTTTAGAGATGGTCACGACAGACCAATAAGCTCAATTTAATCAGGCGCTATTATAAAAAAAGTCACTAAATGAAGAACTATAATATGAAAGTCAAATATGCTCAAAAAACTCAATCTCCATTGCTCAACACCGAGCATAGAAGTCCAGTTCAGATTTTTTTAATGCACAAAGATGTTTAACAGAAAAGCTGTCTCTATTAAGTTTCTCTTCTTAACTTGCTTTGGACGAACGCATAAATTCAATCCGGTTGCAGACCTGGGCGATGAGGTCAAATAACCGTCGTCTTACTTCCAAATTTGAATTTTTTTCCTCATGTACTGGAATGAATCAGACAGTTGTCAAATGATTCGCATTCCGATACGCAAATTTCTTACCAGATGTAGGGAAATTATTCAAAAGTGTATGACTCATTTCAATTAGGGCTCGCTATTTATTGTAATGAAGTCATAGATACTTGATTTTACCCGCATGATTATATTTTAATTATATATCAATGTAATTAGAATCGTTTTTCAGTGCGAAATTGTTTTTATCTTGAGCATATTCGCTCGTCCTTTCATCTGGCACCCCATCAAACTGAAAGAAGAAGTTCAGAAGTAAATGGACGTCGTCCAATTAGAACCCGACGTTGCTCATTTGCGGATGGTACGTTCATTGGCGAGGAATTATTGATGTGAAAAGCGGCACTTTTTTAATGTGATTTTCTAGATATTGTGTTTGTACGGTGTAATAACAAATCGGTCGAATATCTGGTTAAATGTGAGGCGTGCGGATTTCAGTGATTTTCCCCCTGTAGAAGAAAAGGTGAGTGGCTGCGCTGTCGTCTTGCACATCGATTTCGGCTGGTGGGCTTTGTACGGAGACTCCACCACTGTGGGCAGCAGCGGCAGGAACAGCAGCGAACATGGGAAAACAGTTAGTCTGTACCGCGGCGCTTGGCAAATTTTGTAATCGAGACCGTTACAAAAGTGTGCCAGAGGGAGATTTCAGGTGAAAAATTCGCGGTTTACTTACGATTTCTGTGGAAAAATAGCACAAGAAAAGGGGAGGAGTCCCCGACCACAAACTGCAACCGTTTTGGATGTTGAAGAATTTATTTTTTTCTTTTGGTGTGAAAGAAGAAAAAGAGATGAATTAGAAAATCTCCGGTTTGGTGCGACCTGTGGACACGGTAGACCCAAAAATAACACCTATCCACTCCGATTTTGTGGTGAGAGGAGATTTACAGCGTCCTCCTTTGAATTTTATTGCCTTCCTCGTTCTGCTGTGCTTCGTTTTGTCTATCTGCAGGGCACATTCTTGGGCGGCCGTTGCAGTGCTCCACAGTCGTCGCATTGTGCACGGCTGAGCAGAAATGATCCTTTATACTGTGTATAAATAGAAACCCATCATTTCAGGCATTACGCAAAAAGAAATCCTTTGGTATGAAAAAAAAATTCGCTGTTCTTAGAGGAAGACGGAAAATCGATGGTGAAACGTCAAAAAGTTTGCGCAGCCCCGGGACAAGCACCGAGTGGGGTCTGATTCTCTGTTTTTGTTTTCTTTCCACCCCCGTGCGCTACCCTTGAAAATCCTGATGAAGACCACCAGATGAGTGTTCCTGTCAGCAGAAGTAATCGTGGTCGTAGTCGTCATCGGATTCGCACGATGGTACCGATGACTTCATAAAAAATTTTCGCCAATTCAGTCATTGATCTAAATTAGTTCCGCCGGAAGAGAAAGAAAAGGGGACCGAAGGTTGCTCGAGAATCTGGCAAAAGATTTTCTGGAGACGTTCCCATCTTATGTCATGTTATTACAACTGCAGTTTGTTTCATTGTCATGCTCCTCAGATTCATGCTTCTTCGAGGTGAAGATGAACAAGACTGCAATATGCCCCCCAAAGAAATGACTTCCAATCCCACTCGGTAGATTAAAATGACCTTAGGAAGAGAATATGTGGAGCTCAGCCCCTGTCAGAGAGAAAGACGACCCGAATCGACGTGAATACCACAGTGCACCGTACCGGCACTTGATAGGCTTTACCTCGACCGCGTCGCCGGTAGGGAAGATGCTTCGGCCTGGCCCCATTGTGCCGCTTTGCCTGTTGGCTAAACAATAAAGCTCCATTGATCTCAAAAGAGATTCAAGGCCGTCTGCTTAGATGCGGACCATTTCTTCTGCGCTATGGTTATAGGTATACATATAGATAGTACGGCACGTGCACAGAAGGAAGTCTTTAATGGTACTCTTTAAAAATGGCAAAGGGTTTCAAGTCCGTAACTCTTCTGTAATTAGTCATCGAAAACCTTGTTTTACTCGGGAGTGTGGAGTAAGCACATTTTTTTACGTCGGGAACACAATTGCGCAGTAAAATTATTTCCGTAGGGAGTATTTGTCCTTTTTAGTTCATGAATTTGTACTGTAAGTAATAGTTTTCATCGTAATGTGTGTAACGCTACAGATAAATGCGGCTAGCAAAGGGATTTCTACTCCAGCTGCCAATAAAAAGATATTAAAAAAATAAGTACGCAAAGAAATTCTTTAAATCAAGCAATTAAATTCATCCGCCCTTGCCTAAAATGACCCTCTTTAATTCCCTCCCGTAAGCTTATGTAGTGTATTTTATTTCTTTTAGCCGCAAAATTAAAAATTGCATTATTCAGAAGTTTGGCAATTTTAACCGAAAGTTGTAAGGAAAACTATTTAAAAAATCTGAAAGTATTTTAAAATGTATGATTTCATATACGAAAAATTCGATGGTAGCAAAGAATAAAAATCATGATGCACCTTGTCTCATCCTTATATAATGTAACTATAAATTGTTCAAATATTAAAACCTATACGAATGATTGAAACATATAAAATTAGAGTTTTTAATTTCCAAAATTTAAGAAATCTTGAATGTAAAGAAAGCCGTCTTTAATATTTTTCTTTCACTTCGAAAGTTCTTTTATGTTCTGTAAGGCTGCATATGTTGTAACCTCTTCATACTTCTGTAAGAAATTCATGAAGCGTAAAGTAAAAAATAAAATAAAAAACGTATTTTAAGGACAAGCAGGAAAAAAAATCAATACTTTTAGCCCTCAAAAACGCACCCCCTCCTTAAGATATTCATGTGGATATAACTAGTTAAATTGCAGTAGATTATAGGGTGGCAGAGAATATTTTGATGTAGACAAATGATAACGTATGGTATGAGGAGTTTCAATAATTCATCCTTTGAGAATTTTGGGTCAACAATATTTTAAAAATTTACCTCGTGGCAAGTACTTTCCTAAAATAATTCCATTAGGTTTTCTAAAATTGGCAAGCGAATCGTACGTTAAAACGATATTTCCTGCAAAAATTGAATATGAAAGTATATAGAATCTTGAATCTAGATTCGTTTCTTCTAATTTCGTCAAGTAACCAGAGTTCAAATGTAAAAATCATAATTCCTCCTCAAAGGCAACAAATTCCTTTACAACTTCCGCAAAAAGTTACAGTAAATTGATTTTGTCGTCTGTAAGAATTCTCATCATTATGGGATTCCATTCTGTGCCTGTGCCTGTGCCTGTGCCACCCTACCCGAAACACGCAATCCGTCGTCCTTTGTGTAGATGCCATTCGTCATGCAAAACACTGGTCAAGTCATTGAACCCTTAAATAAAGAGAGTTATTATAAATTGAAGTCGAGCTTAGGGACTGTCCGTCGGTGGATTCTCACTATTTGCGGTTTGATGACCTAGTCTATGGCTAAGCTTGCGTAGCGATTTCAAATAGAACTATTTTTAATTTCTGCATGGTTAAGGTGTTGTTTCTAAATATAATAGCGTAAATTCATTAAGCGTGAATATTTTATAGAAAAGGAAATAATTCTTATAATAAACTCCAGATTTCTTTATATACCTTAAAAAGAGACTGGAGGGAAACTCCTAAAACTCTAAAAAAATTTTAAGATATTTAACAAAAATTAATTGAAAACAAAGATATTCATTTTGCGCTTTATAATTAATAATATTTATGACGAGGAATATTTTCGTCGAAAAACTTTTATAAGTGGAAATTTTTACATGAGATCATTCTCGGGAAATATTGCGTTCCATTTTAAACGGACCAGGTAGGTCATCTTGCCAGTTCGATAAATGATCCATTTGTGATGAAGCTGCGACTGAGACATATTGAGTCATAACAGGTGATTGAACTATATAAAAATATTCTAAACACCTTTTCGGCTCATATTATCTCTGAATGATACCAATAAGTCCATCTGGACAATAAAGATGATATTTCTAACTCTGCAAGATGATCAATTCACTTTCCAAACAAAGTCTATCAAAGATGTCGGCGAAAATAGCGCCACAATTAAGAACAAGACCAATAATTCCCCACTGGGTCGTTTATACACCCATTGATAACGCTCAAATTCAGTAAGAAACGATTTGCGATTAATTATGCGCATATTTATGACTCGCAGACTTGCCGAGTTGATATTTCCCTTAGATGTACATGACCATCTTAAGAAGTAACAACGAGACCGCTTGTGCACGACCAGTGTAGGTCGCACTGTTTTCTTGCTTCGGGTCTGCCACTGGCTCCAGGAGTTTTGTTTTTCGCACGAACTGCAACTCTCATGCTTTACAATTCATTTTATCTTTAAGAAAAGAAAGCGGCTAAGAATGTATGCCGGCCGTTTATTGATTTTTTATTCGCCTCTCATAGCACTCAGCTCGGTACGTGGAGCGATTTTGTAATGCAACTGCAGATTTTTGCTGTACACGTATCACGGCCACGATTAGACCGGCGACAGTTTTTGAACTATGTTTTTGGCCGCAGTAAAATGCTGGTGTAGAACATTATTAAACAACAACATATACCTATTATTGATCCTATTTTATAGTTTGGGAACAAGGATTAGGATGGGATAGATAACAAGGTAATACCATCTTACTCAAGTTGCCATTTACGTGTTAGGAAGATTTTTATAGTTTCTAATTTGCATGACTTTAGAAGACAGAGA
This sequence comes from Proctacanthus coquilletti, assembly GCA_001932985.1. Lineage (NCBI taxonomy): Eukaryota > Metazoa > Arthropoda > Insecta > Diptera > Asilidae > Proctacanthus > Proctacanthus coquilletti. The sequence continues at coordinate 642,343 of MNCL01000095.1, read as the reverse complement.
CATCAAAATAGCTAATTTTAATAGATAAACATATTACATGAGAAAGGCCTGCAAATTTTGCATAAGATTTGAAGGGACATTCACATGTTCTTGTTTTTCATTGTTTTATCAAACTAAACCTGATATACATACGCAACGTGAAGCATTTGTATGAAAACACGATGTTCATGTAAATCACAAAGTGGGTTTGCGAAATTTCAGGCCATAATAAAAGAAGATTGCGGCACGTGCTAATAAAGTAAATCCATTTACTCTTGCTTTTATGTGAGACTATTTTGAGACTCACAGAAAGAGATAATCTGAGCAAATTATTTATTAAGCTTTTAAAGGTTTTTGGTATTTAAAGAGCGTCTTAAAATTTAATTAAGATTCTCACCTGAATTTATATAAAGAAATATCGATCAAGTCAGGTCCGCGCATCAATGGTTCTATATTTTTGTATACATTTTAAACTGCATTTAATACTACCTGCGAGTACAATTTTTGCTGTTAAAGTGTGTGTTTAGGCTTGTAATCCATGAACACCTACTGAGGGCTTCACCGCTTTCCCACGAGCTTTGTAATATCTGTAATGCTCTGAGGACATATATTTAGTTATATAGGAGCTATAGTTCACCCGCAGTACAAAAACTAGTATGTACTCTATTGATTTTCACTTATTTCTTCGCCCCCAGATAAGACATACCCCAGTTCCGTTTGATTTTTTAGCTACATAACTCTAAAGATTGTTTTCGACATGCAAGCCCTCAAAATTTTCTTATCGTGTTAAATTTTTATAAAAGATTTTTATTAGCCATGTCAAGACCATGCTTTCCGAAAATAGTCTCTATTCAAGTATAAAAAAAAAAAGATTCGGGAAAACAAAGATTTTAGGAAGTATATAGGACTAAAGATAGAGTGAAAAAGTAAAATAACGAACTGTAAAGAAATTTCATTAATTTACAACAAAGACTATTGTTAATGAAAATAACCCCAGTAATTGTTTGCCCTACATCTGCCTTTTCAATTATAGATCAGAAATCTATAAATTTGTCAATAGCTTTTTTAGGTATTATATTTAATAGTTCTGTGATCAGAGATGTAATTAACAATTATTCATTACATTGTGATAATTAAAGATTGCGTGCTGAATTCCTTGTTAACCTCGGGTTATCGTGAGTGCATCGCGGCGACATAGAAGACAATAGACTGATCCACCTAGGGGTACACCGGAAGTAAGCATCTTTTGTTGGCAAATAGCTAATGACGAGCCTCAGATCGAGCGGGCTCGATAAATACTAAAACCACTTTTCAATAAGCCCCGTGTCTAGTGATCTGTGACTGTGCCCATTTGTCAATCTCGACAAGTTTTGTGGAACACTAGAAACTGCCTATGTTTGTAAGCCGGTCCCACTTGAACCCATTTTTATTTTGATACTCTAAAAAATTATTTACGCAAAGATTTCATCCGGTGGGGGAGATTCAGATATGGTCTCGGTTTATGGACACATGATTTTATTGTAAAATCGGTTTTGCGACCATTGCAAATATTGGAATTATAGAATTGATCTTGTTCATTTCTATCTTAGAACTGATCAAAGAAGCCACGCAGAAAAGGCTCGCAGGATGGAGGAGGAGGCAGTTTATAAGAAGCTTCCTATAGAAGATCGCTGCGTTCATAAGTTGTGGAAGGCACGTGTTGATGGTTATGAAGAGGCTGCAAAAATCTTCCGCGAAATAGACGATGAAAAATCATCCGAATGGAATAAATATCTGGGTCTTGTGAAAAAATTTGTGGTTGACTCGAATGTTGCTGCCCAGGAGAAAGGTCTTGAAGCCACATTAATTTACGTGGAGAATTGTGCAAATGCTGGCAAAACCGTGGGAGATGTAATGACTGGCATCGTCCAGAAGTGCATAGCTGCACCGAAGGCGAAGACCAAGGAGCTTGCGGTCCAAGTGACTTTAATGTACATTGAGATAGAGAAACAGGAGGCAGTCATGGAAGAACTGATGAAAGGAATGGAGCATAAAAACCCAAAGATCGTTTCAGCGTGCACATCTTGCGCAACACTCGCTCTCCGTGAATTTGGTAGTAAGGTAATTAATGTGAAGCCGCTAATTAAGAAATTGGCCCCGCTGATGAGTGACCGGGACAAAACAGTTCGCGATGAGGGCAAGGCCCTGGCTGTTGAAATTTATCGGTTAGTACTGCACCTTATGTTTTTTTCGTATTGTTCCCAAAAATAACTCAACGTTTTCGGTTTTTTGGCACTATTTAGGTGGATCGGAGCAGCGATGAAACCGCAAATAGCAACACTCCCCGCTGTGGTTGTGACTGAGCTGGAGAATGAGTTCGATAAGCTTAAGGGCGAAAAGGCTGAGCCATCCAGGTTAATAACTTATTTGGATGTAGATGATGGTGAATTTTTTGTTTTATCCAAATTCTATTCGATAGGCTCCTGAAATCTCAGCAGGAAAAGCAACAGGCTCTGGTCGTGGCTTCCGAGGATGGTGACGTTGTTGACGGTAATAAAAAGATTGTGGATTAATGTTGCATTGTTTCGTTCTACTTGTTTGCTTTTGTATCTTATCGCTTGTTTAAATGTGATTTTTAATAGAAGTCATTTCATGTACGTAACCCTTTCATAGACTGCCATAAAATATGTGACATGTATTATTTTTTATTTGTGGGCAATATTGGAATATAAATTTTATTCTTGACTTAATTGGTAATAAAAGAAAGAAAGCTGCATTTTTCAAATCGAAATGTGTTAAACGAAGCGTAAAGTTGAACACATGTGTTTCTATTGCTCTTGTTGTTGTTTATACCTTAATGTGCATTTATCCATCGATTGAGTATGCGTTCAACTCTGCCTTCCGTCTGATTTACTTTTTAAGGAGTTAAAACTTTATGACTGCGCTGAAGCGTAGTTACAGCATCACCATCATGAATTTGCACCTTTTTGCATGGATTTATTCTTTAAGAATGCACGATATTCTTTGCATGATACGGTTATGTATGTGGGTTACTTTGGACGATTGAAATATTTACTAGGGGTAAAGAAAGTATTTAGTTCCATAATTTATTAAATTATTTAATAATGCAACATAATTTGTGTTAAAAGTTTCGTAATCGGAAAAACATACGCAAAATTGGATAAATGAAAGATATGAAGAAATTTAATAAAATTCAATTTTGAACGAAATTCAGTAATTTGAAAAAATTTCAGGAAGATATTTAATTTACAAGAATTATAAAATTGGGCTGAAATATTACAGTTAAAAATATTACAAATTGTATACATTATTTAGTTGAACGTCTATATATAAACAATAATGCATGAAAATTTATGTTCCTTTTTATATTTCAGAATGTTTGTGTATTCCAAATTACTGGAGACAAATACAGTATAATTCTATCTTCTGTTTAATTTCTGCTATAGTTCATTACTATGTTAATTTCTCTACTTTTTTTTGTGAAGTAGAAGCATTTATATTGTCGCTGAAAGCAACCCGGAACTATAGGAGGAGAAACAGTCATTCTGCACAACTTTTAGCATGCTATATAATTCTTCTTCTAATCAATAGCCCAGTAATTCATTTTTGGGCACATTGAAGATTTAATTTAACCCACTTTAATTTTTTGAATTATGAGAACGTAATATAGAGGCGGAATTGTGGTCACTCTACAGCCAGGCGTTAGGGCTATAAAGAAATGGTGGCCCAGCCTAAACCAGTAGCATAAAAGTTAGGAGAAAGAATATTTTTTTATACAGTCAAAGTGATATACACATTTTGAAATCAAAGATCTAGGAGTGTTTACGGTAGACTGTTTTGGAACAATTAAGGGAGATCTCTCAGATACAAAATTATTTGAAATTAGCGCAGGATAAGAAATAATTTTTGTTCGGCCATATTTCGGTTTGGTTAAGGTAGACATAATTTAACTTTGAAGTAAAATAAGAGAATTACATCCTAATTCCTTGTAGACATTTACAAGTACGCCACGTTTTCGTGTATCAATTTTAAAGGGGTAGTCTTAATAAGTAGACTATCCATTAGCTGCTATCCATTTGACTCTAAGGTAGTAAAAATAAGTAAAAAATCGTTTTTCGAATAACATTTCAGATGATGTTCAAGGGGATGCTGAAGAAATTGATCCAATGGATCTTATCGATCCAGTGGATATTTTGTCCAAACTTCCAAAAGAATTTTATGAGAAATTAGAAGCGAAGCAATGGAAAGAAAGGAAAGAATCCCTAGATATTTTAGAAAAATTACTGGAAAATCCAAAATTAGAGAATGGTGACTATGGAGACCTAGTGCGCGCATTAAAAAAAGTTTTAACGAAAGATTCTAATGTCTTGTTGGTTGCACAAGCAGGAAAATGTATAGCTGCTTTAGCTAGAGGTTTAGGAAAGAGATTTTCCATATATTCCGGGGTAAGTAATTTGTTTTTTCTATTCTGGAATTTTTATAGATTACCGGCTGTTTTCACAATTAGGCCGTTGTTCCGGGAATTTTTGAAAAATTTAAGGAAAAGAAGCCAAATGCTGTGAATGCATTACGTGATGCAATTGATGCGATATATCCTTCAACAACACTCGAAGCAATTCAAGAAGATATTGTCGAAGCGTTGAATAATAAAAATCCGAGTATTAAAGCGGAAGTAGCGTCGTTCCTTGCGAGGGCATTTACAAAGACACAGCCGGCTGTCCTAAATAAGAAACTCCTAAAACTATTGGTTACAACACTGATAAAGACTTTAAATGAATCTGATGCGACTGTCCGGGATGCGTCCGCTGAAGCTCTAGGGACGGTACTTAAATTAATGGGAGAGAAGGCCGTTGGATCTTATCTGACTGATGTAGACAGTTTAAAAATGGCTAAGATCAAAGAGTGCCAAGAGAAGGCTATTATTGTTGTAAAAATAGCCGGAGCTAAGAAGGAGCGACCAGCAACAGCTCCTGTAAAACAACTTGTACAAGCAGCTCCTAAAGGCGGTTCAGTCGAACCGAAACCAGTTACTAGACCTGCAAGTGCAGGTGTTAAGAAGACTATACCTAAAAAAATAGTTCCTTCTGGAGGCGGTGCTCCTCTGGCTAAGTCTGCCAGTGCAAGTAAAGTGGCAACTATTGAAAAGGAACTAACGCCAGAAGAGGTCAATTGCCGAGCAGAGGAGATACTTGCAGCAAATATACTCTCAGGTTTAAGTGATGCAAACTGGAAAACCCGACTTGAAGCTGTTGAAAGCCTTTTGAATTCTGTAAATGATATTGAGCCAAAGACGCCAGGTATATCTCAGGTTTTGATACGTACATTAAGCGGAAGGAAGCCAGGGTTAAAGGTAGTTTGTTGAAGATAATTTATACGGTGAAAATTTAAAATAAAGACCTGATTTCTTGAAGGAAACTAACTTCCAAGTATTAAAAGTAAAATTAGACATTATTAAGACCATTGCGGAGAGGTTTACAATGTCTACGATAACTGCAGATTTTGTGGTTAACGAAGTGACTGAAAAGCTGGGTGATCCGAAAAATAGTTGTAGTGCTGCCCAGGCACTGACTGCCCTTTCGGAGGCGACAAAATTAGAATTCATTGTGTCACGTGCTATGACCTTTGCGTTTGATCAGAAATCTCCAAAAGTTCAGGCGGAAGCTTTGAATTGGGTTGGATCAGCCATCAAGGAATTTGGTTTACAGGTAAATGAATGAAGTGAAGATGTTCAATTTGTATTATTCCTTTTCTCGCTTTCTAGGTTAATGCAAAACCACTTATTGACGATATTAAAAAGGCTATCCAGAGTACTAATCCTACTGTAAGGAGCTCGGCTGTAGCGTTGATAGGTATGTTCCAAGTCAGCCCGGATAGAGCCGAGTGCTCAGAAAGTGTTTATAATAAAAAGTTTCTGGTTTATTTTGATCTCATATTCAGCATTTTGCCATTATTCGATTTTAAATTCATTGCCACATTTAAGTATGATATTGTTATTCGACAGTTACAAGTATTCCAATTTTTCAGGTGTAATGTGTATGTTCATGGGCAATGGCATCATTATGTTCTTTGATAGCGAGAAACCAGCCCTTAAACAACAAATTGAAGCTGAAATGCAAAAGAATATTGGGCAAAAGCCACCACCACCTGTGCGAGGCGTAAAGAAATGCGCTAGCAGTGTGTCAGTAAACAACGAGGAGGATGAGTATGTTATTTGTTGAAATCATTTTCCACTTATCTTTTTCTTATTGGATTTCATTTTTGCAGCGATGGTGGAGGAGGTGATGCTGGTGACGTTGGTGAAATAAGTGTTGCAGATCTGTTGCCTAGAATCGATATTTCTTCAAACATCACTGAAGCATTACTAGCAGAATTCTCGGACAAGAATTGGAAAGTGCGGAACGAGGGATTAACAAAATTACAAACAATTCTAAATGACGCAAAACTCATAAAACCATCAATCGGTGACCTTCCACAAGCGCTTGCTCTACGGCTGGTAGACAGCAATGCAAAAATAGCACAGACTGCATTTGCTATCTGTGAACAGCTGGCTACAGCAATGGGTCCAGCTTGTAAGACTCATGTACGAACTTTATTCCCTGGATTCTTGCACGGTTTGGGAGATAGTAAAGTTTTTATTCGAGCTGCTGCTTTAAATTGCATAAACGTCTGGGCGGAACAAGCTGGCTACAAGGAGTTCTTCGAAGCTGAAATGATTGCAGAGGCGTTGAAGGCCGGAAGTCCAGCTCTGAAGAGCGAACTTTGGGGATGGTTGGCTGAGAAATTGCCGAATATTCCGGTGAAATCGATACCAAAAGAAGAGTTGGTGTCCATGCTTCCTCATTTGTATGCCAACATTTCAGATAGAAATGCTGATGTGAGAAAGAATGCAAATGAAGCAGTTTTGGGCATCATGATTCATTTGGGCTATGAGGCGATGCTTAAAGCCCTAGATAAGCAGAAACCTGCATCAAAGAAGGATATCCAAGCTGCTTTGGATAAAGCCCGTCCAAATCTTCCTGTAAAACCTTTGCCGAAGAGCAAGCAACAGGCTCCAATTGTAGAGGAGACAAAATCCGTGAAAGTGTTAACAGGAAGGGCGCAAAAGGCGCAACAGCAGAATCAAAAGGTCGCTGAAAAAACAACTTTTTCAAGAAAAAAAGAAGAGGAAGTGGATACATCTCCTCTTCTCGCTGTTAACCATTCTAAAAATCAAAGGCTTATTGATGAACAAAAGCTGCGTGTATTAAAATGGACTTTTACAACGCCACGAGAGGAGTTTGGCGAATTGTTGCGTGAGCAGATGACCACTGCAAACGTGAATAAAGGTCTAATGGCTAATATGTTCCACGAAGATTTTAGGTACTTATTCACGTCCCTTTTGTAGGATAACATTCAAGCTCTTGCTCTCGCAGGTATCACCTAAAAGTGATTGACTCGTTAGTTGAAGATCTGCCAAACAATAGCAAAGCTCTAATCTGTAATTTAGATCTCATACTGAAGTGGTTGTCCTTGCGTTTCTACGATACCAATCCGTCAGTCCTTTTGAAGGGGCTCGATTATTTAAACATGGTGTTCCAAATGCTGGTGGAAAACGAATATATCCTTGCAGAAAATGAAGGAAGCTCTTTCATTCCGCATTTGTTGATAAAGGTTCTTTAAGAGATATTTTTAAAATGACGTAAATATTAGAGTTGATTTCATTCTAGATTGGTGATCCTAAGGATACTGTGCGAAATGGTGTAAGGACACTATTGCGTCAAATATGTTTAGTTTACCCTTTTACAAAAGTTTTCGTCTATGTCATGGACGGCTTGAAATCGAAAAATGCTCGGCAACGAACCGAATGCCTTGACGAGCTTGGTTACTTGATCGAGACGTACGGACTGGGTGTTTGCCAGCCTACTCCACAGACAGCCCTGAAGGAGATTGCCCGGCACATTTCAGATAGAGATAATTCTGTTCGCAATGCAGCCTTGAACTGCGTTGTCCAGGCATACTTCCTGGCTGGGGACAAAGTATACAAATTGATCGGGCAGTTGAATGAAAAAGATCTTTCTATGTTGGACGAAAGGATTAAAAGGGCTAGAAAGACTAGGAAGCCGCAGGTACCTCAAGTCGAAGTCGCTAAAGCGACGTCAACAACAAATGAAACAATTGAAATCGAAGAGCCTGCCAATGATGAATTGCCTCCTCCCGATGAAAGTAATTCCTCTCCTGTCGCAACACGGTAAGTATAACTTTTTCGAAAGTTCAAGAATTTAAATAGCTTATATTTTGCGTTGGGGATATCCAACTTTTGTTCTAGATCGATAGATACAGACATGAACCGTACGCAGCCAGTGTTAGAGAAAAGATCCCTAAAGAGAGAAGCGTAATTCTATTTTTCTTTTTTACTTTTTTTTTTTTTACTTGTCTTGTTTTTTTTTGTACGCTCCAGAGGGCATTTTTATAAGTGCAAAGTGGGTGCTAATTTCCTTCGTAAGGTGAAGGGATACAAGTGCCGTAGCCTCTTTTTTTTCTTTGCTTATTTTTGTTATGTTTCTCGATTAAGGTCATTTATTATATGAATTTGATTTTTGGACAATTCTCTGCCGCCATTCGAATTGATTTTATGTATGTGAGTAAAATCTTGAGCGCAAAATTTTAATTTTTAAAATTGGAAATAAATTAGAAGTTTCTTTTGTCGTGCTTTCATTTGTAGAGTGGTCATCATTTAAAAAGCACATTTATTTTGCAATACGAAAACATGTAATTATTTTAGGTATAGAAAAGGTTTCATGTTAGTATTCTAAGTGTTTTTTCCTTAAAATAAGTTAAAAGTAGTAGACCCCGGCATAAATTTAATTGTAGTTTCACTTTTAACTTCGGAATTAAATCATTTTTATAGGTTTTTAAAGAGACAGAGTTATCAGATTTAAGGTTACTTTTTTAAATTGCCATGGAGACAATTTTCATTAGAGATGGCCTTTTTATTTCATTAAAATGCTTTGAAATTGTTTACTAATAGCGAGAAAATATTGCTAAGGTTCCTTTAAACTTTTTAGACGTCCAAGGTGCGACAGACAATTACGAAAATTTTCAAGATTGGACAAGGATACTATCGCAAGATCAAGGAAGATAAGTGATATTGATCAAGTTTTATTGGCTAAAGATTTGAGATCCAGCTCCGGCTTACCACATCGTATTTCGTTATCAAAACATTAACAAAAGGCAGTTTTATTATAATTGCGGATTATTTTAATTCATTCGGTCTTGTATTTTAGTTCTATCCCCCTCAAAAAAGACGCTTTTTGGTAAGCTTGGGCATTTATTTATTATTAATTTGCGTTTAGATGAGATCCTTTTAGGTTTATTGATTACCACAGCGCTCCTCAGTAGCTTTATAGAATTTTTTTAGCTGTTCGGTATTTAAAACGTGTAAACGTATTTTTGTGCTTTTTATATTATGACCACTTTAAATTCGGACAAATTCATGTTTTTTCCAATATTTTTCTGAATAATTCGATCGCTTTTAAATAGATAGACGCAGATAGCACTGTCGTAATACATTATACCCATAAGTTAGCCACGTTTTTTTACACGTTTTGTGTCGTAAATATTTCTAAGAGTTAAATATTGACTTGTCGGAAAATTATTAGACTTATTTAATAACAAATGTAATAAATACAGATCTAATCATTGATCTACTGTAAGTCACATGGAGAAATTTTGAGTTTAAGAATTTCTTAAATTGTTATATCTATTTTTCCATTTTGAAAATTGGCGGTGTTGTGTCCATGAATTTAACGGAAGTTCTGATTTTTTTTTCGACAAGGCGATAATTTAATAATGTTTTTTGGAATCAAGAAACGATCTTAAAACATATTTTGAAAAACATACATCCAAGGGATAAAGCACTCTCATTATTTAAGGGATTTTTATGTACTGAGCAATGTTTGCTTTTTGTGTGTTCTAAATTTCATTTTTGTAAAAGGGAAAAATGGATTTTTTTGCTGGTGGGAGTATTATATGTTTTTGTTTCCATCACGTTGCCCATATAAAGTTTGCATCAGTTCATCCTTCCAAACTGGGGATATTTGTCTTTCATCCGTATAGCGCTTATGGTTAAAATAGGCCTAAATAATCGTGGTCATAGATAAATATAGTTTTCATGAAATTCCGGAGCACAGCGATATTTATCATAAATGTAGTGCACAATTTTTTTGGCTTCTGAGGACTCGAAGATACAGGCGAGCAGAAAATATTTTGTTTGCTTTTTGGAAAAGAAACTCTGCTCTAGTTCGCAAGATTGTGACGAAATTAATGCGCACTGCTTTTAGTTGTTTAAAAAGAAAAAAAGACTTTTCTGTTTATCTCTGTTCATAAAACCTCGTGTTTGTCTGACTTTTGGATTGCATGAAAAATTATAAATTTCTTACAGAACTTTCGATCAACCACAACCATCAGTACTACCGCAAAAACCATCAGGTCCTTTCGGTCTTGATCCTGATGTTATAGCCGAAATTGAAAAGGATTGGGTAAAATCCGATCAAATGAAACAAGTTGAAAGATCACCAGTAGATTTAACATTTCTATATGAGCCAATTAAAATTGCCCTTACTAAGGATGGCATAGGCTATCCTCAGGAAAAATTTGATCGGTTAATAGCACATTCGGCCGATTCGGTGGGCACATCACCTGGAAATTATATCAATTATACAATGAGCCCCCCACAAAATGTACCCAGCAATGTGGCGTATAGCACGAAAATGACGCCTCCAGCAAATACACAACCATCACCAAAGTATGATGTGTATTTTTGTGTGATTTTTATTTGGATGAATCAAATCTATACTCTTCTTTTTCGTTTCTTCCAGCTTAGCGAATACTTTACCCAAGTTGGATCCGAATTTGGTCAAAATTATTCGATCTGTTGCTAGCACGAATTCTTTAACAGCGAGAGCGGCCATGAATGAACTTACGGACATCATTGAATCGCCTGAAAAACAAGCAGTCTTAAGGGATTATGAAGAAATATTTATTCAAAGTATTTTAGCCCAATTTAAGGTACGTAAATAATGCAAAATTACAAAAAAGGGCAAAATGTTGTATCATCTGTAATTATAAGATCAGAAATTTAAATTCTTCCATTGCTAAGTTGATATATTTTTGCTGTACAATTGCTGAGATGCATAATTTACATATAGCAATTAAACAAATTAATTTGTAATTTTAAAAATATCAGTTTTAAAAGCTGTTTTATTTTTCAGAATTTATCACAACAGCCGGTATCAGAATCTCTAATCATGTACCAGCCCCTGCTCTCCATTATTTATTCATTTTTCAATTCAAAAACCCTCGGCAAGACCCTGAGCATTCCATCCCTAAAAAATATTATGTCAGTCCTCTTGGGTCTTATGGCTGATCAGAAATTATCCCAAGGTGATGATGGACAGTATACGAAAGTGGTTAACGGTATCTGCCTGAAGATTCTCGATAAGACAAATTTTACAAACCTGAATTGGTATAAAATTGTAATAAAAAATTTTATGCATTTACCAACGGATAATGATTTTTAGTGCTCTTATACGTCTGTTAAAAGAGACATGTCCGAGCGCTGGATTACCTAAATTTTCGGATCTACTAATGAAATGTCTGTGGAGGAATGTTAAAATGATGCCAGAACGCTCAAACGAACTGGATTATGATGCCGTCTTATATGAAGTTCATGAATTTATGCTAGCCTTACCTAGTGCCTGGTGGCAACAACGTCCATCGGATACTCCGCTTAGAACAGTGAAAACCATTATTCATAATATGGCGAAAATAAAAGGGAACGCTATTTTACAGCATTTAAATAAAATTCCTACGCATTCAGAACTGCACGCATATCTTATACGAATTCTGAAGGTGAGTGTAGGCATTTTTTAAAAATGAATTGTAACTAATGTTTTGTTCACCAATTTTTTTTTTTATTATACAGAACCTACAGAGAGATGCCAATGGTCCTGGACTATCGCCCCAAAGATCAAATTCGGCTAAAGATCAGACGAAGCGCCTATCAAATCAAACTGAGACCATGTCACAAATCTTCAAGTTAATATCCGACAAAGAGACCAGCAGACAAGGTCTCCTTAAATTGTACGAGTTCAAAGTGAGTAGATAATTGAGTGCAAATTTCTACCAGTCGATTCCTAATAAATCTTTTTACGTAAATGATTTTATTGTTAGGTACCTGTGGACGCATTTGAGCTTAGATATGTCAATATTCTTAAGTACTTGGTTGATGAATTTAAGGTGCTCTCTGTTCGTTTGTTTTTCCAATTGTTTCTGTTCCATTGCTGATAAATTATTTTTATATCAGCTTTTTGTGTGATTATTTTTTGATATTATTCATATTTGTGTTAAAAAAATTCGACACATACACGGGATTCGATCAGCAAAGAAAATATTGTATGAAAGTTGAGATCAGGTTTACACCGGTTATACTTTGTACTGTATAAATACAAAGAACTATTGATTGGGAAATGAAAAATCCAAAATGCCAATATCTCATATATTGGTATAGAAGAGTATGGGCGTTACATGTAATGGAATTTAAATTTAGAAACTTTAGAATTTTAATTGGTGAAAAAATTTTTATAAAAATATTACTTCTTTATTTTTGGTGTTTGCGACCATTAGGATGTTATTGCGATGATATTAGAGACCGTTTTTTTATTTTTACAGAGACAACCTTTCTCCTACTTTTGAAAGTATCGATTTGGAATTTCGGTTATAATTTATATATCCTAAAATTTGGGAGTTTAGTTACTCTGCTAGTAAATTCTAAACTTCGAAAAGCTGGATTTTTTAAGACAGAAAGCTTTTCTCATTGTGTTATCGTAAAAAGTGAAGCAAACGATATATAACGTTTTCGATTCTCATAAAGTTTAATAAGAAGGTTTAAAAATCATGTATAATACACTAGTACACGTTGTACGATTAGGATAAATAGATGCACCACATAAGAATACATTCTAGTAGGACCCAAAGCATTCTAAAACATTTTCTTTACCATAATGGTTACGAATGAAGCATCAATGGTCCAAAAAGTAATTTTCGTAAGACATCAAATTCACATTTTGAAAATTACAAAGACAGCCAACGTGTAAAAAGTCTACAATTTCATTCCAGATTTATTGTTTGGCACACTCTTGTTATTGTTTATGCTCATGTAGAGTTTGTGTGAAGAAACTTAGTTACCATTAAAATATTTTTTTTCAGGAAAAGAATCCCGAGGTGGATGTTGTGCCGTTCCTAAAAGGTGCCAGCCCCAGCTTCCAAAAGTACATTGAAGACGGTTTGGCGGAGATCGATAGACAGCGGCAACAGGACACTATGATGAATGCTGAAAATAAGATCGGTATGTCTCTTAAATGAATCTTGTGCATCCCTCAGGAGCCCCACCCTATGATTATTACCAATTTGCAAACAGATTCAAATCTGGTTTCAATGCACGCATCCCGGCCGGAAAATAAGTTAGACCCGGAATACTGGATGGAGAAGTTGCACGGCTTGCGGGCGAAAGCTAACTTAGCTCCGATTAGGAATCCAGAGATCGGACATATGGTGGACAATAAAGTCGCCGATGAGAATCTAAACCTAAATCAGATATCGCAGAAAGTGTCTTCAGTCCGAAAAGATGTAAGTCAACAATTAAAATAAAAGGATTTTTTATCTAAATTGTTGTTTCCACAGAAGCCAGAGCTATCACCGCACCGTCTGGAGCATCTTCAACAGAAGCTGGCGCAATTAAAACAACAGAAGCAAACCTAAAATTGAATCATTTCCCTCGTCACGTGTTTTTTACTTTTTTGTATCGTCATTATTATTATTTATGTTGTTATTATAGAAGAGTTCTAAAATCGTGTTTAATAATGCAGTAACCGTGATTATTAACTAGAGATGAGGCGAGTGCGGTCTGCAGCTGTTTACTATTTTTAAGCAGGCACCCTCCGCTCTGGGACCGGAATCGCACGTACCGACAATATCTATAAATCGAGGACAGTGATGGGGTCAAACTAGATATGAAACCATTCACAGTCTGCACTACTCACATGCATGCGCCTCCTATTCCATTCTTTTTGTACGTTTACATTATTTATTTTATTAATAGCGAGCGACCCTTGACATACTCTCATTCAGTGTTTTTGACGTTACGTTACCTTGTACACTTTTATACTATCTTTTTATATATAAAAAAAACTCATTTTATTTTGAAGCGGCGTTTCTAATTTTTCGTTAATTCATCCCATTTTCGTTTGCTGTGTTGCAATAGTTCCTTGGGTTTTATCATAACTATATCAAACGAAAAAAGTTATGCTTTTTAATTAAGTTTCTCAACGACTTCATATGAAAAAAAAAAATAATTGCTTATTGTCACAGAAATTCAGCTGGCCGATAAACTATTTCTGCTTATCTTAGACTAAAGCACTAAGCTAATACAGCAGATACAAGAAAGTACAGAATATAAGAAAAACAAATAATATTTGCACATACAAACAGTTTACACTTAAGAGTACGGCAGACACATAATTTTTGAGGCTTTTTATATGTTACATTTTCTCATTCATATGACTCTGATTTAATAAAGCGGAGGACTCTTCTTGAATTGTATAAAGTGTAGACTTTAATCCCCTTGTTCCTCTCTATTGACCTTTGTATAAAATTGCATTGGTACTCACGCAGTGTATTGTATACAGTGAAGAGTAAAAATAAAAACATTTGACAAATAATTAGAAATGCCTACAGGTAATTATTAGAAATTTTATATTTTAGACACTAGGCTACTGGTTAAGTAAGAAATGCAAGCGATTCATACTGGAACACCTATGAGGAATAAATCATAGCAATGGAATATTCTCGGTGTCTTTTCTATATATCCCTATTAACAATAAATGTGATTTTCTACATATTTTGTCGAATTCAACAATAGGCCGTACTTTTCACAGATAAAAGAGACTTTAAAAGTCATATTTAGGCCTCTAGAAAAGGGACAAAACTGAAGCGTAAAATTTCCTGCAAAGAAACTATCGGGCCGCGAACGCCTACGTGTGTAATATATATGCTACTTGTTTGAAAAGAATCCCATTGAGCATGATAGTGTCCCAACTTAAAACGAAGATAGCTATAGGATCTGAACCGTTTTTAATGTTATTTTTATAAAATAAGTAGTTAAAGCCGTTTCAGTGAAACGTGTATACGATTTTCTTTAGGTACGGAACTTTCAACACGCAAGTTTAACTCGTACCTGCTTTGTTTTTTATTTAGCCTTAAATTGTAAGATTGAATGCGTTGATCGATAATTTCAAATGCAATTCGAAGTAGAAGAACCAAAAAACCACTATTACTTATCAAAATGAAGAGCTGTATCTTATTTTATTCTCACCGATTTTGATAATTCTCATCATCTAAGTCCCACATAAATGAAAAAAATTATCTAATTCGAATTTATAAATGACAATTTAGAAATTTTAAAAATATTTTTTAGAAAAATTTGAATGTAATTTCTCTGCGCCCATGATCTTTAAATACATTAATACAAATTTTGAATATGTTTTTGGGCACTAACAATTTTTTGAGTGGCATTTTATGTTATTCTTTTTAATCTTATGATAAAAATGAACTTTTGGAGAAATCAAATATGTTTCAAATAATCTTGAGCTGGACATATGGACAAAATTTGCCATGTGAAAAAGGACGGTTTTTAGCAGTAATAGAATTCATATTAGAATATAAGCAATTTATTTAGCGCTGATAATATAAAAACAAAACTGGAGAAAATCATAATTTTCATTTTAGTTTCTCAACTATTAAAAATTAACCATACACCCGCTTTTCTGAAATTCCTGCTTTATATTCAAAGTACTTGTTGAAACCGTCTAGATTTTGAGAACATCGGCAACAGCTTGAATTATGTGTCTTGAGGATATTCCGAACATATCAATGAGAACACTTGGTGGTCCAGACCTGGGGATAGTTGGAACTGCAAGATGCTTCACAACAACGTTTCTCTGCTCAGCTACAGTTGAAAGAACTGCTTCACCTAATCCACCCTCTCTGTAAAAGAAGACTTAATTAGTAACCAAATGATTCTTAGACTTAGCATAGGGTGCATACTTGTAGTGATCCTCAACGACCACGATGCGTCCACCACAGGCGGCTGCATTTTGTATTATTAATTCACGATCTATGGGCTTAATAGTGAACGGATCTATAACCCGGATGTTGATTCCGCTCTTTTCGAGTTCTGTGGCAGCCTTGAGGGCTTCGTAGAGGGTGATACCAGCACCGA
The DNA here is from genome assembly GCA_001932985.1 of Proctacanthus coquilletti. Taxonomy (NCBI): domain Eukaryota; kingdom Metazoa; phylum Arthropoda; class Insecta; order Diptera; family Asilidae; genus Proctacanthus; species Proctacanthus coquilletti. Next base: position 626,049 of record MNCL01000095.1, on the reverse strand, counting down.
TGACCAGGACCTGATCGGCCGGCGATTGCTTCACGATCTTACCTTTTCCAATTGTGAATTTCTCATCATTGTCGTAAATAACAGCGGTGGCTGGTCTTGATGTCCTGATGAAACAAATGCCCTTAGTATTGGCAGCTAACTCAACGGATCGCTCACAGCTTACAGCGTCCGACGGGTAGAAGATCGTGGTCCCTGGAATTGCCCGGAACATAGCAATATCCTCGAGACCCATTTGACTGGGACCGTCTTCACCAATGCTGACACCACAGTGGGATCCAACAAAGTTTACGTTCGTCTGGGAGATTGCTCCCATTCGGATCTGATCGAAGGCTCTGGTAAAGAATGTTGCAAAAGTTGAGGCGAATACGATGGTTCGGTCACGGCAAGCAGCTCCAATAGCTACTCCGACCAGATTCTGTTCAGCAATGAAGCACTCCACGTAGCGGTCAGGGAAGGCCTTCTTAAGCTTTTCGGAATAGGTGGAGTTCTTGGTATCACCGTCCATGGCAATCACTCGGGAGTTGCTGACTGCAATCTTAGCGAGGGCTGTACCGTAGGCCAATCTTGTAGCCACGGCTTCTCCTTTCTTGTAGGCTGGTGGAGTGGCCAGGGTTACATTCGCAATGTTGACAGGAGGTGCTGTGTCCTTTGCAGGCGCTTGTGGAATCAGGCTAAGTGCTCCAGTATTGTGGATTAATCCCTGCAAGTGTTTTACTACCTTATCGGCATAGTCACCTAGTGGCTTGCCGTGCCAGTTCTCGAGGTCTTCAATATCGGGGAAGAACTTCCCTTTGAAGGTCTTCGCAATAATTGCAGTAGGCCTACCTTCTGTATGGGAAGCTTCGTAGAAGGCCTTACACAATTCCTCAACATCATGACCATCGACAACGATGGCATTAAAACCAAAAGCGTCCAAGCGCTTGCGATAGATTTCCATTTGATGCTGGAGGGATGTTGGTTCAGATTGGCCCAACCTGTTTACGTCAAAGATGACACAGAGGTTGTCCAATTTATAGTGTCCAGCAAAGTGGAGCGATTCCCAAATTGAACCTTCTGCAGATTCACCATCTCCAACAACGACATAAGTCCTAAAAGTGGAATTTTATCAGTCTTTTAAGTTCCCAAATATATTTTAAAACCCACCTGTAATCAGCCTTGTCGAAGTACTTTCCCACATAAGACATACCGCAGGCGACTGCAACTCCCTGACCAAGGGAACCAGTTCCAACGTCGATGAAATTTAGTCGTGGCGTTGGATGCCCTTCTAGATCTGAATCGACCTTTCTAAGATTTTGCAATTCAGAAACCGGGAAAAGGCCTGCTTCGGCCCAGGCTGCGTATAAAATCGGAGCGGCGTGACCTTTTGAGAGGATGAAGCGATCGTTGGATGCATCTTTTGGTACCTTCACCTTGTACCGCATTGTATGGAAGAAGAGCACCGACATAATCTCGGCGATTGAGGCACATGATGTTGGATGTCTGCAAGTACACAACAACTTCTAAGATTAGCCTCTGGTAGTAATCGGTATTATTTCTATTTCTTCGTCTAAAGTTAGCTTGAAAGCGAAAGTAAATCAACTCGACCTTGTTAGATTCCAGGCGGCTAGCTAGACATGAATCTAGTGCAAATGGATTACATAATCGGCCAATGCCGTGAAAAAGTGCGCGGATTTATTTATGTAATTACGCAAAGAATTTATCACTGTTTCTAATCTAAGTAGGACTGTGGGAGGAAATTTAATTAAACTAATTTTTTTTTTTGTTTTTGATAAAAAGATAAAATAATGAGACGAATTTCTACTAAATCTTAAAAATCATCAGTTTGAGCCAAGTAAATCGAATTAATATTTAGAAGGCAATTGGCAGAAATCCATTAATAAAAGATGACTATTTCCGAATTTAGAATTTCTGTACTGTTTTGAGTTTGGACATCGTTATAAAAAAGTGAATTGAACAAAAATATAATATTGTCCCATTTTTATAAAATAATTTTAATTTTCTGCAACTTGTAACATCAATTTGTCTAAAATATACTTAAAATCGATATTATTTTAAAATAATAAAAAATAATAAAAATGTGCTTCAAATTCGAATTTAAAAAAAAAAGGAAATAATTGCAAAAATTACTACCAAGTATTAACAAAGTAATAAAAATTGTGTAGAAGAATAATAAGGTAATTAATAAAGAAAAACTATAAGAAAATTGAATCTTCAATAAAAATTCTTTTGTAAAGAGAATAGATACATTCAAAACTCTGCGCTAAAATGAGGTAAGCATTAAGAAATAAGTAGCACTATATTTGTAAAACCATTCCTAGTTTATGATGATTTAGGAACACAAACATTTTTGTGGCTATTTACTAGCCATTCTATTTTTATTAACATGCCACCAGCGTGTGTTAGGCTAGCGACATTTCAATGATTCTATCAAGGCTTTTCGAACTCGTAAAGAAGTAGTATAAACAGCTCTTTCAGCATTGACAGAGGGCAGCTAGATAAATCTAAATACGGAATTTTAAGATTCCAGCTTTTTCCTTTGAATTCCTTCGAATGGATTCAAACGATACACAACATGTGAGAGCCCTATAGGTAAACCAGTTTTCGTTCTAAATGAAGATTATTTTAAGCCTAAAAAGAGAAAGCACAAATCGTGAAATCTGAATCAACACCAGCCGGCTTCAGGGAAAAACAAATAGACGGCTTGTAGTACAAAAGAATGTACGTACTGAGAGCCCAGGGCCGCGTAAACCCAAAGCGTTCATTTTGCTACTATTATCGCGCCGGGCTTAGCTTGCGTAATACAAGAACGCTCTCATGAGCAATCCAAGCTTCGGAGGTGTCCCATGATCATGTGGCCGGCAAACTACCATCGTTTATAAAACAAAAAACAATTTTCTGATAACAAGCGATCGCGCTAAAGTCAGAAGAGGGTTGAGGAGTTCTGCTCAAAAATGGAGCCTTTTATCGCGATAGTCACCATGTCGATGTGGTGGCCCCACCGGTTGGTTAAAAAAAAGTCTATCTAAGTGGGCATGAGGAGCCGGGAAAGGTCACAAAAAGGTCACAGAATCTACAATGTTATCATAATGCTGAAGAGTAACATAGCTAAAGATTACAAAATATTTTTGGGGATAACTCTGCCTAGTGTTGATTAGAATCGACAGGCACATGGTTAGAACCCATTAAAACCGGGACCGCGCTCAAGGTCTTCTGCTATAACCTCCGCTGGGGAGAGTGACTTTGCCTTGTAGCACAAAGTTATAAAGAATGCACGTTCTCTAGACTAAATGCTCACTTGTGATGATAATTGTTATAATTTAGTTATTGACTGGCTTACCCCGATTTGGAGGCCTGGGTGGAGGTAATCGAATGGATCCTAAGGCGGTGGGCGATATCCTTCAGTTCCTCGACGGTCTTGCGCTCAGGCTTATGGTAGTTCGGCATTTTGGTGGAAATTTACAAATTTATAGCTAACAAATAGAGAAACTCAAAGAGGCGCGTTTGTTATTGTCGATAGTAGAGGTGACTACACGACGGACCAAAGCAGACTGCTGGAGTACTGGAATCTACGGAAAAGCTTCTCAAAGCTAGCCGGTGTTACGTGGAGAATTTAGGCGATGGTAATGCCTTTGGCTAGAGTCTAGAAGCTTAAGGTTTCCTTAGCTGGATTCTTTGCTGGAGTCTCCAGATAGCCACTGATATTGGTTACGTGCCAGTTAATTTAAAAGGCAGGTGCGGAAGTAGTGACCAAGTATGGTGCACTTGGTTTACGAAATGTCGTCTCGTAGTAAATTCTTTTCTTTATCTATCGGATTTATGTAATATTAAAATTGTGAACTCTATTAAAAAATCTCATATATATCTATCAGTTTATTTATTCATATGGGCGAAACTACAACTAACTGCAGTTTATTCATTGGACACAAAAAGTCTATAGACCTGTTGTATTACTAAAATTGCGAGATAATGGTTATAGTACTTGTTCAACTGCTGATAACATGTTATATTAATTCGAATTCGTTTAGAATGAGATAACACACAATTTAAAAAAGATACTCTTACTTAAGACTTTTACAAGACTAATAAAAAAAATTTTGTCCATGCTCCGATCTTTAACAAGTTAACATTAAAGTAAAACGTGTTTTAAAAAGGCTCTTGTTTAAACGCCGAGTATTTTAAATGCAAGTTTTTTCGTTTTAATTGTAAGTAATGCTGGGAGAACAACATTTAAAAGTTTTCTGTACAAAATTTCTATTATAAACACAATTCCTTTTTAAAATCAATGTGGCGTAAAATTTAAAACATGCACAACTGAAGAATATTGGTTTTTAAAGTAAGTTGTTACAGTTGTTAAGCAGTTTTTTAAGGGTAGTTTCAGAATTTTCCGGAAAATTAGTTCATAGTTTTTTTTTCTGGTAACGTAAACGTTTATTCTTTTGTCTAGGGGCTAGGAGGAGATATAGGATTAGTTTAATTAAATTAAAAATTATTAAACATTCAGTTAGTTGAATATCTATAATTAATTAATTTGTGGAGCAATGATAGAAATGATTTAATATAAGGAAATAATTTAGAGTTTTCTAAATTCTACGAGATTCGAAAAATCTTTAGATTCGATCTTAGCGCAGCCTGGTGGAAAAATTAATGCAATTTGCTTAACCTCTCAAAAGTGACAATTCCGTTGGCGTGCGGTTCGCCGAGAAAAAGGAAGTTTTTTCTTGAGGTGTGACGAGAGGAGTGTAATTATCCAGCTAGGTCTCGCATTTTACAGAAAATGTCCCAAAAAATGGCACATGGATTTCAAAATGCAGATTCAATCAAAGAGGCGATATTCACGGAGTTGCAGAACATCTTGAGCCCCGACACAGCCGTGAGGAAATCGGCCGAGATGCGGATGAAGCAGTTGGAATTTACTGAAGGTGTCTTAATTAGGTTTAATCGATGTAATTCTTCAATCGCATAATATGCCATTTTCAGGATATGGAGTGTATTTGTCTGAGATTATAATGAACCAGTCTTACGAGCTGGCTATGAGGCAGCTGGCCTGCATCATGTTGACCAGGTACGTCGAGGAGCATTGGAGCGAAACAGAACCGGCGAAGCCAGCCATTGCACCCGAGCAGGCCAAAAGGACGATAAGGAATATTTTGCCTAATGGTTTATATGATCCTAATAGCAAAATACGTTCCGCTGTTGCTCACACAATATCCACAATTGCGGCTTCAGACTGGCCAGGTGAATGGCCTGAACTGTTCGATATAATCACAAAATGCTTGGGTGGCAATGAGGATTCTATTCACGGAGCCATCCAGGTGCTCTTGGAACTGTCACACGACGAAAAATCTATAAAAGAATTGGGCCCCATCATCATTTCAGAGATATACAGGATTTTTGAGGCCGAGCAGTTGTACAGTGTGAAGACCAGAGCTGGCGCAATCAAGATCCTTAAGCCGCTGTTCATGTCGATAAGCTGCTGTATTGGCAACAAGGCAGAACAGACTGCTATGATGAATTCTGTGCTCTCGACTTTTATGGGAAAACTAATTCACAATTTGTCGATGAGTAGTGGATCCTCAACCTTTTACCTGAAGATTGAAATTATTAAAAGTATAAAAAAAAAATCTGAAAAAAAATTGGATAGGTATAATAGAAACTCTTGTTTGCAGTTTTAAGTTTCCTCGTAACCGATCTATCATCATATATCCAACCTTTCATGGATCAGATTTTGCCTCCTATTTGGCAATTGCTAACACAAACTGCGGATATCTTTGTAAAAGTAAATGTGAATGAAACCCAAAACAACCCGTTTGGTTCAAAGGGTGATGAAGGTAAGGAAAGTTCAGCTACAACCCTCATGATCTTTAATTGCCCTTTATCTTGCAGATGACGAGAATGCATCATTTGCAACGATGATAATTCAAACTCTCGAATTTATCCAGTGTGTAATCGGAACGTCTAAATTCCGATCGATAATAAAAAATGTAATGACTGACCTTGTGTATATCACCATCGTCTATATTCAAGTTTGCGAGGAGCAAATCGAAGGCTGGAATGACGATATGGAAAAGTTTGTTGACGACGACGACGATTGGGGCGTTGAATTGACTGTTAGACATTCGGCGCATGATGTTCTAATCGTAGGATCTTTTCTAATTCTCTTTTCTAATACTCCGTTTTCAGCAACGATTTCTTTTCAGGCCATAGAGGACCACTTTGGTGTGAAAGCCCTCCCTGCTTTATCCGAGGCATTAAGTCGTCATCTAAATGTGGCTGAAGCGGAAAAAACTGCTGGTAATCAATTTTTTTGGAAGATACATGAAGCGTCTATGGTGGCTGTAAATACATTCAGCGATATTATATTGGACAGTGAGGACAAGTTTGATTTGTCCAATTATTTGAATTTGGTACGTAATCTTATGAACTACCAGGCATCACCGTATTTCCTTGGGAAGTGCCTTTGCACTCTGAGTCTTTACTCGAGATCGAAAACGTTTAATCCTCAAATGCTTGAAGAAATTTTGGAGGTTACTCTAAATAGTTTATCAAGGGACAAGTCAACACTTCTGAAAATCTCTGCTGTGAGGTAATTTCGATGCGATTTTTGGTATATAATTATAGTAATTTTTCCCGTATATTCCAGAGCTATAAATAGATACACAGAAAATCTTCAGGGATCAGACGAAACCCGAAGGCATTTAATTTTATCAAAATTATCAGGATTTGTGGATGGGATAGTTGATCTCATTCCGAATTTTAAAAACTCCGTGCTTGCCCTTTTGATGGAGACGTTAACGAAAATCGTTTTGGTAAGCGGTTCCAATAAATGCTTTCGATTTTTTAAAAGCAATTTTTATTTTCCAGTTCGATAACAATTTTGCCGCAACAGTACACGCAAAACTGATTCCTTTGACTATTGCAATATTTTTAAAATTCTCAGGAGATCCGTACATTTTGGAGATTGTGCAAGACATGCTGAAGGTTCTTTCCCAAAACCCTTTATGCTTGCAGCCACTGCAGGAGAAAATCATCCCCACCTTGGTGTGTTGATTGCAAGAAAAGCTACTTTCTATAGCTCTAATATAATGCACTTTCAGGTGAGCATTCTCAATCTGCAAGGAGAAAATCGAAACCCATCAGATCAGGACATCGCATTGGATGTCCTTACAACTATTGTTAAATACTCACAGCCTCCCCTCAGTGCAGGTCTGATCGAAAACGCATTTCCCGCAGCTGTTCATTGTATTTTAAGAAGTGACGACCACTCCGTCCTTTTGAGTGGTGGAGAGTGTCTGCGAGCTTTCATATCCGTGTCTCCAGAGCAAGTTTGTGCCTATAAAAATGGAGAAGGACTCAACTACATTATGCAAGTTACCACAATGCTTTTAAATCCGATGAATAGTGAAAATACTGCTGGTCAAATCGGACGCTTGGTTATTACCATAATCACAAAGTTGGGTAACTTGTTGGGGGACAATATCGACCTCCTCTTAAAGGCAGTCATTAGTAAAATGCAGCTAGTTCAGTCGCTTAGAGTTAGCATGAGTCTTATAATCATCTTTGCCTATTTATTTCTCACCCAAATGGAGGCTGTGTTGAATTTTTTGAACACAGTTCCAGGGCCCACTGGAGAACCAGCAATGCAGTTTGTATTTTCTAACTGGTTACCACGCCAGAGCCTTTTTTATGGTATATATGAAAGGAAGGTCGCCACAATGGCACTCTGTAGAATCTTTGAATATGGCGTGACTGTCCAGGACAATCGGCTTACAGCACTCACAATTAAAGAGGCACAGCCTGTTTCAGCAAATAAGGTCATGACTCGATCACAGGCGCAGCATGCTGGAACGCAAAATTGGGTCACTATTCCAGTTCTCGTAAAGATTTTTAAAATTCTGATCAACGAGCTTGAACACCTTAAAGAGTTGAAACAAGCTGAAGAGGAGGATAGTTGGACAGATGATGATGACGGTGATGAAGTTGAGAAGGACAAGAATGCTGACGGTACTGAGAAGTCTCCACCAAAAACGAGATATGTTTCTGACTTGCTCTTGACTGATGAAGACGATGAGGAGGGTACCGATGATCAGCTAATGCAAGAACTGACAAAGGATCCCATTTTTCAGGCGAACATTGATGAGACACTGGTAAAGTTTTTGTTCAACTTTAGCACCAATGAACACTTTAGCACATTTGCTAGCCAATTGACTGATAATGAAAAGCGTATTCTTCGAAGTATTCAGATCGAGGTCGCCTAAGCACTTAATTAAAGCTGCAGATTACTATTGTGAATTATTTTCGTGTTGTACCGATAATTTGTAGTATGTTATGCACGTGTAGTGCAGAAGTTCTAATATAAAGTTATTTTTCTACCATATGACGTCTTTTATTTTCTTTTAAAAATGGAGAATTTTTTAATCCAATAATAAAAATTGGATTGGATTTTTTATTCTATGGATTGAGAGAGGTGGTGAGAAAGTGAAAAAAGAAGCACGCTCCTTCGAGCCGGATTTGAACCAGCGACCTATGGATTTCAGCAATGTGAATCTACCTCTCTACAGTCCACCGCTCTACCAACTGAGCTATCGAAGGCTCTGAAGTGGGGTCTGCAAAGAGACTACAAACGCGCGTTGTAGTATTTAAAAAAAAACGAATAGGGTTAATACATCAATTCGTATTTCATAAAACGCAGGTAAAAATACTTAATATTATTAACAGAAAAAAGAATAAAAACAAAAATAGTAATGTGTATATAAATTGCAATGAGAGGATGCGTTGTGGCCCCAATTTGAGACCATCAAGCATCAAATTTGCATCCAGTGGTAAAAAGCCAGTGTTACAAAAAAAAAAATAAATGAAAAAAAATAACGTATTTAATTAAAATATTAATTAATCAAGTATAAAAATATTATTTTTAAAGTACCAGCAAAGAAATAAAATTTTATCTTTATTCTTCATTCATATGTAAAATTAAATGGAACGAGCTGGGATCATGAAAAATTATGCTGACTAAAATATAAAACGGATAAAATAAGGAATACGCGGTTTCTGATAAGGAATTTATAAGATAATTTGAAAATGCATCGCAAGGTAATTGAAAATAAGCCATTTTAAATAGAACAAATAAAATATAAAGTAAATGCGCTCCATAAAATTCAGCAAAATGAAAGTAAGGTAAGTTTGGATTTACGTAAGTCGATGTTTGATTACGTAACAGAAAATAATTTGAAAAAAATAAATAATATAAAGTAAATTTGGAACGATATTTGTTTAAAACGTCCGATAGAAAAGCTTTATAAAATAAGATGTGATTCAAAAGGCTAAAACAGAGTTTAAATTGAATTTTAAAAATTCACATGAATTCAATGAAGTTTTCTTTTTCATTAACATAGGTTATGCCACGAAAATAATAGGCTTTAAAAAGTAAAATTTAGTTAAATATACTAAAATTGCAGAGGGAACTTCTGTCCCCTGTTATGAGCTCAATCTAGTCGTAATTTATTATGCTCTAGTTAAAGTGTCATGGTGTCTAACATATAAAACTTTGTCGAGTAATCGTAAAAAATCTTTAAAATCGTTGGAGTTGTGCATATCGTTAACAACTAAAGCAGACTCCTCCTGCTTTCTGATGTTTCTAACCATCCTGTATAATATTAGTTACGTCACAAACTTACGGATTGAAAGAAAAAGAAATAAACTTGAAACATCTAGACAAAAACCTATAATTTCCTTAACAACAACGGTTCTCCGATACATCTTAGTTTAAATATAAATTCGTATTGCGTAATAAGTTTAAGTATGGCTCATACGTTAGTTCCTGGAAATTATATAAGTACCAGGCTATTAGCGTCTAAGCCACAGATTGAGGTGAAAACTAGTTAATGATGTGTGCTTCCTCCGTCGTCCGTTCGCCACCGCCTACCACCGTTACTCTGTGATTAATTTACCGAAGAAAGCGAAGATTGCTACCACTCTATAGAAAGGAAGGATTGCATGCGAAGAGTAATCGAGCGCGATAATTGGTAGTTTGCACAAAATTGCAAGGTGCCTTAATCGGTGGAGCGCCTGAATTGCTCCGAAAGTGCATAATAACGTCTTGCAAGCTCGTTTGGCCGCTCTACCTGCGGTCGGCAATTTTAAGATGAGGCTCGCTGGACAGGGGTTATTTCTTGTAACGATCAAAATACCACCATTTTGTGACTTTATAGGTCAAACACCCCCACCTTCTTTCGACGGGCAGTATTCCGGAATTCTGGCGGACAAGACAAACGATTTAATTCTCTCAAAAAAGCGCGCCCAATCACTGCTTGTGTATTTCCGATTCTGAGGGTATAAATATTCCCCGGGGGGTTACTACATCTCCCACAAAATTGGGGGAGCTCTTCGAAAATCCGAGCAAAGCAACTCTACTTCCGTCGCCGTCCTGCATATCCTATGTTTTTTTTCCAACCCATTAAGCCAGCCTGCTCGAAATTCATTACTTAATTGACTAAATGGGGCTTCGATTTTTCAGCTTCACACGTTGCCAATTAAATTGGAGCGACATGAAATTAAAAAGCTTCAGTGCAAATTGGAAAATTCTGCGAAGCTTTTTATTTCCAAGACTGAATGTCGGTCCGGCCGTCCTCCGACACCACCCCCAGCAGCTCCAGGACAAGACAGAATTTATTTTGAGGTTAGTTCTCTGTTTTTATAGCCTTTCATCCGGTTGCCACCCCCTGGTCCTGTTATCAAATTGATCGCTAAGTTTTTAACCCCATTTGGACGGATTGATGAACGATGGTGTGCGGCCCACCGGTCCGCGGCTCAGGACACGGCCTGCAGTCCCTCTAGCTATTTTTGCGCCCCGTGTTCTATTTTTTTTCTGTTCAGCCTCCTCCCTCTATCCTGCACCCGAATTCATTTCTCGCTTATGCTACTTTTTTGTCGCTCGTGGACCGCGGACAATTTGTTCATCATTTCGGACGGAATGTTCTTTTAATTTTGTTAGCATACCCCCGACGTGTCGGGGGAATCCTCCAAATGTGGGACTACTATGCCGTATGCTATTACAGCGTTGGGACCCACGGTGCCTCCCTTTGTTCGGTCTACGGGAGCGCAACGTGAACCTTCTGAAAAAAAAAAAATATATACACCTGCAGTTGCAGTGTAGTCATTTTAGTGCTTAATAAATTGAAACTTGATGCGGCCGAATGCAACTGTAAAATTAACACCTTGGGAATACGCGTGCACGGGTGGTCCTCCACAGGGGGAAAAAGCGCGGTTTTCTGTCATCATTGACTGAATGAATCTCCGGAGATCTATCCGGGCTGACATCGCTCGTTATTACGTGCTTTTTTGCTATTTCACCTTGTTTATTATTACTGATAATTCCTGGTGGACCAGTGCGCACTGTGCGCTAACATTTCTCTGAATAATTAAACTTAAAAAGGTTTTTGGTTACCTGAGCGTTGAAAAATTATTGGATTTTCGAAATCGAACTAGATTCCGCGTTAATTGGCTTTGTTCGATCTTTTTCGTTCGACTTTTTCATGATATACTTTTTCAGCTTTATTTTGTGTCTAGGAAATTTATCTAAGCGTTTTTAATTAAAACGTTATTTTTTTCGGATCTGTACTGAAAAACGAAGATTTAATGAGTAATTGCAAAAACGAATTGAGCTAACCCTGAAAACTATTTAATGAATTTTTAGAAGTTTTTAAATTCCAAAAGTTAGCAGGTAATCTTGGTGGGTCAATCTATTTTTTAACAGTTTCTTTATGTTTATTTAAACAAATTTCCTCTTCCTTTTAACATTGATAGCAATAGTATTTTTGCTCAAGTTTTCTATCGGCCCTTATACTTTCTTCATCTTAAGAATATTCAAGAAAGTTTAACCCTTCAATACGTACCGGACATAGTAAGGAAGAATTTTTTTATATCTTTTAAAAAATATAATTTCAATGTATTAAATTAAAACTCAAGGCTTAATCTATTGAAATTTCCTATAGGCGTGTGCGTACGAAATTCCCAAATTGTATTTTAAAACGTTAAAATATTGTTTTATTTCAAATTTCCATTCGTTCTTTAATATTTTTTTTGATTTTTACAATACTCCAGCGCATAAAATAAATTCAAACTGTGTATTCGAGATCATCCAGCAATTATTTTTCTAAACTGTTTCAATACCTTCATATCTAAAATTTTCTATTTCATACCCATCTGGAAAATATCGAAAATATATAAAAAATAGTGAATTGTATTAGATTTTAAATGACTTAAATGATTTTAAATGAAGAGTGTTTTCTAAAATTGTGCTTCATCAGATTATGTGGATTTTGAATGGAGTCAATAAATAAATAAGAATGCTTCATCGATCAGGCTTTAAAACTGCTTTGTTTCTAAGCCTTGTCATAAAGATGAATCCATTTATGAAACAAATCAATATCATAAAGAAAAATATAAACTGCTTCACGTGAACAAAAAGGAAATACTCACGACCTTGTCCACCTCCAATAAGGTAAAATTTGGTGTAGGTACCTAAACGATTTAAAAGGCGGCCTTCTTCCCCCTTGGAGTTGAATTTTCGCAGTGATTTTCCAGGCAGGTACTTGGTATAATGACACCATCATTCCGTTGAACACTTTATAACAATTTGCGACATATTAATAGCCTTTCGAAAGCCCTCGCCTTCGAAGCTGTCGTTTGCAGCTGCCGGTGCCCTTTCAGACCCAATCAGAGCTGTACGGAAGCCATTGACGGGTCTCGTCGCCAATCTTATGTAATTGCAAACAATTTCGAGTCCCTGAAATCGACTATGACGATGATGTCGATGGCGATGACGACAACAACGACAACAGGGAATGATATGGGGTACAGGGATCCCGATCCCGATTCCCTGGTCCATGCCAGATTACCGGCTGTCCTCCCCAGAGCCAGAATGGGTTTATTGAAGGATTACTTGGCTATACCGGAGCCTGTGAGTTTTCTGCAGGATTTCAGGATAGGCCTTAGCAGCAGCGGTCGTTGAATCCGATCCGGGAGTTTGGGAGATGGATTCAGTTCAAAATTTTCAATTATTGCCGCAAACAAAATTTTGCCACATACAAATAAAAGGGTGATGGTAAACAAGGTAGTTCGACAGAAGAGAGAGACCCGGATGCTGTCGGGCAATAAATTTCATGGATTTGATTGGACGGATGAATATGAGATCAGTCCTTCGACAAATATCCATCTTTGCTCGGGGAATTGCAAACGCCTCTCGCTGAAGGCTATCTGGAGCCTCCGGTGTTTCGAGGATGCCGCCACAGTTTCATCAACTTTGAGATCCTTCAGAATCCTGTTACCGCCTATTTGCTCTTATGAATTCAGACTAGTCCTGGAAGGCCCTCAAATGGACAAACCTGTTTCGTTCTGCTTGAAGAAAACGAAAAGTTGTGTAGTGCTTCAGGTGGACGACGATGGAATCAAGGACGTGTATTTCTGGTTGAAAGGTTTAATTAGAAAGACATTGATTGACTCCTTTGTGTATTGATGACGGACAGCCGACAGAGTTTTATTGAGAATGCTGTCGGAGGTAAGGGTGCTTGTAAGAATTGTGTTGAAATATTCAAACGTTCTTGTTTCAAAAGTTGTTTGTATTTAAAACACTAGGGTATTTCTATTAACGGTTAGCATAGGTAGAATAAAAATCTTGGAGAAATCTTCTGATATATTTGGTTGTAGTTCTGAAAATTCAATTAAATTAAATTAACAGAACATCCATTTTTAAATTTAAAAAATAAAAAATCATGTACTGAAAATTGCTCCTCTATGTGCAGAACCCTTGAGGTAAGGGTTAGATTTATGTTTGACTTGATTTTGTTCCTTGAAAATTTATAATAGCAGAGACTAAGATTAATTATACTAGTTAAATTACTACTTTTTGAAAAAATTTGCTGAAAGAATGCCTTTAAATATAATAAAAACATTATTTTTCTTAATCGTTGTTATATAAAGAGATCCTTAAAAGGGTGCTATGCACAAAAAAAAGTCATTAGACATTTTTAATGTACCTTTGCTTTCTTTTGATCCAAATTTTCCAATCGTTTTCTTCCCTATTGATTTCATTTGATCTTATATATTAAGCTACAATATAAATTTTAAGATTGTAGACACTTCCTAATATAAATGCCTATAGATTCATTTTCCGTAGATTTATTTGTACATAAATGCTTTTTAAAATCCTGGTTGTTATACAATACAGGATGTATTATATGACACTTGAATCAGATGTACATTTTCAAAGGCCTAGAGCAGTAATTTAAAAACGGAAAAAAACACTCGACAAATGATCTTGACCATGAGTCAAATAAAAGAACCGCGACCATTGTTTTATGGAGCTATGAATTCATTTTGAACCCATTTGTTTTTAAATAAAGGCTAATACCTCTCGTTTAAACATACCCTACAGATGTGCTTGCTTCCATTGTTCAAATATTTCACTCTACATTCTTTTTAGACCAGTTAGAGGAGTAGTCCAATTTGTACCAGTAACGAAACTATTTCATTTTAGCAACTAGTTCCATTTTTCCCAGTCGGGGAGTTACAGGAAAATAGAGAAATTCATATAAAATCTTGTGTGTTGTCAGTCCAGCAAAAATAGTAACATACATCAATGTCACAAATAAATGGTAGAGTATTTTATAGGTGTATATGAAAATGCATCTTAGGGAAATGGACAGACCACGGTATTATGTTGTTAATCTCATGCGAAACATTGTTGATAAAAAGGAAAGGATTCATCTGCATACCGACTCATTTGGGCAGCCTGTTAATGGTTGGCGCGCAATTAAAAGACATATTGTTTCTGCAGTCCTTCTGAAATTACCCAGTCTCGCAGAACCCTAAAAGAATGGTGCCCTAGGACCAGCCGGAGAGGTATGGTGTGTCTGCAGTCGCCACCGGGACATGGCGGCCGCTCGTTTTTAATTTATGCCCGGGAACGTTCAATGTCTGTCAATACAATTATCTGATTTATATTTTAAAATTCCTCCAAATTGGACGTATAGGAGCAGAGCTCCTGCCGGTATTTTATTTATTTATGTAGTTTGCTTTTGTTGTTTTGCGTGCTCCGATCCCCTTTTATTTTATATATTCCTCTTTTTTTATTTCGCGAGTGTATGGAGTTCAATGGACGTTCCCGATTTTAACTGGCTTCCCGAAGTCTGGATCTGAACACGGTTCACATTAATTTGCGCCATTTGTACTTAATGAATTACGACAGGTTTAACATAAAACAATAATGTCGATGTCGTAAATTATAGCAGTTGCACGTCGAGTGAATGTGCGCTTACAAATTGCACTTACTAAAATCGACAGCGTAAATAACATTAACAAGCTTTTTATGCGCTATCCAGAGTTAGTTCTATTTGTTTACCAAGCCTCTTCCACTACTCTCACTCTACTCGCTACTATTTGGTACATGGACCCTGTACCCAACACTTTCTATCACTGTAAAGTGGCACTTTAATGGACGCGAGAATTGCATACAAAAAAAGAAATAAAATAGAACGCGAACTGACAAAAATTGACCTGAAAAAGTACAAATCGGAAAATTTATTGGAAAGTTCAAAGGGGCGGCTTGTTTGCGTCCCGGATAGTGTTACCCTGGGCCGGGTATGTGTCCTGCCCCCAGGATGACCGAGGTCCTTCCGGAGCGGTGTAAATGCTTTTTAAAGTGGCCACGACTCTTGCATTATTTTACCGGGCAATTAATGCGAATATTTTTGTCGATAAATCTCGAATTTTTGTATTCAGTGGACACTAAACCTTTACCAATTCTAAAGTCACTTTATTTGGTTTAAATAGTTACTTGGTCGGTTGGTAGATTTTAAAATTTGAAAATCACACAAAAAACGGATAAATTGATTCATATTTGAAACTTTTTAAATGTATAAATGTGTAAAAATTAAAGAAATCGAAAAAAAATTAAATATTTTTGCTTAAGGGCCACGGACGCTTAGAGTTGCAAGAGGACAGTTCCTATAACTTCAAGGATATCTTATAAAAAATATAAAGTAGAAATCTATAGATTTAGAGAATATCTAAAAAATATATTTTTGTGGTCACTAAAAGCGTCCAACGTATTAAGCGTACATTTCAACAATGTAAGGTTTATTTGAACTTACAAAATTAATTAGAGCAAATTTCGTGAGAGTATTAAGTTTTAAGTTTTTCTTATTGATTCCTTTTTTATAAAACGTCCCCTCTTTGAACATACCTGTTCTTGTGCATCATAATGATGCAAATGGAACTACCTCATGATTGCAAACTTGAATTTTCCATTGTGTAGTCATAACATAAAGCATATAAAACTTAAACTACTCGACATTTTGCAGAAATATTTTATGATCTGTGATCTTAAGTTTACGACGTTTTATCTACTTGCCACTAAATAAAATGCGGAATTATCTACGTGTAAAAAAGGGAGAGTATATTCTAGAAAAGTTATTTTAAACTTTATGAATTAATCAAATAACAAGTACACCAGGAATTTCACAATCATAGCGAGCAGGGTGGTAATTCTTTTCTTATATATTTGGATGCGTAAAGTAGATAGCGTCGTTGATTAAACCATGTCGATAAAATTGACCGATAATTTGCCAACACTACCGGAATGAATATTTCTGGGACTTTGTTGAAGGCACCTGGTTTCTTTCCCTGCAGCAATTATCTTGGTATTCCTCCAGAATTTCAGGAGTAGTTAGCCTTTCTACCGGTGGCCCAGATTCCTTAAGGAGGCAGTTCTGCTAAACAACAAATTGCCAAATATGTAGTTAATAACATTCTCTCGGTCGGGGGTTTCCTTTATTTTGTGGCTGTTCTACGTTTTCAGGATTGTTCTGCTACACCCCGTTCCCTGCATCTCATCGCGTCCGGTTAGTGGCGGTATTGGGAGCAGTTTAGGGTTGGCTGGAAGTTACGGAAAAGTTCCTACGAAGGGAATCAGTTCTGTAGTTCTTTGAAATTTCATTTCGGAGACATGAAAATTAAATTAAGTGGTTTAGATGTAATTGCTTTCACTTCTGCTTTGCGGCACAGAACTTCGGTCGGTTTGGCTTTTCATGTGGTGCCGCTCTAGATGAGCGGAGTAAGGGTAGGTTAAGACCTTCTTCATTCTAAAGATGGAAAAATGTTGCTTAAAAGTGAAAAAGGGATTTATCATTTACTTCACAAGGTGTTTAGAATTCATCAAAGAGCACTATGCCTTGTGAAATTCCTCTGTCTGGAGTGCATCTCATGGTTGCTTGGGAAACTCGGCGTATCCTCAGCACCTTTTTGATGCATATGTGCAATTTGCGAATTTAATTAGAAAAAGGCGCCTGAAGGCGGCACGCGCTCTTCAAAATGTGGCTTCTTTACAGAGAGCCCTTGGGCATGAAAACCAAAGAGCAGTGCCAGAGATAGAATATCCTATACCCATATTCCTTGAATAGCCATTATATGGCACATAAGGGAGAACCCGGCGGGGTCATCATTCCTTAAGCTAAATATTTTCGCTTTGTATGCATTACAGCACCGTAGAAATAAACACGGACAGCAGGACAGAAATGCATGCCGCTGGCGAAAACAGAGTGTAAAAGGCTAGATCGTCCTCTTCCCGAAAGACCTGCAGGACCGACCGCAGCAGGAGCAGAAGCACAACACACCGGCCGCACTAGAAAACGCCTGCATATGTCATTTTCTTGGTAGGGTTGGTCCGGATAAATTTTCCCTACTAGAATGCCATCCCGAGAAGAATTTTCACAAAAGACATATCACCAACACCAAATCGTAGGTAGTAGAAGGACCAGAGGGGCAAGCCAAAAACGTTTACAGTGGGGATGGCGAGAGTTGAAGGCGATACAGCTCCAGTACCACGTTTTGAAAAACATTTTCTGGGTTCGGTCTAGCCACAAAACATGTTCTTCAGGGGTTTTCGGATTTGTTCCTTTAAGCCATCGCATTAATACTTCAGCTCCGTCGGGACAGTTCCTGTTTTGGTAATAATTTCTTTGATATACGAGTATGAGAAATGCTCCCAGCCATTTTACCCTATGTTTACTGGCGCACGAAAACTGGAGTATATGAATTTTTTAGTTAGCTTCGCTTTCATACAAAAGACACACCGGGCTTTGGTAGCGCCATTTCATCAGAAAAGTCGTCCCTGCTGCGGATACGCCCGTGTTTATTTAAAATAAACGCGAATATGGCTGTAAACACTTTTGAAACTTAAATAACAAAAGAACTTAGGTTAAAATTTGTATAGTGTTCCCATGTATTTTGAGAAATGATTTTATAGTTTCACAAGATAAACGAAAAACGCCATGGAGAAAATATAAAATTATTTCAATTTTAAAATTTTCAATTTCCACTCAAGGCTTAATATGACTCAAGCCAATTCTACACTTAACTTAAAATTTTTTGATTATTAATGTTTTAACTTAATTTAGATCAGAATTTAATTTAAATGGCTAATTTTTGGATTTATTCCTTACATGTTTTTAATTTAATCAAAAAATAATTTTTATATGCTATAATATGGATTTGGTTTACTTCTGGATGAGGCCTAGGAATAGGGAAAACACAGAAATTCAAAATCTGTAATTTATCACTTATTTACTCGCTATGTCTTTATTTTTCTTTGGGTAGAAACTACCTTTGTTTTAAATTTAGAAAAAAAAAAGGCAATAAAGATCACTGTTCCGTTTTAAAACTTTGGTCGTTTTGATAAACTTATAAAAGACAGAAAAAATTTCATCTTATATTTTAATAGTAATAAAAAATAACGATGTTCCAGCAATCAATTTTGAAGTTAATTAAGCGATAATTTTTTGTTGGAACCGAGGAAAAATCCAAGGACAAATATTTAAATTTGCGAAATGCGAAAATGTTTTTAAGAACATCGATATAATAAAAGTTTTCCAATTTATGCCTCTACGAAACAAACGGCAGCGGGGATGTTTTGTATTGTTCGCCTTCTTAAAAAACTTGAACACGGCCGTGTAGACGCTGATTTATCAATACTATGTTTTCTGAGATTTCTTCTAGCCAACAAATCGACATTTGCTTTGATTCGGGTGTTCAACATATTCGGATCAATTTTCGGGAATGCTCAATCACTCGCGAATCCGATTACATTCATTAAAAAGTAAAAAGTCTTTAAGCCCCTCAAAGAAGTCCAGGAAACTTTTTGGCATCATGCATAATGCAGTAATCCGAAATTTAACGATTTTATTGGAGCAGAGATTCCTTCAGGAGTACTTCGGGTGCTCTTGCTGCTTCTCTTGCAAGTAACGAGCTTCAACTTTCGAATTCACTTCATGTAGAAAAGCATCGTTTATCCCAACAGGAGCAGCAGTAGGGAAAGTAAAAATGGATGAAACGGGGTAAATCTCGGGGCACAAAATTCTACCATTCAAAAGATAGAAGAAGAAACCGGCGAATGCAATAAATCGCCGTCTATCGGAGTTGATTTATAAACCGATCGCAGCCTCCGACAGCAGTCGGGATTAGGGAGCTTCAATTCCACTCCATCCCTCAGTTTCGGGCTAAAATTGCCGGGGATACCCCTGGGTCTGATTTGCTATTGCTACACAACCGCCACGGTGCAGCAGCCCCAGTTCCCGATTACTCTAATTCGCTAGAATTGTGTGCATTTCCCTACTCGCTCCTATTTAGGTATTTATCTTAGTGCGACTCGTGCTCCCCGTGATCCGAAATCCATTTCAAATTCACATAAAAGATGTGGCAGGCCGCGGAAACTCGCGATTGTGTGTCATGTCTGAGCTTTTCAAATTGAAACTATTGGAGAGTTGCAAAGCCAATTTGGACCTCGGCGTTTTTGCCCCATTTTCATGGCCTTCGTATCCACTTAAATTTACATTTTTATCGCTTCGGATTGATACGGCACTACATCCGGATTGCTCCCGGTGTTACCTTTAGGTGCGTGTCCTATTTCATTACGGGCAATGTCCTTGATTAAAACCAATTTTGCTTAGAGCACTGCTCTGTGAAATTTTACACGTGGTCCATTAGGCGCCAACTAGAGTTGATATTAAGTAAGCTGAATTGTTTCAGCAATTGTCATTCGAACTCATCCCTTTAAGGACCATAATCGAACAACCGACCAATTTAATGATCTTCATAGAATGGGATGAGTTTTTAAAACGTAATAAATGGGGGTGTACATTTCAGAACAACTCACGGTGAGCTAAAAACCCCGTTTTTTATAGGCATTAAATTGCGAATATCAAGCAATTTCATTTGTCTTGTATGATAAGAGTGTGGTCGGAAATTTTCAAATTGATTATTTTTAGCAAAATACTCATTTACTTAACGAAAAGGAGTCCATCGTTTGCAAAGTAATATTAACACCCTTGAATCCTTGCTATCTGCTTTTAATAAAGGTCCCTATTCAACGAACTCCTTGGATGTCTAGACTTTCTTAAGACTGTTTTCCTTTGGACGAATTATGACTCTGGTGAACCCATCTCATCAATTTCTCATTGTTTCATTATAAATAGTAACTATAAATCTGATGAAAGCTGGGTAGACAGATAAATCGTCTAGTCATCATTGTCTAGTTCATCTGGACGAACCATTATAGTTATTTAAAATATTTTTGGTTCACTTTTATTAAGTATTCAATAAATTTCCATTATTACAACATAAAATTTCTGGTTGATATATTTTTGGTTTAATGTTTTACTTCAAAATTTATAATTAATAATAAAATTTACAAGGATAAAAACAATTAGAGGTTAATGTAACAAACATTTTAGATCTAAATATATTACTATAAAGCACAACAATAATCGCCATTTGTTTCAATTAACTTTTTCATGATTTTTTAAAATGTCTTTTTATTTTATAAAAATATAAAATAACAGAATTAAAACTGTAGGCAGGAAATTTTAAAAAGTAATTTTTAACAAAAAACTTCCTCTAAATTGGCCTATGTAAATGATTTAATGCGTGTGAAAAGTTATAGTATTTTCTATGAGTAGCCTTAAACCCTTTGTAGGTTGTTATGCACTAAATGGAATCAAAGAAAATATTAAAGGACGCAGAAAAATCAATTTTCAAGTAACCTTTTAAGTTGTTTAATTTATGATCTCCGAAATTTTATTTTTATAAATTTATCACATTGATGACAAAATTGTGGACGCAAAAATCACCATCGTTTTAGAATGATGAGAAAAATAATGAATGGGTTTCTATTGCGTATCAACCGGGAGCGGAGAAATAAATAAAAATAGAATTATATAGCGTCAACCTTTTGTTTCATGTTTAGAGACCTGAGTTATCTCCACTAAGAGTCCAGGACGTCTTGTCAGGAGTGAAAAACAAATAAAGAAATAATTGAGAAATAAATGGCAAAATGGTGCAGTGTAAAAGGGGAAGGTTTGTTTGTAGTGGCCAACTTAATGCAAGTTCTCATACGAAACTGATTGAAGAAATAACTAAAAATTGTAAGAATATTTTCTCTCCTTTTTACAATTTAGTAAATTAATACTAAATACGTAAAAATTAAATATCTTCTCAACAAATATTGAAAAGAAATAGTGTAAAAATGATTAAAGCTCTTCGAGTTGTATGCTTACGAAAAAGTTAAAAACTGTCCGTTTATTTGTTTTCCTTTTACACTTAATCCAGTGCACACATTTCAATAAAATTTTAGATGTAGTAAGCGTACATCTCATATTGAAGCGTAGGATGCGTATTCTTATGCTATGTTTTATTGGATCCTAGTAATAAGCAAAAGTATATGGGAGGTGTGCTCTAATACAATAAAAACCGCAAGACTGTGCAAATTAGAAAGAACTTTTCTACAAAAGCGTTCGTTGTTGTCGTTTGTTCGATCATAAACTTTCATTTTTATGACGAAGTAGTAGAAATAGTTTCATGAACAAGTTTTTTTTATTTTGTTTTAGTTTGGACATTTTATTTTCGCGCATTAAGTTGCCAATTTGAACTTACGATTATTTTAATAACTATTTAAATTTTAATAATTTCCTCCAATGAAAAATGGACACTTTTCCGAAATTGTTTTTTTATTTTTTAATTGAATTGAATTTTAACGTCATTAAGTCTTCCAATATTACGTGTGTATAGCACAAACATGAGGCGCGCGTGAACGTTTATTTTTTCAGACAAGACATCAACAGTCTGTTGAACGACGTATTTACTACACTAAATATGGTAATAGTTATGCATAAAGGAGAATTTATTATAATAATAAAATTCAAAATTGCTCCCTAACCTGGGGCAAACTACTTGCTTACATCGTGCTTAGTATTAATAAGTTTTCATGGTGAACGACGTTGAACTGCTTTAAATAATAAACTGACTCAAATTTATGGGAAAATCTCACGTGCTCCTTAACGGGTATGAGCCAAGATGATTGGGATGGTAGTTAGACGAGTAGTTGAGGGGGAGGGATTAATAGGCGGTTAAATGTTAATAAGTGCAGCTTCATTCTTCTGATTTAATTACCGTTCTTTTGAAATAATAAAAGTGTTTGTTTCGGAAGGATTTGTATCGAATCGCCTTAATTCTTAAATAATTGAAGGTAGAAAAGTACGGAATTTTTTCACATTATTGGAATATCTTAACTCGTTTTATGTTGCTTGTTTTGCAGCCAAAAGTATCATTAGAAAGTATTTCTTTGCGCACCTGGTCGAGGATGTTCCGCTGCACCAAAATGCATCAAAAAGTATTTTACCTGTGTATAAGGTGCAACGAACTGCGGGTGCTGTCATGGTCCCGTGGCGATATACCAAAATTATAGGACCAGGTAAAAGGCAGAGAGCCTTTGGGACTGGAATGCAAATTTGGGAAGCTAATTAAAGGCTGCCACTGCCAGCGATGCTGCTGTTGTTGCGAAGCACGCGTGCACCGAATGGGCTCGTTAACACCGAGGAAGGATAATAAATCTATTTGGGGATTAAGGCTGCCTCCTAAGTTCGGTTAAGTCATTTAACTGCTCTTTGTCAGCAGGTATATGGGTATTAGACCAGGTATACTGCAACCTCCGGCGAAATGTGTATTTAACCTAATTAAAACCCACTCAGGAGGTATAAGAGGCATCAGAGCCCAAAGGATGGGCGAGGCACTGTAATAATTGTTGCATTCACCTGCCATTTTCATTTCGCCTAGAGAAAGCTTGTAGGAATTGTGAGGTGTGCACGCAAAAATATGTTGATACTGGTATCGAGTGCACATAAGCTGGGTAAAAGTACCTCTTAAGGAAGCTATCTTTCGGTAAAGGGGATGCAGCGGGGAATTTCATTATCTAGGAACATATTATTTCTTCCGAAAACAATAACAGCTTCCGGGATTGCCTAGATAGATTCAACACTGTGTGAGCTCTCTTCATGGGAATGTTTGTATACGTAAAAGCCTTGGTTATCCTTACAATATTTTACTTAAGACGTGCACCTCCACAAAATTAAACTCTTGGACAGACTCTTTGGGGAACGTGTAAATTACAAGACGTTTTCCTTTTTAAATGTGTGTGTATTTGTGTGCAGATGATGCCCATCCGGATTCAAACAATGTTTTCCATAACCCGAAAACTTTCACCATCAGCTCTTTGAAGCTGTGGACCTTCTGCCCTCTGAAGGGGTGCCCCACCAGGACCCAAGATTCTCGAGAGTTCTCCGGCATGGAATGGTGTCATGTGGTAAGATCAAACATAAGATTGTAGTAAGACAAGTATAAAGGCCAAGATATGTCCAAGTTAAGTTCATTAAATCAATTTTCCCGCCGAAAATTTCTGTGGCTTCTACACACATTCGAATTTTGGATTTTGGAATCCCACATTTGGAGCACAATTTCGCACACTCCCTTTGTTATTACAGAAGTTGTTTGCCATTGCGTCATTAATTAACAAGTTTTGCATCGGATATCACTCGAGATTCGTTCCAGAGGGATATCATGGATTTTAAGTAAATACTCTGGAGATGTGCAGTCTTAAGTTTTGTCTTTAGTGTAGTTCAGACTTTTTAATTTCTGTTTGAGAAAAGGCTTATTCCTACTAAATAGAATTTTGTACTCCAAAGGATATCTAATTTCATTTTAGTGATTTTTGTAATTTTATTTTTAATGAAAATGACAAAACAGTGAAAGAATTTAAAATTCGATATTTTATCTTCAAATAGTTAAACAAATAAACATTAAATTTAATTAAAATGTTCGACAATAAAATTCATTTCAATTAAATTCAATTTATGGTATTTTTTTATGATTCTGGAAATATATTTATCCATTTATTGGGGAACAATTGATAAAAAAAATATTAGAACGTAGTTATGTTGTAGTAGCACCCATAATGTTTCTGAGCGCATTGAAATTGTAAATATAAATAAATTCAGATTAACGTAATAAATATAGTTTTCTACATGTACCAAAATGTTCTCTTTACTTTTAATTAATTTTTAACTTATACGGCTTATAGTTAGGTACTGATCCTTCTTTTATTAAGTTTTTATTGTATTTTTAAGTACTACAAACCATGAATTATTGAAAAATCATTTTCGTTGCTTTTCATAGATATTCTATGTTAATGTTAACATTTTTTAAAAGACATCATTATTTTAGGTTTTATTTAGAATTCAAAGTAAGGAAAAGACCTTGTAGAATATAAAAAAATAAAAATAAGCTTAAATTAATTTAACAATAAAAATTATGTTTTGTGGATCTAAATCCAATAAATAAGTGATTTTATTTAACACTTACTTACGCCAAATATTGAAACGTAGCAATTGTTGTAATTTTACTTCTTTTTATTTTTATTATTTTTCTTATTTTGGTGCATCCATACACTTTATATTTATTTTTCTTTTTACACTAGGAAATTCATATTAATTATAGTGAATAACTTCTAGAAATTAAAACAAGTAAAACACATTCGAAATCTTTGGTCTGGTAATTAGAAAGTATGGAACAGCAATATTAGAAAATTGAAAAGAATTTAGAAATTGCTTTTTTAATTTAATGTGAGATTGTTTATGTATATTAAATAGAGTTGATGATAGAAAAACTTTCGAATGCCTACATCAAATCTTTGCAAATGTAGAAGAAGGAAGAATTTTCTTGATCATTGAAAGGATCAATGTGATCATATGTATAAAAAGTCATTGATTTCTTTTTAAATAAATTAGTAAAATTTTTAGTTGGCTTTCCAAGTATTAGTTTATTTAATTTTTTTTTATTTTGATTTTATACTTGCTTTTCAAGTACAGATTTTTTAAAAGGCCTATTTTTCAAGGTTCTTAACAAAATAAATATCTCATAGATAACTTGTTCCTTTTGTGATTTAGTAGTCCGGAAAGCTTCAATCCACTCACTAAAAATCTAAAAATCAGATATAATCGAACTTTTTTTGTGGCAGTTGACTTCTATTGAAATCCATTCATTCTCTAGACAGTACATCCCCAAAACACAGTACAAATCTATTTGAAACATATGTCGCACGAAATTGATAAAATGTTGAAATCGATTTATCCCAAGGTCGTGAAAGTATAGAGGACACCACTCTCCACTCGCGTTGGCTGAAAGCAGCAATACCCACTCTGGCGTCGAATCTTCCTTTTCAGAAAGAAAAATGAAAAACTGGAAGTGGAAAAAAACGATGAAAATTTGTAAAAAATGAATGAAAAAAATTGGAAAATTCGAAATGGAAAAATTCAATGTAATTCCATGCGAGGTGGGAGGGAAAATTTTTGGCCCTATATGGAAACAGCATAAGTTCACCCTGGACTGGATCGGGTGTCCTGGCGACGTATCTGTCCTGGACAGCTAAACCACAATTGTTTACAACCTGTCGATCTGGAAGATTTGTCTGCGGAGTTTGCTTCACATGTAGTGTCCTTTCTGAGGGGTTTTCGATAAAACAAAAAAATTGGTAAAAATGAAAAGAGTAACGACGAAATGGAGCAGGAGGAATCGTTGGGAAAAATTGCAATAATAAATAACGCCGAATGGTGTCCGTGGCTGCGCTGGTGGCGACAACGGTGGCAGCGCTTCCCGCGGCGCGAAGGAAATACCCGTATCTGGAACGGCAATCCGCGGCTACGCATGCTGTCGCTCGCCCAGCCATTCCCATCCGAAATGGATATTTTCCGTCTCTCGAGCCGGGAGGACGGAGCTCCAATTTCGGGACTTCCTGTAGCAGGCCCGATGGTTTTGCTACATGCACCTGTAATTCACCACCGCAGATTTATTACTCGACCAAAGCTGGGGATCCACTGCCGCTGCTATAGGACATTCAGGGAATATTCGGCAAATGTGCGGCGAGTATAAAAACAAGGTTTTTGCATTTCGGATTATTTATTTGTATTTATTTACAAGTATCCTGTCTGCACGCTTCTCTTCATTTTTTCCTATTTCCTTTAAAATTTTTGATGTTTGCGGCTTTTTTTACAGAACATTTTCTTTTGATTTGTTTGACTCGGTCGAACCCGTTTCTACACTCCTGGAACCCTCAACATGATTTAGTTTTCTTTTTTTTTACAAATACATCTTTTATTCGTTTATTATTGTTTATCTCTGAAGTGATAGTAAAATTTTTTACTCTTATTTTTAACATACCTTTATACAAGTAGCTTCCTTTTGGTTTCTGGCTGTAGTTTATTTGCTAAAGATATTTTTACTTACATAAAATTGCTGATTTTAGAGGATTTTTTTGCGAAAAACTATGTAAAAAAAACAAAATGTTTTAGATTAGATATAATAAAAAAATGTTTCTTTTAAATCTGACTTTTGTCTTAGTTAAAATTTGCTCATAAACAGAATTTCGTAAGTATATAAAACATATAATTTTAATTTTTCAAGCAGTTGTAAAAAAACTTCTAGGTATTAATTCCAAGGGAATTATTGGAAAATTTTTCAAACCATAATCGAAATCAAATAGTCATTTTCAAAATTGTTTAAGCCAGTACTTGTACTTGGAAATCTAACGTAAGTTTAAACGTATTTATAAATTACTTTTCATTTAAATTCCGATTCTTTTGAAATTGCATCTGATTGAGTTGTAGCAAAAACTAAAATTGGACCGATATATTGCAACAATATTCATAAATTTGCTTTCGATTTTGTAAAAAGTAGCAAAAAATTCATATGAGTGCAGTCTGGATCCGTAATTCAATATTTTGAGTAAATCTTTAATAATTTGTTTACAAATTGACTACAAAAA
The DNA here is from genome assembly GCA_001932985.1 of Proctacanthus coquilletti. Classification (NCBI taxonomy): domain Eukaryota; kingdom Metazoa; phylum Arthropoda; class Insecta; order Diptera; family Asilidae; genus Proctacanthus; species Proctacanthus coquilletti. The sequence continues at coordinate 598,853 of MNCL01000095.1, read as the reverse complement.
TTTGAAAAATCCCCTAAAATTTGCCCGATAAATGAAAAACTGTTTGCCGATTTGGACACAATGCAGTAAAATTGTCTAAAGTAATTTACCTCATAGTTTCAGTCTTTTAAAAAATCATTAAATGACATATATCGATTTTTTATTTTTTTTGGACAATACTTTCAAATTTGTTTTTTTTCCGTATATTTCCATTTCTAAAGTGAATGTACAATAAACTTCGTATCTCTTATCGATGAACATTCTTAGGTATTCCTATTGAATTTCAACAAAGAAAAAGACGACATATAATTAAAAAGATTAAAATAAAACAACGTAATAATATAAAACCCCCTCCCCGTCTGTTCCTTAACATGTTCTGTCTATATTTAGATCTAATCCCAAATGACGGGGATTTTTATTTCGGTTTTTCTTTTTGTGTGTGTAAATTTATTTATTTATTTATTTTATTTTTATTTTTTTGATTTAGTCCTCTTTTGAAATCATCATATTCTGAAATTATTTTTTTTAGCATTTTTCTAAGTATGGTTTATGTACAAAATGCACAATTAGTAAAATTACATAACTTATGACCTAAACTAGTCTACAACACACATGTCATGTTTTGTACACTAAAAGTGCCGAGAACAAGATGCCCAGGAGACTGGTGTACGCTGTGTGAGATGCTGACGATGTTACAGCGGATGCTGATGACTCCCCTGAAATGATAATCCAAAAAAAGAAGGAAAAATTTAATATGATAAAAATAACATCGGAGATATAAGCGATATTCAGGTAGACAATAAATAGCGATTAGCACAGTGAAGATATTGCAAAATGATGACGTCCACGTTTCTTGTTGAAGTGCTGTACGTGGGGAAGAGGAGGCATGTCGCAAGGATGTCGTGCAGTACCGGGAACGACCACGGCCACGTGGAGTAACTTTTTAAATTATTGCGTCCATCAAAGACGGCAAATGCAGAGGATATTATCTCCTGGAGGAATCCCAGCTCCTTTGAGCGTTTCCACAGGAGGAAATTTGCATGAAGGGAAAATTACTTTAAACTTCATCGGTCGGTAGGCGGTCGAGGGTGACGGGATGGACGTGAATATTTAGAAACCGTCGGAGGACTGTGGCCAGGGCCAACTTCAAGATCTGATTTGAAATTTATTAGAGGAAATTCTTTCAAACAAGAAAAATGTAACTAAGTTTTAATTTCAAATATTAAAAAATACATGAGCTTAAAAATTGGAAAGGTTCGCCCTACATTCCTGATAAAGTAAATAAATTAACACTTTCAAAGTTATTGGGTATGTATAGGAGGCATGTCTAAAATATGATGTTAAAAATATTTTTAATAAAATTGTGCAGGCGTAAGTTAACATTTCGGTTAATTAATTTTGCTTCTAATTGCCGCAATTTCTAAGGAATGTATTTTTTTATATTACGTCACTCTGTTAATTGCAAAATTACGCAGAAATTTCCTTTAAGTTTTTTAGTTTTTAACTGGTCTTCGCTATAATAAAAGTAAGCAAATGCCTGCTAGAAAACTTTCAACATTTAATTCATTAAATTAATTCCCTTAATTAGTTACGCAAATTAAAAAAAAATAATTTTTACTTCTGGTAGTGTTTTAAGGTCGTTGAAGGGATAAATTCTTTTATTTATTTTATTTTCAGGAGCATTTTATATTTTTATATAAAAAGAAAGAAAATTAAATGAAGCTTTGACAAGCCCAATCCTCTGTTTGTACTATTTTTTTTTATTTTTATATTTGGTTAAGTAAATTTATAATATTTAGGTTTATAATCTATTTTAGCATAATTTTTTTAAGCAAATCAAGGTATGACAATTTTTTTAAATGATTTATATTCACTTCAACGAGACTAGAGTTCGACTAAAGTCAATTGTTTTCCACAAATTCTTGAAGATATTTGGAAGTTTCAATAGCACTGAATTTCGGAGGGGATGGACTGGGGACAAGTTCAAGTTTGCGCAGTTTGTGTGAGTTAATTTGGGACAAAGCGATTTGCAATTATGCGAATTAATGCCGAAGGTGTGCCCGCCTTCATTTTGCATTAGGCCCATAAATTATCCGGCTAATGTGCCATACTGCGTTGCAATTATATTAGTGCCGCATAAATGAAATTTTTAATTACGCGCGGCGCGCATATTTCTATGAATTTTGCGATTTTTATTTCGCTGCTGCTTTGTTATTTCGCGTTGTTTTGAATTTGAATAGTGGACCCGGGCTCCATAGAATTGGTAGTGCGACAGGTAATTCGCTGCTTCGGCTAATTACTTTGCGGCATGCCCTATTCCTGTTTACCTGGGACTCATTGCAACAATGTGCATTTTCGCGTCCCCTGGTCGCTGTTGTGTTCCTATAAACAAAAAATGACTACTATGAATATTTTAAGTGGCTAATTTTGCGAATTCACAGCCACAATAGCGCACCGTACACGGGGAATAAAAAGTTTTTGGCCTGAATTGAATTAGTTCTAGCGAGGCTAATTAAAATTGAAATTAGTATTAATTAGCATCACTAAAATACGAAAAAGCCATTATTATTGCTTTTAAATCTATGCAAATTATGAAAAAAAATCGCCTGATTTGATTTTTGAACTTATTTAATAATCTTCTTTACAACATGGTACAATTTGCAAGTGGGAATTACACGATTTTTCCAATTATTTTAAATAGTAATTCGAATTTGGGACAATTTTGATAGAATGTTTGTTTGCATGTATTTAAAAAATTCACTTTGAATTTTTATATTCAATTTTATACAGAAGCTCTGATTGGGTTCCTTTTTTTTGCATTTCTATCAATTTGAGAAAGGCTCTAAGGTTTCCTGCATTCAAAATCAAAATCGTATACATTTTCGATTTGGCGGAGAATAAAAAAATAAAATTTTCAAATAATTCAAAATGGTGTTACCTCTTGAAAATATTAAAAGGGATGTGCATCAAATTTAAGAATTTATTTTATAAGGCATATAATTTTTTTATAATGGTATAATTTCTTGTTGCTTATTCTTGGAATAAGCCGATTTGGACAATCTTCGTACTTGATCCAGCGTGATTTGAGTGAACCGTGAATCCAATTTAAAAAGTAAGGTGGAGTTCAAAAGGGAATTTAATAGGCTTTCAAATGAAACTCTACTCCAATTGAACATTTTAGGAGTAAATCTCACCCCCACTTTGAGGTTGTACTCGGGGATGGAAAATATATGCAAAAGAATTTCCATTCGAAATTAAAACTTACCTGTCGGAGCGATTTTTCTATGAATGATGAAAAATGTCTTAAAAGTAGCTTGTTCCGTTTTCTTTTTGGGCCGTCTTGTATGTAAACTTTTGAAACAATTATGTTTTCGGATTTGAGACGTTTTAAAGCTTCCATTTTTACATTTGGTGTAAACTAGACTTTTTTTTAATTTTTTATCTATTTGTATTGAAAACTTGCCAAGCTGGAAAATTTTCGCACTTTACAAAAAGGTCACCCACTGAATCACTTGCCTACAGTCAAGAGAAAGTAAGAAATCTTCATCTGTTTAATCATGACAACTAATAGCAAACACAACAATTCAACTTTTGTTTTAATTTTTAAACTCAGTCATCATTATTTAATTAGCGCTGTATTTAAGTATAAACTCTTCTCTTGCTTTATTTCTTTTCAATTTCAATTTCAAAAGGTATATTTTCCATTTTATGTGAGTTAAAGCTGCCCCAGAGATATAAAGACATTCTAAATTTAATTTTCTTTAATTTTAACTTTCTCGACAGCGACGGCGGTATTACGAAAAGGTTTGGGTGCGGGTGGGAAAAGGTTTGCGTTAGAATGGTTAGTGCTATTCCGTAGATTGCGTTCAAAAAGTAATTGCGCGAATCGAGCAACTCCGAGGTGTAATTAGAGGCATTCATGGAAAGACGGCCCTCCCACCGGAGCCCGTGTATGCCACGTGGGGATGGGGACGAGCACTGAGCTACTCGAAGGTGTCATAAACAATAAAACCAAGCCAGAGACATTCCTTGGAACGGGACCACAGCGGCTGGGCACCCCTGTCGAGCCGATGTTCATTTAGATTGCGATTGCGAGCAAAAGCGAAGTCAACCAGCAGAAGGAGTTCATCCATCATCTTGAATAATTAGCCCTCGAATGCTTATGAACGTGCAAATCGACGGGAAGTACAAAGGGCACCGGGAAGAGGTACCCTCCGAGTCTCATTAAGAGTCCAGAAAAGGTGAACCGGATTCCTGGCGATAGTTTTATTGAGACACTCGTTGTCGCGGGGGTGGCGGGGGCAGACATGGGTAGTGCATCCTTAAGGAGTTCTCCTTCTACTTACCGTTTATGACGTTCAGTGTGATTGTGACGCTGGGGCTGTTCGAGGGGCTACACGTGTAATTACCGGTGTCCCTTTTTTTCGCGGACTCGATGATTAATGAGCCGATCTAATGGAAAGGAAAAGAAAGCGGTTAGTTACCTTAAGAGAGGCATAAGAAAGTAAAAGTAGAAAAGTGTTGGTACTCAATCCAATTCATTTATCGACGTTTTATTTTTAGTTTGAAATTTTTGTTTAGTTAGAGACGAATTTTGGTTTATTGTAAGCACTGTACGCAAAGTTACGTAGTCGTTATATTCTATACAGGCATAATTTTTAATTTTTAAAAAAATCAATGTAATGTATGTAGCCTCTTAAGAGGCAGTCTTAAAAGGCAAAGAAATTTTTGAATTAATTTTTTACAGGTTGTTCGAATTATTTGCCTTGAAAGTGGTATAAAGTAACCACTTTTTAAAAAATCTCGACTTTATTTTGTTTTGAACTTTCTATCAATTCATTTGCATTATATAAAATACTTACAATAATCTAATTGAAATTTTTACAAAAGTATTTCCGAATTTAGTATTATTTAATTATGCTCCGTTTTCTTCGTTTTACATAGAACATTTTTTGGAAATAATTTTACTAAACATATTCTTTTTATTAAAATTGAAATTTATTTGATTATGAACGCATAATATTATTTTTCTAAATGAGAATTTCTTTCCATGCATTCACATTTTGGCACAATTTAGTTTTTCTATAGCATTTAAAGTTTGCTCGTGTGTACTTGTTTCCAAAAAATGTAACAAGGAATTTTACAGAGTTCATATAATTTAATAACAAATAATAATTTATGCGATTTTAACAATATATCGTACGGTGATATTAATTAGTTAATTATTATTTATTTGCAGTAAAAATTAATCCCAAATCAGTATTCCATTTAGCATAATTAAGTCTATTGAGTTTGTTTTAATTATTTTTAAGTACGGTTTTGATAACTCATTGAACGAATTGGATTGGGGTAAAATAAATAGTGCGAGTAATTTTAATACCACAATTGGTTTTTGATTTGTTCTTCATGGGAAAGGTTCATTGGAAAACTTACCGTACTCTGGACTTCTCCTTCGACCTCAGGTAGTCCTTTATCGATCTGCATCCGAAGACCTTTGGTGTCGTCAGTCAGCTGCTGCGCCCCGTGGTACCAGATAATATACGACGGCGGCTCGAGGGCACCACGTACTATGCATCGAAGGACGACGGTACTACCAGCTTTCACATACCGGTCTGTGTCTCCTACTAGTTCCGTTCTAGGTACTAGAGATGAGTGTGGTCGAGGAAGAACCAAGAAGAAAAGCATTGTTGTTTTACAATTAAAGATATGAGATGGGTTAGCCGGGGGACAGGTGGATATAATATCTGGATTCTGGTATTCAGCATATGCTCGGGATTTGGGGGTTCCACATGTATGGTATGAGAACGTCAACAGGAGGACAGAAGTCCCATTCAAGAGAAGATTCTCATGAATGAGCAAACAGAAGTAATGTGCTAAAGTTTGTCTTGTAAACATTAGGCCTTAGGGCTAAGTACACGGGTTGCTCTGTCCTGCGGTGTTTTTTTAATAAATTCCCAGGTCTCGGTGAGGTGAAGATCGCGATATACCGGGTGTATACAATACCCCACATACACAGGAACCCATTAAGATTTGTGTATACTCCTGAGCTTGAGACCAGGGCTCCAACACCTTCGGTAGTCTGGGACCTCCTATAAATGGATTTAATAGTCCTAGATAGGTCAGGGTAAATGACTGTGGAACCTCCAAAAACCTTCAAAGAACAGGGCTAAGGGTGAGGGGTGGGACATTGAAACTTACCAACCACTTGAAGATGTACTCGTGCGCTTACTTTCGGGTCCGTTGACACTTGGCACTCGTACATACCGGCGTCCCGGGCTTGTACATATTTTATCTGCAGTGTCCAAAATTTATCTGGCTGCTTTAGTGACTGGAATCTCTGGTCGGCTATGAAAACCGCCCTGAAATTAAGACAGAAAGTCGTGTTGGCTCCTGGTTTTACTACAATACTGTTGAAGCTCGCCTGATAACTTTGTGCATTAAGCATGAAACGCTAAGGGGGACGAAAGAGTTGCTGTTAGGGGTAGGTTTGTGTGAAATTAGTTCGGGATCGTTCTTTAACTTTCTTGGGAGCATGAAAATTTGAGCAATTTCGCGTCTGCCCTCTCAGGACGACCGTGACGGAGGGCTCACCAACATAATAGAGGCTGGCTGGTGCTAGCCTAGCTCCACGAAAACAGGCACTCTGAATCGGAGACTCCTTTTCCAAAGTATAGCCGAGCGCAGTGGGTGCTCCTCCACCGCCTTTGTACTCTCGTGGGGTGGACTCCTGTAATAATTTCCGGGCTGGCTGGCAAAGTTCTCTGTCGAGGATTTGTATGAACTGCTCGAGAACTAGTACGGGGGCTACTAGGGGCACTTTAGGCACCAGACATAAAATCGATGCCGGAATATCACTCATCCTCGAAGGCGATGTAAACTATTGACTTTAGCTGGGTTCCCCAGTAGGGCAAGAAGTGCATGTCCGAAACATGCTGAGTTATGGCCTCTATGGTTGGGGCCATATCTGGGATACTGGGTTATTCTGGGATATACTCGGGTTATATATTGGAAGAGAGGTGTAATTCTTGTGGCTGAGCTGCTTCCGAAGTTTCAAACAGGAAGTCTGTGTGAATTTTTCATCGTTCCTTTGCTGGAAAAACGATGTCTTTTCTAAAATCTACACTCCCGTTCCCTAGAACTTGCTATTGCCAATGGCGTCTTTGCTTTTGATGTATTCTAGTGGGTGGGAAAAATTTTACCGAATAATTGGCATGAGGACGTGCCTCCTTTGGGAGTCAATCGGAAGGAAGAATATGTGGTTTATGTTTGCTTTTGAAAGTGCAGTGTTATTATGGCAGATGGGATACCATCAGTAGAAGGTGCCGGATGGAAAATTATCTTTAAAAGATTGTAAAAGACGAAATATGCTAGTTCTCTGACTAGAATGAACAAATAATTTGAGTTTTCACTGTAGAATTCTTTTATGAGCAGAAATACCTAAGTATACTCTAATACTCTAAAACTTTAATTTTAGAATAGTTATAAAATCATTTACAAACAGATAACATAGGAGTTAAAATCAAATCAGGATTTTAAGAGATTTAGGCTGTAAGAGGGTTATCGTATAAAAGGGCGTTACAAGGTATTTTTTTATATTACAGATTAGTGGGCATTTTTATTTAAAACTTAAGAAATGCAAAGAATTAAAGTAACAATAATACAATTTACATTGTAATATGAAAAAGTATACGTGTTGTGTTTAAAAAGGCTAAGAGAAAAACAAAAACAAAAACCAGGAAGAAAATATGTTTAAGATGTGCTTAGTATTTTATTCAGAATATGAAGAGAGGATACTAATTCAAATATAGTTTGAAATCAATTAAATATTTTTCTATTTGGAGTTTTAAATCATACTTATGAAATTAGGACACGCATTTTAAAATTTGGTTAACTAAAATATACGCACTTATTTTTAAGATAACGTTTCACAAAAAAGGGATGTATATACGCCTAAAATTTTATAAGTTCTGATTTCGATAAGATAAGACACCACCGTAATATAAGAGATTTTGTTGCAAAGACTTTACACTAAATATAGAAGGTTTAAAATGTTGAAATATTATTCAAAAGTAGCTTATCCTGCAAGCAAGAATGCCACGTGGTTCTCAAAAGGAAATCTTCGTAAGCTTATGCGCTATTCTCGACTTGGTTGCAACGTAAGCACTTTCTCTAGAATAACATAATAAAAATTTCGAAGCTGAGTATTTTGAATAATATTTCCTAAAATTCAAATTTTCTTTACCCGTAAATTTCGCAACTGCGACTTTTCAAGATTCACAAAACAAGGGTGAAAACATTTTGCCAGCAATGTTCAAATATTGCATAGTTTATTTCTCTCTAACAGAAGTATAAATAAATTCGTGCCACTGACTGTTGAGCTCTCTCTTGGAAGTTATGAAAGAAATTTTCAAAGATTCTTCTTGTTTTACGGTAAACAAGCGTTATCCCCTCCCCCACCACGTTTAGAATAAGTAGAAGAAAAATCCATGCCCCGGAAAATTTCTTGGCAAGCAAATTGTATGGAAATCCCGAACGAATTGCAGTAGCTGCCGCAGCACCTCTTCTATGCGAAATTTGAAACTCGATTAGAGGAATAGTGTTTAATCTGCGAGTCACAGAGCGCACCAGGTTGCTGGGAGGAGGTGCCTGCCCTTACAAACTACGGAGTGCTGCAACGAAGGTAGGGCCGGGGGAATTGGGAGATCTACAAAGCCACATCTTCCCCTTTGTGGAATTTGCATTAAATTCCACAGAAATTTGCATTGGGTGAAGTCATGGTGAACTTGTACAAACGCTATCTCTTCTTGGATACTAGGACAAATGGATTTCTTAGAAATTCACCTTTTGGAATAGAGAAGGTATGGGTGTCTCTAGAGCCGATTAAATTGGAGCTGATATTCTCCCAGCCCCAACACTACGCACTACTGTTGTATCCCATATATCGCCTTGCTATTATTTCTCCATTTTCGATAACTTTTCTAATTATCTACTCGAAGGACTTAAGCAAAAGCTAAGGCTTGGCTTTTCGGGGAGAATATTCTGAGACTATTGTGGGAGATAAGTCGTGAACGTTTTTGGAAATTCTTAATTCAATGTAGGGAGCCTCCGCCCGCTTCTATGGTTTGTGGCTTTCCCAACACAAAAAAGAAGAATGGGCAGGTAGGGGAAGGTTAGCAAGATCCGAAAATTATTGTAAGATCCAACCCACTGAGAATGAGCCAAGTGAAATTTGATTAAATCCGAGAAAGTCAGAACTTTTTCAATTAAAAGAAAAATTAAGGGATCCCTCTGGACATTGTACGTAATAGTACACACGTTTAAGTCCCACGTAGATTTCGGAACGGCCACGGCGCGTACGTGCGGAGTCTTATTCCACGAATTGCTTAGCTAAGAACCAGGTTATATGGCTGGCGACCACCCGGCACTATCCAGCACCCGACACTCACCGGGTACTCACCGTCGTCGTCACCATGCGGTAACGAAATCTTGAAATTGTGGAAGACCTTTAGTAATCGATACAATATATTGGGGATTTATCTAAAGCCAGAGGAATGTCGATTGCTTCGAGAGGGTTCAATTCGATCCTTAGTAGATTTAGTAGGGGGTTGGGCAGGTTTACACAGGGTATACGAAGTAAAATGGGGGTGGTATGTGCTTGAAATCAATTTTACCACTTGGAAAATCTGCAACGACGAACTGCATGAGTAAAACGAAGAAACAGAAAACACTATCGATTCTTCGTCAATGACTGGATCCGGAACCCCTCGTTGTTCCCGTCGGGCCAGTTGAACCTGAACAACGGTAGGGACTAACAGGGAAAGTATGTAACTGTCGGATAATTCTTCTCACCCATGGGATGAACAATTTTTCAAGAGATGCCCAATTGTGTCTGGGCAAGCGGTTGCTCCTGTAGGAGCAGATAGGAAACGTTTAATTGATGTCTTCCAACATTTCGGAAAATTCCCAACCTTAGTTTTTCTTTTTTGTGAGTTTTAGTTCGAAGTCATGTGATAGTAAAATGAACGGTGTGCTTTTTCGCGCCCATATTCGAAAACCCACAAAAAAAGGTATGCATTCACGCAGATCCCCATCGATTTCTTCCAGCCTCCGAAAAGGTACTTCCGTTTCTGGCCGAACATTGGGGTTCATTGGGTTAAACGTGACCATGTTTACTGGTGATTTGACTGTGGCCACCCCACTATCGAGGGGGCTAAAACTGCTTTGTTCGCTCCCGGAAGTGAATACAGGAATCCCTGGTACAGTAGTTCGGGATAAGTATTCCCCAAATGTTCTCATATTGATGGGACTACCCAGTAAATAATTAAGGGCAAAATAGGAAACGTCTGTTGGCCTGTTTCGGGTTTCTGGGGGCTATAAGCGGATGGAGGTGGTTTTCTGTGGCTGCAATTTCGATTACTTTTGTGCTCCCATTCCCTTTGCACACCCTTTGATAGTCGGGCTATGTCAGCGAACTTGGTACTAGAGTTAGTAATTATTTCTCAGTGGAATTTGGGACCCATTTGAACTTGTTCATGCTCCAGCTAAGGCGTATTTAGTTATTCTGGTCTGGTCTAGAAAGTCTGTCGAAGACAGCAAGCTGGAGTGACTTCGACGTAATTAAATGGCATCATCATTCTTTTATGACTAATGGAAATAATTCATTTTTTTTTCTTTTTTTACTGTGTAAAACATTTCACAAATCATCACTTCAATATTCAGACAGAATCAGAATATTCAGATTTAATCAACAACGAAAGCTGTTTCTCTGTTTTAAGGACGAATCTGTTTATTTTTTGAGTCGTCTGTAGATTTAGGTATTTTTTCAATATATCTTTGCACATAAAAAATTCTATCCAGGTGAATGAATTGACTGGATCTTAATTAACAATATAAAATGAAGAACGATCTGAATTTAATGAATCTGTCCATTTTGAAAGATTAAAGGTTGTTGTTGTGATTTTTTTCATGTCTATATTTTTACAAAATCTCTTACCTGCATTTCGTTTAACAATTTTAAGATACGACGAGGTGGTAAGTCGGAATGAAATATTCAATATTGCAATAAATGGAATTAAGGCATTGATAATATCATCAATTTACGTCGTAATTCAGTGAATTTGGGTCATATATAACTTTTTTTCACTAATTTTCTCGTTGTGGCTAAGTAAGAATAAATTATGCCATGGCTTTAAATCATTCAAGCATTTATAGAGTAATTTCTTGCAACTAAGAAAAGTGGCATTAACAATTTCTTTGTATTTTTAAAATATACTCTATTACTTTTACTTAACTTTCATAATTATTAATTGCGTTTATAAAATTCTGTCTTTAAGAACATTTTGTGAAGTATTATTGCAAATTCTAAAAGATGATTAGAAGATGTCATATAACAAGCCGAACCGAGAAAGTTTTAAATTTCTGAAAGTTCGTAGCTTATCTTATATAGCAAGAATGATTTTAATTTAATATAGTTTTATTTTTACAAAAATAAGAGACAAATCGTGATTCTTCCCTTTAGGTCAATTATTTTTTCTACAGAACACCTGAAAAAATAGAATCTACAATAACTTACAATGTCGTAAGTTGTAACAATTCACACCGATGCCCGGCTGAGTAGAAGTCCAGCCTTTCTGAAGTGTGCAATGCTGCACAGACAATGGAATAAAAATGCTCACGATTTTCCGGAGAGTGCTTCACATTTCTTAATGATTTTTCGAGTGATTTCCCTCCAAAGTAATAAAATTCCTTTTTATCTACATTATGTCTTTGGAATATTTCATAAATTGCAATTCCATCCTCTTTCCGTTCGGCGAACGTTTACTCTAGGCTATCGTCCTACAGGATGATGCTTCTTAGCGTTGTAAAGAGGCTGAAGAAAATATGTCTGACCTGTCCGCAAGGAGCTTGTTATGACATTTTTTTAATATAAAAAGGCTCGTTTCACAACCCTTTTAAGATGAACAGAGGGGAAGGGAGGCAATTGCAGTGACTAAGCGTACAACGGAGAGCCCTTGTGCCGGAATACCAGGTTAGGTGAAGGGCCGGGAGGGCACGTTTAGCTCATTTAATTTCGCTGGAATAATGTTTAATTAAGGTATAAATCATATTACGATGGTTCTGGTTACCCTGACTCTAGCTACTGTAGATCTAGCACGGATGAGCCATGAACCACCCCGTAGCACACCCCGATCCGGCGCAATTGTCTGGTGAAACTATAAATTTTAATATTTTTCCTTGGGAAGAAGAAGGAAAATAATAAAACGGGGAGCTGCATCTGAATGCAGCGGAAATCCTCCTTTCCAGCAAGACATCAGGAAAACTCATTTCCAACAATGGTCCCCGCACCGTGTGCATATTTTGAGAAGTGTATGGGGGATAGGGCGGGATTGGATTGTTGCTCCGGTTGGATTCCTGGTATCAGGAATTAGGACTTCAAGTATATATTTTGTAGCTGGGGATGTTTGGAACACATCCTTAGCGCGCTATCCTTAAGCCCCCATCAGCAGCACTGGGAATATCGCAGGAACCAGGAGGAACAGGAGCTTTGCCTAAAGACGAAAGCTTTTAAAGAAATACCTTTGATGCCACCCTGTACGATTCAGAAGTTTTGTCGGGGAGCTCTTACGCAACCTCTTTTTTCTGTCCTGGCAAGCACCCTAAGCTCGGTTTCAGATCTTGGGAATTTAACCGGCACGGGGTGTCCTGTTCTTCTGAAACGGCTGCTTCATTTGGCACGGGTTCGTTTCCGACTGAATAGGATGTTTTTTTGCCGTTTGTCTGCGAGAAGAGGGCTTTTCGCCTTAAATACTTTTCAGCTCCGGCTCCAAAGAATCCTGCTTAATATAAAACAATATCACAAAGGAGTGGTGCTCGAGTTGTTCATAAACAAGTGGAGCTGCTCGCAATTATGTTGGACGTCAATGGCCATTCGAGTATTTCGTAATCTATTTTATAAGGGGTAGAAAAGCGGTAGATCTTCCCCTCCCCATCGTTGTCAGTAATTCACGCCGCGTAGAGTACGCGCCATTCTGGGACACCATTGGGGTTCCCTGGGCCCCCTAGCCAGGGATGCTGGAGCTCCTGAATAACTCGGCCAACAAAGAGATGTTTCACACGGACGACGACGTTCATTTTTATCCTCAATTTGTTTGTGCAAAAAACGAGCTGGGATTCTGGCGTACCTCTAGAGTGCGAGAAACCGTTCTGTAATCCTGAATTCTTCCCGAGAAGTTTTTGAGGTACCAAAAAAGAATGGACGTGGATTCCTTTCTCTTTTTTTAATTATTTCAATTTACCCTCTTAGTTCGTTTTCTTTTTTTTATTGTATACTACTGGGAAGATTGTTCAAGACGTGTTGCAAGGTTTGTTCTACTTTTCCTCCTGCGGGGCGTGCCCCAAAATGGCCTGTCTTAATCACTCTTCCAGGAGGACTCTTTTGTATTTCAATTTCTAAAGAGCAACGATTTTCGGATTTGCTTGACACAATTAGACTATTTTTGCTTTTGGGTTTGGGTTTTCTTAAGATTTTCCTCTTCTTTAAACTCGGTTGTCTCATCTTTTGAGTGAAATTAAGTTTTGAAAAAAGGGCCATTTATATTTGGGAGGGGTAAATTTCCCACGGTCTACAACTAAACAAAATTAAGTATTATACTTTGTCTTTAAAATTTCTCAATTAATTTATTCGGAATTGATGTAAAAAAACTTGAGTTTAATTTTAATTTAACTTTATACGTTCGTCATTGGTAGCAAATATAATTTAGAAAATGGGAAGTGGTAATGAATTATCGAACAAGTGCATGCTTCTGGGTATTGACGTTGCAGAGTCTTATCAAATGCATGTAGTAATATTTCCTGAATGCCTCAAAGATTATGGTACCCCTAATGAAGGCATTAGCATTTTGTCATTGCTAAGGAGACAGGGTCGTTGTTACTGTTGTCATAGTCGACGACGTCCTCCTGGAAATTAGTGCTTCCGCCACACAATAGTTGAACCTGCTCTTCTGGGCACGGTTCCTAGAAGACGAACGTCTCTCATTGTTTAAGACTTGAGAATCTTCGAAACACCTCAATAAAGGAAGAATCAAGTTAACCTGGAGCCAAAGCAATCTCTGGATCAATTCACATTTTGGCGTCATGGGATTGCTCCCCAGCAAACAGATTAAGTGAAGTACACAAGGTAGGTACATTCAGTCCTATCCGTATTTGGTCTAAGTCGGGAAGGGGCTATGTTGAAATACGGATTACTCTCTTGCAGGGAAAGGTATCAAATACGCGAGAGGTGAGGTATTTTATTTGCTAAAGTAAGATACGGTTGAACATTGCGTCTGATTAAAATCTGTGGCTGCGTGTATTTGAAAGTCTATAGTGTATTGTACAAACAGTAGGAATCACAAGTATGATCACCATGATCGGTGGAATTGGGTTGGTCCTCTATTGTAAATATTCATTATCAAACATACACGAATTTTTAATCAACAATTTAAAAATGTCCATTAAAAAGTCCATAGAACAAAAAACAAATTCAGAAATAAAGCGAACATCCTAGAAACGTGCCGTCAGTTTTTCTGCATTATTAAGAAAATCTACTGAGCCTATTTTTCAATTAAAACATCAAAAAATCCGACTGAGTAAAAGGCGCGATAAAAAGATTGAAAGCTACTATGGTCTCCTTTCTCGAGAAGCTATTAAAAATCCTTATTGCTAAAATCGATCTAGTGAATCGGATGATACGAGGGAAGATGCATACACAAACAAACCGACTGCTAAAAGTGTTGCTTTCTTTTTGATTTCGTCATAGTCCAAAAAAAGGCAAACATTTTACAACAACTGGGCAAAGGTATCTTCTAAATCTTTAATTAAAATCTATGGTTAAAAGGTTAATATCCGGCATCATGTTCACATAACTTCTCATAAGTTTACTATAGTCATCATATGGGTTTGTTGTGGAAGGAGTGGTGTCAGGACACAGGTGGGCGATTCTGTCACCCATCTCTACGTAAATTTACCTATTTCTAAAGTGCTTAGCACATGATTTATCATTTAGCTGCAAATAAGACACGTGTGCGTGGCAACTTCAGTAAATAAAGTTAAGACCTGCCGACAAACTCGGCTCGGAGCTCGAACATTAGACAGAGTAAGGGTCGCACCGCTCAGGAAGGGGTAGCAATTAATAGCAATGTCAAGTAACACCTAGTTCTTAATTACCTGTCAACAGTCAGTATGTGACCGTCCCGCACGCGGATCCAGGATACTGATTTATTCCCCAACTGCTTTACCTGTAAGAGAAAACAGAAATTATGCATAGGAATTTTTGGCATTTTTTTATTGGTATTTATTTTGCGAGTAGTTGGTCATTACACCATGTAAAATTTAAGGTGTTAATTAAAATAATTGAAGTTGAAAAAAGCTGCAACTGTAGTAGGTATTCAACAGAAATTAGACGTTATTAAAGTTTTGATTTAACAAAATAAAATAACTGAGGTCTTATGCAAAATCTCATCCCAAGTGACTTGAATTGACAAAAGCGTTAAGTTCACTATTTATTTAACTAGTTCCACATATCGAGCTTTTTCCTTTGAATTCCAAAAGTTTTTAATTTGGAGTGGGATAGAATAAAAACTTTGAATTACAAAGTTTTTCTATTTATAAACATTCGAATTGTCGAAGTTTCATTTTGTTCGTATGCAGACTTTATGTTTATTTTATGCTATTTATTTAGAAAATTATTTAACAATTTAATTAATGAGCATTTTCCATATTTTTAAGTTGATAAATTGCTCTTTTTCGTTCATTAATTGGTAGCTTTTTAATTTTGCATTTAAATGCCGCCCGGTGGTTAATTTTTAATAATTTTTTTCTTGGGATCAACTGTTTAGTGAATTTGGTTGTTTATTTTTTAATAAAATCAGAAATTGAAGTTTAAACAAAATCATCCCTCTATGAAAAGTTATCAAGTACAAAGAGTAAAAGAATTTTAATAGAGTACTTTATTTTGTTATATTTATATTAATTATTTTTATTTTTGGAGTATTCATGGGAAGCAAAAGAAAATTAAAAATATAGATAAAAATATAATGAACAAAACTGTAGTTGTTGTTATTTTAGATTTAAACAAAAATAATAAGGAAATTAAGAATTACTGAGATTGTGTGTTCTTAAAGTAAAGATCTAAAATTTTCAATTTTTAACCTTTTGTTTGTTTAAGCTAAAGATGTGAAATCTTTAACATATAAATTCATAAATTTGGCAGAAATTATGTTAAAATAACTTGTAAACATTTTTGGTAGGTTTGGTTAAAAATAATAAAACAAAATTTGGCACTTTCATATTTTCCAGTGCGGTCATCTAAACTTATTGGAGGATTGTTATCATTTCATGGTTTACGGGAAAGTTTTGGAAGTTCAAGCGCCTTTATACACTCGAAGGTCCATTAGGACTTTTATTTAGCATTTCACAAATTCTATTTTTAGATAGTTTTAACGGAGGTTATTTTGCGTGTATAAGTCTATTGGGTGTCTTATTCAAGTAGAAGGAGGCAGTGTCAATGTCCTTCTAATTCCTAATTCCGTTTTTGTATCGCTCGTCACAATTCTAACTTTTGTCTATATCAATGTACTAGGGCTTCTTTTCGATTGGGATGTATTGTTAAAACTTTATCTCAATGCAAGTTTCAAATTTGACCTAAAAGTTGTTGAAACAAAATGAGGAATTGCTTTCGGGAGTGCCGAACGGCTAGCCCCTCAGTTCCCTCCCTAATTTCGCCAGAGACCCGGTGCGCCTTCCATCCACAGCAATTATATTACCAGTGGCCCCATAAAAGTAAAATTTAATTTCAAAGCGAGAAACTTCGAGCTCCAGAAATGGACGAAGGATATTCTGAAGGAAATGGCCGTCTCGACAATTAGTTGCGTAATACATTTTAGCCGGTGCAGTGGTGAGGGAATACGTTCGTGCGCTGAAGGAGAAAATCGGGGTAGGAGGGGAAAGGGCGTGTGCCCTTAAGTCGGTACCATGATGTCCCTTTATCCGAAGTCCGTGCGACTTCGGACATTATTCAAAATTTTATTCATCCGACAAATTCGATGTGACTGGCCTGGTGTAATATTACACGGCCATCAAAAGAAAATGAACTAATTTGGTAACCAAAATAATTTTATGACGGGGCCGTGAAGGGGCCGGCCCGTAAGGGAACCTCGCGCAAGAGCGAGAACTGCGAACAGAGGGCCAAAGCTAGGGCCGAGTTGGCTACGTAAAAGCTTCTCCAATTTACAGTAAAACAATTTCTGGCCTTTTTCAATTAAGCCCTTGTGACCAAGTTAATGAATATTTAACGCGACGATGGCTGGGGCGAAGGTACGAAATCTCGCGATTCCGCGAAAGAGAACACCACTCAGAAGGGACCGTGGGATGAGGGGGATAAGTACCGAGCACGGGAATGACAACAGCGGCTGTGGCGATGATGGCGACAAAAAAGAAAACTTGGAAGAATTTCGTTTTTGTAAAAACAAAAAAAAGGGGAGAGTCACATTTCCATCTTAAATTATAGAGAACAAGCGGGGCGAAATTTCCATTTTAATTTTGAGTGAGTCTCCCTCCCCCTGTGCGCGTCTCTGGAGCTAATCGGGCGTTCAGCCCAGGAGCGGGACTCTGGGACCCGCATGGTTTAGTCACCAAATCCAGAAATCTAACCGCCTAGCCACTTGGCGCCGAAAGGTTTGCTGTTTTCGAGGTTTTCATTTACAACCACCCTTCTCCTGCTCCCCACTACCGCGGATTTTGGGGAAAGGCCTCCCTTGGGCACACCAATAAAAAGTTTTTCGAATTGAAATTAAGTCCGAGGCCGTGCCGGGATATGGGCCGGGGGCTGCAGGCGAACAGAATTTGTAACGAGACAGGAACGTCTTGGGCACTTTATCCCCAACCCCAATCGTTAAACAACCTTCTTCCTTCCGCCTACCTCCGGAGGAGACGGTCTGTAGATGCCACTTACCTTGCAGGGCAGGTAGGCGTGTGTCCCAATTTGTGTTGTAACATTTGTTGTTCCGTGTCCTTCTAAGTACGGTTCTGTGTAATACGATGATCCTGTGTGCTGCTTGGTTACATCCAGCGTCGAGAGGACATCAGCACCTGCAGTGTCTGAAATTTCAAAGGACATCAAATTGTATTGAGCGCACTATTAAATGGGCACACATATTGTTGCTGGGACAGGTAGTTCAGGAATAGTTCAGTTCATACGGAAAAGAGATGCTTATCGGGGCCTTCAAGTATAGTGATTTTGGGTATCTAATTAAGTCGAAGGGCTGGGATCCGGGTTGCCTGGTTAAGCAGTAGCAGCAGCAGCATTAGCCTTGATTAAATCATTCCCAGGTATGAGGAGTTCGAGAATGGGGCGAGCAGTCGCCTTCCGGAGAATAATTGAATGTCAACACAATGCCCCCGTCGTAACATTTCGCATTATGTAAGACCATATTTTGCCTCGAGTTCAAAGATATTTGTACATCAAAGATAGCCTTAGTGGGTGTGCGAAGTATGAGCGCTCTGGATCGTCGGTGCTCCGGGGCAAGGAAAGCGTGCCATACGTTTCTGGGAATTCGTGTATACTAACGCGACCATATGGAAATCTTATCTTCCGGGTGCTAATGGGATCAGTCAGTTTGCCATATGTACGAGACCAGAAAATTGAAATTAGTCCATTAAAAAAAACGTTTATGTTTATGTTAAATTTAAAGTTTGTGTATTTAGTTAAATTGTTTCTTTATCCTATCTAAATGTATTGACTACGTAAAAGCCGTACTCTACTTCATAATTAGTCAAAATCTTTTTGTACTGTTCGTTTTCATCTATGGCAGAATTTGTTTAGTGTTTTCTATAGTACTTGTTTGTTCTTGCATTGTCTTACACTGTTCTATCCCGAAATGAGTCCTGCACCTCTTACTGATTTTTGAAACTTAGACCTAAGTCTGCCTAAATCGCACTACCGTCTCTGTCCAAGTTGTTGTTTAAACCAACAGAGTAATTCAAAGTGTTCAAATTCGCAATTAAATCATGTTTTTAATTAATTCGACTACTACAATTACGTTTCCTTATTTTTACAATACTATGATTAGGCTCATATTGTGTTTTATTTTTATGTTTTTGTTATATGTCTACCTTTTATGCTCATTAGATTTTACCTATAACATTACCAAATGCTATTTTTCCATTTTCGCATTGATGAATAACTCTCCCAATTTCGCAGTTGATGGCACACTTCACCATCATTCACAACACGGCAGGTGTTATTGTTCCCAAAAGGTGAACTGGCCCGGTCATGTCAGGCAATCAGAATTAAATCGACAGGCCCGAAGAAGTCGGACCGTTTACCAAATCTAGGCCCATTAGTCGGACAGCTGTCAGCAAATTTCACCTATTCGGCTGGAGCGAGGCCATTTAATTTGGACCGTTGGTTCACGCAGGGTGTCACTGCTATGCCGCGATAGTTGTGACGCTATGGTTTCGTATATTGTGGATTTTCCCCCTCCTTTTCAACGAGGTTTTGTATAGGGTGACACAATACGTGTATGTAATTCGTCCAAATTTTGGGAATTTTGTAAAATCTAAATACGGTCGTCCAGAATTTAGATAGAAGTTAATCCATTCGAGGAATAGGAATGCGGGGGGTGTCAGAGAGACAAGGCGGCTTAGAATCGAGGTCTAGCTATGTCCTGATTATTAAACTGGGTACAGCACCCCTGGGGGCTCGGCTTTATTTTCAACATAGCCGAGAGATAACACACCCCGGAATCTCCTATTAACCACCACCCTATGATCATGAAGGGATGTCCTGGGGACATTTGGGTGGCAATGGGTGGTGGTTTAGAATTTTATTTCCATTTAAAAATGACTTTTCTCTTGTGGACAATTTAAATCTCTTCCGGCCATTTGGAATTAAAAAAAAAAACAAAAAAGCTGTCAGGGCGATAAAAGGATTTACCGGCAAATTGGCGTTTTCTGCAAGTTGGAATTAATTCGCGGATTTGACCAAACCCCGAGCGTACACCTGAATTAATTTCATTTTCATTTTTAAGTCTCATGTGCCTGATTTGAATGTTAATTAAAATTGCCCTCGTTGCGCTTTTTACATGTATGTATGTGTACCATTTTAATTGCAAGCTAATCGAATTCCCTAGCCACGGCTATGTCTGCAGGAGAGGTCACCTAGATATCTGGGACGCAAAGGCAGGAAGAGTGTCCCAGATGTGGATCCCTGCAGTTTGAAGGACACTTAAAGTTTTTCCAGGTCTTCCGTCTAATGCGTCTCTTCTTTCATGACTGGTACGCGGTGATCCTGATAGAGTAATTATGTAGCATACTTCGTCTAACACCTCATCCTGGTGATGTCTTTTTTTTCCTACAGATTGACGGGTTCAACGGCGAGCGTATCCGACAGATGTTCCTTCGCACTCCTGGTATTGAAGTAGAAATGGCCTGAGCCGGATATTAAATTTCTAGAGAGTCCTTCTAGCAGATTGCGTATGGCATTTAAAACAAACTAGAGGAAGAGGTAGCGCAAAAAGGGTTCTCTACCCTTCTTCTTCTTCCTAGAAAATGCTGAACCTGTGGATTAACGTTAGAGAATGATTTTTTCCTACTACGCCTAGGGAAATGAGGACACGCTTGATCCTTTAAGACCTATTTTGAAAAAAAAATCAGGACGTCCAACGACTGGGCTCACAGAGGTTTCAAGTTTTCAAGGTTTCCTCTATCTGCCTCCGTTTTCCGTCCATAAATCTTCAGTTCTTGTTGCATGCGGACTGACATTCTATCGAATTTTCTTCGATAAAAAATTTGCTAACTATTGCTGCACATGTCAAGCTCGATCTGGCTAGAAAGTGGACAGGGGGAACAAATCTTTTTCGGGACGCCTTCCGCTTATATGAAAATTTCATGTTCGTGCTAAATTTCAATCTTCGTATTTTAACTGTGTTTTTTTTAAAGGGGAACTTTACGACTCTTAAGGGTGGTTTTGCCTGTGTTCACCCTTCGGTGTTGGACAGAAAATGGGATTTTGCACGCTTAACTAGAACCCTATGTGAAGGATATTTGATATTTATTTTTTGATCTTTTTATCTGTTTGCTGAGAGGTCATGTGGGCGTTTTAGCAATTACTCAATCGAAGACAATTTTCTTTCTAGATGTGGAAGAAAAGATTCTCCAAAGTGGCCATCTTCTTGAAAGGGGTGGGGCTGGGCATTATTTTTATCGGCTTTTGCTATGTTGCACTCTACTAGAGAGTTTAACTATTGCAAGTCATGAGGCATTTTCAGATTATTTTTATTCGAATCTTAACTATTATGCTAATTTTATTTCAATATTGGAGTATACCATTTTAGTTGAATAATCCCTCTAAAGTCTTCTTATTATAGGGGTTGCAGAGATTTCAGATTTCTAAACCTGACTAGAATATAAAAGTAGGGTGACTGTCGTGTACGCTTGTTTGTTATTTAGTTATGCTTAGCCGATTGATTTGAAACCTTTGAGAACTTTTATATGCCTACTTGTGCCTTGATTAAGAAATAACTATGGGATAGATTTTTATAGAACTTTCATTTTCATTTTTCAGTCTGTCGAAAATAAAGTTAGGGAAAAAAGATTGTATTAATAGATTTTTGTAAAATAAGATATCTTTTTAAGCGTCATTATATATTATTATTATTGTCAAATATACTGAACGAGACAGCTCAGGTAATAACTCAATGGCAATTAGAAATTTAATTAATGCTATATCATATCTATATAACAAATTGGTTATTTGGTGTATAAAGACATTAGTTTCATGTATGAACGATTACTACGGAATTGAATGCTAGAATTTTAATTAAAGGATTCTAGAAAAGTAAAATACTTTACAGAAAAGCAAACAAAATATTCAACTACTTATTTAATTACGGGTAGTGCCTTTCACAAGCCATTTCTTTGAGGTCTTTTGTTGAAACAGTCCAGCCCACTTCACAAAATAGTCCTATAAAGTGTTATTTTTACCTGGAAATTTGCAGAAGAGGAAGTTATTTAATTTTCAAGTTAAATATCGAAACTGTCACGCCGACAAACTTCTAAAATTCCCTCTGTATGCCTTTGTGTACCTTTCACCTGCAATGGAATCTAGCATACGTCCAGGCACGACAACAGGGTCCCTTGTAAAAGGAAAATCAATTTTTTTCCTCTGTTTTGTTTGCTTTGGCTAGAAAAAAAAAATCCTACAACACGTTTTCAGTATTTCACGACAAGATCAGGCAACGATGGATTTTTTTGGCATTAATTTTAATCAAAACTTTCACCAGATTTTTCCCAATTTGAAACCTTCCCTTTAGGAGCAAGTTCGAAAGCATTTTAATCCCTATTTTTCGTAGGGATAGTCGTCATTGTTTGTTGCCCTATCTTCGACCTGTTGTTTTTTGTATTACTTTAATTATTATTATTTCCTTAATTCCCAGAAATCAATAAATTGTTAATTGCACCTGGTGGAATGTTCGCCTGGGACTAACGACATAATGCAGAAGTTTAATTGAATCGAGGTGAAAGGTGCGGATTCCTTGTTCCTTTTTCGTGGGATCTCCCGTGCATCCCAAAATGACATGGTCTAGAACCAGGTACAATGGGAAGCGAATAATTCGTTATTAGTTCCTAGAAGTTTCAATTAAGTCCCAGTTCTTCCAGCGTCACCTGACATGGGCGCTTTTATGGCGGTACGGGGATGAAATCTGAATGCACCTGCTGGGATCTGCTTACTCCACCGAATGAATTTGATTGCAATCATTCCTGCTTCCCTGATGCTATTTGTTCCGATAAATCAAAAGCCCGCTAACAAACTCAGCAGATCTGAGCATTTCTGCTTGGCGGAGTTGCAATAAAAACAAGGTTCCCGAACCGCTCGCTCTGGGGAGCGTTCCCAAACTAGGAAATCTTCATAAAAGGCCTCATAATAGTCAATCTGGAAAAATACTTGAATGCGAAAGTTCCCAGTTTTCCCAGTTTGTTTTAAGTCCCGCCCCGAATTCAAGACCTTGCCGGACCCGGGATTTGTGTGGGTGCGCTGCTCCGTCAGCCGGCCCAGCCCTTTCATGTTAACTGGACTGTGAGCAATTGATATTCTTCGGAACTTGGCAGCACAATAGGAGCAAGATGGGTGCCCTGCGGAACTCGGCGCTCCGATCAGAGGTGTGCTATTGATGTTTGTGCATAATGAGGGATGGATTAATAGGGTAAGCAAATGTTTGAAAATATTTTTTTGTTGTTGTTTTGTTCTGTGTTTTCTTTTTCTTTTTCTTTCTTTTTTATAAGTAAATTGGGCAAGCGGAAATTTAATAAAGTGTAGAAGTAAAATAGGTAGGTTTTTCAAAAGTACAAATGAATGTTGTTAATTTAAAAATATTGTTCACAGAGATTTATTAAAGTACTTAAAATACTGAAAATATTCAAAATACTTCAAATACTTCAAAGGACTTAATAAATTATAATAGCACTCCGACTTATGTTACCTCGACATGGGCGAACTCAGATTTACAAAATGTAAAAAAACAATTTCAATGAATGAAATGAAACTTAAACTTTTAGATAAAAGACTTCTACAATCAAAAGAAAATGAATTACTTCTGCGATATCAAACGTAATTATCATATTGATTTTCAAAATTAATTTCAATTTTATAAAACAGAGTAGTGACGAATAGGTCCCGCGTTTTTTTTATTTTTTATAATCAAAAATAATATAGAAAATTTCTCCAAAATTACTCGTCAATTTTCAAACACTCATAAAAATGCTTTCTTTTCGATATTATATTTAGAACTGTTATTTTAAAGATTATTTTTATTCATCTACTTTAAGGGATTGTAAGATCTTTTTATTTCAGATGATCCCAAGCAAAATGATCATTTGCAAAGCTAACGGAGTTTGCGAGGAACGTGTTTAACTCCTGAGACAGTTTCATTAACATAACTAAAAATAATTAATTTTTTTTGTTTCGTAAATATTCATTAAATAATTCATTTTCAATCTACATTTATAATAATGTCATATCAAAACTCATTTTATGAAAAAAAAAACAAAAAAGTTTAAAACTACCCCTTTTCTACCTTGACGTGGGTGTATGTAGCCCCTTAACAACAAAACTAATTACAAACGATTTTCATTAAAAATTTATTAATACTTCGAAAATTACTTCTTCGGTTGTTTTAATTAAAACTCAACTATTTGTTTTGCTTTTCAACATTTTTACCTACAAAAAATTTAAATTAAAATTTCCTAAATTTTACAGTCACGTAAAATCTACACAAAATATGAACTACCATAGAATGATAGTTTGTTTTGGGAAAAAACGTGTTAGCTTTATATATTATATAAAATTTAATTATTAACCTCACAATCAATATTTATCGCATCATATATCATATTTTATTTTCATACAATTTACATAGAATTGTTAATTTCCTGCTCATATGTTTAAAGAGTAGTTCCTAAAATACGTTTTACCAGTTATGGGAATTTTAGCAATAAATCGTATATACGATTTTCTACAGGGTGACTTTATTAAGTGATCGTTTGTAAAATTAGTAGTCAAATATTTTTCAAAATTAATGAAAATTTAGTACAACCCAAATATGCAGTTGAAACAAATTTGTTTGTTGTATTCGGTTTAGGTAATTTGATGGTGACAACTAAAACAAGATTAATATTTACTCATATTTCTAAATTCAGATTAATAATTCTGCTTACAATGCTAGATGAGGCAATATTATTCAGTAATAGTTAGAACCGGTAGATGATATACCAACAAATAAATTAATATTTGCTGTTTGACAAAATAGAGAAACCGGGTTAATTAAGTAGTCATTCATCTGTTCAACAATGCCCATTGCGTTTTATACAATGAAGTGTCGTTTATGTCATTGATTTAGCTCTAGAGAGTTTTTCAAAATAAAATTATTTTTGGGTGTATGAATAAATATGATGTAGGCGAAAATGAAATCCCAGAAATAGAGGAAAATTGTTTTGTATCACTTAGTTAAGTTTTCTTATGGGTATGCTTATAAAAATATTTCTAATTTTATTCTTGTTTATGTTTAAATTTCAAGCAGTTTTTATAATTGCGTTTATATTTCTATAGCTGATGCTCTTAAGCCATATCAGCAAAGTTTTTTTGGAGGTAAAATACTTTCAACAGTTTCAAAAGACTAAAAGCAATTTAATAAATAGAAAATGAAAACCCCCTAATTGGGGCGCATTTCTCTTTCAAAAACAAAAACAAAAACAAAAAAAAAAAAAAACAAGAAAAAAATAGCAGGAAGAAAAAAAGAAATACAGAGAAAAGTTATCTTCCCAGTCCTTTTCTTCAATGCTCATTTCAGAGGCCAACATTTTCTTGTCTAATCCTCAAGAAGCTTTATGAAGATAAAAGGCCTTCGTGTGAGCGAAGGACCTCGGAAATTCCCGCACAGCCCCAACTCCTAAAAACTGATCCTTCTTCTTGTTTTTCAGGTGAAAAAAGGGAAATATAAAAATTCAAATTTCTTTATGGAGCAATTGAAGTTGGATTGGCCACTCGCTGCCTACAAATGTGGCAATAATGAGGCCTTAGAAAATTTTAAGGCGACACAATCAGCTTAGAACAGCCCTGTAGATGTCGGGGTAGGAGCCCAAGGCATAGCCGAGTGGAGTGGGGGTCTTTATGATCGGTGGAAATTTCACCGGCACCCTGAGATTTATTTGCCAATTAAATTAATTCTCTTCGCTCAACAAGTCCTTCGACGAACTTAATTACGAAAATTACCGAGCGTTGCTGCTTTTATGCTTGGCCAACATAAATTTTCACCTATTTCACGGTTTTTGTTGTTGCTTGCTTTTTTCCTATTTGCTATTTTGAAAAAAAAAGAAATAAACGTGCGACGGAAAAACCCGTGTGCACCTGGGCGGGGTTAGCCGGGGTTAACCGGGGTTAGCAGGGGCATCATAAAATGTGGCCATTTATGCTTGCATTCTTGTCAAATGAAATACACATTTGACGGGGCACCGTCCCGGCACAGGCTGCGACTGAATAAACATCCTGCTAACCCTACCTTGGCCAAGAAGGTACGACGGAGCAGGGAGGTCTCACCTGGCCTTGGACGCGTGAGTGGTCGACGCTGCCGGGTACCTGGATGCACTAGGCAGGCATATACAAAACTTAGGGTTATTTTTAGGGCAAACAGGAGAACGTACTCAGTCAATTGCCATTAGGCATAGGAAAACAGGAAAGCATGGAAAAAGCGACTATTTTAGCTTTCAGCCCGCTGCTGCGTCATCTAGTGCATGGCAGCATGAAAAGGGTCCTGGAATAGGTACTGCAAAAAAATTCTACATATTTTCGTTTTTTTTTTACCCTGTTTTTTGTTTTGAAGCGAAAGACTTCCGCACAGAAGAGCACCACTGGAAGCTGGCAAATGTTCAAAAGTGCATCTTGGCAAAATAGTTTACGTTTTAACTTATTCCGGATGAGTTACCTCCACGTTCGTTCCGACTTTAAGCCCTTATATCCTTCTTAGTGCTTACACCGCCCACTCGGTTGAAGTTGTAGCGTGCCGGCTGCGAGGAAGCTTAGTTTCAATGGCGAGAAAAGGTTCTTCCTTTTCCTTTTTCCTCCGTTTTCCTTCCTGATCGACCCCGTGCAGTCGCACTTTAATGGGTTTTATTGTTTAACACGTTCCACAACATGGGACAGGGTAACAGCGAGGCTACTACGCGCCCCGCTCAAGGACACCACAGGATACGCCTTCTGCCCAAGTAGGCTGATAGGCTGGTGAACTTTCTTTTCATCCTATTACTTTGCCCGATCGGAGGGAGGGGAGACAGACGAGAAATGTGCCATGGGTTCGGCATGGCTACAATTTATAGGAATAATTTATGACATGCACATTCATGAGGAGCTGGAGCTTTAACGAGTAGTCTATGGGGCGCGTCATTATGAGGAAAAGTGAAATTGTTTGGGCTAAATTAAAGACATGGATTAGATCGTATCATTTATAAGATATTTATTCAGATGTTATTGATATTTTAGCAGATTTAATTTTCTTTTCTTAAGTTGGGTCCACCTAATACCAAAAATAGTACACTGATTTTTGCAAATAAGGTATTAAAGCCTTAATATTAATTACGCAAGATGTGGACGGTATAAAAGTTATAATTTGACTTTTTAATGCACGGAATGTTGGAAAAGTCAAAAACGATCTTTTGGGAATGTTGAAGAAGATGCCAAAAAATTTTTATTTTGAAGTCTATTGCGCAGTAGAATAATTGATAGTCATAAATTTAGTACCTCCTTCTCGCTCTTCAAATAACTCGGGCCGATGTACTCTACATTTTGTGAAAATGCTCAAGAATCTTCACGTAAAAGAAGTACAAAGGAAGTAATAATTCAGGAAACCTTTTCCAAACTTTTTGGTAGAACTAGTTATGTTTCTTTTCTAGAAACCTGTATATGGTAACCTTCGAAACATTTTTAGAGCAGTAGATCTATGCCAGCCCTTTCTAGGCATATAAAGACTTGATTCTTTCTTCTGCATTCAAAATACTTTTTTTATCCGATTTCTACACGAACCATTTCGGACGGGTTTCTATTCATAGAATAAAAAAAGCAGATTCCCATTTTTTCGTTTGAGCTTTTAACAGGCATCAGAATACTCTTGGGAAATCACTTGACTTACTTTCTTCAGGCCGTTCGCATTTCTTTCCACCTATCTTGACGAATGGGAGAGTGTTCCTAAAATCAGGAAAATAATAATAATTCCACTCTTTTCACTCATACCGTAGGAAGAAGATGCGAATAAATTTAGGAATA
The DNA here is from genome assembly GCA_001932985.1 of Proctacanthus coquilletti. Taxonomy (NCBI): domain Eukaryota; kingdom Metazoa; phylum Arthropoda; class Insecta; order Diptera; family Asilidae; genus Proctacanthus; species Proctacanthus coquilletti. The sequence continues at coordinate 571,027 of MNCL01000095.1, read as the reverse complement.
TGCTACCACCGTGTGTATCCACCAGGTCCTTCTTCATACACATTCTGAAGAGGCTCCTCTGGATGTAAGGGGGTGTTTCCGCTGCCCTTCTCCCAGAGGATCCCCTGCCATTCCTGCCGGGTACAAATAGTAGCGTGTTTGCCCAGAATATATGGGTAGAATTATGTACACACTTCTGGCTCTGAATGGCCGTGCATCAGGAGAAAGCATAGCAACTCAGCGCGTTCCTGTCTGCTCCTGTCTCGAGGAACATAGAGTTCTATTAAGGGGCCCATTCAGATTATAATAACTTCCTTACTTGCAAAAGTGACAACCACTTGAAACGTCTCAACAAATTGTACACGAAGAAGATGAAGACGTCCTTTATGCACTACCTATGATATGCAGTTCTCCTGTCGTCGTAGGGATCCAGGATTCTTGATCATTTAAATGGAGAATGCGGGGGTATCGCGTGCGCGAATGTTCCAAACTGTAAGCAAATGCTTCAGCTGCATCTTCAAGAAAGTAATGGGCACCTTAAGACGTTGTCGCACAAAAGCACCATCTCGAGGAGTATTTATATTACTTTGTGCTCTTGTCAAGTTGTGCTTCGGGCGGGAGGAATGGGATGGGACCTCCTGCCTTAGCATACACCCCTGGAGCCTCATTTTTTCCGAGAAAAAGATAATAATAGAAAATAAGAAAAAACTCTTCAAATATTAGCGATTCCAGCTTTGATGTGAGGCGTATTTTACGCCCCCTGTGTCCATCCCCCTTCTCGACTTCCTCCCTTCCGTTAATGCCGTTTCCTTGGTAATTTTTTATTTGCGCCTCTTTTGTGTGTCGATCTTCAAATTGTCCTTGTACGCCGTGCCAGCAAAAGTGATTTATTTCGGCATTATTGACTCAACAATCAATCACAAAGATTAATGCCACCTCGGCTGGCTGGCGTTATCACCGCCGGAGGATGGGCAAGCAAAGGCGAGCGACGACGAATATAAAGAAGTTGTTCAGCTAAAAGAAGGCAATTTCTGTAATAAAGTTCTGGGGATGAAACAATACACCCTCGGTCTCATGCCGCCGTCGAACAGCCGCTTCTACTTTCTGAAGAAAAGAAACCCACTTTTGTCTCAAGATCCCTTCTATCAAATATGTGTCACTTGTTCCCATTTTTTTTCTGGTTGTCAGCGCCTTTTGCTAGCTCCTTTCACTCCCCAGCTCGAATTTCCTACTTTTCATTGTAAATTGCGAAAATAAAGATAAAATAATTTATGAAGTGCCCAAGGAAGTCCTCCCTCTGTCCATTGGCTCCTTATGAGCCCTCTTGGGAACTGCGATGACCGAACTTCGATAAACGGAATACTTCCTAAATGGTGTAAGCAACAGAGGCCAAGACAATTGTCTTCTATATAATAAATTTTTTTGGAGAAGAAATCCGATTCCTTTGTAATAGGGAACAGCGGGAAATTGTCCAGGAAGACCTCCAGTGCCTCTACAGGGAAGGAATTGGCTCTAACCCATCTTGTGTAGTACGTACTTGGATGGCAAGGAGATCTTGGTGGGTAGCATTGAGAAATTACTTCACCTTGGATGGGTATGTTCTTCTGTACGAAGTAGAACCTGGTGTCTTGCGGTGAGAAATTACCTTCACCTATCATTTGCAGTAGTACTTATAAAATTCTGTCTCCGATATCGTTCGTATTCAGGTTTCTATACGTGGACATCAAGCAACTAGAATTGTTAGACACGCTGTGCCTCAAAACAGGTGAAATAGGAGTTAGACCGCAATAGAGATTTATCTTTTGCTGTATAAACTTATGTTTTTTTTTTCATGTGTGAATTCTGTACTATAAATTACCAATGTAATTTTTATTTTCCGAAAAATAATTGTACGAACAATGTCTAGAAAGTACTGGGACTGAACGTAGGGTTTATATTTAATCAAATAATGTCTTCGGTGGTTCGGGGCTTTCTAAGCGAGTGACATAAAATAAATGTTCACTTAGAATTTTCAATAAAAATCACTAAAATTTTGATACCTGTAATGTCGTCCGCGGTAGACAATAATTACGTGCAAATCATTTGAAGGCATAAGGTAGTATTGGCACAAAAAATAAAAAATAAATAAGATGTTTGAAAACATAAAAGGGATACAATTTCCTCACTTTATCCTTTACTCTTTGTATATTAATGTTTCTTCTCAGCTCGTGATGGGTTTTCCAGGAGTTTCCCTTTAAACAGCACCTTCTGTAGTACAGTATAAACGCTCTTTCCTATTTTCTAAATATTTGTGTATTGCGTATAAAATAATTATTGAACTGTTTTTTTCAATTATCGCCTTTTTACTCCTTAAAATGCTATTCGGATTGTTAATGGAAACAAGAGGCATCTTTGTAAAATATGCTATAGTAAATTACGCTGTATAATATTAATTCTGCCATACAAATTACAAAATATTTTCTAAATCAATACACACCCTGTCGATTTATATTTATTTAATTTATTTGACAGTTTCCGTGCCACATATTCCCGGAACGGACAAATAAATAAATAGATAAACGGATAGACAGACAACATTTTACTAATACGTCTTTTGAAATTTTATTATAAGTATTCAACGTTTTGAACCTCATATTTATGAAAAAACTTACTTGTACCCATTGAAATTAAAATATAAAATTATATGTTTCTACGTACAATACGTAAATGTATTATATAACGAAGTTAGTAAGATCTCCTTGTGAAAGCCTCCCGTCTCCCATTATTCCTTGTTCGTGGGTTCTTCAACGTAATGAAGATAAACATTAAGTGCAATCTGTTGGAAGTTAAGAAGTCTGTACATCGCCACTTCGTTGCAAAATTAACTTGTTTCCAGAAGTGTACTTTCCAGAAAGCCACATTACCTTTAACGTACCTTTTGCTAATTGTTTGTGGGATTTTTAGAAGCTCTTGTCGACTTGTGTCTGTTTGTATGTATATAAGCGTCGGGTCACACAAATGTGGCACAGATGCGACCCTAAAGGAGTTAGACAATTCAAGATTCCATGCTCGAAACGTGTTATTCTGCAACGTCGCGTAATTAAAAGACTTAAAGAAAATAATCTTAGAAGATAATTTTGTCCCGGTAAGAGAGAGTTTGTGGCTTGTGTTAGAGTTTTACCGCAAAATAACTGCTGCCGTGAATGTTAAGGAAATAGCATTTCAATGCGGCGTCGACAAAGATGAAGACGACTGTCGACGCCCTGAAAGGCTTTCTAGAAAATCTAGAAAATAATCCCGGGGTAGTATAATACGAGGGCAGAGAAAATGCTGACACTCCACCGGAAAATTAAGCTACCATCAGCAAGACAGACTTCTTGGCTGGTAGGTTGTATAGTAGACTGTATAATACAGTATGAATCGGATCTTGGATCTCGGCCGTTTCTGTCTTGTCTTTACTATGTCACAAATCCATCCATCGAGGGATGAGACGGAATGGATGGATAGTAGTGTCTTCCGTGGCCTGTCTAGTTAAGATTCTCCCAATGGGGTTGGGGTGACGGGCTGATTCATTCATTTTCATGAAGTTGGCAAACAAACAAAATGCTATGCAAGCTTCCATCACTTTATATTAAGCCTCATTAAGTCCCATTCAGACCTAAGTCTCACCGCAGCCAGTCCCCACATTATTCCAGGAGGATAATCGGGAAGAGGCGGACGGGAACTGGGACCAGGGACCAGGAACCAGGGAACCAGGGCCCAGAACCCAGAGGCACCAGCTTCTCCGTCGCCGTCGCCATTGTGATGTGCTCTACTTACGATGTATCCCGGAGCGGAAGAGGCGCTCCGTTTAAATAAAATTTCGCCATAAATCATTTCTGCTGAAAGCGGAACTGCTAAGTTGGATAATATGTCAGAGTTCAGTTTAGTTCCCAGGACCCGGGTCCTGGCCTCTCTGCTGCCACCGAGCACCGCACAGAACTCCTGCGCTAGTTGATCCTATTCACCGTCGCTAGCGGCGCTGCTGAGCTCAGGCATAGCGGTGGAGGGACGTGGGTTAAATTAAATAAAAGTTGAAAGTGAAAAATCTCGTCAGATAAATTAAGCTTACCCGTGTTAAAGTAGAAAACTGCAGCGAGAAGAAAATGTACCAAGTGGCAGTCCTGTAAATTCATGATGCAATTTCCCATATCTTTGCTAGGGACGGCTGTCGAGAATTCTGCGGGACCACCGGGGATGATGGGACTCTTCCTTTTATAGTTGGATTTGTGCTCGTCGTTTCTGGAGGGGTCGTTCCCTGCCCTGGCTCCAGCTTAAGTGGGAACGCTTTATCGCTATTTAGGGATAAAAATCTTCGGGCTGTTCCTTACGATCCCTGTTACTGTTCCTGCTGCTACTGCTACTCGAGACTATTTTCCAGACTATACCCCAGCCCTGATGATGTCGTCCTCCTGTTTCTAGTAGCGCGTTAGCCTTAGCCCGATGTTTTCGTTGTAGCCCAGCAGTTTCTGGATCTGCAAGGAAATAGGATGAAAAAGGAATTGAAAGTTCTGTCGGGCATTTCATTGGTTGCATGGCAAAATGGAAAAATCACATCATCCCGGAGGAAATGAGGGAATGCAAATTTCTTTTTCTTCATTAAATTTTTTTTAGCGTTTAATGAGCGCATGCAACGACGATGTGGGATGTTTTGGGGAAATAGGTCACTGTGCTGGAGGGATTAGATGGAAGAGGAAATGAATAGTTGTGTAGTATAGTGTAAATATTCCCTAGTTGCAGTCGATTTTCAGTATTACACAGGATTTTCAGTATTTGAGAGGTTTGCACTATTCTAGTTGCCACATTTGCAACATTTTGGAGTTAGTGAATAAACGCTTATTGTCACGAGAATGTAGGAGAGTGTGTTCCACAATAAATTTCGAATCTTCACCACTTTAGGATGTAAAAAGTTGTTGAATTTAAAAAATAATAACATATTGGATTTTTACGTGGAACTATCTATTGATTTACTTTTTTTTTGTGATGGACAAATTTAACAAATTTACGTTCATATTTTAATTAATGATGGACGGAAAAGCTAATTTAATCGATTTTTATTGGAAAGTTACATTTGTTCAAACACGTAAATACATGGAAGAAGAAAACATTTTCGGAAATATTTTGGAAATGGTTATTTTGATTTCCAGATTCTGCCAGAGATTTTTTCAATATAGAGGGATAGTTCCCTTACTACTTTGAACGTTTTATTTTCAATTTCGTTTGTAAGGTTTGTAAAAATTTTCCTTTTCTTTAATTTATTGTATTTATTTGTTATGAATTCAAAAACTAATTTTTGTGAAAATTGTTTTCTTAAAATTATGTCATTTGTAGAAGAAGCTAAAGTATAACACCTTAACTAAAATAATAGTTATGTTTCCTTTTAAAAAAAATAAGTAAATTTTTATATATGAATACTTCCTCTCTTTTTGTTTTTAAATCTGTGCAGTAGCTTTTGACTTTGCCTGGCCAGACTATTCGTTTGGAATTTTATTTCATCACTGCCTTTCTTGGACCCAAAAGTTTTTGAACTGAAATATTTCGGGGAAAAATACGAAATTTCTCAACGTTCTTTTACAGCAAAAGTTTGAATGATTCTACGTTGAAGTAAACAAAAAGTCGTAAATATCTTTTACAGAGATAACGAAATATTCTCGTTAAAATAAGTAAAACACACTGCCTTTATTTGTGGAACCTTGAATTAACTATTATATAAGAATACATTTTATTAGAAAACCCTTATTTTATTTAAAAATTATAACTATTATGGCAAAACCCGCTGCTCAAGGCACACTTGGTTCTTCAGAACTTAACGACTGATTTTTATACCCATAGTTCCTTTATAGTGATACAGAATTGAAATTTTTAATTCGAACTCTGAGACCCATGTTTAATCTTAAAGCGTTAAATTTTTTCATATATTGTTTTTGTTTTTTGATTTTATATAAAATCACCCGATTAAAATATAAAGTAGAATAACTAACTAACTTCGTAAATTTCATTCTTGATGTGTCTTAAAAGAGTTTCATTAATTTCCTTGAAGTCAGAATCCCGAATTCCTTTATCAGACAAAGAGTTTTGATAAAGACTATACTTTTTTCAATTAAGAGTTTGCTATTGATATATGAAAGGATATTTTGAGTATTTTGGTTTGGTTGAGCAGAAAAGTTTATTTTCTTATTGTATCTTCTGTTGTGGCTAATGGAGGCTTTTGGAGATTTGATAATTCTATTGTGACATTCCGGGTCTCATTAGAGATCTCCAATAGGCTCGTCTCTTTATTTTTGGGTAGTTCCCATGGCAGAGCCTCTGAGTGGCATTCCCATCACCTAGGAACTCCTCTGACCCCGTGTTTGCTATCAAAAGTTCTGAGTTGCGACCTCCTCCTCGACAGTTTTCGGAATTGTTGCAAAATTCCCGGAGAGAATAGCAGCAATCAAGAGAACTACTTACACAGGGAAGATGGAAAACAGCACAGGCCAACGATGACAATTTGGATTACAAAGAAAACTTCCCTGAAAGGCAGCAGGAGTAGTAGCGAAAAAGGATGTCAGTTAGTAAACAGAATATCCTGGCTGTTTCTGCTGCTCCCGCTACTCCTGCTATTCCCGGCAGGACCGGGTTGTTGTTGTTGTCATCATCGTCATGGTCCTCGTCAACATCATTGCCGGGATTGGGACTTGATGGAAGCGGCGGTGTATGACAACAACGAAGTGGAAGGAAGGACACACGATGGGGTCCTGTGAGGGGGTGTAGTACGTCCACCACGGGCACATCCCAGTTGGAGTGGAGCCACAAACTTGGACAATTTAATAAAATAATAAAAATTTATTATTGTCGCAGAAACTGGGTCAGATCCTCTCTTATTTGGAGTTTTACTACCTACTTCTGCAGATGATAACTGAATAAAGTCACTGTCACCAGCGACGACGACGGTGACAGTGGAACGGGCGCTTACTTCGAATTAATGGTGCTCCACTCCTGGAAGATGGCGATGGCTTCTGGAGCTTCTGGTGCTGTCCGGGACGTGAAACTTTTCTGATTTTACGTCATTTTCATGTTGAAACTGATTCTCCATTTGCTATTGTAATATATTGAAGTCAAAACGAACGCCCAGTTCGTTATTCTGACTGACACTGGCTGTCCCTTTGATGGGAAATGGCGTGGAAAGCTGTTCGGGAGCTCTTCAAGTGCCGGAACTTTCGGCCATCACGGGATACAATGCGTATTTCGGGAAGAAAACAATTGTTCTTTAGCAGCTTTGTAATACAACCCTCTGGGGATCTTGGGGAGATACTCAGTGAATCCTTTCTGCTTTTCTCGTACAATACTCGGAAATGTGCCAGTTAGTGCTGGGTAAATAATGTTTATGCTTATAGCAAAAATAAATCCATTGGACTTAAAAGAAGATTCAAGACTGAACAATTTGATACCCTCATAAAGATTTTAATAGTATTCTGGATAGGTACTTTCTTCCAGTTAATTTTGCGAAAGCCATTGAACTAGAAAATTTTTTTTATCTATTTACCTCAAAATGCAACAAAGATTCACATTTAGTGAAAGGTTATTCAAAGAAAATATGAAATTTTTTAAAGAATGGCTCCATATGGGATTAGTGTTAAATTAACTAAGTGTTCTATTAAAAATAGCCATTTTATTTAAAAAAATGTTGAATACTGAAACAGAGTATATTTTGCTATTATATTTCTTGAAAGTGTATAGTTTTTATGTAAGAATACGATTTTTATTTTAGTGTAGGCTAATCCAATAAAAAAGAATCTCTCTCCCATTTTCTTTATTTTGAATTATTATTAAAAGCAGCCCTCGTTATGCTCAAATTTTAACAATTAAATTACTTTCAAGTTTTAACACTATACCGTCGTCCAAACATGTGTTTCTCCAAACTTTCATATGATCGAATTTTGCAGTTAACATTTAAGTTAAATTAAATAAACTTTTCGTGTCTTATTAATATGGAAAAATCATTAAAACATTTTTTGAATTAAATTCGACACTGCCACGCTGCACATATTTTTTATAATTTAATTCGTTACGGAATATGTGAGGGTGGTTAAATGCAAAAAAAAAAAAAGTTAATCATATTCAGTCAGTAAGCTCGTCAGTATCTAAATGAGCCTCGAAAATTTTCCAAAAAGTTTGCACCACTACCGTGAATAAGGGCAAAATAATAAATTTGATATGCAGCTGAACTGCGGGGGAACTAATTGAATTGAAAAGTTTGACCACGGAAATATGCATGAATTTTGCACTGGAGTCAGATGAAATTTTTTGCTTCGACAGAGCACACTATCACTTACCTCCTGATAGAGTATTCCACCTTTATGAAATTAACTTTGGCTGTGCCGGAGCATACATGTGCAAGATATTTTACTCTGTGCAGGTAACCATCAAGTTGTATATTCTCATTTTACTTAGGTGCTTAGCTCGAAATATTGTAAACCTCAAGCTAACCACTTTCAGAAAGTTCATTGTATTCATTACGATGAAATACTATCGCTCATAGGTTCTTTCTCACAAAATGAATTTATTTCCGTTTTTTATTTAGCATTTTTAGATTAAATGAGACCTCTTTCAAATTAAATAAAATCGCTTTTTAACTGGATAAAACAATTTTCAATTTTGATTATGAAATGATATGAAACTATTTGATTGAACGATATTCGGAAAAACGAGTGTTTAATGTTAAAAAAAACGAACTGGATTATTGAAATTTTTTCTAATTTTGTAATCAAAAATTCTCTAGGGTATGACCCTGGATTGACAACTAAAATTAAAAATTATCCCATGAAAATCTATGACTTTTGATTTCTTATCTAATGGTACGATTTTAACGAGTAGTTTTTACATTGTTTATAAGAAATTTCGTTAGTGTTTCTGAAAAAGAAACAAATTAAAGTCAACCGTCAAAATTAAGTGTAATAAAATAGTAAAAAAAAGAATAATAAAAAACTACTATACTACGATTTTACTAATAGTAAGAGGTGAATATAAATTTTAATGATACTTACGTTTAGTATACTGTGTAAATTTTTTCTTAGAACAATTATTAAATAGTTTTATGAGAATTTTATTCCTATACATTCCATCGAAATCACAGTTTTATCAAGTGAAGTTTTCTTGTTTTTCTTTTATGAATAAAAAATGAAGAAAGAAACAATTTTTTAAAAGAATTCTTATCGTAGTCCTCGAGGCACTTTTTAAGCTGTTTACATCTATTAAAACAATTACTTGTCTAATAGGAATAAATCGAAAAAAACACTTATTAAAAGTGGGTTGGATTCAGGCTCCAGAGTTCGAAACATAATTATGTAAAATTATTGTGTGTGTTTAGAATTGTTGCATATTACGAATTTAACATATCTGAAAAAGGTCACCATTTTAATCCAAAAATATTCTTAGTATGTTTTAGAATAACGAACTAAATGAATTCAATTTTATTATACCCATTTCCTCGAATCACGGAAAATTGTCTTTGCGAGGTCTCGGTTGTACGCCTGTTCAGATTAAGGAGGAAGTGTTTTCTGGACAATGATCTATAGATTTGATAAAGATACAAAAGAAGTATAACTATTCAAATTTTTAATTAGAATTGTTCCTGATAAAATAATCATGGAAATTAGAGTTTCACTATAAAGTCTTTAGATGATGTTAGTTAATCTTATCAGAAGGGAATAAGCCTTTATCATCACTTTAAGCACCCTTAGACTCATCACTTCGTACTTACTAAGCCGTTGAGGATTTAATCATATTTTACACTTGGGCAAATTTCCGCAAGTGGTTACCCAACTGCAACCCCTTAGAACATAAAGAGATCTTAAGTGAAATGGCCCAATAAGTGCTTTGATTTCCTAATTAACCAATCAGCTTATGGGAACCCACGATGGGTAGTATAACTTTAGATAGGCAATTACCGGATGCATTCAAGCGAATTACTACTAATCACTTATGCTGTCCATGTTAATTGCTTCAGTGACTGCGACTGGCCTTATTAAAGCGGGAAATTGATTTAAATCCGAGTCGCTTTAGCGTCCATCTTAAAGGTTTCCTAAAAAATAACCTAAAGAACAAGATATTCCATTTTAGTATTCTCGAAGTGTAATCACAGCGCCTTCGGGGGTTAACACTTCGACTCATGGAAATCCTAGCCCTGTTGGGCCTATTGACCCAATCGAAAAGTTTTGTGAATATAATTGCTAACCCCTCGCACCTATTTTCGCCAGTTATCGAGTCAGCCGACCCTATCCATAGGGACTTTATCCCTTTATATTTTAGCCACCCTGGAGCACTACACAAGAGGCAGACAGCCGAGAATCCCTGGGATCCTTACACTTAAGACTTGAACCTGTGAATTTTACAATTTAATTTTTTCCGATGGCAGTTACATAAGTTAGCGCAGTGGGTGCCGTGCCCGGTGAAGAGGCCCAGAAAACGTTAAAAGTATGATTTATCCTTTTTGCATAGAGATAGTGTCAAAAAGGGAAACTTTCTGCCTATTCACGGACCGAAGGGAGACGAGCAGGAATGTAGACGGGCTTCATCTCCGAAAGTATTTGGCGGCCGCCATGTTTTGCAAATTTTCAGGAGACGAAGTAAGTAGCGTCAAGAAGCATCATCTTTCACTCGTACTCTCGGGTCGCATTCTCGCGTTTTAGTGATGTGGAGTGGTTTGGGTGGATCTGGCGAAGAAGTATGAAATTTTGCGCCCTCGGGATCATACAAGAACTATAAAAAGCCCAACTGAATGAGACTGGGGCGGGCGCCCTCTTGAATAAATTCTTTTGTCATTAAGAAAACTTGCGCCATTTATCTTATGGTTTATGACGAAAGTTTTGCGCTCTTATCCTCCCATACCCCTACTTCGGAGGTGCTTGAGATTATACTCGTGCACCGCCACCACTTGCAGGTATCCTGTTTCCGTCATGTTAGTAATTCTGCCGAAAGGCAGTCCTGCCTCGCAAAGGGAGCAAGAAAAAAAAAAACGAAAAAGGAGAAAAAAACGTATTTACGACTTGGTTGCAATTATTTTCTATTCATGGCGGCGTCCCAGACCAGCACTTGCATAATGGGCATCCTCCAGGAATCCCTCTTATGCCGAGCGGCGATGATGCTAACGGCAGAGAGGAGGAGCGTTCGCTTTAGACAACTGCTAGTAATCAAGGCGCATTATAAACTCGTGGGTCCTCCTGCTGACCACATCCGCCATTGTTTCAAGTATAATCAGATATACTAAAATAGCTAAGAAAAACTAAACTTGAAAAATTTACAAGTTTATTTTAATAAAAGAAAATTATTCAAAATGAAAAACAAATTCACGTACTAAACTTTTTTATTTACCTGCCTTTACTAGTTTAAGAAAAAAATTAATACAGGCCGGAAAATTGGCGGCTCTTCAAATTGAAAAATTTAATTCTGAAAAATCACTACAAGAGAAATGTTCTATTCTCCAAGAATGGCCTTTTGCTAAAAAATGTGTAGAATATCAATTAAACCACTGAAGTAGTTCTAAAAATGCTTTCGTTATTGATTTTAAAATATGACGTAAAAGTTTCTTTTAAGTTACTCTTAGGAATTTTTGGTAATACTTTCAAAGTATTATATTTTTAGAATTTTTTGAAATTCATTTTGTTTATCTTCTTAACATTTTCTTCAATTGATTTTAGTTTATTACTTTTAAAATAGCTTTAAGAATGGGTTCAATGTTACACAATACAAATTTATGACTATTTAGAACAATTGCCCATGCCTGGGTTGTGACAGGTCTGTGATTTATCACACGAAGTGTAGTCCCAATTTTTATATGTTAAAAAAAAAAATACTCTTATTTGTCTCTAAATTTATTACAGTCCTTTTCTGAGAAAGAAGCATTTGGACGAAAATCCCATTATTGTGATTATCCCTTTAATTAAAAATGTTGAGTCTGTCTTTCATTTTTTAACTTTTGTTATTTTGCATTTTAAACACAAACAATGAGTTCCATTTTAAATTCCCCTTTGATATCGACTAATTCATTTACAAATTTTAAATGTTGGAATAAATTTATTTATTCTTTATTTTTCTAGCGATCAAATTTTGGCTTTTACCTTTCATTGTAAACTATCACTATAATTTTTAAGGGCTTCAACAATAGCACGTAATTAAGAAATATATTTTTATGCTACACTTTTATTTTAAGAATTCAATATAAAGGTCTCCTGTTTCTTCAGAGATCTCGTAAATTATTTTACACCCGAACAAATGGCGTATGATCCGTTTTGAATGAAATTCCTATTTAGGGCCTAACACGCCAGAATTGATTGAATTACTTTGCAGAAGAAAGTGCTTTTTCTGTTTTTTGCTTTGTAAGGAGAGAATTCCTAGAAATGTTTCCCCTAGTAAGTAATTCAATTTTTTAGATACAAATATTTATGTTTGGTTAAATTTGAAAATATTTGAGTAGTATCTTATAAATATTTTGCAGTATTTGAAAAACATGCCTATAAATAACCTGCAATAGATAAAGATGTTCTCTTTTCTTAATTTTTAAGTTTTATATGGAAAAAGTTCCTTAATTTCTATGTAAGTTTTATATGGAAAAGAAATTGAAATATTAATTTATTTATCATTTGAGTTATATCACATTTAATAAAGAAAAAGAATCCACTTTAGCAATAACAAGTTTTTTTTTTAAATAGGTCAATCAATTTATCAATTTATCTTTTTTTTAATATGTTATTATCCTTTCCAAAAATAACGATTTAAATTATTACATCACCTTTTTTTATTGTACCTATAATTCTATATAAAATTATTAAAATAGTCGTAAATTATATACCGAGAAAAAAACTTCACTTTGATATTTTATTCATATAAAAAAATAACTATGATATATTATTCATATAAAAAAATAACTAATGAAAAGAAAAATATGAATTTTGAACTATTTTGTTTTCTTAAAATGATAAGAATGATATTGAAAATTATAAAAATTACGGCTGAAAATTATCCATGAAGAATTTTTACAAGGCCAAAACAGGAATTGACTCAATAGAATTAAACCTCTAAGAAAAATTATTTATGTTTTTGTTTGTCACAACTTTAGTCGAGTTTAATCATTTACACCAAAAAAAGTCTTGTATGAGTAGTGTTTTAAATGTACTTTTATTCTTATACTTTTTATTTTGTTTTTATTTTAACTTTTTAGTGCTTCTGTAGAAACATAACTTTGTAAATTTTATTATTGAAACCTGGAACCGTGTAAACTGGAAAATGAAAATTCAGTCGCTGGATGTCGATTTAATTCACATTGAATCGATTCACACCATTTACACGGTTCCATATTTTAATAATAAAATTTATTAAATCTATAAAATATTTTTAACATATGCAGTTACTGTCTCTAAAACTGTTTAATAGTTTTCTTACTGATTCACTCGTTGCGTAGGTAATAACTTACATTCAGAGATTTTGAATGCAGGAAGTTTTTAATGACGTGCAGGTTATGAAAATATATCGAAACTGAAGGACTACACGTTTTATAAAACAAAGGAATCGAATGCGTATGTTTATAATTCGGTTGCTAGTCCTTAAATATAGGGAAAAAGATAACTTCACGAGATTCGAAAGCACGATCTCCGTTGCGCTAGTAAATCCAATTTAAGCTACAAATTCGCACTATTTGCAAATCAGATTTTGAAAAAGTTCTTCGAACTGATTTTATAAATTCCCATAAACCTCGATGAGCTTGTGAACTCTAAAAACTACTTTATGTGGAGCAGAGTCACAAGCTACTGCTGTGCCTATTTTTAATTATGTAATAATAAAGAATAATAATTAATTAATAATTAACAAGGACATAATTTACTATAATTGATGTGAAAATGGCAACTCTGACTAACTCCCCTTCGTTTATGACCTACTTCCATCCCCCGGCTCCATTGGAGAACTCATTAGGAAGTTGGTGTTCTCCACTGAATCTGCCGTGCTAGGTTTTTTCGTTTGTTTTGTCTGTCGTACATTTGTACTGAGCGAGTGCTAATTGCTCGGCACTTAATTATAGAAGGGACAAACCGCGGCATAATGGGGTCTCCTTAATTATTTAAAAAAAAAGAACAATAAAAGGCGAAAAATACCCTCCTCACCCCCGCCTCGCTGGTGAACTCCTTGCGATGATCTTAATTAAATATTACAACACTTTTAGCTTCGCCAGATTCAAAGTAAATCCGGTTAATCAAGTCTAGTCGCGCGGATCATTTTAAAGAGGGCATCGTATCCTCCTAGCCACCCTGGCCTGGTTCCACGACTCCAACTCCAACCCCGCCAGGACGCTTTCGTGCTAATTAGAGAGTAGCGTGTAATTAACCGACTTTTTTAGCTTCTCCTGGCTTTTTCGCGCGTTCGCTTCCTAGACTAAAACTTAGTTTTCAAAACAGAATTAATTAATTAGGCCGGCCAACCGGCGGGCGGTTTAAATAATTGCAAAACTGAAAATCTAAAGGCACAACGTTTACTGCTTTTTCTGTTTAAATTTCATAAAAGTGGCGTTGCCGGGGGGCACAAAATTGGGGGCTAAAAGTGCCGACTTATCCTATTAACCAAGTTAAGTGGTTTACGAGCCATTTTTTTAAGCATAGTGCGCTTAATGTGGGTAATCTGACGGGCCGTCGACCCCCATGTGGCCACTGCTGCACCCGGCCAATGGTCAGTCTACTTCAGTTTCTGGAAGATTAAGCTGGTCTTCAGGGTTTACGACTTCTGGTGCAATTATTTTCTATGGGGAAAACGTTTTTACATTTAACATTAAGGGTGTAGTGCACATTCGAAATGGATTTTACAGTGAGGGTTAGTCTAGGCAAACATTTATAGACGCAGTTAGATAGAAGGGTTAATGTGACCAGCACGGCATCTGTCCACATGTTACAGTTCAGGGGTCAACTGTAGAAATTGAGATACATTGAAAGTTTTATTCCATGGACTTTATATGGGCTTCATAGTCAAGTTAGGATCTGGCTATAAAAATTGATACAGATTTTTTGATAAAATCAACTTATTTTTTTTCCAGAATACCCATTTTTAATTTGTTAGCAAAACTTGATTACTTGGAAAATTTTATGTTTATTTTGATTAGAAGTTAAAATGATGGACATAAGCGTTAAAACAGCATCGAACATTTAACGAAACTTTAACTACGTGTAGGACTCGATAGTGTTGTGACTGAATTGTTATTAAGTTATTTAAATTGACTTTTTATTTTATAAAATAGGAACTTGCAGTTTGAGCATCTAGTGGGACTACCCAACCTTTCCTTTTGGGTAATTTGTTTTACAACTTTTATTCTTGATGATGGAAAAAGATATGTTCTGACGTTCATCCTTACATTTCCAGAGGAAATTGTTTTTACAGAAGAAATTTTGTATAGCTATAATGACTATACTAATGCTGAAATTTCATAGCACATTCAACATATTCAATTTTCCATCGATATGTTTGAATTGTAAGTATGGAAAGGTAAATATTTGACATAAGTTACTTGGGCGACATGAAAATTTTATACACAATCTCAAATATTCGCTCAATTTTGTCAATTCCTTTTAAATTTTATTCAGATCATTCTAAAATTTATTTTCACTGCAATTTCATTCTACTGAAGCAGTACTGGAAAATCTCTTCGAAATCACCTCATTGCATTGGGGGATGAAATCTTGGAAACCGCCCTGACATGTGTAAATATTTAAATAAAACAGGGGAAAAGCACTTCGCCAGTAAAAGAAAAATTGCGTCGACTTTAGTTTTTTTAGTAGGATGAGAGACGAAATCGGATGAAACTCTCAATGCCGGCAGGCGGTGGTCTTATGGGGTGAGCAAAACAAACCCTTTGTAAATGCCAGAGACACTCGCTGGCTTACATAAAAGGGAATGTGAAAGAAAACATATTCAGGAAAAGACAAAAGTTCCTCCCGGGGGGATTATATCCAATCGATTCCCTTTAGAACCCCTCGATCTACCTCCTTAACTCTATATCCCGCTTCTTCCTTCGATGAAAGCGACCTTTCTCGGGAACAATGCATCTGCCCGAGACAGATGTCTTTAAACAAATGATTTGGTGGCGCATCCGCACCCCGTGCCTCATTCCTTCACGAGCCGGCGTCTTTAATCAGGGCAGATTTTATCAAATTCCCTTAGATAATGGATTTATGTCATGTACAATCGCCGAAAGACAATAGTGGTTATGCCCACTTCGTGATCGAATTCGTTAACCTTCATGTGATTCCCTGGTGCGGCCCTGATAAAATTATCTCACCCCCCTTGGGAGGATGGTGGAGATGGTGCTAGCTCTTCGCGGCATTTCTCCGGGATTAGGTTGCTCTGGCGGGGATTTATTTATTTGCACATGATGGCAGAATTGTTTCTCTTTCTTCCAAAGGGGCATGGGGGTTGTAAATTATTCCCCGAATGTTATCTTCCCGTGATATATGTTAGTTCTTAAGAAATGTAAACAATTTGGCCATTCCGCCTATTTGGGCGCAGCTTATGCCGCCCTTTTAAAGAGACTGCGTTATGGGATTGTTTTACTTTTACCAATGGAAAATGGTTGGCCTTCGTTTCGTGAACGAGAAGTATCCACAAATAATATTTTTGCGACGGTTGCAGGTTTTGCATATAAGAGTTCAAAGTAGAGCAAAGACTTGCAAGGGCTAACTACTAGAAGACTGTAAACATATTGCACTACATCATTTTCATTACATTTCTGGAAACCTAGAGCATAGTATTCATGTGTTAGTTGCGCATAATTGCTAAAATTAAATTTGAAGGTTTTCATTCAAAATTGATTTTATACACGTTTGCAGGTTTGAAGAAAATTGTATAATTAGGTTATTTAAATAAATTATTTTTTGGTTTATGAAAAACGCGTCGTTCTATTTTTGCTTTTATCATGATTACGCTTGTTTTAACACAAATATTATGTCATATTTTATTTTTTGTACTACCCGACTTTTCCTGGTAAATACCCACATTGTGGCTGTAATTTATAAAATCAATTTACATTTTCACAAATTAATTCGGAGAAGTACCATATGATCCCTAAGGATTGTTGAAGGACTGAAAAAAATGCTATTTCGACAAAATTGAGACAGTTCATTTAAAATTTTATATTTAAAAAAAGATAATTTTATAATGAAGTTTTTAAAAGTTATTAGTTTTATTTTTAAGATTCTTAAATATAGAAAAATACAATTTTTATTTGAATTGGGCCAAATTTCGTGAAATTTGTATTTTTTTAAAATTTCAGTTTTAATATTTGAGTTAAATCATGCTAAAAATCGTTCATTTGAATATTAAAAATTTGGTTATCAGGAAAACTCTGGCTTTTCTCCTAGAATAGATTGTTGTTTAAAAAAATAATTAAAATTGAAATTAATATTGCTAAATAATTATGAGTTGATAATGCATCTTGTGCAAAAACTACAAAGCGAAATTAAATTAAAGGATATAATAGAAAATTTTTAGAATATTTGTCTCTTATTCTTATTCTTTAAGCAAGCGCGTTTTATATGAACATTATGGAACAATTACTCTATACTCTTATATGTATACTCTTTAATTTCATCCTTGATATCACACGTCTTGTCTATTAAATGTACAAGAAGAAGTATGAAAAATGCGACATTTTCTTCTATACCCCAAATAGACTGTATGAAAATTGCCTAGACAAAACCCTCTTCTCAGAAAGAGTTCACTTTAATATTTCATATGGCAAATGATACTGTGGCACAACAAGAAGCCCTCCAGTTAGGACCTTTCAGAAATAGGCTAGAACGCGGCGACAAGAAAAATGATTCAATTTCTCCTCGACTCCCGAAATTTGAGTTCTTGGCTCGTGTTAGCGGAAAAAAAGTCAAAAACTGTATCGCGGCTGTGGTGCGGTGTGGCAGAGACGATGACGGCGTCCAGATTTATCATAAACCGTGATTTGTCACGCATATCACATTCAGTGGCACGCAAAAAGAATTAATTCAAAGGAGGCGAAGATATGCCGTCGCACAGAGTCATGATGACATGTGGCTGACCTAAGACCCTCGCGTGTGCGGGGCAACGGAAGGATCGGGGCAAAGGGACGCCACATGTAGTAAATAATTATGTGGTATGATTGAGATCAAAGGAATCCCAGTGGGGATTAGTCATTTGTGGGAGATACCCGAGTTGAGCCTTTTCAAACCTTCTCTCGTTCTGTCGAAACCTCTGAACCGCACAACAGGCAAAGCCCCCGTTCCAACATTGGGCCGGCTTATGATGAGGAGTTTCTCATTAAAACTTTGGCATTGCTCCGGCACGAATTATTAATTATGCGCCGCTCTAGAAAAGGTAAATTTACATGCGGATTACCTGGATCTGAATCTTTTCATTTAATAAAAGTCGGCCGGGCCGACTCCTTGTAGCGCACAACTAATTAAATGACGACACACAGACATCGATGTCTTACTAGGGTCTTAGATCCCTC
This sequence comes from Proctacanthus coquilletti, assembly GCA_001932985.1. Taxonomy (NCBI): domain Eukaryota; kingdom Metazoa; phylum Arthropoda; class Insecta; order Diptera; family Asilidae; genus Proctacanthus; species Proctacanthus coquilletti. The sequence goes on along the minus strand of MNCL01000095.1, from coordinate 552,537 downwards.
TGCCTCCTTTCTATTCGTGTGCTCTTCATTTTTGTAGGGAACACGGGAGACAGCAGGGTTGTTTCTAGAGTGGCACGGCGGTTGGCCGTGCGGTAGCGCATCATCCGCCACTTATCCCAATTCCCAATGCAATCAAATCCGGGAGAGCATGGCCACCGCCTGATGGTACTCTTGTGTTTAATTAACACCTTGGCTTCAGCACGATTATCGGATTATCTCAAGTAGCCAGTATAGTCAGTGGACTGATCCGAGGTGGACTGGCGGGGTCGTAGTGGAAAAAAGAAGAGGAAGATTGCCTCGAGGGAGCTGCCAGCGAAATTATTTCCTGTTCCAGAAATTATTCAAATGGACACGTGCCAAGATTGGGTGTCTTAATTAGACGGAATCTGTTAAGTGGGCTCCTCGTCTACCACCTCTCCTGCTTTAAACCTGGCCGAGGCTATCTTATTCCCGAGAATAATCTTTTCTTTTTATTCAATTTCAAAATCCGGGCGTCATTTTCAGCGAATTAAGCTTAAAAAGCTTCATGGCCCGGTGTCTGGTCCGGGTGTGCTCCAGCTATGATCCCGCTTAAACTCCTGTCATGCCTTGGTAGCGCAACGAGTTTCCCGGTGTAGTCCGCAAGGGGTTAAGTGCTCTTTGATGTTCATTTATCATTAAAAAAATATTTTCTGGTGCACGAAGAGCCGGAATCCCTAGATTTTGTGCGGTACAGCAGACAATCAACAGGAGTGAGGGGGACTCTGCGTGAGGGCGCTTTTGTACGAATTTTCCGTGCAATCGCAAAATTAAAGCAGACGAGCACGTACAGTCTCACCATAGCCATCATAAGAAACGCCGCCGCTCTACAACCCCACCAGTGTTGTCATGCCCCACGAGATAATGAAGGGAATCATCTGGAAATCAATGAGGGCCAGAGATGGGAACCTTCTGGGACTCCGGCAGTCCGCAAGCTAGTTCAACCAGAATCGATTATGTCCCCCCGATATATCCGCTTTGCTATAACTCCATAAAATCTTATGGTTATAATGAAACTTTCCAGCGGATACAGGGAGCGCTATCGAACGCCTTTTACAGCTAAGACCTTCCTTGGGTTTCCCATCCGTGGTTTCGAGCTTCATCAGAAGATTTATTTCGCATTACGCTCGCCTCCCGACTGAGATGTGGGACACATCAGGATCATCGGGAGGTGGGTCACTTTAAAAGGTGGCCATCAACGTTATTTCGCTTTCCACAATGATCCCTTTGATACCCGTCATCGGTGCGTTGTGGGTACATAAACGACCCTTCAAACTTTAAGGGTAACTATGGTCGCCGGGAATGAATTAAAGTCGTTAAGTGTGGTCGCTTTTATTGATTTTTTTGTCGATAGGAGGTATTGATATGTACTCATAAAAATCGTGCACGTGCGAGTGTGACGCACTGAAAGTTCTGTACCATGACTAGTTACTTTGATTTTTTTATATGGCCATGCGTTTTAGATTTAATGAAAGGATATATGCGAATTTGTTTATTTATTAAACCTTATTTCGTTTAAAAAATGTTTCGGATGGGCAGATGGACGAATAGACAATAAGTAGATATTTGAACTAATTCAAAAATTAGCTGAATATTATTTTTATTGATAAAGAAATTTAGAATGTATTATTGGAATATTTTTCACTAACATTAGGAAATAAAAAGCGCAGATGGATGAAGCTTATGAAAGCGAAAGAAATATCGACCGCTTTACTTGTATTTACATATATCGTTTTATTCTTAAATCTAAACCACAGGAGAATGAAGGGTAGGACATTTTAAAAGGATCGAGGTCGTCCCGTCATTTCGTCACAATGGTCCCTCCGGTCCCACGGGTGCGTGAAATAAAGTGGGAACTCACCAAACCTCAGAAGTGGCTTTAGTAGATAGCTGATAAGAATTGAGGTGACTGGCGCTAATGATTCCACGACTATGGCGGCACTGGATCTCATTAAGGCCACTCTGGGGCTGGGGGTGATTTGCAATAAGCCTAAGTGGATGGAAACTTGTGTGTCGGACATGGCTGGCATAAAGTTTCCTAATTCCGCCGAAAAATAAGATTTTTCGGCTTTTGGAAACTTCGTTGAGTTCCGGTGCGTAACGAGGGACTTGCCCAGGAAGTGTACAAGGAGCCACTTCACAGAACCAAATCAGGAGGGGTGACTCCTGTATACGCCAGGAATTCATAAGCTTCCTGGCAAATGTAGAGGTCTCCGGAGTACGACGAATTATCTTAATATGCTTAACACTGTTAATCCCTCAAATTCCCTAAAGATAAACAAAAGGTCGAAAGTTCTTAAGTGCTCTGCATGTTGCTCTACTCCGCACAGGGGTTTCCCGGTTCATGGCTTTAATAAGTTCATTTCATAATTTGGGGGTTAGGGAGACTGTCCCCCGCTGCAGGCTAAGGGGGACGTGCTAGCGAAAAGTTTGCTTTCAGAAAATTTTCTGAATTTATTGAATTAAAATTTTGTGAAATTCATTATCGTGGTGAGCGCCTCATAGGCCCTGTGAGTTGCCTTTTTCGGGGGCTATCCAAAATGGGTCCCTGGGCGAGGAGGGTTCTATGTTTCTGTATCCTGAAATTCGTTGTGGGGTCATAGTTAAATCGATTTGAATAATAATTTTATCCATAAAAGGGAACAAAAATGTGAAAGCCACCAGTCTTAATATTTATATTTCCCGGTCGGGGGGGTATGGTGTAATTAGTTTTTAAAACTTTTAAGATTAGTAAGTCAAACCCTTCTAAATGTTGATTGCGTTATGAAGATTGAAGCTTTTACTGATTGATTCTCACAGGAAAGGTTTGGAACACAATTGAGAAATCAGTCAACCTTAAATTTGACAAGCTTTCGACGCATTAATAAAGACGAGAAATATAGAAATAAGTTATTTTAGTATGTGCTCAATTTTAGACCTTATTCAAAAACCGAGAAAAAAAATTGGCGGGACCTCAATTAGATTGTTGGATTAGATATATTATAATTTTTCCAGCAATTTTTATGAAGATGGTGTTTAGGTTTTTACAATTTTAGAAAAAAAAATATATGTAAATATATTGAAGGAAAAATCGTGCATTTAACATTTCTTGAAATTAGAAATCGTTTTAATTTGTTAAATTTAAATATACTACAAAGTTATTATGTATTACTATAATTGTCTATTTATTTTCTGAAATTACTTTTTAAAAGAAAATTAAAATTCGTGGATCGTTTGATTGAAAGATTATGTTTCAGAAAATACTAATACATTAGTTTCTCAAAAATGTCTTAATGTAATCTTTACCTATTATGAAGAATTATTTTATTTTAGGGTTAAGTGTTTTTACAAACAATTTTAGAGAAAGGTATCATTAGCATGTTTATTGATGTAAGAATGTAAAATTTCAGGCATTTATTCTAATGGGTTAATAAACACTTTTGCAAAACAAAGTTAGACCATATAAAAATATTTAGGAATAGAAAATTGTTGAAACCAGAAGTGAACTATTGTCACGTCGGATTTGTCTTTAAGTTATCTAAGAAATAAATACGATAATTAGAAAATAATTATAATTAGAAACACCCTCAAAACCTCACCAAAGGATCTATATCAAGAAATAATGTTTTATTACATTTCTAAGAAACAATAGACCTTAATATTCCAGGACATTGAATCCTAGGAGACGGGATAAATTTTGTGTTTCAATTTGCAGCTACCATCTAAAAGCGATGCTTGGTTAAATGTTGGAATGCAATGTTCATGACTGAAGGACATTACTCTTTGAGCACAGTAAATAACAAACGTTTCAATCAGTCCTGTCTTTGAATAATTCATCGCAATATTTGCTGACAATTTCATCAAAATCACTGCATTCATTCCGAAGTTAAGAGGTAACAAACATACAAGTACTAAACAATATTACGTTCTAAATGAATCCGAACACTGCATCAGAGATAGTTTCCGAACATTTCGAGTGAAGAATTAAAGCAATTATCAAATTGCAGAAGTTAATTAAACAGAACTTCACCTTCAAGTACCACCCACAAAGTGGTTTTAATTTTATTATATTGGATTTTTATCGAGCCATCGAATTGACAATAATATGGGAAACGAACTGGACCCGGACAGCTGCTGGATTTCCATGGATGTGATCAAATAATGTGATCGATTTCGACGAAATGAAATATCCCTCCGAAAACCCAAAATTGAAAGTGTCCCCAAATTATCGTGACTATTCCGGAGAGCAGTAATTGGATTTGCAAGATGCTTCAGTGGTTTTTTTGGGGAAATTCAATAAATTTTTAATATGAAAATCCAAAACCCGGTTTTAGTGTTGATATCGAGAAAAAAGTTGTAGTGTATTTAGGGATATGTTTAAGGTACTATGTGGGAAATATATGCATGCTTACCTCAGCGAATCCCGGGGGCTGTATGTGCGCCTATTAACAGAAACCACAATTAAATCGCGATCGGGCTATTGAACAGTTCGGCCACAGGTTGCGCGACAAAATATTCACCGAATTTATATCACAGGAATTAATCCGCTTGTGACCGGCTGATTAATAGCATCACGTATTCAAAAACCTGAAACTGGATGAGCTCTCCCTGTTTTTCGATAGGGATACCGGAGTATCCGGACGGAGAGACCGATTTTATTGTAGATTTGAGTATGTATGTATTTTTCGAATGGATTACAGCATCTGGCTCTCCTCTGACTGAATTTCACACCATTTACTTTTGCAAAATGAACACCTTCAAAACATTAATTTCACACTCAAATCCTCACTTAATCCCTTAATTGAAGTTTACACTCATTTCCTGCCGTACACGTTAAATTAAGTCACACATTTGTACCCGAGGATGGCGCTCCCGAAGCCTAGCCCTGGTGACTCCCTCGGCTGGTTGGACTAATGGGGATGGTGATGGTGATGACGAAGAGGAGCCACCGCCACTAAATAGTTGGGGACATTTTAAAGTGGCAAAGGTGGTGCTAGTATGTGTAGATGCCCCCCGCGCTGGCACGTCACTGGAAGCGGGCGGAATATCACACGATTGTAGCCTCTGTTTAAGCCTGCATAAAATTTGGAAAATAGACAAAAATTAAAAATGTAAAACACTCCGGATGGTTAATTTAATTTGCTAGTCTCAAATGGATAAAAATTTGCGGAAATGTGGCAATTTGGAGTGTTGCCTAACTGCCTGAAAATTGTCCTATTTCCTGCTATTGTTTGGACGATTCTGATAGAGGAAGCGGAAGGAAACGGCGGAAATCCCATTAAATTAACAAACTTACATTAAATATAATATAAAATAAAAAATATAAATATAAAATCATCAACAATTTTGACTTTTTTAAATACGAACTCTTAAGTTCAAGAGTGCTTTGTATTTTCATGCAAGTTTCTTAAAATATGGTAAAACAGAACAAATTAAACCAAAACGATGTACATTTTGGTCAATTGTAAAATGAAAGTGCAAAGCTGTGAGTAATTTACTGTGTTAAATTATAAAATGAAATAATAAATATAAAAAAAATTACTATTATTTTATATAAAGTACACGTAATGTATTTCCAAAATCCTAGTTATTGAAAATACCTGTATCATTTATTTATAGAGTGGTATATACTGCCGTGTTTAATTGATGGACTTCATAAGATCAAAACTATCAAAAAATTCAATTTTTCGTTATTGGCTTCTAATCACTATAGTTTTAGAAATATTTTTCAGCCTTGATAAAAAAAATTAGAATAGTTAGAATGGCATTGAATAAAAAGGTTTTATTTTGAAATATTTTCAGGTTCATTAACGATTTGATATTAAACAATTTGCGAATAACATCAACTAATTTGCAATATTAAAATGATTTTGAATTTGTATAATGATTTTAATTATTTATAATTGAGAAACAAAATATAAAATAAACTTTTCTCAATGCAGAAAATGCAAAACATTTTTGATAAGAATGTGGCATAGCCTTAAAAGAAAACTAAAGAATAAATTAGATCGCTTAAAAATTATTTATTTATATTTTCATTGGAAAGATTATTGTTTAGAATATAATTTTAGTCAATAAAAATCTTCATGTTTACGGAAATAAAACAAAATAGACACATTCGGATTTATAAATTTGATAACATTTTACTAAAAATTGATCTCTATTAATAATAGAATTTGTTTGTATTGTTTTCCGTCGAACTATTAATCTTAATTGATTTTTGTTGTAAAAAACGTTTGAAATTGACACGTGCGGGGAAACAACCAATTGGAACAATAAAAACAAATTTCATAAATGTTTTCTGCGCAACGTAAAGTAAAAGCCAACATTTTATTTTTAGTAAATTAGCGTTACAAGCAATTTCTAGTTTATTTCAACGTTGCGGTAATGATCCATTTTCGTTTTCCCGTGAAGTGAAAATTCATAAAAAAAAAACAAATCGGGGGAGAAATTAACGTTCTTAAAAATAAATTCCAAACTGCAGAAATGTGGTATAATATGGTGGTATAAAGCGAACGTTTTAAGGGTACCAATACTCAAAACGAACCATCCAGGATATATGAATTATGCGATAAGCCTTTCTCCCTGCTTATACCCTTTTTCCCTTTATCCCATTAAACATCATTTCTGGGCACGATGTCGAGAGGAGTGGGTCCATCACTTACAATAACCCACTTCCCATTCCCCACATGTTGTTCTCGGACTGCTTTAAAACACAGAAAGCAATTCCCTTACCCCTTACCCTAGTTCGATGAAGCCTCGGATGCTGCTGGGTCAGGTGAAAGGGTAGGTGGGTTTAGTTATAGTAGCGCAAATGAATTAAAAAAGCATTTCGAGGTTTGGGGGTAGATCTGGGGATAGTAGCACCGGAAATGAATTGGATGGTAAACAGAATGATGGCATCATATGCAACAACAAACAGGGAGTGTGGTATGCATCAGAAGAACCTTGCACTTATGGAGTCCTTGACTGCAGCATGCGGCTGGGATTCTAGAACTGGGTATTATCCTGTGGCACGGATTACATCACGGATTCAGTTCACATATCGCGCTGGAACAAAAACATCAACAACTGTGGCACAGCGTCCTCGTTGTTGGCACACACAATTTTGTGTTTTATTTATTTTATTGATCCGGGACCTGGAGCTGGCACAGGCCTCATTCGGGTGTTGTTCTCTTCGAAAGGCAAATCAATTTGTACGTAAAAAAAATTTATGTATTTTTTGCACTGCACACACCGAAGTTCCAGGCAAAACACTATACCTGTCCCCGAAAAGATTGGGATGACAATTTTTTGAGGTTTTATGGTTTTTAATTAAAACAGTCTGAAGATAACCCGGATGTAGTAGGACACCCCGACCTGGTAACACTTTTTTATACTATTGTATTAAGTTAGGCACAAATCACGAAAATAAAAACAATACCGGGAGACGAAACACACACCTGACACCTGAATGAAATCAGGTTGCGTATATTCAAATGAATTTTTTTTCCTTATTCTGAGGGGGGCGCGGGGGGCTTCAATCAGAGACGTGACCGAATTTTATTCTCCTACGACGATGGCACACTGTCCTTCGCACATACGACACACGGCAATAATTCACGCAAGAAATCGGTGTAAGGAAAACGTTGAGCGAAATTTTTTTAACACCTTGCGAACACCACCTTGGGCGACATCAGTAACTCATCTGGAAGTCGCGAAACTTTTGCCCTCCTTCCGCATGTAAAGCTACATGTGATTGTTTCCTCTGGGCAAAGCATCCGGCGGTACCCGCGATTGATCCTCGCCCTGGAAGTCATGTAACGGTACTGCCGCGGCTCTACAATCGCGGAGCGCACGCAAGTTTCCAGGATTCTTCGCATCGCCAAGTTGGGGAATTCACCCAGCAGCAGTAGCAGAACCACCAGTAGTTTCTTTAAGAGCTTTCCTTGGGGCAATCCCCAGACGCCCGGCCGGCATGTGGATTCCACGTCAGTACGCATGCGGGGAAGTCCCCGTCGTCTTCGTGGCGACGATGACGAAAACGGGGACTCGTCCCGCATACAACACGGCCCGGTGCGATGCGAGGGTGTGCTAATCCCGATGCAGGGTGGTTCTGATGCTACGGATGCTGGGGATGCCACTCGTACAGCGGATGATGTGAACACCCAGAGCATCCCCGACTAGATCAAGATGAGAAAACTTTTATATGTATGATGCCCTATCAGTTTATGACTGATGATGACATGACAGATTTGGTACATTCGGATGCTGCCTGAGATGTATGAAGGACCTAAACAACTGTGATTTGTGTTTGCCCCCGTCTCTCCGTGGCCCTCCTTCATCGTGCCGCTAATTACCCGAGAAAAAGAGCGCTATATCTGCGTCATCCAATTAATTCAATTTTTTTGTCTTTTAATCTTCTTCTAGTGAGGATGGATCTGGGGCTTCTGGCGATTCCTTAGGGGGGTTGCCAAGGTCTGTTCGGTGGATCATGGGCGCGAGTTGGGAGGTTTATGCGGCATGTTTCAAATGCAATAAATTAGCAGGGTCGCCCACGAATGGGTTGTTTCAGACAGGCAGGAAATTGTACACTTCCGCGTGCGCGTACCCGGCGTTCGTGAAACCACTTAAGCTGCTGTGAAATTTCTTCAATTTCCTGTCAAAAATTAATTGCACTCTAAACTGTGTTTACCATTCGCTCCAGATGGAAATTTATTGGGATCTCGGGGTATCCTCGATGGCGCAAATTTCCATTGATTCTAGGATTGCTCCAGGGTGCCGATGCAACTCTAGCTCGCATACTTGCTAGCTTTTCTAATTACATCGGGAGTTATTACATTTAGTCCCCTCCGGGCAATTTTATCGGAAGAAATGAACATCTCCCTTTTTTAAATGTTTGCTTCTGATGTAGATATACCTTCTTGGGATTCTCCTTTAAAAGATCAATCTATTGTACCAATCATTGCATAGTTCTTTATTACATACACTCATAAATAAGATATTGAGGCAAACTTTTAAAGCATACAGGGAATATTAATTTCTGCGAATTTAAGTATTCGTTTTGTATGTGATGCTAAGAATACAAAATTCAAAATATTTAATTGTAATATTCATGGAGATTTTTTCTTCTAGAAAATTTGTAATAAAGGTTCAGCGGGTTTATGGACTTTTTAGAAGGTCAATTCATTTTAAAAGTAGTTAAATTAAAAATCTAATTAATGAATATTGCACAGAAGAGGTGTGAGGAATGTTCTGAACCATAGTTTTATTTTTTAATTATTTAAAAATAATGATAGTGTAATATTTTTGCTATTGAGACATTTTTATAACCATATCCCCTCTATTTGTCTCATCTATGTCCCTATTGACCGAATAATTCAAAAGAAAAAAATTGAATTTTTCTCAGATTTTTACATGTGTGGTGTTTAATTTTTGTCTTCATTTTAGATAAGTCTAAATGCTCCATCTAGAAAGATTCAGCTCAGTTGATGTCCGTTCCCGAATTATTCTCGTTTTATCTCAAAACAGGACCCTTAGATGATCAATCGTTCGTTGGTTTGATCATCCAAATCTCAGAGTTCGGCTCTTTTTCTCTCGGCTGGATGCAGGCATTTAATTGGAATTTGGTACAATAGTAAATGTTACTAACTTAATTTACTAATTCAGAAGACATATTTCTGTTTATTTAGGCCTAAATTTGGGATAGTTTCTAGCCAAATGCATAAGAAAGGATGAAAGATCGAGTTAGTTTTTGTAAACAGATAGTCGTTTTAATGAACTTATTCAATAATAAGGGTCTATTATTTTTTATCTATCAAATCCAAAGTGATATTGTCTTTTCCTTCTTAATATCAAAAAATACCGATTTCATAGTTGGTTTTCGTATATGAAATAATTAAACAAATTACCCTTGTTATTTTAATCAAACATTTTTATTGTTTTGATTATCCCTTTAATTAATTCATTGCATATTTCTATTAAAAGAATTCTCTTGATATGTTGAAACTCATACAAATATGATTCTTCTGTTCGTTAAATTCTGAAAAAATTACGAACCCTTCTCTACACCCTTCCTCCATATCTTTGCACGTATTCTACACGTTTCCCACGGGTGGAGCGTTCAAGGTGCCCCTTGTGATCTTCAGATAAATAATTCCTAAAAATAATGCTGAATATTTCATAGGCAGCAATAAAACTTTCGACATTGTCGCAGTATCAGATATAATATGCCCCTCTGTTACACCTCGCACTCCCGCCTGCCGATAGTCTAGCCAATAGAGCACACTGCTTCCTTTGCCTTGTCTTCGACAAAAAAAAAAGAATATTTTTTTAATGTTTTTATTTTCAACCCAGTGAACTGGAAACCCTATCTGCTTACGGGTATATGACTTTTGTCTTGAATTCCAATTCCTCCGACATGTGGCTGGAGGTTAGCCCTGTTCTTAAACCCAATCATCCCTCACACAGTCCTTTTTTCTGGGTAGGTGACTTCCGAGAAAAGAGAAAACATATTAACGGTGTCCTCTCAGGTGATGGGACGAGCATGAGGTTTCTATCGAAATTACTCATAATGTCATTCCAATTTGAATACTTTTAATGTATAACAATTACTTTAGATATCGTGAGATAAAACATGAATATTTCGCTTCGTCACCATGTCCGGGCATATTTTCACCGGGAAGTAGAATTCGGAAAGTTTGGAGACGACGCCACCACCCCATCTCGCATCCGGTAACGGGATGCCCTGCAGCATTCCTGGTACTGCTCCTCGACTAGGCAAACAAGAAACAAAAGTAATGACGGAACATTTTATTTGATGAAAAATTTGGGCTCCTATCTTGTTAGTATTTTCCGGGACTTGTGCTCCTGCCCTGAACCGTACTCCTCCTCCTTCCCCTGCCCCCTTTCAAATATATCAGCACGTTTTTGAGTCCTGGCAGTTTTGCCTTTTTGCTCTCTTGATTTTACCCAATTTTGTTGCGCCGCTTTTTAGAAGAAGTTTTACATTTCCCAGGTAAGGTGGCAGCATCAGGAGTGTACAACTCCTCAAAAAAAAGGGCCGAAGGAAACGGAAAAAAGGAAAAAAATTATTCAGATGATAAGAAAATAGCGATGCCAGGTGACTTCCATGAGGCTCCAGGAACATCCCCCAGGTCCTAGCTCACCTGGCGTTATTTATTCTGCGTTTCGATTTGACAAGGTATCGTTTTTCACCCGGGCACAAATCTTAGTTATTAATGTCGGCTACGGCGCGGCGCCCCGGATGAGATCCTTTTTCTTGTCCTGAAATTATTTGTATGTGTCCGGGTGCGCCCGGGACACCGGCACGGGGCGAACAGGAGTCGCCGAGTCTAAAATATGACGCCAGATGGAATTGATTGCCAGGAATAGATCTCATTTGCGGAAGTTAATTACGTTTTTAATGGAAGCCGGCCGCCGGGTGTCGGTAAATGAACTTTGGCGTTCGTGGTCCTCTTCTCGCTGGGCTCGGCCCCCATTTCGCCTTAAAGAACAGAATTATGAAACAATGAGTTTTCTTATGTTTTTAATGACGTAACTCCGGTGCGGGAGGATTGGCACTTCCTGAAATCTAATATCGTCGCAACACTTCGTAATAAATTAAGGTCGGAAAAAATGGGAAGCTGGAGAGAGAAATATTATCGCGTTATATTGAATTATGGCGTTTGAAGTTATTCCGGGAAGTAGAATAATTTCGAGACTTTATTGCGTCTTAATAACACTAAGAAGATCAGCTTTGATCCACTTAAACGTCCTTTAAAAGTACAGAAAAAATATTACTTTGAACACCTCTCAAGCATCTACCAATAACGTTTAAAGCATCATCAAAACAATTTCAAACATTATGAGCACGTGCTGCATTTGCTGGTTTACTAGACTGAAAATATTAAAGAAGTTTTGGAATAAAGAGCAATTAGTAACATAAACATCTGGAAAATTGTAGACTATGTGAAGCAGACAAAGCTAACGACGAAAGTACGATAACTCAAAATTACGTGTTCACAATTAAGAAAATAGTGCGTGATTCAGCATCTTAAGCCATTGAAAATGATGTTTAACGAATATTAATGCTAAAATTAACACTTTGGGATCGTAGCTATAAAATTTGAATTGGGGTCCTAAAAATTTAACGTCATTAAGACTGCTAGACGTAAGTTTGCCTAAAGCAGTGAATTTTAATTTTTTGTAAACGCATTCTACAAGTTTTCACCGAACTAAGGGTGGGATGTACGTTTCTTTTTTTTTCTAAAATATCTTAATGTTTCAACTTCTGAAAAAATATATATAATGAATTTTCTAAACATATTTTACGTTAATAAAGAAGAATTGGATCGCTTCAAATACAAACATGAAAAAGTTACTGCAGTTTTCTGGTTTTAAATTTTAACTTGTATGGTATAGAATTGTATTGGTGGTCTTAAAATTTGATACATCCAAATTGGAGTGGCTTTATATCTTCAAGGATGAACGATTACATTTTTCAATTGGAATTTCTCAGAATTGTTTTCCAATTTTTGAAAAACATTGTTCATGTAGTCAATTGCATTCAGGTGTAATATCATTACTGCCCGTAATTGTTGTGACACTTCCATCCCAGTCAATCTATTGGCTGTGAGTTTGTCAATGTTTCTTAATACAGTGGCTATTAGTAAGCATCAATACACTGCAATACGTTCAATTTTCAATTTTCATATTTTTTCTGTGTTTCAAAAGGGGTGACAGATTATGCCAACAGTGCAACAACACATCTGGAAAGCGAAGGGCTATTGACGTATTCAAGTGCAATCAATTTAAAAGGGCTTACGCCGCACTTCTGGATATGTCCTGTCTATGGGTATCAGCAGACAGGGACTCGGGGCCTCCCTAGAGGACACATACAATTAGTGTCACTTATATCAGTTGGCAGAGGCACCTTACCTTTTGCCGACTCGCCAGTAACAATGCGAGTGCATCTCCTGTCCATTACAAGTGAAGTCGACCCCTGGCTGGGATCTGAGAACAGACAACCGGGGACTCCTTCTCTCGGGTCCTGGGCACGTTCATATATCATTCTCGTGTATGTTCCGGGATCGAAAAATGTTTTGCTGATGTAAAGCTTTCACGAGGACTCTAAAGTCCCAGTGATGGACTCAGCCAGACTAGCAATTAATTCTTCCAAATGGAATGCTTCCACGGCAGGCTACTGCGACGTTGGTCTTATAATTGCATCGCAAAAATTCTGCTGGGGCGATATTCCTCATATTTTCGGGAAGTACCCGTTTATTTTTTCATTTTTCGATTTTCATCAAGACAGGACATCTATCAGGTTAGTTCGGCTTCAAACAGTGGCAGCATTGTACATTTGTAATTAAAATATTTGAACAGAATGAAATTATCTTAATCTTTAAGGCGTCAATTCAAAAATCTTGGAATTTAAAGCGATAGAAAAAATTTTAGAAGTTCGAACAAGATACTACGAATGTTAATAATGTTATTAGAAAAAACTGTCTGTCACTGTTTGCCTTTCAATATTTCGAGTACAACTCAAACTGGACCAATTTATTTACAATGCTTGTGAAGTTTTTCCTCTAATGGGCTTCAGATTTTTTCAAATTGACTTGGGACATGATGCAAAATCTAGTAAACAGGGTTGTTGGAACGTTTATCTCCTTTTCATCGGCACACCCGCGTCCTAATCACGTCTTGTTTGGGCATCCCATAATAGGGTTGATACAATCAATCAGCTACCACGACACTTCGATAGATTGCTCCAACAAAGGCAATCCGTACGGAACAGTGAAATATTAGAAAGACGGTCGCGTAGAACATGGACGGGTACCTCCGGTGCGGCCGGGAAATTTTAACATCTTTCCCAAGAAATGTCGCATAAATTAGATTTAGTCCTGGGGCTGCGCATAGGACTCGAGAATTTCTGAGACCCCCTTCAATTCCGGTCGCTCCACCTCCCGAAGGTAAACCGTTGCCAAGGAGGTGTAAATCCTTGGGTTGACACTAATGCGAGGTTTGGTTTGATATAAGATCCATACGAGGGTAAATGCCGACTTCATTCAGGATTTAATGTCGTGTGCCCTGACGAAGGTCGTCTCGAGATTTATGTGCGATTTGCGGAATTAAAGGACACACCCATCCTAGAGGTCCATATCCTTCCTCCTCGTCAACCTTACGTATCTATTTTGGAACGTGCACTTTGTTTTACTACCTCATGGGCTGGGGAGCAATTAATTTTACAGCGGATTTACATTGATTTGGGACTCGATGCGTGAGGGGGGTCCAGGCAAAAAAGTACCATCCGGAATCCGGGAATCATTCACATTCCCTAGCTGCCAGTTTTGTTGCCTATACCCTCACTCACGTAAAGGGTCTAATTGGCAGGGGAGATTGAGACGAACAATTGAATTTCTGCGTATTCCCCCTTTCCCCTCACTTTTTTCTTTCCTACCTATAGAAATCAGGGTAACCTCACTTGTATGGAAATTTAAATCGATCAGACACAAACAAAATCAAAGGTATACTTTTATACTGGTGATTATTGTTCAGTGTATCGGCGAATTAATGAAAAATATTCCCTGATCAGAATTAGTAGGCATTCCTGCGGTTATTTGACTACAAATTTGAAATTTCCACGAAGTGAGCTTACAAAATTAATAATTTTACAAGAGGTAACGGGGGAAACTTTCTATTAATTAATTCTTCTAATTGGAAATCGCCATCATCGGCGGGTATCCTTCATTATGAATTAAATTGAAATTCAAGCATGATTTGAGGATGTAATACTTGAAAGGGGATACATAAAATTTAAAGAAATTTAAACACTGCTTTTAATAAAATTCTGCTTATTTATATCAGAAAAAAGTTATAAAATTCGATAGTACACAAAAAAATTAAGTAAATTTGGTATACTTAATAATTGTAAAATAGAAGAACATACGGCCTCTTTCAAAAAACTCTTAATGACCTTGCTTGCTTGAGATCTTAAAATAATTAGGAATTTTTAGTCTAGTAGTGCGCTATACTCATCCCTTAAAACTGCCTACTTGGAGCAGTATAAATTCTTAATTGGTAATATGAAAATTTAAATACATTCTACTTTCTAAGTAAAAAGTAAATTTAATTGCAAGCTAAATAATCATTAGCTTTTAATCTTGATTTTTATTCATTGTGTAAACTTCGTCACGCCAGTAAACGTGTCATGTACCAATTTACAGGAATTATATGATGAGTGTTATCAGTAGGTATTTAAATAAAAGTGCCCGTTTTGTGTAATCCAGAAGAATAAATTTACAAAGCCCGATATATTCGTATTATCATTTTCCCCCAATAAAAGCAAAATTTCACACGTTATTAAAAAATCTCGTGTGTTAAAGGTCCATAAATATTTGACTCCTTAAATATTTTAATATAATGAATTTTCACCACGTAATTAAAATCAATGAATATTCAAAAAAGCTATTTATCGATGAAGTCAGAGTACTTAGTCTTATTCTCGTTTCACATTATTTGACTCGATTTAAAGGGATATTGACGTTTTTGAATTATTAATGCCTTTTGGAGTAGTCCCCGGGAATGTGTTTCATGCAATCGGGCAAACGTTTCTGACTATGTTTAATAAATAAAGAACCTTTGTTTGGGGGAGGACGAGCATCAGAGGAGATTCAAAAGTGTCGGAAAATTCAAGAACTAAGCGCTCACGTAGGATTTCGATCGTGGGTGACTTGTTGTCCCTTATGTATCCCATAGGGAACAAGAAACAACGTTAAAGTCTCAATTGAGTTCCCATACGACGATTGAAGTAAAGGAAAAGCATGCACTGAGTGATTTTGAAAGAATTTCGAACTAAATTTAGAGTCTCCGTTGTGAAGGTGCAAGGTCTCATTCTCCCTGGTCGCTCCATGAAATCGTTGATGAGCAGGGGAAGGGTAAGAAAAGGGATGAGGATGGGGTGCGAATTATTATCGATACGAATAAACTTCACTGTTATGATTTTCGTTCTAAATTAATTTATTTGCCTGGGAAATGTTGGACCGCGTAGACGGGTAAAGTGGTAGGTTACAGCCAGCCAGGACTTAGCTCCTGGGGGCACAAGTGCTGCTGCCGGTGCTACTGGCTGGTGGTGTTTGCGCCCGGGACCGGGATACATCTTCTCATCTGTCAGGGAGTTTGCTCTTTGTCGGAACCATTGATTGGGAAATCAAATTAAATCGGACTGACAAGGGAAGAATTTCTTCGCCCAGAAAGACATGAAATTTAATTTGGAGCAGCCGCTCGTCTCATCATTCGCTCATTTCTAATTAAAATTCAATTAAATTGGAATTTTTTGAGAGCCCGAACTGCCACACCCGCTAGCACGCCCCGCATCTCCGACACCCTATTTTGGAAATTCGGCACATCCCTCCTGTAGTCGGGATAGTCGCCAGGCTGTCTCGGATATTCCTGTTCTCTTCTGCCGCCCCTCTTGTTACTGAATTGTTGCTATTGTACCATTTTTGGGGCGGGGGTAGAGGCAGGATACATTATTTGATTCTGATTTTGGTCGCCCTTGCCCTCCCTCTACAATATTGAAGACATTCTCGAAGATGTTATTACAATTCGGCTTTGTGGAATCCACCCCCGTCCTATGGCCCTGTCGCCTTTCGCGCGAATGCACAAGAAGGAGCGCTGATGAAACAATCGAATTCTCGAATCTTCGAGACGTTATTTGCGGCACGGCACGCTGATTCTTGCGCTTTGATTCATCCAACAATCTAGCGAAAATCTTTCCGAGGATGTCGGCATCGATTCATCAGGGCTACAAGGCCACACGGTCAAATAAAAAGTTTTTTCATAAACAAATTTTTAAATATTTTCAACAATATGAAATTTATATTGAAGAAGCAATTTTGTGTTCAGGAGCGTTCGCCGGCTTTTCTTCGAATTTGCTCAAGTTGTCCTCTTAAACAATTTTAATTTTTTATTTTGTTCTCAATATAGCTCAGAAATTTTACACGATAGGCGTAAATGATTCAATTCACGCCATTGCCACTTTTTTCGGCTTGAAAAAATAATTTTGGGTTTCTTAATTGCAATCAACTTATGTACAAAATTTCTACTTGTTATGTAAAATATTTAAATTCTGCTAAAAAGAGCACATATTCAAAAGTAATACCAAAAATAGTCTTAGTTGCAAATAATTAGAATGGGTTTGGTTGTATGTATCAAAATACATCTCGAGAATAGTATACAACTTTTCTTGAAATTACAAACAACCAACATTTTTTTCAATATTTTTATATTAATGCAAACTTTCTCTTCTTTTTCTCTAAAGAATAAAATTAAAGATGTATTAAAGTTGAACGATACAGGGTTACGTAATTAGGGATAAAATTTTACAATAGCCAAAGAGTAAACTCAATATTTTTGTAAAACAGATTTTTCTCACGTATAAATAAAATTGTTGAGCTCTGTAACATTCCGAAGTTCCGCCTTTGTTCAAAAAGTTATTGAGCTAAAGCTTAAATTTTGATGTAAAATATGGGTCCACTTTTTACCTTGATTTCATTTCGCAAACACTTTTAATATTAATCGATCCAATTTAACAAAAAGGTCCACTACGATTCAATTTAGCAAAAAGGTCCACCAGGTCCTAAGTCTGAGCACTACCATAGCAGCGCCTCATCAATAAATTAAACCGCGCACCAGTTGAAGATCAAAAAAGCGAAAAACTTTCCCAATCGAAATGGATCGGTTCTTATTTATTGGTCGAGGAGAGAGGAAACCACGGGTGCATTAAAATCTGTAGAATTTCCACTTTCCTCCTGAGATTTTCTCAAACGAAATTGTGATTTCCCCTACTGCCATTGATTCCGGCTATTTTGCCTTCCTCGAGAGTGCAAAAACATTTCAAATAAATTTTTCCTCATTCCCGAAATCTCCTTGAGGTAAAGTACGTGCATATATCTTAAATGGGCGGGCTAGAGACCGGAGTGGGCTAGAATGGGTCGCGGGCCCAAAACCCGGCCAGAAATACACCCGTCCCTGCCGTTTCTGGGAAGACCGGGAAGAGTTCCAAACACCCGGTATATACTTGTGCCACATGTGAACCTTAGAAAGAACCGTGTGCATACACCAGGTAAGCAAGAGCCTTCAACAAGCTCTTTATTTGTAGCTCCCCACAGCTCCTAGGTTCCTGCAGGAAGACCAGTAAGATTACTACAAACCATCGGGTTTATATCCCTTACCAATACGAAACTTTGTGCAGGAGAGCGGTGGGCACGAATTAACTATTCCCAAATGAATTAATATCAGTAATGGGGAACACTGTTGGGTTCGGGTTGGATGAGCTGGAAGATTCCCTAAGTCTTACATCCGACTGGCTTCGTAAGCTCAAAATCACTCCCAGTGAATCCTGCTTCTGTGTTTTGTGTGGAAAATCCAAGGCTCCATAAAAATGCCGCTTTAGTTCCAAAATCGTGTCAGGATTCCGGGACTCCAGAATTCCAGGACTCGGCTCCTGTTTGTGCTCTGTCTATTTGCGCTCGAATTTTATGGACGCTTTTAGTGCTGCAGGCACTCTGCTTCGTCCTTATTAGTAAAGCGTTTGTAAAAAATTCACTTAAATTCGGGGAAATATGAAGTCGCGTCGGGTGGTCTAAATTTCGTAATACTTTAGGGCAGGTTGCGCGTTTAGAAAAATTCAATTGCAGCAATTAAATAAACATAAAATTGACGAAAATTTAAAATAAATTATTCAAACTTTAGTTTTATAAATTTCAAATAAAATTATTAATGTCTGGTTTTGAAATTATTAATTAAAAATGATGTTCAATTCTTAGAAATTTAGTCGTTTTCCTACATACAATAATCATATCTATAATTATATTTTTACTAAAAAAATGCGAAGTGAAACCCTTCAGTTACATTTCACAAATATGTAGAATTGCTTTTTGAAATATTGTCCTATAATAGAAAGATCCTTTCAAAATAGTGGCGAAACCGACCTATTCAGGTTACATTATACCGATTAAATCATCCCTTCATTTTGGACATTAAATCGATTTAATTTATTTAAGTTAGGATTTTTCATTCATTTTAAAAGTTTAGTATTTAAACTTGAAGTTTAGCAGTCGTATAAATCTAGATCTAAATCTACAGAAAACTAGAGAAAAACCAAAAATTTGAAATATTTGTTTATAACAAAAATTTCTTGAAAGTGTTTAGGCTTTAAAAATTAATACTATAAGTAGTGTGTCATAGCATAAAATTTGCAGGAAGAGGGTTACAAGTAAAATTTCGACAAAATTAATTTTGAACTCGTTACGCTATAGATGATTTTCTTTTTCTCAATAATTGAATTTCATTTTTGGGATTTGAAAAATATCATAATCTGATTATTTTCTTTACTAATCTATGACTATACTTTGTATAATTATGAGTGTAGAAATTTAGAAAAACACATATCATTTTGAATTTTCCTTCATATAATAAAAGTTTAGAAATTGGAAACGGCAACAATGCTTCTAGAGTTTAGACCTAGTCCATAAATAAGACTCTACGTCAACGAAACGATTTGGAATCAGTAAACTTAAGGCGACGTGAACATCTTCGAATTAATAAAATCGCCACCGAGAAGGAGACATCGTTGCTGTGACATGAGGCAAGAACCCACGCATTCTCGTCCTCCTTCTTCCCACTGTTCCTGTTCCACATATGAAGACGGCGTGCGGAAGCACTTAAGGTTGATTGAGCGGAGATTAAGTGGGATCCAAGTTGAGAAACTCTTTTCATCACATTCGAGAGGAGTAGCAGCATAATTTCATTCCGGAGGATCCCCCAGCGAGAGATGGCAAAGGCGAAAATCTTCGAGAGGAATCTCTGCTGCCATAACTCCTTAAGACCTCTCGAAAGACAACCCATAAGAAATAGCTTTTAATTGTGTTTTCTTCTGCCAGCCAGCTGAGATAACTTTGAATTAATTTTATGTTCGGCATAATAGGGGCTGAAAGCCCCGTCCTCCCTCGTGCAGCCTCGTATAGATAACAGAAAGATCCGGCTGTAGGGGCCCTATACACATATCTCAGCCGTTTCAGGTCCAGGGCTAGGAAGGTTCCTTTCAACAATACCCGACGGCCCCATTGCCGGAACCTTCCGGAACCACCCGGAACCCAACCCGGAGAGGAGCTCCGGAACTGAAGACTCCTGTAACAAGCCTACCGACAGCTCATAGCTCACAGAGCCCCACACACTTTTATATTAACGAGAGTTTATTACGCAGATCTAATTAAGGACTAAGGAGATTGTCTCTAATGGCACTCGAAGAAGAATCATGGGCACAACAGGAATCAAACCTTAATGAAAATTTCCCAGAGTCGAAGACACCCGGAAAGCAGGGGGAAGTGGAGAGAAAAGGTGGCTCTGTATGTCCTTCTTTTGTCGTCTATTACAGCAACGTCTTATGTCGAACAATAATAATTCGCACAAGACGGCAACTTATGGATGTTTCTTCGTACTTTCTTTCTTCAAAGACTAAGACTACCCTGGATAGGAAGACAATGACGACGGTGGAGCAAATTCAAATTTTCTTTTGCGGAAATGCGATCCACTCAAAGAAAGTTGCCGATCTTAATGGGAACGAGTTAAGCAGAAGTAGAAGCATCTCTCAGTTCTACCCACAGTGGCTTTTACAATGCGCTGGGCACAGCATCCACCTCCGCGCTTTCTTGGCACTTCCTTTGGTTCGGGACAAGGAAGTAATTATAATCGCGTTGCAGGTCGAAGGGACGGAAGACTTCGAAGGATGGAGGTCGAGAACAGTGGATGCATGTTGCATAGACAGACGCCTTTATGATTAAAGAGATGACCTGCTATGAAATTCAATTCCGGATTTTTCTAGAAGCAAATCGTTTTAGAGTATTTAAGGCAGCTGTGATTGATAGTAATATTATTTTCAATACCATTCCTTACAAACAGCACAAATGAAAACACATCTTTAGTATTTTATATTGACCACTTGTCGAAAATATAAAAAATGAATTGCTAAATGTTATCAAAATTGATTTCCTACATTAACTCAAAATTTGCATAGGAAATTCGACTAGCGATTTGTGATTCTTTTAATTTTGGAAAATGTCTGCATATTTCACATAAATTGCATTGTAGAAAACACTTTGAGTTTAAAACTTTAGAGAATAAATTTAAAAAGGGTTCAACGTGATCCAAGCTCATCCTTTGCGACATTTCTTAATAATATTAATCCCTAATTTTGTTTAACCCCTTCTGGAATCATAACTTTCCTTTTTGGTGTTGATAATACTTCAATAATTTTACTTTTTCCTTACGGCTTAATACACCACCCTCTACAGATGTAAAAACAAAGCGTGTAATTGTTTTCATTTAATGTCGCCTATCGACCCTTATGCATGAAACTGACGAAATGAAGCCTTCCTTAGGTTAAATAAAGATGCGTTTAGGTATAAAGTTTTATTAAAAGCTTAATTACCGACATTACTTCCAAAAACCAAACAATGAAGAATAACAATGTTGTTCCTCATGTTTGTACGTAAGTATAATGCAAGTTTTTAAAAAACTTTAATAAACCAAAACAATGAACACTTTATAAGACTTATTTTTAGTATTTTTAAAACAATTTTTTATTACTAAATTCACATCGGTAATAAGCTGAGTTTAATTTCAACAAGTTTTAAATATAAAACAATAAACAAAGTCAACAAAATTGTTTTTGTTCGGCTTCGCAAAATGAGTTGAGGGTTACGTTTATGTGTTTTGGACATATAAGCCCAAAATCTATAAAAATCACTATTGTTTTTGAATCCATTTAGTTTTGTCTAAAAAATTCCACAATTGTTTATTTTAAAATCGATAACTATTGAAGTTATGGGAGTACGAAAAAGAGTTTGCAAGATTTGTTACTTCATCATGCAAAAGTTTTTAAACAAATCTTTATAGAACTTTATAGACCTTCCAGTAGCTTATTGGTCAATTTAAGATAGAGGCTTTGATTCCATTGGATTTCATTCTATAGTCCTGTTTTCCTTTCGTCCAAGCTTCGACTGGAGTTCTTAACTAGAACTTGTACTCTAATAGGGGAATGTTGTGCAGTGTATCTCCCTTCCAAGATTATGTTCTAAGAAATTTCCACTTTAATCGAAATTGAATGTTCTCTTTACTCTATTTTTTATAATGAAAAAAAAAAATTTTCATTATATGTCTAACATTGTATCTAGGTACAGAGCAACTTGTAATATCAATAGGCAAAAGAAAATTGTATAGCAAACCTATTTTTCTGCTGGTAATGGTCAAACTTGTTCATGAAAGTTTTTTAACTAAAAAATTAAAGAACAGCCACTCTTGGTCTTGGAGCTAGAAGGAAAAAACTTTTAATTATGAAGTGTCAGAAGCCAAACTCGCTAACAAAAAGGTTCTTGGGTGGTGGCGGGTTTTACTCCCGCCTTTTAAATTTTTTCCCACATTTCGGGATGCAGCATGAATTCAGAGGGCTGTTTAACTTTTGAATTCCTTCAATTCCGAGGAACTTGTTTTGATGGAGGCCTCAGCAGTTTTTGTATATCAAAGTTTACCCTTAAAGTGGTTGAAGTCGGGGCACAGCTGTAATCGACACAGCTAATAGAGATTATGGCAAATTTTCGAAATATATTTTTTAGTGGATTAACTCGAGTCATCACAGTTCAAGATGGGTCTGAGAAAGGCATTCGAAGGCTGTACAAAAGCCGGCTAGAAGGAGATTATTACGTGATAAAAGGGGGTGCTTTGAAAGTCATCTCTGTAATTTACTAACCCTTCAAAAAAAAAGTACTCTGCTAAATTTAATTCTAGTAAACTTTAGGAGTTAAATATCACCCGGACGTCTTGTATATTGAAAATCTTTGAATAGCGCTATCACGTACAAGAAATTAATTTGCAGCAAAACCAGCAAATATTCCTGAAATCCCATTTCGAGCCCCACGTCTAAGTAAATTTACTAATAAGAAATTGTTAGCGAGTGCATGCTAAAATTCCAGGGAACTTTATTAATCAATACTTTCCCAAGCACAGAGTCTCGGCTCTAGAAGACTCATTAAGGCGATGACGTGACTGCGAATATATCAGAAACCGGGAATTCCCTGCATGACGTGAATTCTTTTTTCTGACGGCAAAAAAAAAAAATGTAAAAAATTTCAATTGGTGCTCGTGGAAAAATTTTAAAGAGTTTTCAAGGGGAAAACGTAGAGTGCTATTTGCACTTTTGCTTTATTAAGTTTAATACGTGATTCTGCATAACGAGCGCTGCATTTCGTCTGAACCTCGGCTGCATACTTAAGATGGGCTACTTCCATCTTGCCTGGGCTTTTGCTGAAAATCTTAATATTGCTAAAAGTAGCGAAGTCAGCTTGCAGTCCTTGCCAAATGTTTATCTTCTGACGCTGAGTAAAGGGCACGGTACGCCGGCGATTAACAACGGGTTCTGTTTGAAGAGGTCTTTCTGTTTTACGATTTTGAAAGACCCTCCTTTTAAGTTAGAACCTTGAGATTGCACACAGGTAGATGAGATTTAGGTCTTGCTTGTATTTTAAGAGAAAATATTAAGTCTGGTTACCTAAGGTTAGATTCATGCAAACTGAGATGTGAATTCGTGCACTTCATTCATGCTTTTGATTTTGACGATTTGTTTGTTCATTTCCTAATTTTAATGTCAACATTTATGTTAAAAGTATTTTGTCTTTCACTTGAACTTTTTTGACAAACTAAAAACAATTTTGATGACAAGAAAGTCCATATTTGGGGTAATATTTTAATATTCAAACATTTTCCAAGTAAGCTATTACAGAAGCATGTAGCATAAAAGTTAATCTACACCTAGACGACTGAAATAATCCGATCCATGGTTATTCAAAAAATTATCTTAATCAAAGATTGTAAATTTTAGGAAGAAACACAAAGAAATACAATTTTAAAATGTACATATTTTATACAAAAATATTAAAATACTCTACGTAGTCTGATGTTAATTTTCATAATTGTGCGGATTAATTTGATCCCCGCCTAAGACTAA
This sequence comes from Proctacanthus coquilletti, assembly GCA_001932985.1. Taxonomy (NCBI): domain Eukaryota; kingdom Metazoa; phylum Arthropoda; class Insecta; order Diptera; family Asilidae; genus Proctacanthus; species Proctacanthus coquilletti. Next base: position 528,497 of record MNCL01000095.1, on the reverse strand, counting down.
GGAGGACACTTAAGACATTGGATATACAATTCGGGAATATGTTTCATGTTGAAATTCTCATGAGGAAATTACTTAGTCCAAACTACCGCGGACAATTGTTTTGTAATGTAATGATTGATTAGATAACTTTCTATTGAAAAGGTGAATGATTTATATAAAGTAAATTATTAAAATAAATTGTGTAATTAAAATAATTAGCGGTATAAATTCAAAAGTGCAAATTTCCTAAGAATTGCGACAAAATCACAAATTTAATATGGAGAAGCCAATACAGATTTATTGATATATGTGTAAAATTCTCCTCGAAGTGATATATCAATAAATTGAGTATATATCAAACAATTTCTTCCATGGTGCTACCTGAAAAATATAAAACTGCATATTTTGTGATCTATGTACCAATAGAATTCGGATTTTAGAGGTTACTAAATTCTTATATCATGAATTGTATGCATTTATAGGGTCACAGGTTGTATACATTTTTATTTTTGTCCATCTGCACAAAGCAGAAATCCTGTTTTTGGGTTTATTTGTCTCGTATACAAATCTACGGTCTTCAATTAATTTTCATGAATCTGTCCACATAGAACCAGCCCCTCGAAATAATTTTTTCAGATGTGGAAAAAATTATATTTTATATTAAGTTTATTTAGTGTGTTGTTGTCAGGTTTTACTTTAATTCGAAAGCAGCAAGTGCACAATTTCTGAGAGCGTCTTTTCATAGTTATAGTGCAATGTGTGATGTGTGCAGTGTGCAGTCACATCTTTTGCTATCTAATAATAAAATCTTTCGAATATACCGACAATAATAAAATGTGAACTCATACCATTCCGAAACGATCGGAGAAGAGACAGCGTGGAGGCGTCTCGAATTGCATAACTGCAACGAATCGAGCATCGTCTCATGCGGACAAGAAACCAGAACCTGAATGAATTTTTATAGCCCTCACCCTTGAAGCATCATCAAACCCATTCGGTTGATCGAGCTTTAATAAAATTGCACTTTGCTTTATGTGGGTAGCCCCGTCAGCACAGCTCTCGTTCGGTAGGAGCGGGGGCGTCTGATCGTAAATTGGGAAAACAAAGGGAAATCTGTATCCAAACATAATGTAATCACTTTTTGAACACCGTGGAAAACATTCGTCCGGGTTACCTGCATAATGTGCACATAACTTGTCGCGCCAATAGCTCTCCCTGCTGGTCGTTGGAGTCTCGGTGGTTCCAGTCGCGAACTGCTACTGGCGGGGGATGGTGCTGTAATCGATTGAAAGTTGAACCGAACTCTGAGGTAGTAGCGGTGTGCACCGCAGGTACCTTTTGCTTTTTTCACAGAAATTGTCTGAAATGATTCTGCCTTTTGTGAAACGATGACGATGGCGACGACAGCGGTAAAAGTCGTAAAGGTGCTTACGTGCATGAAATCTGCTGAAGCATTTCTAGAGGTACGATCGAAGAACGTTCCTGCCCCACTCAGACGCACTTTTATGTACCGCGGCGGCATGTAGGGGTCTGTTTTAAAGGTGAAATGTTTTTAAATTGAATCCAAGTGAAGAATCGATGACACTCTTGGCAGTCTTTTCACATATGTTGCTTGGATGGAGGTGATTTGCCATCCTGTGTAATGCACGGCTTCTGTGGAGGACGATTTCTTTCTGTATTTAGAAATATCTTCTAGGTGTGGAATGCTACCCATTGTGAACAACTAAGTAGGTGCTTGTCAGAAGAAATAAAAAATTATGTACTTTTACGGAATTACGCGTATAATTCTGAGAGGTTTAACTTTGGTAAAAATAGTGCCATCCAATAAATTTCTATAATAAAAAACATGCAGACGTAAAATTAGATCTTGTCATAAATTTATTAGTGACCTAATGTCTAGTGATGTAATGTAAATTTTAGAAATAATTATGTCACTTTTCTAATATTTATTTTAAATTTTGAATTCTTGAAATGAAGATTTAAAATATTACGTAAAAAAATTATTATTATATATTTTACGCATTAAGTTTTAAATATAAAGTAGGAATGTGCGATAATATAATTTTACTAGCACCATATGGGCTACATTTTGAATACGCCCAATTAGATTTTCTTGTTTTTTCAATTTTGATTGCTTGACGGAAATTGGCGCTTTACTCAAAGTCGTACACCTTGAAGAAATTGAACATCGAATGGACGGACAAATGGATCTTTCCATTACGCATGAAAATATGGACGAATAGATTTCTAGAATGCTTTAATTTGACATCCAACATAATGGACAAGATATCGACATTTATATATTTAATTTTTAGCTATTTTCTGCTATTTAAAACATTGAGTTGAATTTCGAATCACTGCCTAAATCAGATAAAATGTTCATGCTGCGGATCATATCACTTACATGCACTCGTAGAATATGAGAAATGAAAGTTTAATGAACTTTGAAATAATTAAGTAAATCTCAAAATGGTCTTTCACCCCAAATATATTGAAAATTTAGTTTCTTCTAAAACTTTTTGCTATTACTTTCAAAAATATAATTTCTAATATTGCAAATTAATAAACTTTTTGATTATTTTCGTATGTCAATGAACATAAACATAGAGATTAGTTAGATACAGATAATTTTAGATTTCTCAGAACTTTTAATACGTACTTAAGTGTTTTATATTCTTTTGAAAAATATTCAAGGAATTTCTTAAAGACTTGTCGACAGAATTGTTTTGGAAAAATCCTTGGAAGAAAGTTCGTTAATTTCGTGTCTTAGATACTGTGGCATGGCTGTGGTTTTTTCCATGTATTCCCATTTTAACTTTCCTTAAATTTCCCAAATTACTTCTCGAAAAGTCGTACAGATATTCATGAATTAACTCTCCTGCGGTTTTGAGCGCATTTATTATTTATAGGAGGGGATGGCTGAACTCCTGTCGTGCTTCACCAATTTCCCTTCATCAACATTGCTCCTTACGCGTATTTTAAGAAGCTGTACTTCCCTTAAGAAGAAAAAAAATGTGGGAAAAATAAACAGATAAAAAGCTTCCCTTCCGAGGCCCCGCGAAACCGCAGCGCACCCTCATCGAGGGGACACATTTAAGTGAATTATTTACAGATTTTGAGTTTTTACAGCCACAAAATGGAAAATCATGCTCTGGTGTCTGATGATGACAAATGAATAATTTCTTGTAGAAGTGCCCCAAAATCGCAGGATGACTGCTCTGGTGCGCGTGGGGTGCCCCTCTGCAGTAGTAATATGCTTGTTCAGCAGGGAACTCCCAAGTTTATGAAGAAAAAAAAAATTTCATCCTGGCACTGGTGCTTTTATCCCAGAATCCAGAGGCCGTCATGTTTCCCGTAAAAAGTCGCATTTTATTTGAAAAGTTATTTCGCTAGCGTACAGCTAAACAAATTGTCTCTGGGACAAATCTACTCGGGTGAGTAGTGTGGTGCTGAGCCCATAAATGTTCCATCCGAGACAACAGTGGACATCAGCGATAGGACAAAAAAAAAAGAAAATAAAATATAAGAGCAAAAAACACTGAGTGCAGAATAATGTTAGTACATAGTTCAAAAAGGGGACGCCCCTCTTAAGGATTACATTTTCTGGATGTTCCGAGAAGACTGTAATCGTAAATGAATAGGATATTTTCATCTCAGTGGCGCCCAGGAGGACCATTATATCGAAAAGAAACCTTACGTACATATGAGCATACTACAAGCGTCCCTTTTCCATTTTGCATTTTCGTTTGACTCGGAAAACATTTAAGGAAAAAAAAAAACATACCCGGAACATCTGTTTAATAGTTTTCAATTTCTGGAAAGGCTTTAAGATCTGGGGAGGAGAATCTTATAAATAACTAGATCGATATGAGCGAAGCTCAAAACGTAATTGGCATGATACATCTATACCATTCTTTTGTGTAGGTGTTTAAATATATCAATGGATCGTATACATAAAATGAGCATAAGGCCAAGAAAGTGAATTGAAAGGGTTAGAAATCTACGGAAATTAAAAATTCCCATCAAATGTGAAATATAAAAATAGCTTAATAAATGTACAATTATTATATATTATTTAATTATAAGAACGTGCATTAAACTATGATTATTTTATTTCAGCATAAGCAAAAATTGCAAAGTATTTCCCTTTTCATATTGCACGCGTTTGTTTGGTAATTATTAAACAGGTAAATAATTTATAGAGAATGGTATGTTAAAAAATTAATTAATAATAAAAAATTCGGTAAAGAAAATTTTCAATTAGCAATAGTTTCCGGTAAAAATGAAAGCAATAAATCAGAAACGCCGTAGTTTTGCAAATTTTACGTATAAGGCTGCGTCATAGAAACTTGATGTACGTGTGACTCAAATAGAAATTCTCAGAGTAAGTGAAGGTTCACGAATTTTCTACGAATTTTTAAAATATGTCCCTCACAATTTCTTGCAAGGGAAGCAACAGCTTAGAATTTCCTAATTTTGCTCTACCATATTTAAAAACCATTATAATTTTGATGTTTTAATTATTTTTTCATCAGAAACTGTAACTGATTAAGGATTTTAATGTTTAGAATCGTAATTTATAAAAACAAATTCCAAGCAAATCCAATAGCCAAGCAATTCCATCTTTAATGAGTTATAGTAAACGGTTTCTAGATTTCCAGCAAAATTAGTCTTTTCAAATTAAAAGAAACGGATATTAGGAAGCATGGATTGGCCCCCACTGACGTCACTTTATGTACCAAGCTGCGCAGCGCTTATACGATTTTTTGTATGAACTTTCACCTCATTCCAACAGCTCAACTAGGCGGCCCTTGCTAGTAAATATTTAAATATAATTGCTTTATGACTATTCATCATTTATTTTAAAATGATGATAAATTTAAATCTTATTGTTACTTTTATAAGAGTTCTGATATGACTACGACAAAAAGAAGTATAAGATTTTGCAACTTTTATAAAACGCGTATAATTTTTCTTTAAATATTTTTGAAAATAACAAAAATTAGTTTAAAGTAATTATGCAAGCTTCAAAAGTAAGACAATTTAACAATCGAAAATAAAATATAAAATGCTTCTGATAATTAAAAAAAAAATGTAAAGATTTTTTCTTAATTAAAAAGAAAAGATACGGAATTTTTCAAAACTAAGGAATGTACTGATGGTAAAATATTGCAGCATTTTTAATTTTAGTTCTTGTATTCTAAGATGTGGCAAAAAAAGTATAGAATTTCTAATAAAAACGAACAAACAATTTAGAAGTCTATAATTGTCTAAATTTTATTTTGTGACCTGCTTTTACACGACGCTGGACGGTTTTATAAAGAAGATAAATTGAGCTAAAAACAAATTCCTGTTGGTGGAATAGAATTTTAATTTTCGCAAGTATGCCTGGGATCTAAGAACAGGTATCTAGGATTAGGAACAATTTCAAGGTTATAGTTATGGTCGATTTCTCTTTTAATTAATTAAGAATTTATAATAAATTTTGTCTCTCTGTTGGCCAAAGTTATACGAAATACTTTAAAGACTATCTTTATCTAAAGGCATACAAGGCGTATCAGTATGCCATTTAATTAATTACTCCCTTTATACCTGTTTAGATTTCAAATGCCAACAAAGGTTAATCCCTCTAATTTCAAAACTTTATCCTTAAAAGAAACGGTTTAATTCAAAGTTTCTATCACATGAACCGGACGAATTGGGTTATTGCTTACTACCCATTCCGAGATAGGATTCCACCTGCCCGGGACATTCAATCCAGTTAAGGAATATTCCCAATTCCACCTGTCAATTATTTATTTACTGTAGAAGACTCACCGGAGTTTCTCACCCGAGGCCCTGCAGTTATCTGCGATCAAGTTTTAATGAGATTTGAGCTACCGTGACAAGGAGAACGCGCTGAAGGATGGCTTCCTTATCAGAAAATAATTGAAATTCCTGTCAAAGCCAGATTACCATATCATGTATGCAAATTACCGCCGGTGTCGGTGTCGGTGCCGGTCTGACCCCCATTCATTGAATACATCTCGCTCGAGGGCCCGGAGACGATTCCTTGGTCCTGCTCCCTCCCCCAATATCGTGCTCCTAGAGGTCACAGGCAGCAACCAGCCCAGCCAAAACCGAAGTCGAGGCCGGAGATGGGGCAAAAACGTGCTATAAAATATGTGAATTCCTAACGATGCTGCCACGGACATATCCGTTCCCGGCATGTTTGGCAAAAGGTTCTCGACATTGAAATTCCGTTTGCAAGTCACCAATGAAGCACCCTGTCCTCTATTGCTCCCCGTACCCTTCTAACAGGGGCACCCTATGCTGAAATATTTGACTTGGCTTGATGGCCATCAATACACAGTCCTCCAGCGAGCATCTACCAGATGTCGTCATCAGATGTCATAAGGGCATGCGGGCGAGTGGCCAGGCAACGAGAGAACATCCGGAAGACGTCCCTTGGTTTCTGTAGCGGGGGCGGCCTCACTTTCCGCGATAACAAATAGTCGATATATCGGCTCTATCTGCTTTACGTCAATCATACAGGGGCTTCTAGGGTACCATCCTGGTGACGGCGGTCCCGAAAACCAGCAGAGCCAGCAAAATCCATGCAGAAGCGCCTCCGGGATGAGCCGTCGGGAAAGCCGCTTAGCCCGGCGGATAATATTTCATCCGGTCGGCGGTAGGAGTGGCAGAGGATCTTCGGGGTTCTTTGAGCTATATAAACAGCCGAAAGGGTCGTCGGTGTCAAGGACAATGAAATATTGTCGGCACGGTGATTTATTCGATTGTTAGACATCCCCCTGTCAGCGGAGGCTCTCAGCACGGCGCCCCAAGATCGGTACAAATTGGTCCCCGATTAATGGCGTCACAGGAGCTGTAGCACGGGGATGTGCCTTAAAAGATACTACCGGCGACATCGGCGAAGACGGTTCTTCTTCTTTCTATTCAAAATTACACTCAAAAGTGATTGGCGTCTGAAGGACAGGAATGCCGTGTCATTATCCAAAACATGGGAAAAACCCAAACTCGTGAACATGAAAGTTTATGTGCGTGAAAACTGGGAACGTGTGATGGAGGTAATTTAAGAAAAAAGTGTCATTTTTGACGTGCGACAATAACTAAACGCTGAGAAATTTACGAAAGAAAGTTACTGGGGTTTTAACGAGCACGTTGTATGTGCTTTTGTATTTTCTCGGGAAGTCGAAAGGAACAGAAGATCTCGACAATCCACGATCTTATCTTAGATCTAAATAAGAGAACAATGTTAATTCAAATTAAGATTCCAAAAAGTTGGTGTAGTTCTGAAAAAATACTTCGTGGAAAGTCTGGCGATTTGTTCATATCCAAGTCTATATCAAGCTTGGGAAAGTTAGAAACAGGAAAAGATTCCAAAATTTCTGACTTAGTACTTTTGAAAATGTTTCTTTAGAAATGATTGATATATTCCATCTTCCCACAGCGCAATTTTTTCAAAATCCCCTAATAATTTCTTACGAAGAGCATCCCATAGAGTTTTACACTTTATTAATGAAGGGTAGCAACGTTTTCGGTATTCAAATCTTCAATTTATAAAATTAAAAATCGAGGGATATTTAAATAACCGGTTGAATAACCAAATAAAGATTAAAGATTTATGAGCACATATATTTTCATATTGGGAACCTCATCTATCCTTGGGCTACTTATTCCAAAATACACCCTTTTTCTACAATTTGAGATACACAAATCGAAAAAAAGTTTAGTTCAATAAATATCGGTGTGATAGCATACGAAGAATTTTCCTTCATCCCATCCAGACCACTATCGCCTTCCTCCTGTAGCTTATGGTGCGGCGATCCTGATGTGGCTCCACCGAGGCTCTTGTGGGGCTCTGGTGTGGCTTTGATGAAGGCCCCAGTGCAAAATGGAATCACTTCGGTTAGCAAACACAAAAGCTGCCAAAAGTTATCATGTTCGGTTAAATTGGCGCGTGGACTATCTGCAAAGTTATTATTGCGCCAACGGCTGATCCTTCGTAAACATTCCTTGTAATCCCCCGCGCGATCCCCGCGCAAACAACCTGCCGAACACACGGGCAATTTTGAATTAATCTCCGCGGTCCGGCTCGCAATTAATTAAGAGCCTAATAAACGACTATTACAGGCTACAGAGTACCCGGCCGGACGTCTGAGTGTTTATTGAAAGTGCACGGGAATCATACGGATCATAACACGTAGTCGGGATCCAGGATGATGAGGCGGAGAGGCCGTATTTCCGGCTATTCTTACCTTCCATGAGGAACCCGACCGCAACTGCGGTTACGCTCCAGTGCCGACCATCGTCCATAATTAAGAGGAAATGTTTGAGCACGCATTAGCTGGTCCGGTAAGGTGCGGTGGTCAGGAAAGGCGTTTGCTGTGTTGCTTTCTATTAATCACGAGCTACCGCAGATATAACCTGCGAATTTTCGGTTCATATGCAAAAAATTTTAAATTTCGTATGATTGAAAAATTTGTTTTTTGTCCTCGATTCTTCAGTAATATTTATTAATTAGCTTATGACCGTTCTCCGTCTGCAATTTAAATACATTTGTTTTCTTATGTAACATCGTAAAATTTATTATATTATTTCGGAGGGAGTAAGCTTTCGAGGGGTGAGAGATTTTTCAAAATCGGATAAATATATTTTAAGATTACCTCGAACAAATTCACAACATGACATTCTCAGAGGCTTTATAAGATTTAGATGCCAAAAGATTGGTTTTTATCATTTTTGAACTCCAGTCTTTATTTTGGACTAAACTGGCGGGTCTTGTAAATGTAATACAATATTTTTAAATGCGTTAACTTGACTTAACCAATCGTTCTACAAAAATCTCTTGTATAAAATTTAGAATAGGTCAAGGTTGATGCTGTAGGTAGTCAAAGTTTTATAGACAGGATATAGCCTAAAACATTGTTTTTGTAATTGTTTTTATACACACAATTAAAAAATAAACGTTGTTGATAAATTTTCTATAATATATTCCATATTTGATCAAGATTTTAGAGTACGATTTTCGATTCCACAAGAAGACCGAATAGGAAAAATTATCTCAATGTAAAATCTAACAAATATAGGATCGAAGAGATTTGAAGATATTTCTGAAAAACAAAATTTCGATTAGATTTTTAGTTTCTAGGTTGCCTTTAATTAAAAAGCATTTAGAAGGTACGTAAAGAGTTATGAATATAATTAAAAAAAAAATTAATTTACTTTAGATAAGATTGACAATGTAAAAAACGAAATTATGAAGGTCCCATAAATGAAAAACCATTCTAGCACATACCTTAATCAATTTTTACCTCATATTTGTTTTGATCGACTTATTTTAGTAATTTTTTAATATACAACCTTTTGAAGCTGAAGCTCATGTTTAGTCAAACAGTTCACTCTTTAAAACAACATGGATAAGCTTAAATGGTTGACTTTAATAGGAGCAAAGCTATAACATTAGTAATAATATGACCTTCAACTCACACGACAATAACATTACTTATCTCCCGAATATTTCTTAAGGTTACAAAAGCTTCAGAAATTCGATGACTCCTTAGATGAAATGTCGAGGATGCCCCAGAGCACATCAAACGTTACTAATGGGTCGAAAGCCTGAAAGCAAAAATTACCCCCTAATTCGACGTAATCCGGCAAATCTAATTTCCCCGATGGGCCATATTTATAAGCACAGCACAGGGAGGGGGAAACCTTTTTTCTTAATTTTCTTTTCGTTTCGCCTTACGTGACATGATTTGGCCATGCTAATGTGGCCGACGTGACATGAGCCTGCGAAATAATGAAACAATTCAGAAACATATTTATGACAAGACCCCCCGTCCTCCTGCCGGCTGAGGGTCTGTTCATCCTGTCCTGAAACTGGTGATATAGTTCCTATCGAGCTCCACCGTGCGACGATCCTGGCACGGCACGGACGATTAGGCGGAACGGAAGCGGAAGGCAGTCAGTCGCTTGTTATTGCCAATGTATTTCTGATTTGAGCAGAATGCTCACCGCAAGGATAATAATTTTCAGGACGATTTAGGTCTAGGGTTCCCGGGAGCCGTCGACTTTCACCCACTTTCCCCTAGCTTTCACCCGTTTCGGGTAATTTTATTTAAATAGCACCGCCACAGCAACACCACCGGCAGCTGTGCCAGCACATACGCGTTCGTTTTCACGGCAGAGGATCCGGTGACGGTGACTCGTTCGTGACTCCTCCGTACCACCGCCACCGATACCATCTGTGACTCTCTCAGCCTTACGTTCTTATGATGATTTATGACCGCGAACGACTTTCTGTTTTATTCCACTTTATTTGGGGCTCAAACAGAGCACCTTATGGGATTTTAAACAATCAAAGACCAGGCTCCTCTGTGGGTGTGGTCGCCGGTAGGGTTTCCCAAAGTTATAACCGGCTATCAGGGTTCTAATATTTTTACTGAACTGCGGAACCTGAAAAATCTTTAATTGTCTTTTTAATTTGCTTTAAGAAGTACTATAATAATCTAGAAAACCTCAAATTTGTGCAAGATGCTCACATTTGCTAAAAGATTGCGCAGCAGCGGCAGTAGTTATAGTTATAGACGTTAGAAGAATCAGAATTAAAGCACTATAAGTGTGAAAAACCACAACAAAACCCAATGGAATTTGGCTTCATTGGTGATTCTACCATGACATTTGCAGTGCTTTATAATAAAAGATATAGATTCGACTTATTGAATTAAAAATTTAGAAATATTTTAGTTCATATCCACCGACTAGGGTCTTCTAAATCCAAAGAAGTACCATCAATTTAAAAATGTATCCATATTTACATGGGATAGAATAAAATTGGTGTATAAAGTGGAAGGCCGTATTTTTGAATTAGAGATTGAAGTCCTATAGAGTTCTATGCTTGGGCCGTTCCTGTACCATTCATGTATTAACAATATTAAACACTCAGTGCAGGGTGGGAAATACGTTGCTTATGCTGACGAAACACTACTCGTGTTTGAAGGAAATATGGATCCTTATTTGGAAACCAAAATTAATCAGGCACTCCACGTCTTTTCTATCTGGAGCTTGGAGGTTAAGCTTACGTTGATATTCTAACGAAAAAACAAAAACGATCTAAATACAAGTATAAAAGTTAAAGGAGCTGAGATTAAAAGAACTCATACGATAAAATAACATTTTTCCCAGTCACATTAAACTATCTCGAAATATTAACAATTTTATTAAAAACTTGAAGGCCTTATAAAGAACCAAGTCTAAGATTGAGTTGAACTATCATAAGAAAATCTTTTCTTCGATGGTACGTGTATTCTATTAGAAAAAGAAAAAAAATTAAATAGTATTCGTTTTTGAGTTTTATAGAGTGCTTTCTTGACTCTATCTTGTGATCGTCGGTTTTATTTTAAAACAAAGTAATTTTTAAAGTTTCCTCTGTTTGGTTTTGTTAAAATTATACAAATTATAATCAAGGATCCATTTTCAGTAAATTTACTGTAGACTCCTTGTAGTCCTCAAGTACCCTTGCATCCACCAGTTCCCATGAAGGTTTGGAAACAAAGGAAAAGTGGCGTCATATTTCAGCAAATATAGTTACAATTTTATAATACTTAATTCGAAAATTTTGAGAAAGAAAACTTTTGCAACATTTTAGTTTTGAGCCTTACAAAATTTAGAAAAAGAATTAGATCCTGCAATTTTCGATCTCATTTCCAAATTGATAATTCAAGTTGATAGTTCAGATGGGCGGATACATAAGGTTCTTAATAAGGGCTTCGTTTTTCCTTCCATATTTATTTAACCTCAAAAATTATATACTAAGGTTAGAATTATTTAGGTGTCCTCGAAAAGAACCTTAAAAACAAATCCCATTCGGTCTCCAAGACACCTTAAATGATGCATCAAAGCAGAATATCGCAGTTTTATGTGAAAATGTTCCAGAAATCCTGCAGCTAGTGAAAACCGGTACCTTCCAAAGTATAAATGGCCCCTTTAAGAAGTATTTGCTTACACGTGGGCAGAGGGATTCCTCCATTGTGTTCCTGGAGCCCACTTTGAAGAGTACTCCACCCGGTCGCTCTTCTAATGGGCAGGTACGAACTGGGTCCACACCCGCCCGCGATTGCTCCTTGTTACACTAAATAACAGCTATGAATGGAACAAAGTTATCTGGGGCGCTCTTATCTCGAATTGCTTTACAATGTTGTGTAGTGAAAATAATGGTGGGAAAAATTGCTGTAATTGTGCAGTTAAATTTACTCGCTTTAATTGAAAAATTTGCATAGAAATTTGAATAAAGATTTCTGCGCTTTCCCCTTCAGTCCTATCAACTTTTAGGCATCCTCGAATTTTTTCAATGGCAGAGTTGTAAAGTAAGAGAACATTATGATGCCTTAAGGGTTTGGGGTGGAGGAAACATAGCAAACCTGTTTGTAGATTGTCTTCATCTGCATATTGATAGCTCTAGAAATCATTTCAATTAGTTTACAAGAAAATTCACCGTCGAGTTATTCAGTGAAATTATCTTAATTGTGCATACAAGTGCACTCGGAGCATTTTCTTGTTGAATAAAGTGGAATGCGAATTGTACTTGGTACTTGTTTTTACAATTATTGCAGGGATAGTCTTTACTGAGACGTCTCCGTACCAATCCTGATCTATTCTTTTTCCGTTTCGGGGACGGATGCAGATCCAGTGAAATTCATAAATGCCATAAAGTGGTAAACATTCACATCCGCACGATGTCCGGGTCACAGGAATGATGAATGAGACCACAATAAAATTCAGTTGACAAAATTCCCGTATCCGCACTTTGATGAGCGCTCACGGCATGTGAGAGGGGACACTGTTCCATAATGGACAAAATAAAAAACTTATAGCCCATTAAAATGATGACCAAATAATTTACGTCGGATCTTGTCGTACTCGTCATGCATTAATTTCAGGTTATCGCTCTTTATTGCCAACCCGATGCCTCACTGAATTTTTATATCGTTCTACCTGTAGTTGGATGAAACGTCGCGCTGCCATATCCCGGATGAGGAGGTGCCACGACGCAGTAATGTTGTTAAATCGTTTCTCGAATTTTATGTCCTATAAAAGTATTCTCGGAACAATGTCCTTTGATTTGTCATTACACGAGAATCTTTTCTTTTCACAACGCGATTATTATTAATGTCTCCTCTTCAGAGTATTTGTTATCGGGTAAAAAAATGGAATTTTATATGATGCACGTTAAAGGGTGGAAAAGAACTCTTAAAATTTGACACCTTCGTAATCAATTTTGTCTTTATCACACAGGAACACAAATGTGCCCTAAAAATGTAATAAAGAGAACAGATTTGTTCCAGTGCCGCCGAAGGATTTATTAATATTTGATAAATATGATACGAAAAGTTTAGATATCTGGAATTAAATTCGTTTAAGTACATTTTACAGGCTTAATGCAGGTTTATATTACTTCAGAAAGTATTTGTTACGTAGAATAAGTGAGAGTGTACTTCTCGCGTGGGGAGTTCCATATCTTCAGAAGAAAAATTATAAAATCTATTTCATATTTTGGCTATTAAATATACTGAAAATATCTATTCAGTTACGTTTCTTTGCTGGTACCTGACTTTTAATATCAGTGAGTCAACTTTCATCCTCTCTGGTTAAAAAACTTGGGAAACAAAAGGATCATTCTTTTTCGCACATTTTAGATGATACCCTAGCGATAGAAGGAATATAAAAAGAAGTGTTCTATTGAAATCTGAGGAAAGCGATACTTTCGGTCTCCTTAATATAGCTTTGTTCATTTTACTTATATTTTGATTCTTGGACCAGGCCTGAGCATAAGATATTTACATAAGCATAAAAATTCTTTGTTGATAACTTCAGTAGTTTTTAAGGAAACATTCGACGAATGAATTAAATCGACGAACCATGAGCTCATATGTGTATCTAAGCTTCTTATAGATTCTAAAAAAAACTTTAACTTGAATGGTTTTCAAAATAAATCGTGGATCTTATAACTTAACAATTTTAAAGTACTACACATTCTTTCTTTTTTTTTTTTTTAAGAAAAATCAACAAGAAAAATGGTGGTGCATTTTTGCGAAAAGTGTTGATAGGGATTTTAGGGTTGGATTTTAAATATATAAAGAAGTTGCCTTTTAGTTGCCATTTTAGTTCTAAGGTTTGATAGATCAGGTAATAAAGCAATCATACAGAATAGAAATAGATAGCACTAGACTAGTAACTTGTGGTTTGAGTAATTAGGCTTAGGATTTTTCAGTTGTCTCTTATACAAGGAGGAACTTTATGGAAATGTAATTCTTTCTTTTTAAAGGTTTATATTTTGTTAATATAAGTATTTTTTTAAACATTTTTAAAAGAAAGCTATAAAAGAATGAGTACTCAATCATATAACTTTAAGAATTAAATATTTGATTTATTTCATTTATCTGTTCAAATAAACTTCGCTGGATTAAATATTATCTCAATTTTTTTTATTCAAGGGCGGCATATGGCCAATTTCTAGGAAAATAGACTATTTACTTTGCTATGACCTTTATATATGTTTTCCCATAACCATGAACTTGTGATTCATATTTTTTCCCTCCTGTGGGTCTCGTGTTTCTTAAACGGAGCCAGTTGAAGGCTACCCGAGCTGCATAGCAAATTACCGCCCATAACCACCGTCCCCTCCAAGTCCAAGAAGTTCTTGAGAGATTGCTTTCATGTTTCTAGATTGTGAAACATTTCAAGGTCTCACATGGAGCGCCAGCCATCGGGTTGCTACCATCTAATGAATTATTAGCCATAGTGTGTCCTTTAAGCACAGCTCTAATGGGCACAATCAGCCGTGAGGAGCGGATGAATCAGTCTAAGGCAATGCAGAGCAATCACACCTCAACACGGTATTATCTGTCTCCAGATGGTGCCGCCGACGCTGTCGTCTCCATCCTAGTCACAAGGAGTCGCCCGGAATCGCTAGTAGGGGTCTCCCGTCGCTTCCGAACAAAAGAGAGCAAATTGAAAGCCCAAGATTAATAGCTAAGACGCTATCTAAATCAGTCGGGAGAACAAAAGGATCCTCGTCCCTGGCCGTGCCCCCACGGCCACATCGAGTTCCTTTGCTGTGCGGTGTGCGTAAGGATCTGCACTCGAGAGATTTAAGACTTTTACTTATCACGTGCAATTAAGACGGGTCGGTCCCGAGGAGTCCCGGCTGAAGGAGCTGGGTGGGCTGGGCTCGCCCCCGGGGGGATCTTCGAGCTCGCTCTTGTTCCGCTCATAATTTATGTACATATTGCCGGCATATCTCTGTTCGGCCGTGATTAATATGTTTACTTCAGCAGCATAAGCCAGTGAAAAGTTTCCCGCACGAGAAAAATTTATTTCATCCGTAACAGCTGCGGCTACGCAAAACCACTCATTTAAATGATTTATCTGCAGCACTGGGGCCGCCTTCGCCCCAGTCCGCTCCTCTGCCTTAGGGGCGCTAAGCGCGCTGATAGACCTTCTTAAGAAAGGATTCTTCTCATAGTCCGCCAGAGCCACGAAAACTGAGGAAACACCAGTAGCACCAGTCCCGCCGGAATCTGCAATAATTTCGGGCCTCATCACACTTTCTTCTCCTATACTCGCAAACACGCGCCGTCTGTCAGTAGGGTACCCTTAGACTTTCTCTCATTTAACCGACCCAGAGCCCATTTTATACCACGCGACCAGGCCCAACGCCAAGAAACCCCATCTCAAACTGACGCCCCATCCGCGGGACTCCCCTGTTTTTACAAAGTGTGGATATAAATTTTGATCCAACGGTCATGTTTAAGTAATGAACCTTCAAAAGGAGTGGAAACAATGAAAAATTCACTCTGCGCCCTTTCCTTTAAGAAGGTCAACGGTTTTTATTGTAATGGACACTTGCGCGCGATCCCCCGCCAAAAAAGAAGAAATAGGCCTAAAACTGTTTTGTCTCTAAATTTTTTATTAAAGGCCGACGTAAAGATGAAGGATGATGGTACTAGGGGTTCCGACGACTCGTCCGCCACCATCACCACTACCATAGTCTGTCGGTATGAATTTTTATCAGAAGACTTAGAAAGGAAAAAGGGTATCTTAAGAAATCCCAAAGGTTGGAATGTGGACTGGGACCGGGTAAGGGAAGCAGCGATTTTTGGGGGTTGTGATTACCCTAAAACGCCTTGGGGACTTCACAAATCGTAGCCCAGGGCCATTTTCTGCACATTTAATTACTCTAGTGCTCCTCTGAGAAATGGCCCTAAATTTTCGGGCACCTGAACCAAATATACTCCCTATTCTTGGAAAAAAATTTTTTCATACGATCGAATTTGGTGGAAAAGGAAAACTAAATAAGTAAAAAAGGAGGAGAAATAAGAGGAAAAAATTCTTTTCGAATCTACCAAGGTCCAATCCACCACGAATCCCTTCGAAATAAATGTTCGTTCAAAGTTCCCCAACCGGAGTAGTGTAAAATGCCACCCAAACCGGCAGACGTATCCTACAGGAACTCTATTTTTTGGTCACACTTAGTGAACTTTTATCTTTATCTAAATTCACATGTAATCCTTATTTACAGTTCCAGCAAATAAAATAGGGACTCCGAGTGACCTTTTGTGACCGATGACGAGACTCCATCTCCACCATCGTCGTCGTTGTCGTAGGATTGGCCCCTTCAACGCCTCTCATTACTCACAGCGTTCGAAGGACGATCGGCTCATCCTGATTTTTTCGAGATTTATTTAGTTCGAATCCTTCGATCAATCAGAGCTCTGTTCGCCATTACTTTCAGCTTAAAGGTTCCCAGGGCTCTCAACTGGCACCAGTAATGGTTGAGATTTTTTCCTTGCAGCCGATAATAAGCCACCGTCGTGCGTCCCAAACCAGCCTCATCCCCATCCAGACTTTTATTCTAATTCCTCAACGGACGGCGGCGTTCCATTTTCGAGGACTTTGTTTCTACGGGTTCTCCCCGATTCTTTACCATTTAAAAATTGTTTCAGACCTTTGTGGTCTTTCATCTAAACGGCACTAATTAATTTTTAATAACAGAAACCTCTAGGACACAGATCTAGGACGGATAAGTTAATATTTCCTGAAATTAGGACTGGCTGGTTGGATGTAGATGGCATGGCGGGCGTGGGAGTGATGGCTCGTTCCCTACGCCGCTCAACGAAAGGACTTGGAAGATACGGACGAAAGGCGTCCCGAACCCTTTTGCAATTAATTAATTAAATGAGGGTAATCAGATTTCGACTTGTGGCTGAAAAGATTTCCCAGGAGTTAAGAAGCGATGAAATGTTTACTTACGCGAGAACTTTAAATTGGGATTAGGATCTGGGGCGGCCCGGGATTACATTGGAACAACATTGCACACTGCTCCCGGGATATGGGAAGTCATAACTTGCCTCTGTCGACGTGTAAATATTTGTTCACGCAGTCCGTGCCGAGGTTGAATTTCGTTAAAAGCAAGACTTCCTTTTTCCCTCCCCTTCCCCGGAAAGATGATGAAGAAGAAGCAATTCGATTGCGAGAAAATATACAAAAAAAAATTTATAAAGACAAAAGTTGGCATTGGGATTATATAGATGAATTATGCAGGAGGTACTGACGCGAATGTCCTGCTATATTAAAAAGTTAAAAACTCAAAGTGATGGTCCACATATTGTACCCTGTGTAAACTTCAACTGGGCCCAGTTTTTATATCCATAATTCATCCAAAATAAGAAATAATTCTTCTGAGATATTTTTAAAACTTGTAATTACGCTTCGGCTGCGAAAAAACAAAACTGAAACTTTCTATTTTTATTGAAATTGGCCGATGAATTATTAGAATAATCAAAGAGACACAATTCTGCAGCAATTCTGTAAATAGGTTTATAAATTGATTTATCTATCAAAGATATTTAATTAAAGGCACTCGATTTTAATGAGTCCGAATTAATTGGACCTTCAAAAGTACGACGAAATTAAATATTTTGCCTGTGTAAGTAAAAATAAGATTTACTGAATTTTTAAATGTAAAACTACAATTATCAGCTAATCTGTGTAGATATTTTACACTTTCTTGCCAGTTAATTTTTAAAATTGATTTATAAAATCGTGAGAATGAGTGAAAATTACGCTATTTTTGGGATATAAGTCAGACTTTTCTAGAAGGTTACTTATATAATTTATGTAAGTAATAAACTTTAAGCACATATTTTATTTCTCTTCTTTTTTTCATATTTTTATTTTTTCCCTAATTACTCAATTCTGTTTCTTTTGTTTTAATTTTTATGCCTATTCAAATAGTCTCCATTTATTCTGAAAGTTTGAAAATTGTTACAGGAAGTGCATTTAATGTATATTTTTAATGTTCTTTTCCAAACGTTTTAAATGAGAACGACTCAATTTCATTATTTTCTAGACGTTGGATGTTAATTCACTCTTGAATATAAAACAAGTATAAACAATATACGAATTTGAATAAAAGTTCTTACTGATTTTGATAGCATTCCACGTCAAGTTAATTTTCTTCAAGAATTGCTAAAACAAAGTTATTTTTGAGCGTAGAGGGTTTACTTACAAAACAAAAATTCTTAAAGAATAATTCATAAAGTCCATCAGAACGATAAATTCTGAATAAATAATTATAAGACACAGAAGGCAGCTTGAAGTGTCTCGAAAGCCAAGGAAATGTACCCTAAGCTCTGTTGGGTTCCACAATAAGCTGGAAGAGGAGATTCTCCATGAGGAGGCAATTTGTTCGCCTTTTAACTTTGTAAGTCTTGTGGCAGATAAGAGTCGGGAAAAAAGAAAAAAATTAACATTCACGTTAGGTGTTGTCCTTGAGGAGAAGAGGGCACTTAGCAAGACCATGCGAAAATTTATGCCCTTTTCGCGCACTCACAACTTCGATAGTACTTTTCATCCGCGTGCTGTAACTTACTGTGAATCTTTAAAGGGTTTTCTCGCAGGAATTTTGTACTTTCTTTTTTTCTTTGCGTTTTCCGGGAAAAAATTGTTCTGAAAATTCCTAGCAATGACACTTAGCACGCGGGATAAGGACCAAGTAGCGCCACTTTCGGGAGCCTCTTAAGATCTACTTCGCATTAATTTGACAAACATCAAGAGCAGATTTTGCTTGTGTCCTAGAGTAGCTCGGGAACAGGGCGGGGCTATCCCATATCTTCACAATGACTAGGAGGATGAGCCCAAAAGTTTATTGCCGTAAGTTTTTTAGCGCGTCGTATGCCGCTCGTTTCCTTACAGGATTTCGAAGGGCTGCTGAAGAAAAGCATCTATCAACGGGGAGCCAGGAAGGATTGTAGCAGTTGTAGATAAATTACCAGCTTTATCCATTTATAGCCTTCTACCTCGATTGAATCCATTCGCTTCGGCTTTTGCAGGATTTTTCAATAGTGTTCTCTCCCTTCTGTATAAAGTCTAAGGTATTCAGAAGTCCTGTACGAGTTTGCAGGAAGTTTTCAAAGGGCCGAGACGCGTGTGTGTGACCCTAAAAGGTGCGGTGTATTAGGGGACCGGGAGCTCATGTCGGGGATAACAGGGATACTGCACAAGAACTCAGATAGACTATTAAGGGATGCCTGTGGGAAACAAGTGCATTTCTCGACAGGGCGGCAAGCGGATTTTCAGGGCTTTCGTCTTATGCGTAAATGGGCTTTAAAGATGAATGAATAGCAACTTGTGCCACCGTGGATCTGTCATCATCTGCCTGCAAAAGATTTTATCCCTTAAAACCCTATTCAACACGCTCTAGAGTTCTGGCGCATAACAGATTAAATGGGATGATTAAAATTACTATAAAACGGGCGGCTTTTGTGCAACTGAAAACGGTGTCCTTTTGTCAAGGAGAAAAAAAATCTGAAGAAGAATAGATTGTGTGTAGTATACAACGTCCTTTTCTGAATCTTTTGATGGCAACTGACAAAAACAAAAGGACTTTGTATACCATGCTTTTAAGAAAAAATTTTTTTTTCTGAAAGTGGAATTGAGTTTCAAATCTGGATTATAAAAAAGGTGTATTTGTGGTATGTTCTAAAGGTATTGAATTTTGATGTTTTGTATAATTAAAATATAAAACAAATATACTAAAAATCTTACTCCTTCTATTTTATCTAGGATACACCAATAATTTCTATTCCCAGCTCATAACTCAACTGGGTTGACTAATTTCTCAAAATCAGCAAAATGTCTTCCCCGTTCCAACTTTGCGCACACCAGCGATAAAAGTAATTTAAGGTGTCCTCCCGAAAGGCACGACAAAAGACTATTTCTGTGCGAAAACCCATTCAGACCCCACATTCAATGGCTCCACCCGTACGACCTCAGCCTTAAGCCACCGTGCCACCCGCAACATTAGTTCCACCAGCTAGATGAGTTATGAAGTCGCCTTGGAAGTGCTCGGGGCAATTCCTCGTCTCTCCCGGGATAAAAACTAATATCATAATTTCCGTTCAGTTCCTTTCATTGGTTTATTATAATTCGCCCGCAGCAGCTCAACCATTCCGTCGTACAATTTAAGTTGGCAGCGACGAAGAAGACGTTGCCGAAGACGATGACGGAGACGCTGATGGTATAGCTAAATTCGATTGTCGATAGAAAAGTGTTCTAGTCTCAAAATAGTGTTCAGGGGAATCCGTCGAAGTAGATGCATAGCTCACCTGGTCGTATTAGGGTATATTAGCAGAAGTGACAGGAAATCATTCGAATCATATCGTTTCTACGAATTCAAATGATTGAGAACTACTATTATCGATGCGGAATATGGCGGTTGGTGAAACTGTGCCATACGAATGATTCACTGCCATATTCATTGCCTATTTGCCATAGTTGTACACTCTGTACCTCTAGAACACCGCCTGAACCATACATAGGTATGTTCTCAGGCCTACTCCTTTACCTCCTCCTTGACTCAGCATGGAATGTCGCGTGCGCCCGGAGAATTTCTAATCGCCTAAATATAACGACCGGCAACAACCACTTTTTTCAAGGCGACGCTACTGGTGCTGAGACGGCGTCGTCGACGGTGCAGACGGCGGACAAGAAGACGAAAGAGACGTTGCCATATGGTGGTGGTCGGACTGGGTACGTATAGCAAACAAGACGTATTTGCGCACTTTGCCAGCTATCAAGGAATTACGACGACCTAGGACAAGGACCCACCCCCGGCACCAACAGCGGCCTGCTATTCTGCCGGGTACGAGACGACATTAGTGTTCATTTACATTTTTTATGATGTTTTCCCTGCTCATTTTGTTTCCTTACATAATTCTTACGTGTTCGCACTGTTTTCGAACAGTTCAAGGAGGGAACAATCGACAGAATTTTTTTTTTCCTTTTCCCTTTTTTCCCAGGATAAATGGGTAGAAGTCTTCTGATGGTGTCGCAGACAATTCTTGAAATCTTATACATTAGTATTTTTTGTTTTTGTTTGACCTTGTGCATCTTCTCAAACAAGAAATTGTATCATATTTTATAGATAAAAATAGGACTTCTTCAAGTAGCAAGTTAATAGCCGTTTTTTTTCTTTAAATTTATAGTTTTTTTTCGTATAAATACTTACACTACCTGGATTGTTGCTTGAAGCGTGTTTTTTAATGGATTTTCAGTTATTTTGAATTGATATAAAAGTATTTTTAATAACAAGCAACGTATAATGCCATTTTCGAGACATCTTATATAAGATTTGTGCTTTAACGTTAGAATTTTGAGAATTTTTTTACTATCAAAACAACATCTTAAATAGTTTAATTTTAAATTTGATAGAATAATTCAAATTCGAGATTCTTAAAAAAGAATGTTTCGAAAGATAGAGTAGATATTTACAGGCAATTAATTAAAGACACAGTTTTTCAAAAACTATGGGAAATTTTTTGTTACACATAAAAAATTCAGTATGTCACAGTACGTATTAATAATAATCATTAATCGTATTTAATAAGTCTCATTATGGTTATAAAAATGAATTTAGAAATACTGAATAAAGGCACAATAGCGATTTAATCCTCAGCTACATTTGCTAAAATTTCGTCACGCAACTACATCCGTGGGGTGCGTTTGTACTCCGAGCTAAATTTATAATTTTTAATAACATTTTTTTTATAATATGTTTTCATTTTTTACGTAATGGATAGATGAAACCAATTAAAATTTTAAATAATTAAAACAAAACTTTTTTATACCTAAACGACAGCAAAGTTAATTTTTTATTTGTAAAAATATGAACGTTTGCACCCTGCTAGTGTAGCTAAGGGTTAAAAAGGTACTAAGGGATATCTCACACAAATTTTATTCAACAGTGCCGAGAACGATAATTCGCTTGTTTTTTCAGTCATTAAAAGTGTAACTCAGAATTTGTAGCTTATTAATTAGCTTAAAATTTAATAAATATAGTTGTTTTGCTTTTAAAAAAATTTTGGAACTTTGGGTAAGACAAACTTATTTTTTCTCTGTAGTGAATAGGAAAAATAAAAATATGATCCTTTAATTTTCGTGTACTGTTTAAATAATGTTAATGTCTTTCACTTTTTTTAAAGTTCATTAAGAGGACAAATTATTACTAAATAAATTATATAATAAAATCGATAAGAAAGAAAAGGTTTTTAAGATTTTTACTTTTGTGTTTCTTAGATACCTGTCTTTTTACTTTACTATAAGACTTTTTTTGTGTTTTTTTCTAATGTACTTAATTATATCGAAGACGCTATATTTGTCCGATTTTTTGAATATATCTTCAAGAAAACATAACTATCTGATTGACAACACATTCGCCTAGATAAAAACATCGTGTATTATTTGAATAAAGTCCAACAATCTTCCCATATGTGAATGGCTACGGTTCTTTTATTTTTTAGAGCCGTCACCCTGGGTGGTCATTGAGCGGAAAACCCCAATAGAGCTGTCGATATGATCAAAGACTTGTTACACATAGAAAGGAGCACACCATGCCTAAGAGCAACCTAAATAAAAAGAAAAATCAGTATGCAGCAGTCCCTCGGCTAGGGATCGATGAGCAACTGCCAAGGATGGAATCAATTTGCCCGGAAATTTATCAACCCGAAGTGCCCTCAAAAAATCCCCAATTATTAAAACAAATCCCTTCTAATCGGATTTGCTAGAGAGTCTTGCTTCATCTAAGCAAGCTCGATTTTGTAGTCTATAAAAATCTCGTTGGAGCAGCGATGGTTTATTGTATGGTTTCCAATAAATTCCTCCGTCGGTCTAAAACAAAAAAAAATTTTCCCAAGCTGTGTGATAACGAAGAATTTTCTTATGGCAGCAATCACTCTAGTAGCTGCAGAACATCTTCCAGGAGTATTTGAGTGGGCCATCATCCCGTCATCCAGAGAACCTAGCCGATGGGAGTAAGTAACAGCATCTTGCACCGCACCATTTCCCTTTTTGACCCATACAGCTAATCCCTCATTAATCTGGATTCTTGGAAAATGAATAGCAGCCAGCTAACGTAGAGAACGAGATTAGTATCCGGGAGTATCCGGGAATATCTGGGAGAGTGGAGTGTTTTGCTGGGAGCCTGCTAACGTTTTGTACCTTCTTCGTTTTTTGGGGGACCAGTTCGTATGTTGCTTGTCAGTTATTTCAAATTACACGGTTTAAGGGTTAACGTTGAACAGAAGGGAGGCGGATGGGTTCGTACCCGGGTTAGGTACGTTAAGGGATTGTAGGCTTAGCGGGACGGAATGGGTGAGCTACTTAGGAAATATCACGGCAAAGTGTGCTCTAATGAAATAAGGTTACCCGCCCCCGGGAAAGTTTTCTGGATAAGAGATGGAGAAACATTTAAGTGGATTCAGACGTAGAAAGAGTTTTTAAGCAACTTTTTTTTTTTTTTTGGCGTGCTCAAATGTAAACCAGTGAATATATAGAGGTATAGACGGAGGGATTAGGTAGAAAAATTAAATTAAAGAGGATTTCTGCTTCTGTGTGCAGAGTAAGAGGATCCTCATATGCTTTTGGGAATTATTATTGGATCCGTTTTGAAATTTGGGTTTATTTTAAACGGGCAGCTCTAAGAGCTCTTTTATGTTTTGAGTTGACAGTGGATAATGGAAAAATGTACCAGTTCGAGAGTTTGGTTTCAAAGACCTCCTTTGCAAAAGAAATGTGTAATGAAATTTCAGTTCGTTCTGTAGTACTTTTTAAAACTCCATAGTTCAAGTTGTATCATATGTGGAAAAAATGTTCCCAAATCTTGAACATATACAAAATATTCAACAAGATTCTGGATTTGTCACATTGGTTATAGGGATATAAAGAATCAAATGCTTTTAAACATTTCTTATAAAGACATTTTCGACCCTATTGGAGTTGGGATTAGGTAGGAATACATAAACCTATACTTATAATAATGGGCGTGTTACTGTACACTGAAAATATTTTTGATAATTATATTATATACTAATTTTTCTGCTGGATTCGACTGGTATTTCTTGCCTTCACTTTTCCTATAATAAAAATTATGCTGGGTTTAAAGTCAACTCAAAAAATTTCCCCTATTCTTGAAAACTGCACTTGATCTTCATGTGTACTTGAGTTCTCCTATAAAAAAAAAAAATCTTTGAGCACCTTATCTACCAGCGAACATCAGTTGATTTCTCTCGGCGTATGGTCTTAAGTGCATTCTACCATTTATTCAATTGTTTCCTAACCTCCTCAATAAAAGTCAGAAACACCGCGGCGGAATTCAATTGCATATATTTTCTAGAGTCTCTGTGTCTATGCCCGTCGGTACCCCCTCAGTGTTTTGCCCTATATGAGGTCCTCTAAGCTCTGGATCTGGTGTTCAGAAGACGGAAATCGTCTGACCTGGAAGTAAGTGGATACAATTCACCTGGTGAAGTTCACCTTCACCATACGAAACTAGGTTTCATAGGGCAGAGTCCTATAGATCTTGACGGGGCAGATGAAAGCGTTCGAGAACCTCATATCGTAGTTGGGTGCCCATTTTCAATTTTTGAGAGAATTTTAAATAAATTGAATTCTTTGGAGCGCTTTTCACCTCCTCCACTTCTCTCTTCTTCAATGGAAGGGTTTGTTTACAAGAACCGAAGGTCGGGATTTCGGAAATTCCCCTACCCTCGTTTATCTAGTGAGTCCCAGGAACATCCAGTTTGACTTATGCGACATTTTGTGGTACCGGGTTCTGAAGCGAATGGTATACAAATCGAAAATCAATTCAAGTAGATGACTCCCTCCTTGAAGGGTTTAATAGTTGCCGGGTCTTAATCGGGTGTGATATACCCTACATTGTGGCAAATATTTGCCCAGGCCCCAGATATTAATCGGTCTCTAGGTGCACTCTAGGTTTCCTTCTCGAATCGAATCCGGGTCGAATTTATTTATCCAGAAGCTGTTCAAGTGTCGGAGGTGGTATGGTGGGGATAAAGATAGCAAACATACATTCGACTGAGCAAATCGTGTATATATTGGTCCTAGTAATAAGATTATTCTGGGAAGACACGGTCATATGGTGGGCTCCTCGCCTGGTCTTCTATTAATCTAATGCATTCCCAGTTCTCAACTATGCGAACCGGATGAGGGTCTAAATTGGATGATAATTCCTGCACTTCCTGGGGGTGAAGAGTGTTGCTAAAGACGTAGCCTTCATACCAATAGTGCGTACTTCCGAAAATTTAGTATTATGAAAATCTTCATATATCGATTCCATAGAAAGCTCAATGGAACCTTTCTAGATGGACTAAAATCATTAAAATTAATTTTAATTAAATGAAAACATCCCTCAAGTAAAAGTAAAAAAATGACTTAATTTAATTTAAGCTAATTAGTTTTTTATAAGAATAAAATGTCCTGAAGAAATAATTTTAAAAAAAATGTTGAAAAAAAGTTCACGTTGTGATATTTTTGGGAAAAATGTAAAATATAAATTGCTTTTAAAATGTATACACTCTTAAGAATAGGTTTATAAAATTTAATGTTAAAATTCTTTACAAGGATAATTTTAATATCGTTTTCCTTAAAAAGACTTTTTTCCATTGGTCACAATAGTCGAATTACAAATAAAATTATTTCCCAAAATTTTCTTAATCTAATCTTAAAAGGGAGATTAGTGTAAAGTTGAATCGCTTCAATTGATAAATGTTAATTTAAATCCTAATTGTTTTTATCAATGCAATAGGCAAATCGTCTTTAGTCCAAAATTATTGTTATTTATGCAAAGATTAATACTTCGAACTTTAAAGTTTGCAAGGCGATTTCTAGAGAATTAATGAACCAAGTGAGGGTGCATTGAAAAGAAAAATTAGTATGAGTTTGTTTCATTTCGTTAGGCCACTTTGTGGAAACTATGGGATAAGATTTAAAGCTACCTTTAAAGGTGCAGGAACTTTCCTTGATTTCAGATGAACCAGACCTGAGATTTCGAGTTGATTTTGACGACTGAACTGTTAAAAGAAGATTTTCACTTGGCTGGTATTAACTTCGTAGCTAATTTTTAAAATAAAATTTGAATAAAACTAGTTCAATTTGGGCAAAATCATGTCTGATTTACGATCTCCTTCTATTTTATTGATTTATTAAAGATAATTCAAAACAAAGAATAATTAAATCTTGCAATTGCTACAATATAGGCAATTTTGCTCTAAAAACCCACAGCATAAATGGAAAAATTTTATTACAGACTTCGACTGTAGCACTGGTAATTAATGAATTCGGCTGACTTTAAGACACGTTCGAACTTATTGCCAGTACCTTTTGTCAGGTAACCAGTTAAACATATTAATATTTATCAATCACCAAGGATAGTACAAAGTCACATCTCATTTTAAAAATTACAGAAAAAAAGACATGCCATCATATCCGACATTAAGCTATGTTAATAATATTAAACCTGTTCAAAAGAGTTTTCCTTTTTAATATCTGCACCTGTTCGAGCATAATTACCCCATATGTGTACGGTTGCAAAAGCAAGTAGAAATTTTAATTAAACTCTTCAGAGAAAAAAAAAATTAATAAATCTTTAGTGGGACGGAATTCATCGAACTTGTGGTGAAAACCGAGTTTTACATTGAAAATTCATTAAAACCGATTTTACGGTGTAAAAACTCCCGAACGGTGGCGGCGGGTGTCTTTTTCTTGTTGGAGGTAGCCCGTGGAAATCTCAAAATTCGAGTTTATATCATAGGAAAAAATGGGAGCATTTAACTGGGAATCATGGCGCCAAGGGGGTTGGAATTCGTGCCGTGCCGCCGCTCGCATCATCCGCAGCGAAAAGTTATTTTAAACTTCGGAGGTTTTAGGGAGCTTATTAGGGGCGACATATGCTCCGAATTGCACGGATCGCTTTAAATTTGAACGCCTGGTGGACTTCTAGCCCGGGCCGGGATGGCTGGTTCTGGGCTGGTGAACCAGCCGGGCTGGGCTGGCAATATCCAACCGTTGGAGATTATTACATAAACTTTTGCCGGGTAGCATAACAAATGGCAATGTTCGGGAAATTTATGTTTATACGCACAGTTGAGGTTTTAATGGCTGCTGGCTTTTTGGTATTAAAACACGTGTTGTTCCCGCGCTCTCCGCGAGTACACCCGCCGCCATACTCCTTAAAATATGGAAAATTTTATATTTATTATCTGAGATGGATCCGGGCCCTGTTCCGAGCTACTTATCACGACGAATTGCGCACACAATGTGGCCTGGCTTTATGGCGATTTTATTCGGAACGCGCGGTGAACGCGATTCGGATTAGGAGTTTTGCCGCGATTTATATCACTCAAATATACCATCATGTTATATACCGAGCACTATGCCTTCCGGGAACGGATTTTTCCCGGAATTCTTCACCAAACGGATATTAAATCTGGGCAAAATTTTGGCGGGCTCGTACATTGATGTATGTAGGTTGAAGCGGTGGGAGAAATAATCGGAAAATTTTCCAGTAAATTGAACACGTATCACAAATACCACATTTTGGACTTTTTGAGCGAAATTCGACAGTGCGGCTGGTGGAATTGAACGATTGTTCGTAACGGGAATAGAAATCGGTATATACCTGCAAAGAATGCACCAGGTATGGACGATTGGTCAAATTCATCAGAATAAAGCCATTTACGAACGTCATAATCAAATGACTTAAATGGACTGATACGAATCCGAAATTCATGCAACGTAGTCGCAATATTTGTAATTTCACTCTTAGCTCCCTGGCATACAATCGACTGTAGTTGCGGGTTATAAAGCAAAGTAGTGATCTGTGCGTAGATACCTTTTCTAATAATATACAAAAATTTTCCTTGACCACTTTTTAGTACTTATGGGAAGAAACGTTGAAAAAATTTTGTTGGAATACGTTTTAACGCGAAAATTGAATTTTTAATTTACATAATTAACACCAAGTTGACGTAATGAAGGCAGCACCATTTTACCAAAATTTTTAAAATTGTTTCATCATATTAAGATTTCAATAAAAAACTAATTTTGGAAAATATGCTGTTTCATGGTCACTTTTTTCAAGTTTTCTTTTGATAAGATAAGTTCAGGTTTAGACATTTTCGATTCATTTCTGGCAAATTGTGGTCATCGAATTTCAAAACATACTTTTGAAAATAACGTGTTTGCTATTTAAAGTTCAGTTGTTCTGTACAAACACACATTTATACATATCCACACATTTTTTTAAATAATATCTAAGGAATTTTTTAAACAGTTTATGTAAGAAACTACAAAATCGATTTTTTTCTGGGTACAAAATGCGAGAACACGTCCAAGACTTTCCTAATATGAATTGAAAATGTATATAACAATTACCATTTTATTTTATTTTTGTTTACTATTTAATTACTAAACTCTATGTCAAATTTAGGTGTTAAATTCGACCTCTTTCTTTGTTGATATAAAAACAATGTAAATTTTTACGTTAAGTTTGTAAATTAAAAATTAATCGTAATATGTTGAGTAGACACCACATATAAAGAAAACTATAAAAATTAATTTATTCGAGAAAAATAAAAAATTTCGTAGATTATTTCAGAAGTAAAGATTAATTATAATTGTAAAATAAAATAAATAGAAAATTTCTACTAAATTGCCAATAATTTTAAACTCAGTTTTACTTAAAAAGAAGGTTTTCAGTTTCAGGTATCCAAGGACTTTGGTTTTATAATAAATACCGCGAAAAGGGTACTGTCGATCAAATTGGGATGAGAGCCTTCAGAGGATACTTCGCCTTTGAAACGTAAATGGAAGGGAAATAAATCCATCGAATACTCTTTTGGAAGGTCCAACAATTATTTTTAAGAATGATCCTTATAGTTTTGGCCTTTGTCAATACTGTACTACGGTCAAATAACATTTCAATAGCTTCTAGAGTGTAGAGGTTAAACCAAACTGGTATAATTATCTGCACTTTTGTGTTTGAGGCAATAATCTATATTCTCTTAGAAACCACTTGTACAAATAGTTTCTAATTAATTATAGTGAAGTGAACTGTGCCTGTATTACGTGACTAGGTAATTATACTATCGCCGCTGTTGATTAACTATTGTTGTGCATTATTGAATTTCACCCTTGAAGAAGTTTAGCAGTCCTAGTTATGTTTCCTTTCCAGTGTGTTCCTATTAACTCTATCTTCAAAGTACTGGCTTCTTCATCCGTGAAAATGCCTTCCGGGCTTTTAATTAAATATAAGGAAAACAGTACCATTCCTGTGGGAAACAATAACGTCCAGAATTGCTCCTCATTCGATAACTGAACCATTTCCAAGATATGGATATGGATGAAAATTTCATGCAACACTAGGCACCTATGCACCTCCAACCTACATCCGGGAATGGGTTGCGTATTAGGGTTAAGAAATCATCACAATTCGCAATCATGTAATTAATTACTCGAAACCAAATGCCACACAACAGCCAAACACCTGATCCCTTTATTGTTGGACGCACCAAGTGGAGGCTTATGGCATCGGAGTAATTAATTGAGGATGCTATCATACGTTGTGGCTCCAAAGACTTTCTGTAAATGCCGTCTAACTTGGCTTAGCCTCAGGTATTGTTATTGCCGAATGCTCTTTGGCTTAATTACTGAAGTTCTCAATGTCGCCCCATTAGGCTGTCACTAATAGACACAAACCGTTTCATGTGTACTTTCTTGGATAAATGAAAGTACGCATGCAGGTAAGCACCTGATAATTATCCCAAGTCGGTCTGGATAGCACTTGTGATAAATCACTGTACGCGATATTTTCAACTGACTCCTTCTATTTCATCGTACTGCCGAAACCAACATTTGGTTATTTTAAATGTCTAGAGAAATATGAGTCTTTTTCTTAGACTACACCTTTAGGTCCTTTCAAATGAATCAATAACTGAAAAAATAATAATATTAGAAAACTCTGCTTTAACAGTAACATTTTTAATAAATACTTTCTTATAGCAATATATACTTACAAATATAAAGATCTTCAAGCAAAAAATAAAAAGAAAAGAACATTGTTGATATTTGTTTTATTTACTCTTAGAAACATGAATATTATTAAATACATATTATTTTAGATTATTATCAGTCTATATAACTTTGTTACTTTATAAAAGTAAACCTTTCCTTCGAAGACGTTGCTAGATTCTTAGAAATATGCTTGGAAAGTATGAATTGTACGCTGTACACTGTTTAAAATCAAAATTATTAACTTTTAAGAAATTAAGCACGTTCTTGGAATAAACAAAGAACGGATTTACCGGAGCTGAAGAAATCGTTTCATAAAAAGGTTATAATAAGGTAGACGATTTTGTTTTTAGTCAAGTTTAATTTTGCGAACAAATTAAATTTGAAGTAGTTGTGCAAAGCCTTTTTTTATACACGGCAACTAGAACCATTTAAAATTTCTTCAAACAATTTTCGAGATATTGTTGAATCCCAAAATAATTTTGGTTATATTACAAAGTCAGACGATTTTCGAAATTTCACATATACTTCCGTTTTCACCTTTTCCAGAACAGACCTTCAGATGTAAAAACAGCCAAGAGCGAGTTATTTGGAAATTTCAAAGAATTTTTTTCTCAAAGTCGTTCCCTGTAAAAACGAACCAAAAATAAAAGGTGAAAAATTTAGGGAGAGTCCGGAAAAATTTTGTACAAAGTCTATAAAGCAGCAGCTCGATGGCATGCTTTGTGCAGGATAGGGTTACAACGACGAAATTCTATTTTCAAGTCGTGTGACTAGCGCCAATGAAAAAGGTTACCACCATTGGAAATTGTTCATTGCATGATTCCAGCACTTTTTGTGCTCTGTTACGTGAAATTCGATGAAAATATGAGCCAGTGTTTAAATTTTTTTTATGTGTAGATTTGAGTCGGATAGAGTTGATTTCGTAACCTCACGGCGCCTGAAATCATTCCTCTTCGTAAGTCGTACTCCTAAGTCAAGTAGCTCAGTGACTAGCTCATATTTTAAGATTTTCTGTTTATTTATAAAACCATATTATAAATTAAAATCCCCAATTGAACTACTTAAACTAGGTTAAATAAATCTATTTCAAAATTAAAATTATATAAAATTTATTACTTTGAAAGTAGGTCTACATAAATATACACTTTAATTTGTATTTTATGTTTAATTGATAAAATTGTTGTGTTTGATATTACTAAAAAGTATAATTTTCCTGCAAACTGTTTTATTTGATATACAAAGTTTCATTATTTAAAAAATGTTAATACTCATAAAAAGCACGCAAAATCTGCTTATTATTAAAAAATGTCTTAAAGAAATAATACCAAAACAATCCAAACAAAAGTCCGATATTTTTAAAGAAAAACATACTTTAGAAATATTAAGAGAAATTTTGAATTATCATCAAATTTAGTACAAAATTGAAAGAACCTATACAAAATGAGAAGGTAATGAGAATTTTGAGATATCGAGGCTGGTAGTCCAAAAGTTAAATTTATTCTTTTTTTGTGCTTATAATCGAAATTTGGTCTAGACTTTGCTCGTTCGGTATGTGCAAATATCCCCAAGAGTAGCCTCATTTTTATATTTATATAATATTTAGAAATTTTAGAAAATTAAAGAGTAATCAGAATACAATCCGTCGACGGTTCACATCTTCGATCTATAGAATCATTTCATATAAGTTCAACAAGTTGCTTCAAGAAATAAAGAAATTCCTTACAAATATTGCGTCATAGGGTGTGTTTAAATTAATATACCAATTTCTTCGTGTTTTCAAAAGTCAAATTGTGTCCTTAAACAGAGCATTTATGGGATATTCTAGGGAATTGATTGGTATACGTTGAAATATGATTTTACGCAATGCCTTGTACAAATATTCCAATTTCTAAGTATTTTCTCTTTGACCTCGGGCATTTGGAGCAACTCAATTTTCCACGTAATTTTTGAATAGCCTCCTAAAATATTTCACGTATGATTTTCGATCATCCAGAAGGACACGAGATCTCATTAACACTCCTCGAGGGAACTTTGAATTGCACTTAATGCAATTTCCGTTAACTTGTGGTGTCAATTAGAGCTCCGTGCTTTCACAGGGGGTCACATTGCCATTCATGGCAGCAATCTGTGCAAATTTAACTTTTTTCTCACGAAAGTTTAATTCTATCATAAAGTTTATAACTGCGAGAATGTGTCAATACCGCGCTGGTTTTTCATTAAAACCAATTTCTTCGCAAGTTGTAGCGCAAGTTACCGGGAATGCAATGGAGACGCAATGATATGCAAACAGGAGCGAGTCTTTCACTGCTCGCCTATCCCAGCGGGACCACGGAACGGCAACGCGCGGGGACGTTCGTCGGTTCGGTTCTCTCCTGCACCAGGGAAAGCATCGAGGGCAATAAAACTTTCTAACGAAATTCCCGGCAAGTTGCCTGTGTAAAAAATGCATGAGGTAAGTGGCTGGCTGTACCCAAGTTGGAAATTAGCTGTCAGAGTAATCCCCGCCTTTCGCGGGTCTTATGGAATAATTCCACCTGATGAAAATAAGTTTCACGTGGTTATTTAACGCTTGATTGGCCTTGGAACGTTCAAGACCCTTTTTCTGTGCTGACAACGTTCGAGCTCTACTTCGCGAGCTCGTGCCACGAGCGATTTGGAAAGCTGATTTTTTTAAACTGAAACGCTTCCTTAATTTGAACTGACTTATTTGCAGATTCTTCAACAATGGAAGGAGAGATTGCGGCACCATTCGGTTTAATCTTGGATAATAAGAAATTTAAAGGGTTTCACACTCCTACGGATTTTTTGTGGATTTTTGTGCAATCCTTGTTTGAAGAGGTAGAATATTGCATCTAAAATTGCAATTCTGTCCTCCATTCGTTTTTACGTGCCACTCGATGAAAACTGATTACCTCGCAATTTTTTGAAAAGCTAAGTTTCAAGATAAAATTTTACTAATATTATGTAAAATATTATTTAAAAATTCAAAACATAGTCGCATGTATACCGAACAAGGCTCCAATCGATTTTTTTGCGATTTTTTAGAGGATATTTTTTTATATTTTATAATTTGGAAAATGAGCTTACAAAAGAAATTCAAAACGCATCGCTATCGTCCCTATCAAAAATTCGCCAAAAAATGTTTTGCAGATTCTCCGGCTTTGTGAAATGGTCAAATCAAGAAATTGAAAAAATCGAAGCGAAATGCAGTCACTTTTTAATTTTAAACAAATAAAATAGAAAAGAAAGGAAATAATTCTAAGAAAAACTCTGGGATTCCAAAAAAATATTGTAGGGTTTTCTTTGTTTGTTTGTTCGAGGAACTTTTACTTTAAATTATTTAAAAAAATTCGTATTTTAGATAAATTTAAAAGTTTTTGAGCAAATAGTCTTTCGATCCAGTTTTTTCATTAAGTTTTCAAGCAATGTTTTTTTCGTATTTTTTAGAAGTATGGAAATATTCTTAAAATCATAATATTTAAAGTTAGAAAGTAAATTATGCTCTTAAATTCCATTTTTACAAAAATTTTGATCGGTAATATAAGAAAATGAAATACTGTTTTTATGTGAAATAAAAAACATAGAAATATTAATTCTTTATAATATTTGGAAAGTCGTGAGCATATGCTGCTTATAAAAAGAGAGTGTATATTGAAATAATGATTGCACAAAGCAACAAAGAATGCAAGTAGGATCAGTATATAAAAATGATATCATTCGACTTCAGTATTCAGAGTAGAAAGCTGATTCCGAAATTAACTTATACCTACGACTTTTGACATCATTTTTATCGCACATAAATACGGAAATATGAGCAAGGAAGTTGGCAGAACGCTTCATACTCCTTGGGGATATGTCTTATAATAATTCCATTCTACGGCAGTGAAACCATGACGACCATTGTGCGAAATGGGTTTCAGGTGTCCCACATATATTTCTTCACGTAAAACGTCTTTCAGCTTCAACAATTTTAACGTGCGACTGGTGCAACTCAACAGCCAGAGGCGATCCCGCCCTTATTCAGTTCCTGGTGGAGCACTCGTTTCCCGGAAAGTGATTATAAGAAATTTAATGCGTCCCGGGAGTGGGTACAATTCTCCAGGCTTTTCCCGCACAAACACACATATAGGCAAAAGCCCATTTCCGCCATCTTTCCACATACTACGTAAGTCTCGACGATTCCTTCATTTTGGAACAGCAGGAAATTAATCACTTTCCATTACGTGATCAACGCCCCGGAAAAGAAGCTCCATCGTTGAGAGGACGGCGGGCAAAAACCCGGGTAATGTGTCAAAGAAGTGTGTTTAACGTTTTTCCTGAGACCTTAGGGATTCGCCTCCCACTATTGCGCCGCTTATCGGCTAGGTGCTGAAGATTTCTAGTTCCAAGCCGGTGGTCTGAGTAACAATAGTATGGCCCGGCCATTCCCACAGGATCCTGCGGTTCTCCTTGAGCTTTCAATTACTCGGAGGTATCACATGTTTTCCTAATTCCAGCAATAATTGCCTTCGAGCCACGACACCGACGAGTAATTGCTTTTCAATTATGTAGCGTTCCATTAATATCTCATTTCGGGCTATTCGAGCTATGGAAGTGACAACCAAAGCGAAAGTATTCGGACTACCTGGTCAGGTTAGATAGATTGCCCTGTTGGCTAGGAGGATTTGTCGATATATTCGACAAGGCGGGGGTTTTTCCTCGTGCGGTCAAGTCCGGGGTTCGAGACCCAGTCCAGTATTCCGGCCGCCAGATAGCCCAGTGCACCTTAATTAGCACTATCCCGCTCTAATGAGCTTCTCGATTACAGCGCGTTCTGTCCGATGTACCCGTCATTATGATGAAGAATCGATTACAGCTGCTCTCAGAAAGATCTTCGACTGGCAAGAGCTCCTAGACACGTCCTATTTATAATGTAACCAATTTGACCCTTGTCTTTCTTCGTTACGCTCGGGTTGCGTTGGATATCCTGTCCAAGCCAAGTACCAGGCCCGGCTGGGAACCGATTCACTCGACCTAAGGGCACGCAAGCAAATCCAATCTATGTGGGTTCGGCGAGTATATGCGGGTCACCGTGGGATGCCGCCGGGAGTTCTCAACCTGCGTTAGACGAAAGGTGAGCTGTCAATTTTAGATTTTACGCTCCAAAGTTGAAAATGTATCTGCCATCTTCCCAACCTTCTCCCGGTTGACCCGCACGAGACTGGATAAAGTACACGGGTGCACGGGTAGATGACCCACACGGGTGCGCGAGATTGTCTGGTTTATATACAAGTTTTCGAAGTCGCCTCGGGATTCCTCTGATTTATTAGCGCGTAACTTGCATATGCGGGTATAGGACGAGTATTAAAATTATCAGTCCGCCGCCGTTTCTGCCGCCAGTCACCACCTTAAAAACTTTTCAAAATTTACTAAGCCACTTAGGACTGCTTGAGTAGTTCCACAAGGACCCTTGATGCCCGTGTGATAAAGTGGCTGCAATTCATTGGTTTCAACTCAAGTACACACTCGAAATGGAGTACAATTTCTCTCGTTGTTTATTGTTTGTTGACACTGCGAAAAATAGTTGGAGATATTTTAGTCGAGATATAAATTTCACCACCTAGCCTAGCCACAGAGGCGATACCCGGGAGTGGTGGCAGGTGTGGATATGTTTTCAACAAAATGTTGAATGATACTTTCCACAATCCAAACTGTGCGAGGAGGAGGGTCTTGTTTTTATATGCCATCCGCCTATTTTGCACGTTGCCCATTTCTATTTGTATTTTGCCGATCGAATTTCACACACCGCCTAGCTAACCACCGTCAATGACTTTCGGGGAGCAACAGGAATATTCCCCGGGAAAAAGGTTGTTTCTCTTTGCATTTGTTTCAGGTTACGATCTCACTAGAGAGGGAAAGTATTGTCTTAATGGTCAAAGGTGGCACAGTATTTTATTTGATGTATTGACTTGGGAAAAAGGAATAGGACTATGTAGTCAATAAAAGTTTGTCTTCAAAACACAAAAGAGTGTTCGAATCTTGCAGTTCATTCGCTAGTAAAAGGGGGAAAGATGAAAGGCTAGACATGGTTTATTTTTAGCTAATTGTCCTTGCTATATATGTAAATAGAAATCGAATTTATATACCTTGGAATTGCAGTTTTATTCAGAATCTTTAACCATTATCATCATAGCTATACAATTTAGATCTATAACTTTGTAATAGATATGGGCAGAATAATAATTGAGTGCTCGTATTAAAGATTTGAAAGTTCATAATATAAAATTATAGATTATATGATTAGAAAATAATAGGGTGGTTCATAGAAATATCCTCAAAACTTTTATGTGAAACTCAATTTTCCTATTTCAAATGAAAATACCCCCTATATTTTTTGCGTTAAAAGTTTATAATAAAAAAAATAAATTTTGTTCCCTTGTTTTTAGAAAATTCTTTCGAAGAAATGAAAAGGCAAAGGAAAAGTCTCTGTTGTACTTAAGTTGAAATGTAAATACCTTGAATTTTAATTTTTTAACCTTTTTTTTACATTATAAAGGAAATGATCTATAAAAATGTGTACTTCAAACTTTTGTCAGTCATTTACCTTTTATCAATAGGCCAATGTCTTATCCCTACCTGAATTCGCTACTATGAATCCATTTTTGCCATAGGGTCTTCCAGTTGAATCCGGCCAATTATATTTATATTTCTGGAACACCTGTGCCCAAGGGGGTGGTACGTCAAAACCCATTTAAAGTTACCTTTCAGAAAATGTATGTAACTCCGCCGACCGTTCGATGGACCGTAATTAACACGATTAATTAGGCGTGTAACTTATACTTTTACCTTAAATTTCCTATGGACTTTTGCCTCTTTCTTGCGACCAAGATTTCCTTTTGTTATTCAGTAAGACCAGTAGGTACCCCATTGGTTTCAGACTACCTTCATTTTTCAGTCGCCGGGCTTCACGTCGGTCTAGTTCCATTTTCATTGGGACAGATCATTCGGTGAGGTGAAATGGTTCTGATGGCGATGGGGGCATAAGCAAGGACTGAAAGCTTAGAAAAGGGGTACAAGCGTACAAGCATTCGCAGCCATGTAAAGTTTTCCGTGCACGTTCCATACCTGATTTATGGGCGAGTTAAAGTCTTCCCATTCCATCTCATAGAAAAGGAAAAGTTTTTATTAAGGTGCGCCCGCATAATTTCCACAGAACAAACAGATTTCCCCATAAGCCCCCGCCGTTTACGTACGTTTATATATAAGAAGGGCAGTCGAGTGTAAAAGCTAAACCGACAAGGGACATGGCGATAAGAATTTATTATCTTTAGTCCTAGATACGAGAGCCGGTCCTTAAATACCATTGGCCAGGAAAAGGGATTCCGAACAAATTTTATAAATTTAATCAAAGGGAGTGACATGGATACCATCGCTACTAGACCAGGCCATTCCCTTTCCCTGTCCTCTGAATTTGGCTGGCTTGATGAATAATTACAGTTAAAACTCTAGTCCGGTGTAACTATACCCAACCGTGGATGAAAACGACAGCGAGGGAGTTACGACTGCTAGGGCAGATTTTAGTAGCCACACTTCGATGAATTTGATTTCCTTTTTAATTACCTCCGGGAGTTAGGAAAAGGGGTTTACGACAAGTCCTTTTACGATCGAACCGTTTACAGTGCACTCAAGCGGCAAAAGTCGATGCTGCGGAGTGGGCGGAGAAGGAGTTATATATGAGTTCAAAAATTTATACAAAAGCCAGAAGGCCTTGGAAAGTTAAATTCACATATTAATCTCACCCCCCCGCTATCTGCCGAATTCGGATGGTTTGGAAGGTTTCAGCCGGGCGAATTAGCGTCGTTCCGAAATCTTTGCTGCGGTAATCAGCCGCTCTGTACATCCGATGCGATGGGCGTAATTATCCGCCATTGTGCCGTTAGCCTAGATTTATCCGAAACCAAATTTACATTAAATATATTAGGCCAAAGGTTGCCTCCGTGTGCCCTACTGTGGGATCAAATTTCCGAAATTAGCGAGTAATTACCCGCCACTAGCAGCAAACCCTCATTCCAAACTTTTTGTTTATGTGCAGTAGATTCCATGGAGATTGTTAAAGGTGGTAGAATTGATGAATGTGTTAGACGATGAGCGGTGCAGGTGAGTGGTTAAGCTAGCAATGGTATCAACTGTTTTATCCATTCTTGAATAGTAAAGGTGGGCAAAATTCTAGGGCTGGATGGTGGAGGAGACGGCTGATGTGCTGCTCTCTGTGATTATCGGCGGACTACAACTCTGGCCTGTAATTTATGATATTTAGCAGAGAAAACAGGCCTGACTGTACCGCACACAATGGGACACCTACATGCAATTAGCTTTGAAGTTCTGGTCCGACCATTGGTGAATACATCAGGAATCTTTTCATGTCCAATCAGTTGTGAAAGCGACATTCAAAAAGGTCCATTGATTCGTATTGGATGTAGACCTATCATGTTCTCATGAAGTGGCACAGACCGAGGATTCAGAGAAAATAACTGGCGATTTTAAACGAATTTTATGCGTACTTTAACTCATCATTTTTCCATTTTTTATACATCGATAAAGAAGGGATAATCCAATCCGATTTTTATAATCTACTTTAAGCGTTCAGGTAAAAAATGTTAAAGAATAATTACAGTAGCAGATGTGTTTTTATTGAAGGGTAAATTTCTTGTTTTAAAAAAAAGTTAAACACAAAAAGAAAAAATAACACTGGACGCTATATTTGATTTTTTGGTAATTTTATAAATATATAAGAAATTGGCTCATTCTGAATGTAACTAAACCCTTTCTAGAAATGTTATAGGAATTGTAAAAGAATTAATAAAATATTAATTATAGATAAAGGCTAGAAAGTATTTCGGCGCAATAAATGGCGCTTTTTTGTATTTTAATCCAAAAGTATATGTGGTATAAATAATACACAATTTATATTTTATCTGATAGTCTTAAATGTATTCAAAATCATAAGACAAGATATTGAGATGAAAATATTTTCAATTTCGGCGATTTTTAAAATTTTCGTGAACAGAATTTTGAACATTTTGTACAGGCTTTTATTTCTACAGAACTTTGCCAAAATTTGTCGTTTCAATTTTGGAGTTGTTAGAAACTATGCCCTTTCTGAAGTTTATATACAGAAATATTTTGTAGTTAAAAGAAAGTAGTTAAAGAATGTTAAATTTTAACGTAGAAGTTGAAAAATATTTCAGTTAGCAAAAGCATCAAATAAAACAAAGGAGCGCAAATGATCTAAAATCAATAGTAATTCGGGCAAGGTCTTCTTCCGTAGAAGACTGAGAAAAATCTGTTGGGAATTGGAATATACTACAAAAAATGTTTTGTAAAAAGCGTTCAGCTGGAGTTTAATCTCGCGTGATGTGTTCCTTACACTAGTACTAAATAACTAATACTTTGTAGCATGATTTTTCAAATCCTTTTATTTCCGGATTTGTATTTTAAACTCTATGAAAGTTATCCATCAATCATTCTGGGAATTATTGTTTTTAGAACAATGTAATCGAAAGCATGAAATTCAATTAAATTCTGCAGAAGATTTCCACTGCAACTGGCAGGACGTAAAGACAGGGCATCTTACCCACACTGAAGATATCGGAATCACGACTTTTCCTCCAAATTATTGAAAAGATAAAATATTTTGACATTGCAGTGCCATTTCCCACAGGGATTGCCCTATATTTACTCGAAGTCCCTTTCCTCTCTAGAACATTTTCACTTCGATTGCCCATTTTCGAAGAGACGTATGCCCCAGGGGTGGCAGTTTGGACCTGGTAAGTATATTCTCGTAAGTGGCCAGGATATCAGCCTGTCAGAAATTCCAAAAGACATTTAAGTTTTGAACTGTCCCGCCAGTGTCCTTATCGCCTTCATTTGGTAAATTTGCATTTTCCCTACACATGAGATCCGTAATTCGGAGGATTCGAGGGATCCGGGAACATACCGCCAAACAACGACGGTGGTAAGTCGATACAGCAGAAAAGACCCATTTCGATGATCATATTGAAATTTTACCCTGGAGCATTCGGTCAGAGCGGTTACCCTACTTATTGCCCCGCTACCGCCGCCATTTCTACGGCGAATAAATCTTGCCTACGATAAATACGCTTTCTTCGCAAGAAATTTATGCAACTGCGGGAATTTACAGCACTTCTCGAGTTTTATCAGTCTTTGTCGTTCGACGACCATAAACCAAAGGAAGAACTGCAACAAATGCACTCGTGGAGCATAAAGTGTGTCCTTATGTCCTCCTCGCGCGGCCATGCCTGCAGTTTGAATGTTTCCCCGTCCTATGCAGCCGTCTTCCCTTTTACATCCTCGGTCTCCGGGCCGCACTTAGTCCTGAAGGACGAGACAGGACATTGTTTGTAGCCCGGAGAGGCCGCTCTGGACTTCCGGACCCCGACCATATCCAAAAATTTATGGCCTTCGACCATTGTTGATTATCCATTATATCGCTTAGCGATTGCGACCGGGTGAAATATTTATGGTTTAATTGGGATCATGAACTTTGGCGTGTGACCAACCCTGGCTAACAGTGGCCGCTCGCCGGGATTCACCGTCACCTGACAAGAAATTTCCGTAACAGAATCTTCCTGAAGATGATGTTTGCCTCCAGTTAGCTGGTGTGGAATCAAATTTATCTTCAGGTAAGCTATGGTAAGGTTAGATCTAAAAAAATATACTACAATTGTGCAATGAAGAAGAAAATAAAGCGAACAATTTAAGTAGCATTCATTTAGCCCTGAAATGTATGTCCAAGACAAAACAAAAATTGCAGTTTAAAGGAGTTCGTCATTTTTGTTGTTGTTTAAGAAAGTGTTAGTTATCTTAATAAAGAGTTAGATATTGCCAATTCTTTTTTTTTCTCAGATAAAATTGAATGTCTAAAAGCATCCTCTTATGTGGTATGAATTAATGGACTGAGAAGGTGTGAATTTAAGAGGAAAAAACTCAAATTTATTTTAATTGTAATACAAATACATTCACATACACAAAATCACACTAAATTAAAATATAAATTTTGAATTGAGATGAGTGAAAGGTGGGCAGTCTACAGCTTGTTTTTTATAATTTGAATTAATAAGGTAATTATCTTATAATAAAGGAAACTTAGAAATTGGTAATTTGAAATTTCAAAAAAAAATATTGAAATTATTATGATAAAAATTGAAAGTAATGAATTCTAAGGGTCCTAAGTTATAGACTATTTCTTATTGTTAATTTTTCTTGATTTACAATAAAAACAGGCAGACAATCTTCAATACCTTGGGGAACCTTAGGGTTTTTCTTCAAGCAATGCTACATACGATTTCTTAGCCCCCAGTTCATTCTTCAGCGATTGACTCAGAATTTGAATTGCTTCAGAACAATAGCAAAGATTTGATCAATAATTTTCTTTTTACCATTTTATTATTATTAATAAAAATAAAAAAAGTAATTCTATATTCTAGTAATTCTAATATTCTAGTCAATATTGCGAATTTCTAAAAAAATTGATTTTTTCGTTTTTATGAACCCGGAAGATAAAATCATATAAAAAAATGCAACTAGAAGTTATTTTGCGGCCGACATAGCAGAAGAAAGTCATTCGGCGGTTTTAGATAAAATTTTTAATATTCTAATGAATGTCCTAAAACAGGTTACTGGCCCCCTACATTTTCAACGTTAGCTACTTGGAATAAATTTGTTTTAGAAGATTCACCATCACTGACGTGAATCCACGCAATAACGTGATGGCTGGTGTCATGAATTTAAATTATGTTTTTGATTACTACCATTAATGTGAATTTAAGTCGTTCAGATTTTCGCCAACAAAACATTTTGAAAAGATGTGGTATGAAATTCATAAATTCAAAAATTTAATCGTTTTTTTCTATTATAAAAAAAATGATAAAAATTAATTGTAAAATATTTTTGAATGGGAAACCTTTTATCAAATTATTTATATAAAAATACATGGCTGTGTTCGAAAATTTGTTTTATTCAAAAGAATATTTAGAACCGATGTTCACGGCTTTGTGGAGCAAAACCTGGGGATGCAGTTGTACCGTCAACCGCATCCTTCAAATTGCGAATTTATAACGCAATTAAGTCGTAGAAGGAATGCGGCACGGCGGCACGGCGAATGCCGTTGTCTCTGTTCTGTGTGCGGTGATTTTCACATTGTTGAACGAAACTTGCCACAATTAAATTTAAATTAGGTAAGCACTACCCGCTCCATGGTTTCGATATGTAGGGAAGGACAGAGGAAAGAAACTTGGAGGACCTTTTACCCGACCATACCGGCACATCGGCAGGAACAGTAGGAACACTGGCAGCAGCGGCAATCCTGGTCTTTCCGATTTTAATCGAAACTACTCCCACGAAACTTTTCAGTTTATTTCTTCGGTTTGGCTTCGGGATTTCAATTAAATTACAGTTAAAGGGAATTCGGGATTGTGGCGACCGCAGACGTTTAAGTTTGAGAGCCCTTTACGTCCTTATTTGCCATAGTAATTAGGAAATAATTGGAACTCGGGGATGATGGAGCAAATATGCCAGACACTCCGTTTGAGTTCCAATTCTGGGGCGAAATTCTAAGGTCAGGCTCAGTAATGCTCATTTCGAAGTGGGCCTTCCATCGGGCCCTCAATGGCGCGCTACGATCACTGGCTGCAGATTCTTCCGCCCTCATGCAGGAGGAGGCAACTAAATTTCAATTTCAAAATTCCTAACAGGGACATAATACAGGGAAATTGCTATTTTATTGTACTTTGACTTAACTCCACTCTGGTCGGGCGTGGTCCATTGTCCAAGAGGCGGTAACAAATTAAATGCGGCCGACGTTCCCCATAATATTCTGTCGCTCGAATAACACGCTCCTTTAGACTAAAGCATATGTTGCTGGGTCGCCTTAAGGGTAGTAGGAGTCGGCAAAAAAGCGCGTC
Organism: Proctacanthus coquilletti; assembly: GCA_001932985.1. Taxonomy (NCBI): domain Eukaryota; kingdom Metazoa; phylum Arthropoda; class Insecta; order Diptera; family Asilidae; genus Proctacanthus; species Proctacanthus coquilletti. The sequence continues at coordinate 485,127 of MNCL01000095.1, read as the reverse complement.
CCGAAATACCGAACAAAAGGGGACACGTCCGAGGTGGAATTATGGGAAGTTTATGTCTTTGCCCTATAGCGGAGAATTTATGTCCGGCATTTGTTCTTGCCCCGTACCTAGGAGCTCTTTTGTACATGACGGTGGCAGGCGCGATGCGCTGGTGGCCATAGTGTCTTGAATTCATGTCACTCTACCACGGTTAACAACTATTTTGTTGCCCACAAAAATACACCTTGTGCCCGGTACCCTGTGCCCTGCCGCCCCATGGAACTGCTCGAGGACGGATATAATCCTGAAACAGGACGCTGGTAATTGACATCGGAAAGGTACCGGCAAATTCCCATGTGAAAGTGCTTCTTTATGCGACGATGGGAACCAGGAGGTACACGGGATTGAATTCACCGCAATTTGAAATCAGCCTATAACGAAGTTCGGCTATCATTTTAGGCTTTAATTTTTTATTAGGAATTTCTTTTTTTGGCTTAAAATTAAATATTCGTTTAAATTTGGCGGATTCTTTTTATCCTGCTTATATAAAACGGAAAATTCTACTCGCACTTGTGATTTCATTAATTAAACATTTACATGACTTACTTAAAAAAATACATAACGACTAAATACGAGCATTTAAAAGAAAATTTGCTTCAAAACTCAGATTCTAAAAAATGTGGCTTAAAGGCAGTAGATATTTCAGTCTATATTTAAATATTTAAAAGGCATAATTGACGTCAGCGCAAAACCTGAGTAATTCTGTAGCAATGGGAAAGTCGTAGCTTACCGATTTTCGTCCCGGCTTCAATTATCTCTTTTAAATATTGAAGTACAGACTGAATATTTAATAAAATAAAATATCGGTATGATATTGCGCCTTTTATATTTTATTGAGTTTCGAAGATGAAAATGTTTTTAAGGTTTTATTTATTAACAATGAATAGCGAAAAATTGGCCGCCCAAAACCGAGGTAAAGACGGATAAAAAATTGCTAGCCTAAAGTCAGTCGTCTCAGAATTTTAGCGAAAGACTAGCCCAAATTTTTGTGTTATATTGGGACAGGCATACAAGAAAATTTACAAAATTGTCTAGTAATGTAGCCTAGTATGTAATTTCGACTGAGGACGCCCTAAATTATTTAAAATAAAGTTCAATTAAGTTCAGTTCAGACTTAAGTGTAAGATTTCAATGAATTAAAAAAATGTCTCAAAATTCGTGAGAACTCTTTTTTTTTTGAAAAGTTTATTGATAACTATTTCCTTTTACGGATTATCGAATTGTAAAAATTGGTAAATTTAGTAAAAAAACATAAAAATGTATTTGTCCTTATGATTTGGAAACAGTGCTTTGAAAAAAATATGATCCACATTAGGAATACCAAATGCGGCGTAAAAAGGGTTTTCGTGTTTGCAACGGGGTTTGAGAGGTTTTGCCACATCAATACATTTAAATATTTTTAATAGTTTTTATATATTTTAAAACTCTCAAGGAGCCTCTGTTTACTTGCAATTTTGTTTGTTTTCTTATTTTGATCAATTTAACTTTAAAATAAATTTTAATATTTTTTAAAACGTTTAAATATTTGCAGGTTTCTGCTGGTCCCAATTCCTTAAACATTCCTTGTTTAAATTACCTCTTATAAGCATTTTTATACATAAGAATAGTATTTTTAACCTTATATTTGAAAATAAACTTGGATTAATCACGATTTGTTATTTTTATAAGTATTACCAACAACAGAACCTTTAACAGGAAATAAGTACTATTTTTCTTTTATTAAATTAAAAATAAAATCAAAATTTACTTTAAATAAACCACGATCTAGCTTTACATTATGACATTATTATTATTATTTTTTTCACAACTACAGGAAAAATCACCATCTGGAAATCGGATAAAAATTGCAGAAAAGTGTACCTTTTGTACCATATCGCATGTAATAAATAAATAATCTTTGATAAATATCTCACGAAATTTCATTTCAATAATAAACATGTAGTACAAATAAAAATATTTCAGAGGGTTTATTTATTGCAAAAACACGAAAAAATCCACATATAGTGCGTACTCATTGTTTTAAAGGGTTACAACGCAATGTGACATCGATTTGGGTATAAAATTTCGCGGTCGAAAGTGGACGAAGCCCGATGCAGCCGCTTTCTGCTTTTTAATCGTTTAACACAATTGAGCAATTCACTTACGCTCAGTAATTCTAAAAAAAAAAAAAAGAGCTTAATCCTGAGGCATTGTTGGGACCAAACTGCACTGAAGCGATTACCGATGAAAAAGTATATATAAAAAATTATTACCAGAAAGTGTAAAAGGGTACGCGTGTCGCTAGCCACAAAATCGTGAGGGTCTTCACGGGTGAAAACCTTTATGGGGCATTACCACATGGGGACGGTGTTAATGTTTCGCATTTCTGATTAATTATAATGTTCAGCTGTGTCCATAAATTTAGGATAATAGGACATTGATTTTCATCTCATTAGCTGAAATTGCGAAACAATGGACATTTCGACTTGGCCATTGCCATTTCAGAGCGTAGATAGGTTCACGTGGTCCGATGGCGGTGAAAAATTCAGAAAGGCCACAGGACCACAAGTACCGAGAGACCTATTAAAAATGGGTTTCAAAAATGGAGCATGTGGTTGACACCGATGTCCGGGAGATGTTTATGTGGTGATTCTTTGAAATACAGGTCAACACAATAACGAGGCGCGTAAGGTCATCCGACATAGTGCGAAACAGTGCCACAGGGTGTTGAATCGCACCGAAAATGACTTAATCCGGGTTCGGCATAATCTGATTCGCATTTTACTGCACCCATTTGAGAGTAATGACCACTTCATCCAAGTTGGTGCCAAAGTTTTGATACGGACATTGCACCCTTTGTAGCCTGCAGCAGTCACCTATCGAATCGACGCACACACACACGTGAACATCCTATGCCAGGCAGCCGGACTAGACCCGGATTATGTTCTGTGCTGTGCTGCAATCGTGGACAGCACCAGTGGTTAAATGCAATTAAGTGTAATTTTATGAAGTTGTGGCTCCTGCAGGAATTAGTCCTTAGCGCCAGATGTTGACCATGTGCTAGGACGAGGCATAGAGGATCCAGTACTGTCCATAAATGATTATGGGTGGCTGCCGTGAAACAGCTCCATAACTGCCGTCCCTGAAGTTTTCCCAGATCGTCGGAAGTGTCTATTCCACCCCTGTTCCTAATTTAGATGTCTGTCCAAAATTCGAATCTGCTTTGGGCTTTTGTGGATAAATTTTGTGAGATTTAAGGTGAGTGTACGATCATAGTCATGCACTTTGTTTCCTTCTAGTCTAAGTGGTGGTTGTCTAATTCTGCTTTGTAATTTGGTATAGCATCGACAAATCACCCTCAAGCAGTTTGTGATCCGCTTTTATTTCTTAAAAGATCTTAGTGCAAATAACAATTAAGTTTTATCTAGGGAATGTTTGTAATAGTCGGCTGCGGCTGAGTAACATAATTCTTGAGAAGGTCTTTCACGCTCGTTCTATTCAAGAAATTATAACAACTTGATCTTAACAATTTTTAAGCAAATTTATAGCCATTTTTCATATTTTCTGGTGGGGGTAAGGTGACATAAACACTTACGAAGACAACAAATTTTTCGGTGGTGGCTTTCTTTTTGGCTGAAATTGTTTTATTATAAAAGAACAGAATTTAAATGATTTATAATTAAAAACAAGTAATAAATAAGTAATATTAATAATACGTGGTTTCTATGTGCGATCTCCAAGAGTTTTATTAACTTATTTTACGTATGTATTATAAAATTTTATTCACATCACTTCATAAAATTGCTAAGCGTAGAAAAGACTGTATTGTCATTTTAACCAATTTTTTTGTCTTATTCTCTTCTTATTCTTTCAAGACAATTTATTAAATATTTTTCAACTTGTTCTAAATCGAAAACACTGGAATTTCTACACTTGAGCTGTTTTAATAATTCTTGACGAATATTTTGTCCGTTTAGAACACTTTATGGTGAGTTTGTAAAGTATACGGGACAGAAATCTTAATAAATTTTCAAAATAGCAAAACAAAATCAATATTTCTCCGCATTTCCCTAGGGAGCCACTAAACTTTCATTAAACCTTCTTTGTCAAACAAAATTTCTTCAAATCAGACGAAATTGGGGTCCATACCCCAATTCACTCCCTTTTCTTCCTCCTTTCTATAGGGCAACAGAACTCTCTACAAATCCATCAGGGGGATTGAATAAATTCATTGGAACCAGGGGCGACATGAATTTCGCGGAAATAAATCATTAAGCAGTTTCGAAAGTCTTCGTTTTCGGGACCGCGTGCGACAGCCCGCACGCATTTCAGAATTTCATAAACAACGGATATTCGAGATGAAATGTTCGTGGCCGTAAACAGTGGCTCTAAATACGACCACGACGTGTCATAATGGGTAAATAAATATTGTGTCTTAAAATTTCCTCCCCTGCCCCCTCCCGTGCGCCAAAAATATTCCGGCACATTCGTTTTAGCGACTTTCATTACCCATTCAAGCAAGGCTGTCCCCCGCCCGTCCCGCGTTCTAATAATGTATTTAGACGAAGTCTAACGTCCGTCCACATATCTTAATTTCGTCGAGGGATGTCTCACATAACCCGACGAAACTGCCTTTTCGCAATAATTCATAATTTTTGTAGGCACCCTGTATGTATGTGCGTTTTTTCGTTTTCATTTTCATTTTTTCATATATGTTGGGTTTTTTTTTTATTTTTTGCCCTCCTCGCAAATTGGCAAATAATTTATGATAACGTTGGGGGTCCCCACGACACATCCGCAGCCATTCGTCCTTTTCTTCTGTATTTTCAAATCGTACATTTATATTGGCATTCCAGAGGCAATATACATCTTAACACATATCCTCTGAATGGGGGGTAGCCCCCACCAGCGTCGTTTGCCCATTGAAAAACCACCATATTTCCCTGTATTTGCGTTTCTTAAGCAGGGGGTCGAGAGGTCGTGAAAGTAGTTGGCCCGCCGCGCTCGTACAGGAACGTTCCTAAGTAAAAATCCGACGAACTTTTATCCACGTTCGGCTGCGTTTATCATTTTTATGGCCCCCTATAAATACCGGGATTTCATAAATAAATTATTGATTATCTGCTGGCAGTGAGGGCTGTAGGCCGTTGGCTTCATATCGATTGAAGATTAACGGTGTCCTTAGAGCTTCTTAAGATATCTAGCCGGATGATCTGTTTGTGTGGAAGAAGGAAATCTCAATTTGGATCCTGGTCCCGGTCTGCCCTTACGCCGTCTTAAATCGCGGTATAAAATTGGTAGATTTTTTTCTGTATTCTTTTCTAGCTATTGCTGCGGAAATATGGCACTTTTAGACCACCTTATGCCAACATCAATCGCTGGGCCTGGATATAGAAAAAAGAACAAAAAAAAAAAAAGAGCGATCCCCTTCACTGATTTCGTCTATAAAAAGTTAAAAGTTGCTCCAAACTTCATAGATTCGCTATCTTTAAGTACTAATCCGAACCCGAGGCACATCCCTCCCGCAACATCTTCAAACCGACGATCCATGTTGTCAGTGAAGCTAGAGCAAAATTAAATTTAAATCAGATTACATCTGAAATTTTATTAGATCACAGCCCTGGAGCCTTCACAGCCCCGCGGCTTCGAGATAAATTAATTTTGCAGATTTTTTTCTGTAATTGAAACATCCACGGAAAAATGGATTTCGAAAGAAGCGAGGTTCGCGTCGAGCAAGTCGGCATGTCGAACAAGTGAGATCAATAATCCGGGCGATTTCTTTGATTACTTTAATTTGTCTGCTTCTTTGAAGAATTCCCAGCCTTTGGCTGTGTGAGGGGACGTAAACCCCAGATCCGACATTTAAAGATACCCGAGGGGGATATTTTTGCTTCTATGTCAGAGTCTGTCTAAAAATAGATATACTTGTCAGTCACCACCTTTTAATGGTAAATTTGTCGTACGTTCTGTTATTAAGGCCGGTTAGTGTGATGATAGTAAGATTTAAAGTTTCAGGAGTAATGTTCTTTATTATTGACTTTATTTAAGTAATAGCACAAAAATAGTTTGTATATAGTAAAAGTTAGTTTTCCAAATTTTACAGCAATTTACAATTTTATAGAAGAAAAAGACCTACACTTTTCTTGTAATTTCTCACTTTCTGTTTGAAAGTAAATCCTAAGAATTTATCGAAAAGATCTCTCTTTAGGTTTGTGTTTTTTTCTATTCAAAAACGGAGTGAGTGTCTTATATAGTTAAATCTTAGCCAGCGAAAAAGTTGGTAATTCGAAATTTTACTTCTTCCCTTTTTGATTTAACCTATAAACCTCGATAGTTCGAACAATATAAAAGTCATTTCTTTCTATTTGAAATTTTGCAAGCTGTAACGATCTTTTCTTAGATCTGTGTGCTCCAAAAAGGTTTATACTCAAACTTTCGATAAGATGAATTTTATTAAACCTTTACAAATCGAAAAGTTCAGTTCTTCCATTTCAATTCAAATAAAAGTACAAATAACTTTGTACGAACAAAGTTAATGAAGAATACTGTATAATATTTTTCTAATAAAATTACAAACATTGCCAGAGATTTAACGAAGAAACTTTAAGAAATCATCCCTTAAGCAAAAAGTAAATAATTCTCAAGGAGTAGCAGGTGAATTGCCTCATCGGACATTGGTCTGAGGGAAATCAAATAAATTCCCGAAAGTGCCAATAAAAGTCCTTCAGGTTCTCTTTCATGCTCGTCGAAGGCGATAACTGGCTCAGTTCAATTGAATAAAACAACATCAAGCGGCCAATTTATTCACTTGTCGTATCCTGTCTCTCCTCCGTTGTTCCCGGGGGAACACCATCAGAAAAATAGCAACACTCGTTCGGCAATAAAACATAAATCTAAAAGTGTTCATGCGCCACGTATCCGTCGGCGCGCGGCTGCCCCTGCATATGAAAATATTCTTTATATTCCAGCTATTTGGCTGGAGGGTATCGGGATGGTGATTATCCTCACATCCCCTCTCCCATATTTTCAAACCCTATTTTGGGATAGGGCAGCGAAGAGGTACAAGAAGTACCTCGTATCGGACGCCGAAATCAGGGACAGATTTCCTGTCACCAAATAACAACCCTCGTAACAAAGTGCGGAGCACGGCTCGACGATATCGATGGAATCCGGGGTGTCAACACTTTGTCTACCTTTGTAACAATTTCCGGGAATTTATACGACGGCGCTCTGGCTCAACCAGAGTTCGTTCCCGCATTTAAATGCAACACAAAGTTCCATCCCGGCCGTAAAAAGATTTTATTTGGCTCCAATTTAAGATTTTGAAAATGGCCTGGCTCTGAATTGGATTCGGGTGGGGGAGTACACCGGGAGGAAATTTTTATATTTATTTAGTGGGTAGTGGTGGGGAGGCGCCAAGTAAGGGCAATACACACAGGGCATTTGTAAGACTGCCAGGCTGTTTAGCATGTCGATGGGCAACAGAATTACGTTCAAACTAGCGAAATAGAATTGCACCCCCCTAGCCGGGGTACTGTCCTGGGAGTTATTTTGAAAGAACCCATTTAGAGGATGTTTCCCTGAAGAGAACATCTGGAAGTAGAGGGATACCCATTCGGAAAGGATTTTTGGTTGTATATGAAATTTAACTGTTATTTGTATCAAGGGTTCTTAAGGAAGGGATGGAAGAGTCGTGTATTTGCGATCGGTTTGTGGACGTAGAAACCCATTTTTACCCTGTCTGCGGTTTAACTTTCGGGACTAAATAGTTTTGTTATGCTGTTATGAAAGGTGTACACTCCAGACCACCCATTACAGTTGGGTACATTTAATAATGTCTCACATGACAATGCAACGTGTGTTCGTAGTACAAGTAACTGCGTCAGTAATGCGCTTATGAATAAATCCTTTTCATAATCTGGGTATCTCGTTAAAAACCAGTATTTTCCATAAAATTAATTTTTATGCTGAAAGAAAGTTTATATTTCCTTCATTCGTCCGACGTACATGAGGGGGAACTACTCATACCCGGTCTAAAGCTGCTTAAACACTTAGCATATCCCCGGATCATGGGACAACACGATGGGATTCAGTCCGACACGACGATAGAAGGCAACACGACTGTGTTCGACCCTATACGCAAGTATAGTATACGCTAACATCCATTACCGCGAAAGAACAGCAAATCCTGCCCGTAACCCCCATCTTCATCCATGGCCCTGTCCCATCCCTCCCGGCACTCCACAAATGATGCTATGCAAAAAGTTTATTGAGATTCTCATAAAAAGTTAATCACGAGTGCCGTCAAGTGCATATTTACGAGGTGGAAATACAGAAAAGGCCCCGCCAAGAGTTATGGGTGCCATCATTACGACGATAATGACAAGCATTTGCAGGAGGGGGGTAGCTGGGCGAACGGCCAGAACGGTGAATAAAAATATAAGGCGTCCAGGGGTGGGAGGAACGTCGTAAATTTACGGAACTAAGTTCCCAACCGTCGTAAAACTAAGCTGTTCCAGACCTCCAGTGTACATAGTGCCCTCCGCCGCCCCTGGCATCGAACGTGCGGAGTGTGAGGGGGGGGGGGGGGGGGGGGGGGGGGGGGGGGGGGGGCTTTGTATAGATGTTATGATAGTGCGCTCCTTGCCCCACATGCACACGGTAAACTTTCACACGGGAAAGGTGTAAGACTAATCGCTTAATGACGGTGGGAATTGCACATACAGCACAATTTTCAAATGGACAGAACAAAACATGTGCTCAGGTGCAAACATTTTCTGTTGGGATAAATTTCAGAGGAGATGACATTAGTTTGCAAGTTTTTGGGGGTATGGAGAAATGATACAGAGATCATGTGTGGGATCTTCGGTTGCCATTTGCAGTCGAAGGCATAATTTTGAATTTCAATAAAATGCCATCTGCTTGCAGGTGTTGCTATGTTACCAATAAGGAAATATTCATTTGTTATATGCTTGATTTCAGTAAGGTGGGAAGGTGACAATTCCGTCTTTATATCTACTATACGATGTATGGATCCAACATTTCTGAAGGAGAAGCCTTGAGGAAAACATATATGGAATTTTAACCATTACTACAATAAAAAAAATGGAACTCTTATAAAATTAGCTTGGTGTCAGACACTTATCTCAGAGATTGTTTAGTATACAAAATGCAAGTTTGATATAGGTTTAAATAGTTTTTGTCGAATTACAGAAGTAAAGTACGATAAGTTGAATTCTGATTTTAGGCTGTGGTAAATGAAAGGGGAGACAATAGTTTTTTTATGTTGAATATCAGATGAAAGCTTAGTGCAGTAGGCAACAGTTTAGATTACACAATTAAAACGAGTCTTCTATCGTATTTATAAAATTGTAATTTTATTGAAGGACAGAGTTTTGTCGACTCGAGAAAGAGCAGTCGAAGACAACGAGGCAATTAATAGGGGCTTTTAAAATATTAATTATTGTCTAAGTCTTTCTTTGAAAAGAGATCGCTTTTTTAAATTTTTTATACTTGAGATGGATCCTTTTTCTTATTTTACGAATAATGAGCATAAATTCACAAATAAAATTACAACACGGAACATTTCTCATACGCAATTCCCTTTCACATTTTATTTAAAATGATTGGACTGGACATATTTGTCAGGGAAAACGTATGAAGTGTGAGTTAGACTCGCACAAGAAGGGTTCCGTGTCATAATATAACCTTTGAATTTATGTTTTTCATTTATAAAATAAATAAAATAAGCTACATTTATTTGACGAATAACTTTATCAAGTCGCCACTTTGTTTTAATGGATGTTTGTTATAAATTCGATTAAAATTTTACAAATTTTTCTTTAACAAAATTTTGACGAATTATATTTTTAAATTTAAATAAGAATATTGTTGGAAAGATCTTGGAGATTGTGTGTGTGTGTGTATGTTTATAAAGTAGTTACTGAAACACATAAACAAAAACCAAAAAAATCAAAAAGCAATACCATAAAGGATTTAAAAGGAATCAAAACACTTTTTTTTAAAACAAAAATCAAATTAACTTGTTTATAAAACAAGTTGATGTTCTTTGGATAAAAGAAAAAAATTCAAAAGCGTTTATCTATTCAGTCGTGCACTCTGAAAAAACTATGTCTCCTTTGGATAAAAGATCACAGGAATTTTTATGTTTTCTCCAAAAAATTTCCAATGTTTTACTTCTTAGTAGTACGTTGTTACAGTTGGAATGTTAGCTTTTCAATTCCTGTAACACCTTAGAGTAGAAAACATCTTTTTCCTGATAAAAGTGACTACGAATAAAATCAAACCCTGAACCACTTCGCAGTCAAGGTTTACCCAAGGAAAAGTAGTTTTTGGCCACAATATCCCGTCATGTCTTTAGGTGGCTCTATGCAAATATGGTCGGGGTGGCCGTTAAGAAAAAAAAATTTTTAAAATCATTAAAACCGACGGCAGCAAAGTTTCCGAGGAATAGTGAGTATAAAAATGCGCATATATCTGGAGATGAGATGCGAAAAGTTTTCCTTCATCTGTGATATCTGGAAATTATCACATCGGGAAAGCTCGACCAAGTTGGAGGGAGGGCGTACCGAATAATAAAAATTCATCTTTGTCCCTAAAGGGGGCGGGGTGAGGATCCTAACTGAGCTAGAGTTCTATTTTAGTACGAGAGAGTTCGCAGACACTATAAGCTCCTTATACAACTAGTGGATGGGCGGAGTTGGTCAGTGTGCTAAAACTTGATAATATAACTTCTAAGTAAGGGAAATATTTATTTAAATTAAAATGCAAATTTTTTCAATAATGAGCGAGAGCTTGCAGTCGAGCACTTTTCCACCTGGATGTTTTTCGCTCCAGTTTTTCATCTGGCCCCGGCCCGGACTGTTCGCCGCACTCTTTCACTTAATAGGAAATACCTTGTCCAGGTATTAATATTCATTAGTTCACCAGAAATGATATAAATGATAATTGAAGCGAAACGAGAACGGCTAATTTTTTTTCCATCGTCCTACCATAAGGACGGTGTGTATAGACTGGTATAAAAGGGGTATAAAAATGGGTATAAAAGTGGTTTTCATTATATTTTACCACCTTTTCATACTTCCAGGGGTAATTACACAGAATTAATTAATACTTCCATGAAGCTGTATTGTATTAGAGAGGAAAGACCACGAATAATTTGTGCAATCAATGCGCTGTAATGAGATGAAAAATTTGCAGGAATAAAGCGACCATACAGCGTATTAAATTATTTCAGCTTAGTAAAAATATTACCCTTATATTGCTTGTTTTTAATTTTGCTAACTCTGTACCCGTGCTATTTCGTGTCTAATTGCTATAATACTTTTTCAAGCAGTACAACTACACACTACATGGTACTCTAAATCCTCTGGATTGTGTTGATTCAATCATAACAGAGTCACCCATCCCTGGGGCAAACATCGCGATCCTCTAAGAGGAGCATAAGGACCGAAGGGTATAATTGAATATTACAAGACTGTGTTATTGGACGGAGGTACTTTACGATGTTGTTAAACACATTAAAGTGGTGCTCGTGAAGGGCATATTTCATTAAGGAAACGACCCCATCCTTTACCACAAATGGTATCCAGAAATATGAGCAGTTGTTCCCACTTTTCCAGCTATTTCCGGGAAAGTTATAATTGGGAGGGAAATGGTTAAGAGCTAAACCGGGTGGGCTCCTCCCGAGAGCACAGTCCGGCTGGAAAAGAACGATTCCTTGACTCATTGCAGATGCCTTTTCTTCTTGCTCCATTTCTAGATACAAATATGGAAACTTCTAAGATTTCAATTTTCATGCTCCAAAAAATTCTTTCGACTTTTTAAATAATTTCTTCATTTTCTTTTTAGTCTTTTCGGATAAATAATGACCAGCACAGTTCGCGATATTGCCTTGGCCCAATTCTGATCTCATCCCCGATGTGGATGTACTGTGTAATTGTTTAAAGGCGTGATAGCCCCAGATTTACTGAGGGGTCAAATAAAGATGCACGTTGTTGCTGGTGCAGTGCAATAAATTTAGTAATTTTCTAGACAAACGTGGCTAAAACCACTTAAGTATTAAAATTATTTAAGTATTAAACTGCAATGTTCTGAACAAAATAAAAGAGAATGGGTGGTTCTTAATAGCTAATTATTTGCTTAAATAAGTTCTTAGAACTGAGAAAGTAATAAGATTCTAGAAGGAATATGTGTAATTTTGAAAATAATAATATTATGAATTTTCAAATAGTTCCAATAGTTTAGATTATTTCTAAAATATGAGTTGTTATGAGTCAAACCTTTTTCAATACTTTCCTGATACATACGTGTATTCATTGATTATTTAAATATACATTTTTAGAACTAGATTTCAGAAAGTTTGGCATAAATTCGTTTAGTACAGATGGGTTCTGAGATTTTCAAAAAACAAAACCGTATAACAAAATAAGTACGTTGCAGAAAACAATTTATAGCTACCTTTGTATTCCCTTTTAATATCTCCAGTATCACTACATCTAAATTTTGATAAACGTATTTTAAATGTCTTAAAATTAACTTTATTCTGTACTAACTTCGACTAAGACTAAGACTCAAACAAAAATCGGGACGTATAAAGAATTTTGTTCGCACCTTTCCCCACTACCTCGAAAATATAAATTATTATAATACACTAAATTTACTTCATTCATCTCTCAAGTACTTATTTATTCTTACTTATTATTTTCTTCGGATTTCGTTTAACCGCTGTTAGTCTTCAGCTTTTTTATCGATAGCAGTTTTTTTGAAAATCTGTAAATTTTGAATGCATAGGATAAAGATACAGAAATCCCTTCAGGAAGACCGATTGGTAATTGAGTTGAATGAATATGTACAACGTACCATACCATCTTCTGTCAAATTTGGCTATATTTTCTGTTTAGCCATTTCGTTGAAAATTCGTCTTAATAAATTTCGCGATATTGAAGTAAGGAAAATACACGAAAATTCCGAAACAAGACAGAGTGATATCGTCAAATACCCGAGCTGAGCATGAAAGAATTGCTGCCGGGTGGCGGTCGGGCTACACTGTTGTTGCTACCATTCCCGGGAGTTCCTGCTATTCCTGCTGTTCCTGGCAAATAGCTTCCCATAACAAAATAACGAGGCGAATGGAGGCAACTTGATTTTGCCCGCCTAAAAACTCAGGCACTCTTTTCACAAGGCAAGGCAACAAACATTTTCTTCCAACTTACAAAATTTCCCGGGTGAGAGTGATTGAACCATTCTGTAGAGCAATCTTTTTATAATTTAACTTTCCTATGCCGCACACTCCTTGGACAGGGCGCTCATTATATTTGCGCGGCACAGGGTGTCCCTGTCTAGCCTTTCTTGCTCTGACTCTATTATAGCGCTCGATAGCGGCGCAAAATGCACTCTCGACAGAGTAACACCCAGACGAGCGAATGCTATTCCTCTAAACGTTCCACATAAAAAACACTTCACACTTTGCTTGTGTCCGTTTGCCGCCCTTAAATTATTAAAATTAAGATTTTGAAGCACTGCACCAAGCCTTTAATTAGACTTTAGTGGAAATAAGACTAATTCGGCGAAACATTTTAATTTGCAGACTAGGATGGCGTAGGTTGTCGAGGGCACGGCGAACTCCAGTTTTAATTACCGCAGGCAAATTACTAATGAGGAAACACTTTTCGAGGATATTTTCGCTCTTCTCCTGGTGCATCCCGATCTGGATGAAGCGAGCAATGAATCCTTCTCCTTCTATTAAAGCGAACGCGTTGCCCGTGCCGATCCCTCACGCGGCGAAATCAACGTTGCTTTTCAGACAAAATAATGAGCAATATAGACGTTGTTTGTGATTTTAAACTTTTAATTGTTGTTTCATTTCTTATAAACTTATTAAGGTAAATGGAGTAGACGGCGATTGTTTGTGCCGGAGGGAGGAAGGTTCTTCTGGACGAATAATTGGCACCCACTGAAATCTCATCTTCAGCTACTATGGCTGCTGCTACTTGTCTAGAATCTCATTTTGCCACAAAATCTCAATAGCCTTTTGGCGTTAACGAATTAAAGTTGATGGCAGAAATTCTATTTTCGGGTAAAACTCCGATAAATGTTTTTAAGAAAATTTGAAGATAATTTAATGAAAAGTTTAATGCTGTTGATGATTTTACAGGGATGTAGATTAGTTGCACCAGTACATGAATAGTAATATAATTATAGAAACATAGATAGAAACTGCGGCAAGTGTGCTGTTTTTATAGTCCGGGTTAGAAAAGTAAAAATTTGTTCTCAAGTTTTAGTAAAAATGTGTTCAGTTTCAAATCTTCCTGAAACTGTAACATACAAACAGATAAAAAAATCCACGAAATTTGTACTATTTTGTAGCTATATTAATTCTGTGATGAACTAATTCCATAAATTCATTGAGGAATTCAAATTTATTCAATAGAAACATGGAACAAGATATAAAATTGTAAATTTTGTAAATGTAAATTTTTATCTTGCCTACTAGTACTAATTTTATTGCAATCATCCTTCATTTTTCTCCACATTTTGATTATAAAACAAAGATCAACTGAAACACTACACACTACTAAATTCTTTAGCCTATTTGGAACTGAAACAAAAAAAAAATTTTTCCAAGAAGATTTCAAATGATTTTTCACATTCCGCACGTATTTCTCATCATTACGTTTCCCAAACAAGAAAATGAATCATATCATTTGTCATTGAACCTCGTTTTGGCAACAGGTCAAGAAAAGGCCATAGATATGTATATAACCTCTAAGAAGCTTATCACGGTTTAAGGACACGCTCATTTTGTTGCTTCTGTCAATTAAGTCCCAAAATTTATTCCCATTGTGTGCTGATCTCTTAAGACCCTTGAATAGCCTATCATAAAGAGGTTTCATTATTTTCCATTTATTTTAGCCACCAATTTATTTGACTCATCGTCCGATGTCCGTTCTTTCGATAATAAGGGCTATCTCATTCCGGATGGTTGGTATGAATTTAAAAAAACTTTATAGCGTGGGAAAACGATCCATCAACCAAAATAGTAACGAGATAATTACGATAATTGCCTCAGTGATTTTCCAACTTTAAAGTGCTCTGTTTCCAGAAAATTTCCGCGTATATGCTGTTGGGATATTTCTGGAATTTTATTCATCATCTCCTATCCCTTATTATCCAACTCGTTTTTATGCGATATGACACTTTTTGTTTTGAGGGCATATATCGATTTTTTACTACACACAGCGGCATTTTTCAACTCCTTACGAATAAATTGTGAGAATCGCAAAGGGTGAAGGGAATTTTTTTCGGAGTGTTTTAAAAAGAACCGAATGCCTTTACTGGAGAAAGACGTTCTATGTAAAGGAGTAGCTAACTGGGCAAAAGTATTCGCTAATCGGCAGTTAAGCACTTCTCCGTGGCAATAAAAATTATTTTGGTGCTTTTATTCGCATCCTATGGAAGAAAATGTTTTATGGGTCCACTCCTTCGGTGAGTGCAATTTATTGTGGCGGGTAATGTACTTTATAGTCTGGCAGGTTTCGAGTTCCCTTTTCCTGGACTGGCAGCGCCATTTGCGACTACTCTCTTCGGCCATTGTTAATTTTCCATCTGAATTGTCTTATGGTGTTTCTCTGGGTGTTAGGGTACTACCAGACGCGAAGGAAATGCCCGCTGCCCCTCCCAATACCCATCCTTTACAAACCCGGCGCGCAATGGACACCGAGGACTAATCTTCCTGCGGACACAAGATAATGAATTAAATTCATTCGAGTAAACCTTCCCGGTTGTCTGTCTATTCGTCTTGACGGAAAGAGGGTTTTCACGGATATAGTGCACTTGTGTCGTTTACCCTTTTCCTGCTTTGAAAACCTTTTCGAGCTAAATGCGATTATGTTACGTTCCCAAAAGTTATACAGGCTACATCAACCTTTTTTTAGATCACTTAAGCCTGCTCAAATATTAGTCCTTCAAGACTTAAAAATAGTTTCTTTCTGAAGGCTTAAGATGAGTGCCGGAGTTGAGAATGAGAACCTTTATTAGATTTTGTCCAGCGTCATCCGTCGTATTGTGTATTTATCTCGCATTTTTTCTATATATATGTAGACACTCCTAAAGAAATAAGCTATATGCAATAGTTGCATCGAAGTGCGTGCCGAGGTTTTTAAAATTATTTTAAACGTACATAGAGACGCATTGTAAAGATTTTATTTCATGTACGCAGTACACAGAAACCTTCGAAATCTAGACTTATATTTAAATTAAAGTATTGTGTGAGAAAAATAAATGTTTTTTTTTCCAAAATTTTCAGTATAGGTCTTTAGATGAACGAATGCAGTAAAATTTGTATACAGCGAATGATTATTTAATTAATTCTTTTAGTGTACTAATAAAATCTAAAAAAAATTATAATTAAGGCCTCTATCTTCCAAATTCATGTGATTCGATAATTTCGGGATACAAGTTTTCAAAAAATAGGATCTCTACAGAATGAATAAAATATTTAATATTTTATTCTTTTGATTCTGCCATTGAACACATTCTTAGTAATTTTAAATTTCATGAGTTACTGTTTAATGTTAGCAATTTTGGAAATATAAAAAATTGGTGATTTAAAAAGAATATATTAAATTTGGGTACTTAATGACAATTTCATTTGGGGGGTCAAAGTGGTGTTGAGGCTTTCAAACTAACTCCTGCCCATAATTGATAATTTCATAGTGACCTTAAGCTATTTTAGAAAATTAGATTAGTCTTCCTAAATAGACGTTTTATGTAGGTATAATACCAATTTTTATTTTTTCCAATTATACGACTGAAGCTTTTACTAGAATTGTTTTTATGTTTTACTTTGGAAGTATCCTTTATAATTTTTCAACCAATCGAAACGCCTACGGAGGTAACAACAAAAATTGCTTTATAGCTTTTGAATTTAGTTTTTAGGATGCCTCATATGCTCCACTTTTTAGAATTACTTGACAGCAACGGGCGAGGCCTTTATCTGCATTTGAAATGGTGCTGCTGGCAATTTTGCGAAAAATTAGGAAAAAAAAGAACGTTGAAAGAGTGCGCAAAACGCCGCCCAAAATTCAATTGAGCCTCATCCGAATGGTCGGGTATGCCATTTATCATGAGCTGTAGGAGGGGCTAGTGAGAGCTTAGGAAACTATTTTGTAAAATTTAATACAACCCGAATACGGACAGGAATCGGAAATGAACGGGCCAAGATAAAATATCCTTTAAAAAGTTGCCGTCGTGATGAAATTCAAAACTTTCCATGAAAATCTCCATATCGGGCCAAATCGTTCGTTCTGACCAATGCAAAATTGTATAAACGGATTGGCAGGGCCGGCGAAGTTTTCTGCACCGTTCCCCTGGACTATCGTGATGATGTCTGGAATTGGAGTTTACATCCGGTGCTAAACCTCAAATTCGAAACGGAGGTGGAAAATGGTAGCGTAAATTTATAACTTTGCAAATTGGATAAAACTCTACCGCCGAAAGCTGCGCGCCATTGGCACGGCCCCGGATTGAACGAGCAAGGGGGTGTAAGTTGGTTGGGGACTTTAAAAAACCCATCTCGCCTGCGGGAACTGGTCACGCCCGAAGAATATGGACGGCGATATTGGTAGCTGGACGTTCGTAACTACCCACCGTAGGGTGCATGTAAATTGAATCCTCTTTTATCCCGGTCGGGAGTCGTTCAACTCTTTTCTACAGATTTTATCGGTTGGCGGGGCAGCTAATCTTAGACCAGAAAAGCTAACCGCATGAATTGCTGCAATTATTCGAAACCCACCAACAGAAACAGAGGGCACCAACAGTTCCTATTGCGTTGCAGTCGCTCATAACACCCGTCGTTGTAGTCGCAGAGGAACCCCCAAAACCCGTCCCGTCGTAGACCCTTAAACGAACGCATTTGTTTAAATTTGGTAAAATTATTACAAATGTGGCCCCCGACAAGATGCACACACATGTGCGCCCTGGGACTGCCGCAATCGAGTTTGTTGTATTTGCATTCGAAATGAATTATTCATGATAAACCGCAGAGTAAATTTGTCTAATTTTGACAATAATGGAAATTAATAATGAGCCCGGGGCCGTCTCTTGTCGCACTATGCAAGCTCATAAATTGGCCATTTTGATTTGTTCTATTTGCCCCGCTTCCATGCGGTAAATCTCAAGTTTTCGAATTTGTTTACATGTGCCCCAAATTCACGACGTAATTTAAAACAGATTTCAGGACGTACACACGCCCTCCGCAATACCACCACGTGGTCAACGTGGGTGAAATTCGATTGGTGTCACCAAAGTGTTTGTCGTGTAAAATAGTTAAATGCGACTTTTAACAGGGTGATGAACATGCTGAATAGTGTTCTCAATCAACTGATGTATAAACTGGGACACAAATATATTAAATTTTTTATTAAGCCCTGTGCTTTGTAAGTTGGACATAAAAATAAAATTTATTATTCATTCATTCGAGTACATTCCTTGCAAGTATTAACTTGTGACTTCGTAGGTATTGTAGAAATAGAAAGTTTTCTATAAGAGCCAGATTAGGAACTCTTTAGTCACTTCGTCACTTTTATTTTTTTTATTAATTTTTCTATAACATCTCATTTTATTTTTATTTTTTTACACACTTTGTTATAATTAAAAACACACAAAATTATTTTAAGTGAGAGTGAAGTATCAATCGCTATCATTTTTCTAGGATTCGATGTCGAAATTGTCCTAACCCTTCGTATAGTAATAATTAATAAATATTTAAACATAATTGTATGAACCACGTTATATTAATTCCTAATTGGCCAATACCACGAATGAGACTCTCAATTGATCATAGGGCTGTAATTAAATGTAAAATTTAATTTACACTGAAAATAGTATGGATAATTTAGTCAATCACAAATGGTTAAACTCCATTAATACTTTTATTTATGTAATTTGAAAAAAAAACTTTCATTTTCACTGTATACAATATTTAATAAATTACTTGGTAGACTGTCCCAATCTTAAGCTAAAAAAAATCGATATAAGAAAATGGAATATTTTAACCAACATATTAAAGTACTGCTTTAATAAGTTTTTCCTTTTGTAATTTTTCCGAGTTTAACATAACCAATTTTCCAATTTTCATTGGAAATAATTACTAAGAGGTAATTTGAGCTAGAGCTCAAATATTTTATAGATTTATTCTAAAACACCCTAAAAAAATTTTGTATATGTTGCGAATGATGTAACTTAATTAATTAAATAATATGAGGTATTTGTTTCTTATTTTTCATAACCTTATTAAACAACAAGTGCTTTAAGTAGCATATAAAATTTTTAGTTATATGTAAAAATATCTTTAAGAATATATGAAAGAGGATTTGATTTTTTCTGTTTTCTTTAGAAACAAGTTAAAAATTGATTACTTTTGTGATATTAATTTTTTATCTATTTTCATTTATCATCCTCCTTTTTTTTGTCTGTCGAATTTTATATCTAGTATTTATTTTTCCCTTTTTCCGTGTGTTTATATTTTAGTCTATCTAGTGGCTTCGCCTGACCCGTGCATTTTACTCTGTTCTTTTCTTATGCTTTCCTCTATATCTTCAGTGCTTTTTCAGGAATTTTCATTAAAAATTTCTTTTTCCAGATTAATTTTTTTATTTATTTATTAGGAAATTCTTTTCCAAATAATGACGAAAACGTTGACCCGCTCATTCTGCTACATCATAGAGTGCCTCAAACTCAGATTGTACTCGAGCAAATCTAAAGTCACCTCCCACTTCATTATTTTCGACTAGCTAAAAGACAAACCAAGCTAAGAGAAGTGTCTGCATGTTTAAATGTGAATTCACTTCCTGTGCGAAATAGAATTTTACAACTATTGCTCC
This sequence comes from Proctacanthus coquilletti, assembly GCA_001932985.1. Taxonomy (NCBI): domain Eukaryota; kingdom Metazoa; phylum Arthropoda; class Insecta; order Diptera; family Asilidae; genus Proctacanthus; species Proctacanthus coquilletti. Next base: position 465,205 of record MNCL01000095.1, on the reverse strand, counting down.
TCAAGGAGTTCTAGCAAATTCGCCAACTTACAACTTTTGTGCGACTTTCTCCTGACGTCGTTGTTGTCCTAGAACAAGGGGGTAGGTTAGAGGGTGCATACATTTGCGTAGAGACGAAAATAGACGTCGTAGTTAAACATCACATATTTTCTTGGCAACAACTTCTTTAGCTTCCTTGACTATCCGTGCTCGTGAGGATATTGCAGGCAGAGCCTGTGTAAAACTTTATCACTCACCGGTCTTTTTTTCTGTATTTTTTTTCTTCTTTCTGTTCCCCGAGAGTTGTACGAAGTAATCACACTTTGGTTTTAATTATTTTCGCAAAGTTGAAAAGTTTCGCGAACAAGTCCAAAAACAGGAGATAAATGATAAAAACTTTCCGATTCTCTGGGTAAGGGCCAAAAACTCGGAAAGGTATGTGCATTATGGCCCGGGCACACACAACTAAATGTGGTCTATTCTTCATAATCACCAACATTGGGGGCGGGCGGAGTGGTCCACCGTCGGGGCCGGAACCCAGGACCCGGGGACCGTGCAGCGCAGCAGATGTGGAAGTACGCGGCGGCGGTTATAATTACCAAATGAAAAAGGCGAAATGGCCGCAAAAAGTGGAACGTAATTGGGTACTCCCGTGCATATGGTGCGCCAGTACCTTCTCAGCTTTATTACTAAAGGAAAATGCTGAAACGCTTGGTAATTCTGTGCCGCTGCCACTGCTGTCGCAACAGTCGCGGTAATGGGTCCTGTCTTGAGCGCCCGGAGCCGGAAAAGAAAATCTTTGCTATCTCCTGGAATTAGCTTCATAAAATTTTATCGTCTAAGTATCACGTTAGCCCTATCCTTTTCCTCTAACCAGAAGACACGACAGTCTCCAGTATAAAATGACTCCCAGTCGAACTCAGCGCCATCTAGTATCGGACGTCGCTTCGAAGCAAAGGGTGCGGTCTCCAAGTGCACTTGATGACTCTGTAAGGGCCTAATGGTATAAACCTATTACGGTTTTATAATTAAGTCGGCACCCGTACACCGCCCTCTATAGCCCGATATTCAAACACAATCATAACCGGCCACAATGGTCCGGTGTTTTAAAGTCCTTTAAATCTATTAATTACGGGCGTCGCTCGACAGAGAGGACTGCTTTTAACTCAATTAATTCACTCACAACCCTTAAACTGGCGTTTATTAATCGTAATCTGGCCTTATAGCCTAATTGAATTACAATACAGGGCCGCATCCTGGCCGGCAGAAGAATTTACTCCAAGTATCGGACGCTAGAGGGCATCGATTTCGATTATAAATCGATTGTGGCAGCACTGACCCGTCCTGAGATATTGCTGGTAAGGGGCAAACGCTCAATAATTACCAATAATGTCGGCATTTGGTCGTAATGAAATTAATGAGCGTCTGGTTTTGCTCCGGCGATAAAATGATAAATTGAAGCTAAGCACGCCACCACTTGCTCACCACTTCGCACAGCATTGGAAGGTCTCGCCGTCGTCGACGTCGTTGTCTTGAGGCTGAGATTTTATTTGAGGTAAAGATGCTCTGCTCGGGGGGCTCTTGAGATGCTACGATTGTTGGAGCCTCCCGGCATATTTCCTGGCTACTAGGGGATATTAATTTCCGGGCAAACGAATATTATTGATGACGTCCGGTTTGTCCCGATTGACACGTGTTTAATGGGCCACCGGGCTGAAGAGGAGTCAATTTTTCACAGTAATGTCGGCGATTTATTAAGATGAAGTCAAAAAAAAAATTGTTAAATTGCTTAAGACAAGGACAAGGTATGGGAATCGTATTTTTCATTAAATTAGTGGAACGTGGTTCATGATCTGCACTGTAGCTAAGAAGTTGTGTGTTTATGAAAAAGAACTAGACATGCTAGACATGAAAAAACTTATTCAAATTGTATCTTTGCTCCATTATTCGAACCATGTTGTAATTTTAAGAAGTCGTTGCACCTTAAAAGAATCTCTGCACTGAATGCAAAGTTCAGGTATTAAAACAACGATTTGTATAACTTGTGTTTACTATTTTTTCTGTTTATTTGTATGGGCATTGCGGAAAAAGTACTGGGCGATTTTTGTCAAAGTTTTGTTATTTGATAGTCTTTAACTTAAGTTAAAGTTTAGGCTATATATTTCTGTTTGCGAGCATGCACGTATGTTGCCGGGCTAAAAATGTATGATTATGGATAACCTTTTACATGTATATACTTGCTCAACATCTGAATGTGTACACGAATTTATTCTTTTACTTGAGATTTATGGTGAAAGATAAATTTAAAACCAAAAACTTAGTTTACTTATTACTTTACTCACTGATTCGACATCTAGCCCGTACACATGGAAGATATGTAATTTTTATGATATGGACACGTATTATTGAAGTAATTTTGGAATATCCATCCCTAAGGAGTGGCGAAAATGCTGAAAGAGTAAGAAGCGGCATTAGAGACAAAGGTTCTCTGTGAGATTAAATAAAGGCGTGTTTCAGCATTTTAAGAAATTCCAACTCTTGAGAGAAAAAAATTTAGATGATTTTTTAGTGTATTATGTTACATGCATGCTCGAATTCAACACAATTGTAATTTTCCTGCAGACGTTAAATCTATGCGCTACATGCACGTGTTCGATAAATGGTCTTGATAATGTTTGAGGAGAAGATTAATATACGCTAGATAATTTAGTTATAACACCAATAAATTCAATTGACCGTAATAAGGCAGAACATTGATAATGATAATATTTTTCCTGTTAAGAAAATATCTTCAAATATTGTCCAATATTTTTTTATGTCGTATAGCCTAATACAAAAATTTTCATTTGGACCGTTTTGTAAATTTCTATAATATTTAAGAATTTTAAAAGAAAACTACAAAAACAAGAATTTTCCATGTTATAATGCTTTTTTTTAAAGAAGTTAATGGAATTCAGTTTTTCTTGCCGTAGAGTTCGTAATTTATATAAAAAATTCTATCGGAATTGTATTTTCCTTTCCCGAAATCAAAATCACTGCTACCCTGAGAATCGAATTTTCTGAAAATTGTAAATTATAAGGCTGCTTTTTTTCTCCAAACATGTTTGAGACTTGCAGACAGACAAACGAGTAAAGCAAAAGCAATGAAAATTTCGACCAACAGACCGAAAAAAACCCTAATAAACAAACTGCAAAGAAAATTTTGAGGTATGTACATTTGCCCTGAAGCAGCTGGGCCTGAATCTCTTCCAGCGAGCAGCCCGGGTATATTCCCAGTCAGCACCGCCCATGCATTAAATAAGAAATAAAGGGAAATCGGGAAAACGGGCGGGAAAATGGGATGCGTAGACGCAGCATCTCGTCGGCCGGGGCTCTATGAAATTAAGCCCCTTCGAGTGGGTATTTCGCCTTACAAATAATCAATAAATTGATTGCACGTTTCGGATATTTATTGCCTCGATAAAAATGATATAGAGGCGGAACGGACTAGCATTTCAAAGGAGCTGCTTGAGCAGTACCGTATGCGAACCGTGTATACCATGTATGATGTTTGGTTTCGGGATACCCATTCCCGTGTTGAACTCTAGTCCCGGTGCCAGGACTACGTTGAGAAGGGGCACATAACCTAATTTCGGGTGAAATGTAATGCGATCAAGTGCTACCACTGAAACGTGTGTAAGGATGCGGCATCCGTAAATTACGCAAACGTTTCCCCGCGTGTTAAGAGCGTACAAATTGTACTTTATCCTCGGATGTTGTATCCTTGTGATTTTCGATGCTATCGGGATGATGATGGGTTGTTGGTGAGAAGTACTCTCAGGCACTAAGTCCATCTATCCCTTCTCCGTTTCCGTGGTGAAATATTGTACAGCCGATCAACATAAAAGGGAAGTTTCAAAAAACTGGCAAGAGGTACAAGAGTTCGTACCTTAAAGGTATTACAAGAAATTACCCAGTCGAAGAAAGTTTTATGGCGTGACCGAGGGAATTAAGATTCTCTGTGGAGCAGGAGGACGACAGACGAAGGAGCAATGTACCGCGACCACCGTAGCTCCGTCGATAATAAATTTTATAATTTGCAATGTAATTGACGGAAGTAATAGCAACAATCTTTCGCTGGGGGACCCTGACGACCCGTGAAATCAACGGAGTGATGGATGACTCTGACTCGAGCCTGCGACCTAATTCGCGCCCAGTGGGGAGTGTTTAACACGTAAAAAGACGACGATTTATACGAATTAGCCCGAAATGATTTTGTTTTGCCGTTTTAAAGCAGCTATTTCCGAAATTTCCAAATCATTGTGCCTCTTTAATTTTTTAACAGACTAGCTCAGAGTTTGGCTGCTTGTCTCGACTTTTGAAAAAATGATAAGTTTATTTGTGAAATAATTTATACTGAGTGTTTAGTACTATAGTAGAAAAATTTCCCACATGTTCTTTAACGAATTATAGATTTGATTTTATAAAACCTTAAGACAAAATAATACCAGAATTCTATGATTTTATTCAAAAGTGAAAATAGTAATGAGGCGTACAAAATTAAGTGTTTTTTAAATAAAATTGTAGGTATAGTGTAAAAAAATAATCATATTAATCAATACTTCTTTAAGTACAAAAAATGTGTTAATAATGATTTTCTTAATGAAAAATTATTCGCTTTTTTAGGATTATTTACCCCATTTGTCTATAAATTGCGATAAAATTAAATATTTCACTAAATACTTTTTGTTTAAGAGAAATATTACTGTAGGAAAACTAAGAAACTGATATATTTAAATTTTTTAATTACTCTGACAGCCACTTAGACATCTACTAGTTTTAGTCAAAATCTCCTAGTATGATTTATTTTAATGAGTGATAATTTAATATCGTAATTACTTTGATCTAATGCAACTCGGTGACAGATTTTAGCATAATAGAATTAATTTTAAGATTTAATTTGTCCAGACATGATTTATTATAGGCAAAGCTAAAAAGAGGGTTATGAATTCGTTATTTATGTGGATGTGTATGTTTATATTGAATCATATAGAGCTTAAATTACTTAATTATAAATGTGATATTATTGGATTTATTTTGATTATCTTCGTGTTATAGATTATAACAATTTTGGGATCCAAATTGTTTGCCAATATACCTCTTTAATTGGAATATCTTACTAAAAAATACAAGCTTGTTATGTAACCCCTGAAATGTCCATTCTTAAATTAAGCACTTAATCTACTTTGTCTGTCGATTGAGATTCGTGTAACCTGGTCCGGCAGTGATTGAGTTAATTAAATTTCCATAGCATCTCTGCATTTCCAAAGAATACTCGAGGTGCAAATACGATCTCATTTGCTTGACTGTAAAAATCACGGCACAGTCGTTTCACGACTGTAATTGAAGATCGTACAGGAAAAGTTTTTTATATGAGAAACCTGAGCACAAAACTCCAGTGCAAATGAACTTCATTAAAAAAAATGAGCCGTCAGTTTCTTGTGAAATGGGAAAAGAAAATTGCAGGATTCATGCTAAATTCTACTTGCTATCTGTGAGATAAAAAAAGAAATACTTCTAGTCCTGGTGCGCCTCGTAGTCCATCGTAGTTTCCAAGATTGCAAGTATAGTGTACGATGTGGCTGGTGTTGAGGGAGGAAGGGAAAGAGCCGTTTTATTTCCCTATTAACTGCTAGTTCCATATTCCCGGCGGTATTAAAGGATTAAGAGGAGATTTTCGGTTGAAATGGGGACATGCAACGAAACCATTGTCACATAATCACACGAAAGCCTGTAGAGGAACTCAAAGGGCTCCCGGGATTTATGCCCGCTAACACGACGTCATTTGGGATTACAGTGCCTAGTCAAATACGCTTGTGCCGGACCGAATATGTATAAACAGGCTCAAAGGGAACCCAAAATACCCTTTCGGATTCTGGGCCCGGTTGCATGCATGGCGGTGATCCTGGCCGGCCATCGAACTGACCAGTGCCCGGCAGCCATACCGGCGGATGTCCTCCGCAGATGCTTTGACATGGTGAATTTAGTGCCCTTGTGCCCTTTTCTAAAAGGAAATGGGAATGGCAGGAGAGCGTTTCAATTAAGTAAAAGAGTTTAGCCGTTGCGCTTTTTGTTCAGGGCGTCCGGGTTCGAACCGAACTGGAACGGGCAAGATTCATTTGCCCGAAGCACGCTATTGCAACCTGTTGACGGGCTCAATTAAAATGCACAGAGAACTCATTCTGGACGTATAATGAATCGGCTGGGACTGGGACGGTATCAGTGCTAACCAGGATCACCTTGTTCATTACCAGCCTAGTGACTAGCACTTGACTACTTGTTGAGTCCAGCGCACCCCTCGGTCTATCCGTTAGGAGGGTCTCGGCGATTACTTGAACGATTAAAAGTGGATTTTTCAATGATGCAGTGAATGAAGTATCCTCTGCAAGGAGATTACGAGCATTTTTTCCACCCTCCATTCTTACTCGTCCTTTTTCTTAACATTGTCGTCCTTTGAAGTCTGACAGAGATCAATTCGCTTAGCTGCAAATACTCCAGAGTAATTACATCAGTGACACACATCCGGGAAAATCAATTTTCAAGTGGAGGCATGATGCAGATTTTCTACGGAAATGACCTTTTTTCAGACATGACAGCTAATTTTTCGTCCTTTAAAAAAAGTCTAGACTTTAAAGCAGTCCTATTTATGAGGCTTATAAATTTACACAAAATTAATAACAAAGAAGACAAATAAAAACTAACTTTGAAATAAAAGTTTTAAAGTAATTTTAGTGAAAGTAATATTAAAAAGGTATGATGGAAATCATGTCTTTTATTTAGAGGATGATAATTTAATTAATGGATGTTTTGAGCAGTAATAATAATTGAGAAAATAGAAATTTGAATTGTATTATTACAGCTATCGTTAACTGCAGCCAATTCGAGAATTTTAAAATTTTCAATAGTAAAGCTATGTGCATTATAAAATTAGAAAATCTATCTATTTAATAGAATAGAAGTGTATATGTCCTTTCAAGCCATTTCTTTATATTTGTATGTTTTAAAAAATGCGCTGATTGGAATTATGTTTTATACATTCTCTAGTTTATAATTTGAAACTAAACAAGAAATAGCTTTATCTAATTTAAAATTACTTGTTTTTGTGTCGTAAAAAAGTCTAAACGTAAATTAGATATTGTTTTAATAAATATTAAATTGTAATTTTAAATACATTTATGACCCAAGTGTTTTTAATCCGTTAATATGCTTAACTTGTCGATTTGGGAAATTCTTCAGGAAAGTATTTTTATTTTCTAATATTAGAATCTTTGTAGGAAGTAAAAATTGTAGTAGTTTTCTTAAAAAATCTTTTGAAATATTTTTGTATGTTGAAAACGAAAAGTTTAATTTGTTTACTTTTTTAAATTCCACCTAAACCAGGAGGCGTTTTCACGCTTAAATTCCTCGTGTTTCCTCCGGGTAAAAACCGGATGAAGGTAATAGGTGTGTGTCACATTAATGCCTATTCAGGTTGATAAACAAACCCATAAATCTCGGACGTTGGATGTTACAAATATACAAAGCGGCTGTCGCGGCCGTAATTTATCCCGGTTTTGCAGTCTTCAGATAGGACGAGAATATTTAAGATATGCGCCCATCTTTCGCTCCGGTCCGTACCAACGCCTGTGGACATAAAAAGATTATGGGGGAGCTGTAGTTCTTGGCCTTCTGTGCCGCTCCCATAGAACCAGCAAGGAGCGCCTCGTGCCGAATATAAGGGCCAACTAGAGCACATAAAGTGACAATGTGCGATTATTGCGGGATGTTCGGTGAATTATTCTCCATAATGGCGGCTCGAGTAGCACATGCATGCTAAATTATAGCGAGAACTGCTGGAAGTTGGATTTTATCGCACTCGAGACAATTCCTCTTATTATCGATTTTGCTTGAAGACGAAACTGAGGTAGTCATGTTCAATGAATTTGTAACAATTTGAATTATGTCGCGATCAACTGGTTCGAGATATTTTGATTCCATGAAATAGTCTTCCATATGATTCTTATTTAAAATTTCATTCTACATTTAAATTATAAAGCTGTTATAGATATAATTATAATTTATCATAGCTCGAGGCTGGAGGCATTCAAATTTTGATTGAATAAATTTTACTTTGGTTCAACAGGCACTAAATCAAAGGAGTATAACACTGTTCAGTCTGATGGCTATTTCTATTTTCGTCAGTTGACAAATTCGATGTTTTAAGATAGAGCACGTCCGACATCAGAAGTACTTTTAACAAGAAACTGCTTATATTAAGGTAGTCTTATGTAATGGTTAATAAATTTCACTGCAAGAACTTGTAATGGTCTAGAAGTCTTATTCTATAACTTACATGTGCTTTATAATTTATCAAGTTATTTATAGAAAAATATGAGCTTTTCGACAAAATAAAATCTTGTGAATCAATTGAAAATAATTTAGCTTCTTTGAGATCATATGCCTTAATCGATTTTTTAATAATTTTGAAACTATTAAGGTTCTAGACATAGTGCATAGAGAAGCCGGGGGTGGCAATAATAAATTAAAAAAAATTAAATCAAATAAATTCTCACACCCTGAAGCGGTTGTCGTAAAAACCTGCTTCTACAGTCAAAAAGTGTTTTATTTAATTCATTTTTTATGGTCTACTTTCTGCTCTTAAATGAAATTAATGACTGCTCTGGTGCGGGTGGATGGGCTCTCTACTTAAGCACTTCACAATAAAAAAAAAACAATTCGCTTGTTTGCCTTGCAGGGTTGACTCGGCTGAGCGGTGCTTAAATTTTAAATAATTTCCTTTTTATGAATTTTAAAACTCGAAATGTTTCGTCTGTAAATAATCCTCAAAAATTTTGGGTACTATGAGGTATGGTCGGGACGGAATGAAATGGTAAGCGCACCGTGGAGGGAAACCTGCGATTTTACCCCGTAATGAGGGTGATTTAGAGTGACTACAAAATAATGTATATCCGCGAGATGGTAACCCTTTCTTTTTTCAAGCAACTAGCAAGTGCTCGTGAAGATGTGAATAAAAAATGCTCCTGGAATTTTGTTTTGCTCTAGTACCATTCCTTACAAAGAGACCAGTACTAGAGGAGAGAAAATTTAATCGTATAAGAAATGGACGTCTGGGAAAGCAATGAAATCTGACGACTCATCAGAACGTCTTATCTCCTTTCCGTGGCTGGGCTCGTTGCACTTATCCTGGTACGTGTCGGGAAAGAGCAAAGTTCTGGCCAGATCATAAATCACTGAATCCAAAAGAGAGCTATACAGTAATTTTAATTACCGTCCGTCTTGGCCTTAATCGGGTTCCTTCCAAGGAATGCTTCGAAAGAGAGGGCACCTTATTAAAACTTGCTCCGATAACTTTTGGCAATTTCTGATTTATGGGCCGCAAACTGTTTATTAGCCATGAACTGATTTTTCACAAAAATCCTTCGCATCTTACCTATCAGCCTCTAAAAGACATTGGATCATCACTGTGCCCCGCAAATTGGCGGGCATAAAAGCACGGGCAAAAAGTCCACCAATCCCGAAGGTTCTCGAGGAAAGAATGAAACTTTGTCTGCCGGAATGAGCTAATCTGTAAATCAAACTCATCCATGTGGTAAAACTAAATTGCACGTAAGTTTCGAGTATTGCGAAACTTTTCCCGGGGCGACTAAAGCGCCAGCCGGGGGAAAGAAGTTTTTCTCGAACTCTCAACGGTGTTCTATGGACATGTTAAATGCCGCAAGGAGCTCTATCTAGCTCCGGTAAGTGTGCTGAAGTTTTCTCCTAAGAAAAATATCCAAACGACAGACTTGCAGAAGAGAAAGTCTTTTGATCAGTCTAGAGGTGAACAAGGTAATAGGGGATCACATTCGGTCGATTTTTAAGGAGCTCTCGTTCGTCGTGTCAAGCGGTACTAATGGTGATTATGCTTTCAAGATGTCCTTCAAGGGATTATGACTGTTGAGAATTTGTCTGCATTTTTTTTTAAAATGGGACAATTTTTTGATATATGGTAGTTACGGATAGAGTAACATTCTCCGTAGTCAAAGTGCATTTAGTTTGAATGCTAGAGCAGATTAAGCTGAAATTTTCACTTTATTTTTGTGTAGTTTATTTATTGCATTTTAGACATTCTTTACACTTTTTTAATCGACACACTCACTTTGTTAATTCTAGGTATATGCGCTAAAGTTATTTGTAAATATCACGAAATCAAACTTTCCTTACAAAGTTCCTGTGTAATGTGTGCATACTTTCTAAATTCTTTGAAATAAATAAAAATATATATCAGGGCAGTTATCGCTTGAAGTAACAAAATTACAAAAAATGTCATTCAAATGGCCCTTATCTGTTCATTAACCTTGCCTTTGCTTTCGTGGCTCTTTGTCCATAGAAGTCATCTCATTTTCATATTTTTCATTTTCGGTTTAATTTGTGAATGGAAAAATATGAAAATGACCTGTCTGTTTTGTGTCTTATCTAGCGTCTTTATTGCTTAACTCCAAATGTGCCGCCTGTAAATTGACTGCACGTGGGGTATACGAAAATTTTTTTAGGGGATTGTCCCTAAGCGTGGTAATATTAATATTTCGTCTGAAATCCACTTTTATACGGAGCATGACACCGAACATTCAACAAATAAATCGGCTGCTGATGTTTCTAGAGCAACCGAATGCCGAAAAGTTAAAATTCAGCAAAGTTTTAATGTCACATCACCCACCCTGGAGCTCACCTACCTGTCCCAACTGTTCTCGTGTAACGGTCCATGGATTGAGCGTGGGAATAAAACCGCGAATTCTGTCTCTTAGAAAAAAAAGAAATGGCAACAACAATAAACCGAAAAATTGTTGACGACCAGAAAAGCATTTGCGTGCGCCTTCCGCGGGAAGAACGTTCATCAAGTATTACAGGTAAAGCCTATTCCCCGATGCGATAGGATTTGTAAATTTACCTTAGCAAATCCAACAGTCTCAGCACTTCACGCCATTTTCGGGGGTGTCGGCAAAATCGCACCACAGGTACATCCCGTAGGTTTGATAAGACCGGGCTCCAAACACAGGGGTTTCCTAGGGGTCCTAGGAATAAAGCAGATTTTTATTGGTTTCGCCGCGACGGTGGTTGAGTAAAGGAGGTTTGGGCTCACTGGGACACGGCACTGTATTGCATTTAAATGTGGGATTTGTACCTTCACGCAATAAATTTTGAAAATTGCCACCGAAGGCTTGCAACACATCCTGAAAGGAGAGCTTAAAGGATTTACCATGTCGCCGGCATAGCCATTCCCGCACTCAGCCGGGGATAAAGTGAAATTTCGAAAATTAGTTTTAAGGCGAGCTACAAAGGGGAGGATTTCTCTTGTAAAAGTTGTTGTTCACTGCGCGAGGCCACCTTCATTGTGTTTTTATGCAGGTTAAATCTCGAAAGGGCTTAAAACAGGTACGATTGCGTCGAACGGATAGTGGACTCTGGGGAAGAGTCAGAGCAATCTCCACACATGAGAAGGGCAATAAAAAAAAAACACAATTATAATTACTTTAAACTTGTTGCACGATATTAAAATATTAAAATGTTTCGACACTAAAATATAGTGGAGGATCTTCCGAAGATCTAGAAAAAAATACGACTCTTGGTGTTGATGTCCAGACTGAACGAAAATTATCAGCATCGCATTATCTAAGGGTATGGACCTCTACTTGCACTTGACGGTTTATTATGAACTCTTATAATTTGGCACGTCTGTTTGTCCGTCTGTGACACAATCCGTCCTTTTCTCTAGTTAATGAACACAATTACTAAAAATTCTGAAAGTTCTGAAATATAAAATTAATTTGAAAGCATTTCATACTGGAACACTAAGTTTCAAAGGTGTAATCAAAGAAATAATTTTTATAACTTTAAAATTGATCTTTCAATTTGTGCAAGGACTACAGAGTCTTATTTTAGGCCTGTTCTGACATCGGCGGTTTTTTTAAAAAGCGAAATGTCTACTTTTATTTCTTTTTTTTTACGGAAAGGAATTCAATTATGGTATTTTTCACGTTGTCAAAGCATTTCGATTCTATAGATTCTACAGACGGCTTTGACTGAACGAAGAAATGACCAGACGATTTATTACAAAATTCTTGCTCTTATATAGAAAAAAGTTAGCGTCAATTTAGCAGTAAGATGTTTTGATGTCTTTAGAATTTGTGAAAGGTAAAATGTGATTCAACATTCGAAAGAAACTTTGGAAATTTCTAATAGTTGAATTTAAGAAAAAAAAAACATTTATAATGAATATATTGAATGATTACTTCGGCCAAAATAGACCCAATTTTAAAATAAATCTAACGAAATGTAAAAATATTTGATTAAGAAGTAATAATTATGGAGAAGAAGTTATATTTAAAATAATACATAGGAATTGTGCTTTAAAAATTATAATTATCTTTAAATCTGAAGTTATAAAAGAAAATCTTCTTGGAATAATAAAATAGTAATAAAACACTGCCTAATATTTCAGAGTGATTAACTGTGCTGTTAAAAATAATCGATTAGTTTTTAGAAGGGTTATAGAAATGCTAGCGCTTGGATATTTTTAAACGCTATAATTTAGGAAATATACACTTCAAAAATAAATAAAAAAACAAGCAAAGTATTCCTTCTCTAATTGTACTTTTATGCACATTTACTGTGAAGGCTCTAGTCACGAATTTCACACCATTCATAGAGTTGCCCCATAATAGTGATTATTTTGCTCTTTTAACCCTATCGAATGATATGTGTACTTTCGTAATGTAGAAGATAAAATTATACTAAAATTTCTGATAAAAATCGTAACGAAATCAGATTTATACGTTTCGTTTTAATTAAAAAAAAATGCAATTTAGGAAAAATCTTAAGAGAGTTTTACTATAAAACAGCCCTAATATCAATTTAAAATATAGGCTATACATTTTTGTCTGGTTTCTACGTTAGAACACGCGAATTATTCGTATTGGAGGAAATACAATTATGTATTAATTTCATCCATAATGTGATAAGTATGTGTTAATTAATTATGTGAAGATAATAAACGAATATAGCTCATAATTAAATTACATTTGTACATTTACTTAGATGTACTAAAGTATCTTCCTTGAAAGTTAATAAGCAATGCCAAAACCTAAAATCTACGAATTGTGTTAAGAAATTGCTTACATTTTCTTACATTTTTTCATTCCAAACAATTCCTCAGACATCCTTTAATTTTTCATGGGAACCCTTTTGCCGTGAATGTGAGGTGGTTTAGTAGCGATTAAATAAGGGATTATAAATAAAATTCCACCACAACAATCCGCCTTGTTAGTTAATGTTATCTCCAGTTAAGGGTCCATTAATCCGTAAATAGACCGAATGTAGACAGGCCTTTAGTATCGAAGACCGGGAGAGGGTGGGCGATGATGCTATATTTTTTACTAGATGCAGTAAAATAAATCTGCGAGTAATTAAAGGGGCCATTTCATGGGTCGACCACGTTTAATTGCACACCAGACGCTCTAATGGCCAATTGTCAGCCGAGCCAAGCCAAAGATAAATGCTTGTATCATTTTTATGGTCTGATGGTAATAAAGGCAGATACAAAAAAAAAACAACTGGGAAAAACAGCTACAACTTCTAATGGAGCCAGATAAGAGCTTCTTTCTGCACTAGGTTGTCATCTTGTACTGTCTTTCTACACGTCGTCGTATCCTCCTCTTTGAAAGGAAATCGGCACTAGCCAAGGGCGGTCGTAAGATACTAAAATTCCACCGATAGGTTGTCCTAAAACTTCATCAAAGCAGGACTAAAATGACTAAATTATTAACACATGGCACACCACAAGTGACCTATGCCACAAGTAAGGATATTTCCTTATAATTTTCTTTGCAATTTTCCGCTCGGTCAGGTGTGCAAAGCAGATCTATTTTCACAGGTGCTAGTCATCGATAATGTCTTGTTGCAGCACGGGTTTATCTGGACTAGGTATTACGTTTAATTATGGATCTCAAGGCAGAGGATCACAGAATCCCTCGCTAGTCTTAAGGCTTAAAATCAACTACTGCAAAATATGGACAAGGAGCTGCGCAGAGCGGAGGTGAATTTCCTCTGAGAAATTTCTTCCGCCTTTACACCTCATGATTTTAACATTCCGGCCTTATTTAACAGGCAGGAAGGCGGGCTACCCGGTACTCCGGATTCGTCCAACCCACAAGACTCGTACTCCTTTGGAACTGCAACATGTACCGGGAGTCCGGGCCTGCATTACATGGACGCAGCCAACGGATAAAATACACTTATTTGCATAAAATTCATGCTGCGCGACGGGGGTGGACCCAGATCCGGTACTGGGCTTCTAACAAGCTTTTTAACAGGGTGATCCCGTCAAAGGTAATTAACGTGAAAAACATCAAAGTTGGGGCATAACACGGTTTTTGCCAGAGAGCGCTTTTGTGGGCGATTAGACTGGACTAGATAGGAGGAGGGAACAGTGAGACTGTACAACATATCACTGTACTGGCTTGTTATGTAAACTAGCACGTGATATTTTTTTTTTTAATTATAATTATTAAGACTAGCAAGGAAAGGTAGAAAATAAATTTCTTTTTGATTCAATTCCTCGTTCCATGTATTTATGCAAAATTAAAAATATCTGAGGAATTTTATTTTTTACAGAAAAGTTGCTGAGGCTAAAATTGTGGAATATTACAAAAACTGCGGATTTTGAGTTTAAGTTAGTTAGTTTTTCTAAACATCTTAACTAGTACGATATAGAACAAAAACATTTTAATTTTTTATATGGATATTAAAAAAATAAGAAATTTTCCCATTTTATGTTTTTTATTTATATTAATTTTCTTCAAAAATCCAACACCGTACATTAAAGAATGGTTAAGTTTCAAAAATATCCCTTTTAGCACGTGTTTTTTCTTCTAATACAAAATAAAATATTATAAGCTTTGATTATGTGGAAATTAAAAATTACAAATACTGAAGTTTTAAATTAATCAATTTTAATGAATACGAAGGAAAGAAACAATGAAATGAAATAAAATAGGCTAAGCAATTTATCAAATTCTCATCTTGTAGATTTTATATTATGACGCTTTTACATTTTTCTCTAATAGACGATATTTGAACTAATTGGGCAAAAAATAATAAACAGGAGGGAAAAGGATTTTGCTTCAATATCAAGTTGCAAGTCATTCCACTTTTAATATGACATTTTTACTGAATTTTGCGAACCTAGACATTTTCAGACGAAGAGCTGAAATTGAGCATTGATTTTTGTTGTTTTTAAATAACTAAATGCTCATCCAATTCCTCGATTTTTAAAAATTTTCCAGGACTGCATGTGGAAACCAATTTGTGTTACAATTTTTTCAACAAGTAATTGACAAGTCATTTTTGATGTTATTTGCGTCGCGTTATTTAATTTGATGTACTCAAAATGTAAGTCTTTTATTGTTATTACGCTCCTAAAGAAACAAAGAACCTTTGTCCTTGGGTATATTGCAAGTCGAATCTTTAGTAAACCCTTGCACTTTGCTTGAATGTAGTCTTTTATACAGAAACATCCCTTCTTAATAAAACACAGTACATTATTACAAAAGTGTATCTGATTGTTTAGATATTTTTAGATCAGTCAATTTCTACTTGGAAAAATCTTGAAAATTGTTGTTTTGACTCATCCTGTCAAAGGTATCGACGGGCCTTTTGTGAAACGTTCCCAGAACACAGATATGGGCACGCATGAAATACTCCAAGAAGTCTATTTTGCTTCAATTTGTTCAAAGAGGTTGGAAAAAAAAATTGAAATAAAAAGCAATATCAACAAAAAGAGAAATATGCATCGACGAACTGTGGAACTGTGGTAAGGGCAACAGGAGCGTATATTACACTGGATTTTTTCAAGGTTTTCTAGTTCCGACAAGAAGCCCAAATATGCGGCTGAAATAAGATGAGCGAGCACCCGCAAAGGCATAACATGTCCTATTTGCCTTTTCTCTTCGACCGAATTTACATTTAAGAATGAAAAAAAACCGCTTTGAGTTTCTCCTTAACGATAATTTCTACCTGAACATATGTTTTCCCCCGCGTGGCATTCACCGACGTCAACATCTAAGTCGGGCGCATGCAAATTTCCACTGAAGATATGAGGGGGTGGAATTGATGGAGTACGGAAGGAGGGCGTCCTAGGAGTTGCTATGTTGATGCGAGTAATGCTACAATACGCAAATTTGAAGCTCTCTGACCCACTTCCCGGTCCCGACTATGTCTAATCTGTTAGTACTAGGACAAGGGACGGGTTAAGGGTTAAAATCTACAAGGGCAGGCGAAACAGAACCAGTTCAACTGCAAGAATACTTGAGGAATTTCACTTTAATCCTTAAGGATTAAATTGAAATTTCTCGAAGAAGGACAGAACAGGCCGGAACCAGTGCTTACATTGAAAGCGATACACGGGATTCCACAGCATATCCTCTACGGCCGTCTCAGTTTTGGACGCTCCCTATAAGGAAGCATTAATAAATTTTTATCGTCATGTCCTTAGTTAACGCTTGACTTCACTCCGAATAAACTTCGAAAGCCACTGGAGGAGATATTTGCCAACATTACAGAGATATCATACCCGCAAAATAAAGTGAGGCGAATCTATAGGATCACGACGTCGTACCCGTTCGCAATGAGAAATAAATGGGACCGTCTTTGCCCCACAGTCTAGGGGCTTAACATGCTCCTCCTGTATGAGAAATGGTCCCGAAATGGCTTCGGGACCCGGTTACCAGACGCCGGGGGGGAGATATTAAGCAAATTTGCTTTTCGGGATGCCACTGGACCCGACCGACCCGTACTACCTCATGAAAAATCTTTTGGTTTTTTGAGGTGACGTTAAAGGAGCCAGTGATGCGAGAAGATACTCGGAAGGTATCTTTACTGGACCTAAACCTGGTGAAATGATTGCCTTCTGGGTGAATGGATGTAAATGGACTCTGACTAGGACAAAAACGTGGTTTAATGAATTTTCAAATACAAGGTTTGAAGGATCATATTGTATTATATTTATTTTCAAATCAGTTTTGAAATATTTTCCAATTGATTTTCTCGTTTTATATATTTAAGATTTTGCGCCAGTGGGTCTTTCTTTTGGAAAGCATCTCCTACAGTTTTAAGGAGGAAGCACATAAAATATTTATTTCTTTCAGTTCTTATATATCAAACTAGCTTCTGGTGGCCACATCAGTTTTGGTAGATATTCAAGCAAAAGTTAAGGTATATTTTTTTTCTGTTAAGCTATGAGCTATGCAATCGTGAATATTCTGTGAAAATCCATTAAGGGATTTCGTAACCTGACAAAGGTACAATTAAAACACTGACAAATGCAAAATTCTATAAAAACATGTTATTAAATATAAACGTTATTATATACAAACGCGTTTTTCCTGTGCTTCTAGTGGCTAGAGGTATAAGGACTAGCCTTTAGTTAAAATGCTACTTCAATAAAATTTAGGCCATATATACCTTTAATACTTTCTCAAATTAAAGACTATTACATCCTTGCGAAAAAAAGGATCTCACGGGAATTAAACGACCCGAACCTTTTTTCGCAAAACTAATAAAATAGATAGACACTATCCCCAGACTATGGCGTACAGTGACGGTGCCTATCCTGATGGCAATCCAGACCCGCCCATCGTACAAAGAAGTAGAGAACGGTTTCAAGGCGCCTCCAGAGCACCATCGTCTCTAGCTTGTGGTGCTATTCACCCATTGTTGACACTTTTCGACCCTCGTCCACCCTACTGCCTTGGGACTATTCATTACGTTACCTGAAAGCTTCCTACCTTCAATTCCAATTGTTTGTTAAAAAAAAGCCCCAAGGATTCCTTTCTCTGTTCCTTCTTCACGTGATTTCGCCAACGGGCGTATATAGTGCCTGGGCTAGGACTTGGAGGGAGCGAGATTTTTCAACAGAACCACCAGAATAGGACAAATTTATTCCTGTCATACTTAAAGATAATTGCAAATCGAACGTCGTCCTTCTTTGGAGGTGGGTCAGCCGGAGCCTCAGGTAGTTCAAAGGAATTGTTTGTACAGGTAAACTCATCTGCCAACTAACAGAGTGTTGCTGTTGCTGATGCTGCTTCTGGCGTGGCAGCCACTCCAGACCCATTTAGCATATTGTGTGAGGGTTGCAAGTCTTTATCGATTGAGTCGTTCTGAGATGTACGTACCTACTTCGGGAACTTACCTGAGTGGTTTATTTAGTTCGAAGTTGCTTTTCTGGTCGCCTTCTTTGATTTCTTCACAGACCTGAACAAATTTCAGACTGAAGTTCTGTTTTTCTCAGGCACTTACCCCCGAGTATGGGGCGGAGCTGATGACGACGGAGAAAGGATGCAAAGCATATGGAAAGTTTCTTTTAAGCAAATCGGTTCAGTCATCTGCTGGCAGGTGCACTTTGAGAAATTTTCCTCTTTGGGAAAGACGCCTGAAGCCACTACGTATCGATAAGTTTTGACTGTTTGTTAGTTTTGCTACAAATTTTCAATTTTAGTAATACGGCTATATTTTGCAAATATTTAGTTTTACGTTTCCAACAACGTAAATATAGCAAATTTTACCTTCCAATTTTTCTTCCTTTAAGTAATTAAATTTGACTGGATTCAAAAGTACAAATTTTAAAGAATACTTAGAAAGTTACAATAAAACAGTTCAATATCAACTTTATACAAAAAAAAGGAAAAAGAAATTGGATGAATAAAACTAATATATTTTTATATTTTTATTTTTCTTATATTTAAATGATTTTTGTTAAATGATTAAGAGAGGTTTTAATAAGTCAAAGAATTTATTTATTTAAATTTACATTTTTAAATTTGTTTACAAGAATACCGAAAATAAACTAATTTTTGAGGTATACATTGCGATAATTTTATAATATTTTGTTTTTAAATAAATAATCTTGCTTGTCGCTATTCTTAATTAAATTTAATTAATAAATAGAATTATCATCAAATCATTTAATTTTTTATATCCATATTGATCTTATTAAAAGGCAAGTTTGTTTTTCTGAGATTTTGAGTTTGTTTTAGGCAATCTCAGAAAATAACATTCACAATTCAGAAGTCTACACCTTCCGAAGTAAAAGGCACGTAGGTATAAAAGTAAGGAAAGTCGTATTTGCTTTTTTAAGGACATAGTACAAATTGTTTTTATAAGCTTTTTATTAAAAAGAAAAAAACCGTATCGCTCTTTTCTGGTAATTAATGTTCTGATTCTTATAAATCGTACATACATTATACCCGAAATCGACACGGCCTAATGACCCAAGTTTATAGTGTCAGTGTCAGCCTTCGAAAGGGATCGAGGGTCGGAAGACGGAAGATTGTCCCAGATCCTTTTCTTGCTTTGTTTACTGGACCACTAAATGAAATCATTACAAAATAACCCTGAAAATTTCTCACTTCGTTTATCTGCTGTCGCCCATCGGGTTGGGATCATCAAAGAGTCCACAGAGCTCCCCATGGACCCCATAATTTTGTTGTCAATTTTCACAACTCAAACAAAATTGTGAAAGATTTTAACCCGAAGATATTACCCCGAATGGGTTCTAGTCTTCCGTTCGCATGAAGGTCTGGGAGAGCCCATAGTAGTATCCCTTTTTATAAACTCTGACATTGAAGGTTGAAAACATGCGGGAGTGGTTAAAATCTTATCTTCGGGCTCGACCGGTAACAGCATCAAGAGCAGTAGTAGCAGCAACTGAAGAAGGACCGCACGTGCCCCTTTAACACATCACTGCGTTTCTTCATGTGCGATAAACCTTCATTGGCGATGTACTCGCCCGTATGCTACAAGTTTTTCTTAAGGCAAATGTCTTAGTCTCCTTAGATCTTTTCCAGGCCTTGAATTCCAACCTGACCACTGGCGACCTTTTTATTGACCAATTTCAATGAATTTGAAAATCTCTTCGGCTTAGACTTTGGTTAAGGCTCAGGCGGACTCAAAGAGTAAATCACCGGGTGTATATCGGGAAATTTATGCAAAACACATAGAGGCAGAAAATAGAAAATGCGATAAACAGGATAATCCCCTTTGGCCGGCTGTTCTTGCCTTTTGTGCGCACCTTAAGGGCATTATGAGCCAATACAATGATCAGACTCACCTGTTCTGGTGGCGTGCTACACTACGACGGTGACTGCGGGCATTAAGGCGGAACTTGGCATTTTTCAATTAATCTCGACATCTTGGGGGTGCTGTTCGAACCCACTGACTTATCAGCATCTTACCCGTCGGCCACCCACCCTGCAGCACCTTGCAAGTCACGGAATCCGTCGCGGCTCACGAAAGACGATGACGGAGCTGCTGCGTGCACTCAAGGCATTGTTTAACTAGTGCTACATCTTCATGAATAATGGATGTCTCAATTTACGTCTTCGCGGAAAATGCAACGGCATGTTGTCGCTGCTGTCGCGGCTCTTTCTCAACTATTCAGGTGTAATTACCAGGGGCGATTTAGGGCTCCTTATTTTTAGCGACAGATAGCGGAAAGATAAGCCCGGTTCTCCGCCATCTACGTCGTCCTTGTCGTTGTCGTTCTTTTCATTCCGCGAATAAATTCGCGTCTTAATTACATCTGTCGGGAAGTCCGAACGCGCTGGCATGAATTCCGGATTCGCGTTTCATTTAAGACAATGGCCGGTTTCCAGTTGCGGAAGAGAACTTTTCGGGCTCAAGTTTTCCCTACTCGGAAGGAGCGCGCTTGTCTAAAGGCATCTCAGCCCCGTTTGCAATTAGTGGCTCAGATAGCAAGCGAAAGAGATTCCATTTTCCTGCGACTATGGAATCATGCTGAAATCTCCTTCGAGGGCCTTTTTTGCATTCAGCGATAGACACCCACCGCCCCCCATTTTGTCTCTGCCTATTCTGTAGGAATAGTACTACTCGATGTGTCCCCATTTGCATATAATCCGAACGGATACCTCACGTTCCAGTGCTCATCTTATCACTTTCAATTTTACATATCCATCCAGGTACAGGTAAATCCGATGTAACGTTGTCAGGTGTAATTTACGTATGCTTACAATCAGACTTTGGAAAAATCCAAACAAGTTACTGCAATATGTGATATTGAAAAGAACTGCAAAGCAATACTTTAAAAAAATGTAATTAAGTTCTTTTCAATTAAGTTCTCATGTCAATCTTAAGACATGTCTAAAAGGAGTTTACCTCCAAATATTGCAACATATTTTTCAAAACCCATAAATCTAATTTTTCAGCACAAGGAAGTTCAATCTTTTTAAGCACATTTTTTTAGTGGCACTAAGTGAAATGCATTCAAATGTTGAAAACTGTCCAAACAGCTCCTTTTCAATAAAGTTTTTCAAAATAATTTACTAGATTGAAAAAGGTTAAGACAAATTATTCCAAAAGCTCGATATTTGAAATCTTTTCAATACTACATTTGATTTCCAGACCATCACTAGAGTACTAGAGAAAAACTACTAAACTTTGAATTATTCTAAAATGGTTTGTGAGTCGAATTATGTATATAAATTAATTTCCGAAGATTGTCCCCTGATTCCAGTGTTAATGTATCCTATTTGAGATCATATAAATCTTGCGAAATTGTAAACTACTGTTCTGTTTGTTCTCATTCAACAAAAGCTAGAAGTTGATTGAATTGACTGAAACTGATTGAAAATCATTACAGTTTAAAAAAAAAATATTGATTTTTTTTTTGTTTATTGAAACAACTTTTTGAGCAAATTAAGTGAACAAAAAGCAGAAATCATGTCCATGCTTTTGGAACAGAACTTAATAAAACTATTTCTTTCAATTCCTGCACAAGCAGAGCTCATAAGGTTTTAAATGGTTGAATAAAGAAAGAATTCTCAAAGTTGAATAGTTAGAAAGTACTAAGGATTCCACTTTAAGATGTTTTCCTCTGATAAACAACATTTAGTAATTTTTTACGTGAAATACATTTTCTGAGGAGAAATTCCCGATAAAAGATAACAGAACGGAAGACTTAAAGGAGAATAATCGAGGCCCACTTTAATTTACGCTCCGGACAACGACTGGTATCGTTGGTAATCAGCGCAGAGCCATCAGTTGATGGCTTGAATCTTATTAACATTATCTCTAATCACTTCTGGAAGCGAATAGGTAATGCCGTCCCCTGGCCAATCAGGGCATATATTGATTTATCCGAAGGTCAATCAAGACTCGAAGCCAAAGATGGGCTGACTTTATACAACACATTGCCCTGGAGCGCACAGAGTTGTGCGCGCGGGTGTAGGGGGACGGTAATATACTCTACACAATCGGTCGGCCGACTATGGATCCAAAGAATCACCATCAGTGGCAGAGCACTAGCACACATCTTTTTGTTCTTATTTCCACGTAATGGGATTCGAAGGATGGCCTTTCGAATCGAACTCCCGATTAGCCCCCGGAGAACTCCCCCGAACTCACAATCGATTCGATGTATGGATTGCTCCTCTCCGGCCGTCAGCTCCTCCACAGTCATAAAGTTATTTGCTTAGAACGGAGATTTTTTATGCTCGTACGAACCGAAAGCTGCTCTACTCCGTCGTCGTTAGATGTGTCCATGCAAATATATTCCAGTCCATGAAACATTCATGAAATTGAGTTTTTCTTCCCGACTAGCAGCCAGGACCAGATCTGCCCGGGGTAGGGGAGACCCAAAGGGCGCCAGGAGGAAATGTGTAGCCCGGTGGGCAACCAGCCCCGTAAAAAGAATGGAATGTTCGTCGAACGACTGGTTTTCTGTTTATTTCAGTTTTTCCTCGTTTTTGTTTTTTTTCTACCAAATCATGTTTTATTAACGCTCCAATGCGTTCGGTTTCCTTTGTGCGTTTTTATAGGAACAAAGTAACACGTAGACGATACCTCCCGGAATAATTAGCCGAATGCTTCCCGCTAGTACTGATATCCAGAATCCAGGACGGTCCATCAAGCAACCGGGAAAAGCGTTGCCAGGTGTTTCAAATTACATAGAACAATGCTCCATTTTGCGATCGGGGAACCATCCAGGAAAGTTTAGCAATTTCTACGAATATTGCTTTTAAAAAATTCCACTATAAATCAAAGCGAACTATAGCTTTTCTGTTGTCCGGGATTCCGAAGAGTTCCTAAATAAGGCTACGCTGCGTTCCGAAAGTTAAGCTGCTGTAGAGAAAATGGTTTTGATATGTTTTCCTAAGAGTCTCTCCTTAACAAAATACAAACGTAATGTTTATTTGATCATAGTACCTATGTCTTAAGGACCTAGTATTGTTATGGTGATTTAGAGCACGAGATTAATTACACTGACTTCTAAAATGACAAATTGATAATTTAGCAGTCATATAAAAAATGATTTTTCATAAAGTTAACCGCGATTTTCAAAGAAACATTCCAAAAATTTAATAGTATAAGCTTAATCATCTGTTTTTAGACACAAATTCGAAAACAAATTCGGTAAACATCGTTTCTAAAGTTGAATTAAAATTACTTTAATTTTTCTTTGGAAACCTTTTCAGATTTATTACGTATATACACGTAAATAGAGATTATTCGGATTATTCAATTTTTATTACCTTTTATCTACTATCGGAAAAATGGAAAAGTTCATTTTTATCGGTAGCCACATTTTTTTATTATTTTTGTAAAATTAGGCGCAGGTGTTAGCGATACTATTAACAAATAATAAAATACATTTTTTAAAGTTTTTCTTAATTTTATTGAAAAAAAAAAAACAAGCTGCTCAACAATGAATATAAGACTTTATTCAAAACTGACTTTTTAATATTTCAGCCTGTATTTGATTATTAAAAGAGATAATATCGACCCAAAACTTGAAAGGGACTCACCAAAATCTTATCAAAATTTACTTCTTGAACCAGAACAAATATGGAAATGAATTGACAACTTCTTCTTTTGAAGTTTTCTTTTTTGACTTTCTGGATAAAATATACGTAACTTCTGGATTTATACAAATCTTAAAATGGAACCTAGAGGTCCTCTAATAAATTCTTAGAACTCATATTTCATTCATTCATTAATTTCCACTTAATGGACCTTTGTGCTAAATTTGGGTACCAAATTTCATCAACAGTTTGCCTTATTCTCGGTATAACACAAAAATCCTTTATATGAAATGAAGACCCCATAAGCCGGCTTTTTCACCGGCAAAAGTGTGTTATAAAAAAGAGAATTTTCGCCCACAATGTTTCTCCTGTCCTGATCAAAAACAGTCATCCAGAAGCTTCGAATTTTGAGAGTCCTTATCCCAGCTCAGGGGCCTTTTGTTTGCTCCTTGACAACAACCCACCGATGTATTCTTGCACGGTAGTCGTAGCAACAGGATTGACCTCCATTTGGAGTTTCCGTGTAATTACCCAAAAAACTTGTCCGTATTATGATTGATTTCGTCATGCACCCATAGGATTTTGGAGCATTCTAAATTCTGGACTGTGCATAAGTAGAACGATACGATCTCAAACCTTTGCGTCTATACATGTTTGAAATTCAATTCCTTTTGCTTATCCTGATAAAGGCGTTCTAGAACTACTGCTCTAAAGGGCGACGAGCGAGACGACGACGACCGTGAGTTCAGGTCTCGGCACTCCCAATCCAGGATTCATGCAAATACAATACAGATCCGTCTCCGGATGAATCTTTTGAATTTCTGGTTTATTCACGGTAATCCTTTTGAAAGCTTTTTTATACTTTATCGCATAAGTAATACTGCCGCATAAGCATGTGAGCACAGCATAAGCCAGCGCAGATCTTTTCATTTTGCATGGGATCCTATCGAAGGACTCCGGACCGTTTCGCTGGTCCCGGGTATCTTCTCCTGTTTGAAAATAGAAATCTACAAAACTTATGTATAAAGCCTTGCCGGCAATTTGAGTTTTTAGGCATACACAAAACAGTCCGGATTCATTTTGCCCCGGTCCTGAGCTAAAAGATTCTTCTTCATTAGGTGGCCAGGATGAATTTCATTATACACTACAAAAAGGAGTCATTGCAACTCTAGTTCCTCTTTTAACGATGGATTTTTGTAGCATTAAAATTCATTCATATCACTTCATTCTCATCATCCATTTGCTTCTCTGTTTAATAAAATCAAGTCTTGTTAGGATCTTATTAACCCAATGAATGTGGAAAAGCCACTTCTAGTTTGGGTTTACTCTATCTCATAGTGTAACTCAATATAGTTGCATTGGACAACTTCACAGAAGAAAAGGTTGCTTTGTTGTTTTTTCCTCCTGTCAATCCAAGAAAAGGCCCCCTTGTGAATTTGTTTCTGTAACTTTATAGTGATATATACAACATATGGGATGCGTATTGTATGACATTTGTTCTAGACTGTATTTATGCAAACTTTTATTTAAAAAACATGCAATAACTATAAAATACAAATACAAATGGAGGTCAATGATCGGTTTGGCGAATTCGAGGTAAAAAAATCAAATTTACTCTTAAACTCAAAAAATTCGGTTTTTATAGAATTTAAATAAATAAAAGATCTTACCTCCGAATAAAAGATTTGAAATTTTGTCTTAGTAACCATAATTAGAGGGTTGCTAAAAGTAAATTTCTATAAAGTGAGTGAATTTCATTAGGCGAATCCATTTTGGTAAGAAGGTCCGGAAGCTTCTTTAACGCAGTCTTTTTGAAAGCATTAACTTTTTTTTTTTTTCTGAGAACTGAGAGAAAAACCCTCATTAAAGGTATGCTCCTACGAAAGGTATTCTCTGGATGTCAAGGGAACCAGAGAAACTGTTCCCGAGTGAAAGAAAAAAAAAGCAGGGTGAGGCGAGCACTGGATTCAGCTACAACAGGTGGCGCCACATTGCTCAAACATTTCACCTGAATCTTTGGCTCGGGTTTATCCCGAACGAGCATTTGCTTAAGTTATTAATTTCAGGTGTGGCGGCGCAGCGCACGTTTGACTTGCGAGAAAGGTGTTAAATTTATACAAAAGTAATTTCCGCCCCCGGCGAAGGGGCGGAAATGACTTTTCAATTTGAAATTCCGCGCTACAGCCTTCTGTGAAGTTAAAGCCGGAGCACATTCTCATCGTTTGCACGAATTTCTTAAACATATCCGGGATCGGGTCGAGGTGCTGCCATCCCAAGGTTTAAGTTAAGACACTTTCTGGGGAGTCTGGAGTGCTACTTGGAGGCGCCCCGGTCCGGTAATGAGGCCCCTGAGAAAGAAAGCAATGAGTACCCCAGGGATGGGTATTTCTGGCTCCCGGATATTTTTTTGCCCGCGATTCATTTACGTGCCTTAATAAAGTGAATATTTCTGAGCGGAGCGCGTGCTGTAGACGAACAAATTTATAATTTATTTCTCCTGTTTTCTGAAATGTCGCCCCCTTTCGCATGAAAATTATGAATTTACTACCATCGAGAAAATTTGCGGGAAGCGGGGAGTGCTTGCGAATTCTTACGGTTCCTTGGCGGTATAGCTGAAGACGTTTTTTCAGCGCTTATCACTGCTATGCTTGCCCTCCTGAACGGGTTTAATTTTTTCAATTTGTTCGGTTCTTGTTTTCGTAGGTTTGCAGGTGCTCTGGTAGTTTAATTAAAAATTTTTTTTTTCGTTCCCTAGTGCAAAAGGTGCTTCGTTTCCTTAACTTTTTTTTCTTCAGGAAGTGACAGATGTGCATTTAATACAATTGCGGAACAGTCGGTTCTTCGTTAGATCTTTTCCATTTTTTCTTGCCTTTTTATCTCAGGTGTTGCGCATTCTAGGTGAGAAGACTTTGTCATCTTGAAAGTAGGCGAACTTCAGCCGCATTGTGTTGGGTCAGAAGTTCAACTCAAAATTAGCACGACTGCTTAACTTTAAATTGACCAGGGAAGAAGAACTTGACGGAATATATTTAAAAAATGTTTTAGAAAGGTCTGAGATATTCTCTATGTTATGTGCTTTTGGTCGTCCTCTTAAAGAGGAGAAGTTAAGAGGAATAAATACCTTCACATGGTCCATAAAATAAAATAAAACAAGTTTTCCTTTTAGAGCGAATTTGCATCAGAAAATATGAAAGTTTCACTGGAATAATGATTAAAATAGCATAGTTGCTAAAAACCTTGGGAGTTGCAGTTTTTTTTTTTTAATATTAGGAAGCTATACTTAAACATAAATACAATTTTTGTGGTTCCATATTTTTTGAAAATTAATTTAAATACCGCTACTTTTAAAATCCATACTTCTGATTTTCGGCCTATAGACCTTCCTATAGTTTTTTTTTTTTAATTTGTAAAGCTTTAAGCCACAAGCTTTTCTTTTCTTTCTAATTCATCTCTATTTTTTTTAAAAAGAGGTTTATTTTTTAAAAGGATTTTTATCAACCAAACCAAATTTTTGTTTTAAACTTTCTGTACTGAGGTTACTTCTGACGTGACGAAAGCATTTTTTTTCTCAAAATTTTACGTAAGTTTTAATGTTATGTAGTTAATTAAATTAATTAAAAGTAATTATGCTTTATGTAGTTAATTAAAGTAATTAAAAGGAATTAGTTTCATTAAAAAAAAACACGAAAGTGTTTTTGATTTCACATAAAGACTGTAATTTTGAAAAGACTCTAAAAAATTTCTTTAAGCAATTATTAAATGAAAATTATTTAAAAATTTGATCAATTAATTTTTCACCCTACGATATCTTATATTTTTAAAATTGATCACAAAATTTAAGAAAAAGGCCTAATATAATCAAAAATCTCACAGAAATTGCTAAAAATCCATATTGATGGTTTTCCAAACTTAGATGAACTTATTTACATTTTTTTTGTGTAAAATTATAAAGATTTCTCTTAAATTATTTTGCGATTGAACTGACTATCAAAAAAGCCTCCAGTGAGGGGAAAAGAAACTCGCAAAACCTTCGGCTTTAAGGAAGTCTGGGAAAACTGAAATCTAATTTCAAACGAACAACATTTTCTCAGTTCCCAGCATGGTATTTTTCCCTGGAATACTCACCTTTCTTATAAAATCCGGCAAGGTGAATGAACGATCCCACATGGTGCCGGAAGGCAAAAGGGAATTTTCGGTTGCTTTATTCCGTGACTTACTCTGACCTTTTTAGGCATAGGATGAAGAAAAGAAACATTTTTCTAAAATAGAATTGCTTTTGTTAACGCAAATTCCTCAAGTGTTTTCTAATATTATCCAATTTGCCTGAAACTGATTTGAAAAGTGGGTCGGCCAGCTCATCCAAAAGATGTTCGTAAGCTAAATCAACTGGCACAGCTTACAGTTGTGAATGTTCAAGTAAGCAACTATGTCACGGCCACGACTGAGGCCTAGCCGAAAGCGTAATGAACTACCTCAATCGGGGCTCGGACTTTATCTGATCTTAATAGGATTCTTTCATCAGACTACACATTAAGCAACTTGAAGTTGCTTTTCCTGAATAGTTTACTTACTTTAAAATACATGAAAAAAAAGTTGCAGCTGTTTGCTCACCTGTTGGTCAAAACAGCGGTTTTCTAACATTTTCCAGGTGAAAAATTTCTTGAGGAATTTTAAGGGCACGTACACTCATTACAAAATTATCGAAGTACCACTCCTTTTTCCATTGCTGTAAAACTATGCCAGGCCGTTGTGTAACTGACGTCATCTAGGGGCTACATCCTAATGGAAGTTTCGAGCAGTGCGCCTGACTTTCCAAACTAGGGATACAATTCTGCTCCCCTACATTTGGAAGGCTACATTATGTTCCACAAGCTACGTCCAGAGAATGCGCGTTCGATCGTTTTGACTGGGGAATGTGTCCTCTCCTAAATTCAGGAGCCCCTCAATGAAATCCTGGACAGATTATTTGGATGTCTTCCAAAATGATGAGTATCCACCGAATCGCTGGCCTAGTTAGCTTTCTGCTGTAATAGAGATGGCTTAAATTTCAGCCATGATGACATCCTGGCATTTGGTCTTGACCTCAAGTTTCATGATATGCTTTGTTGGGTTTCAAGGTTGACATGATCTTGTTTACTAGTTCTTCACAATTTTTACGGTTCAGGTATTCCACCACAGAAAGCGTACACCTCTGTTTATCTGTGGAAATGTCAGGATAAGTAGGCATTTTTTGTTCTTTCATCTCACAATTTTCCGCGAATATGAGCTTTTAAAATGCAATGTATGTTGAAATTATGCGGAATATGAGCTCAATGGCCGTGGTTTACAGAAGCAGCTCAACAGCCTTGGGGTTTTTAATAATAATCATTCGTAAACTAAGTAGAAGCTGCTTTTATTTAACGCCTACGTATATCCAGTTTCAAAGACAGTTCTGTAGTATCCTTTAGAAATATTCTCTCAGACAAAGGATATTGTTATGAACTCAAAGACCCATGACGAAATTCCATTCAGTTCCTTGGCTTGTTTCAGATATTTTCGTCATTTTCTATGACTCCCTTGTTTTTTTTTCTTTATTGGCTATGGATTTTTACCAAGAACTGACGCATGCAGAATTTTATTTTTATGCTTTTCGCACTTCTGTTGCGTTCCCTGCTTCAATGGGCTATTACTGAAAATAAACAGTCCTTATGGGCTTTGTGTCACGTTTGGATGTAATAGCTAGATCTGTTCTATTTGTCCCGGTTGGTATGTGCAAACAAAAGGATATCATTCAAAATTCATTCAAATTTACGACGAGGAGACAATATCATCATCATCAAGTTTTTAGGCGGGCAAAATGAGAATTTCTTAGGAGTTGCTCTTAGGCCTAGAGTGATTTGCATCCATCTTGAAAAGTGAACTTTTGAAAAATTTTTTGAATTGAACTAATTTGAAATTCTAAAAGTATCTTTTGAAATACGTAGAAGTACTAATTTAATTATAAAATATTGTAGAAACAAAAAGGCGTTTTTATGCATGAATACGTCTCGTAACCCATTGAATTTAGGTCAGTTTCTTTTTAAATTTTACTATTTAGAATTATATTTCAAGTAAAGTATAAGTACCCCAAAACAACAGCACAACAAGCAAAACTAAAAAAAAATCGAAATTTAAATTCAATTGATACAACGATGTAAAACTTTTAAAAGTATAATTTAAAAATAATTTTTTTAAATGCAGCAAAGTTGAAAATAGAAAAAAGATAAGTTTATCTTAAATAGAAAAATAAAATTTTAAATTAAACATTAAATTGAATTCTACTAAATTTAACTCTTTAAGGTTATTTAAAAATTTAATTTCGAATTCTTGAGTACCACGTGAACTCGCTAAGCATTGCGGCCCTCTCATTTTAGTGCTGAAAGCAGCCGTAAAACCAGATTTTTGCATATCTCGTAGGGTTCCTGGAATTTGACCTGAACCTTGACCGTGCTTACCACCTCTAGTTCTAGAATTTAGCCTAGCCGCGTGGTGGCTTTCCTGCTTAGACACATGAAGTCCCCTGATGCATATTATTAAAACGAAATCCCATTTCAAAAGAACTTTGTAAGGAATTCTCAATTACGGAGAGCTGTGGAATTTCTATTTAAAAATACTTTCTCCGGTCACACTGCACTATTTATTTTTCCTAGATAGCTAAGGATTTCCGTCTAATATAAGGCTGCTATCCGACCGGATCTCCAGTGAGTTTACAAAGTAGAAAAAATCTAGCCCTAGAAGAAAAGCCATCAAATGCTATTAATTTTACGACTTCACATACATTTCCTTGAGTACAGTTTTTGGATATAAAGGCTGACATATTTTGTCCTTTAGTAAAATATATGTATCTCTAAATTTGGTAGGGAATAAGTGCTAAACCCCTACCCCTGCGAAAAACCTAAAATTCCCAGGCATTTAACAGTCAGTAAAACACAGACAATTGCCGAAATGGAGACAATCCTCTTGTTCTTTTGTAATATGGCTCTGGGAAACGACTCGCACACGTCAGCGTAGACACAAAAAGCAAATTAAGACGATGGTCGTTATTTTTAGGAAGGATTTAGTGCCTAGACGGGAATCTCGTTAAATAATTACCACGACCTGACGCTATCCTGGTCTATCCCCCAGTTACCCCAACTTCGTCACAGGGCGACAATGCAGCGTAATGGGCTATTAAACAGTAAAATAAATTTCGTAGTAATTAAGCAGCATGACTGGCCCAAAAATGACCGTAAAGGCCATTCCTGCACGGTATCACTCATATCCCGTATTACCTTGGTACCATGTTTATGGGTGCCATCCCGGAGACAAGGTTCCAGGACGCAATTGTCAGGCCATAAATCCCCGGCGTTCGACACGTGCATTGCACTCACTCATGTTATAATGATCCGGGGATTGCTCCCCCGAGGCAGAACAGACTCCCCCTTCCGCTTGGGATAGCGCCTCACTGCCAATTGAACCCGGAGCCCGGTCACATAGCCCGGCCAGCCGAATCAATATTTAAAGATAACCAATTTAGCTCGAATAAAAATCTGGCGATGAGCAGCTATCTAAATATTTGGGGGTGCCCGTGATGCGTGTTGCGGGATATCCCGGGATATTTCAGGAGTCCCTCGGTCGAGGTTTGCTCGCATTCATCCAGCGACTGGAGCCAGTTGGAGCCCCCCTTGGGAACTCTGAGGACCCTGCAGAGGGAATCAGGCACTACCAGCAGGAGCTTTTCTAAGGGTGGTTTTAATTATTCGGAAAAAAAAGCTTTGGGTGAAGGCCACCACTGGAGTAATTGATTTTCTCCTTTGCTTTCACCTACCGTCCCAGGACCAGAGGAGCTCAAAGACGCTGGGCTAATTTAGATGCGCAAGATGATAAACAACTTCTTGGAGAGATTAGCGGAAAATTTCTTGTCATTCTCGGCTTTCCCGGCTTTTAAACAGGACCCTAATTATCATTTTTTGTGTGTAAACAGGACCCGGTGAAATATGCGAATTAATTTCGGGATTGTTGGCCGCGACCAAAGACTGTGTCTATGCCTCCCTATGTTTTCCTTTGAAACAAGTCTCAACAAATCACTTGGGAGCTGCAACGCGACCACACCTATTTCCATTTTTTATTGCTGTGCCCTTCAAAAGTGAATTCTTCTTCACGAGGGCTATTTATTTGTTTTTGCTTTTTATCAGAATTTGTTTATACAATGGTTAAAAAATTAAATCCAATGTGTAACCAGAAGTACCAACGATTTGCAATTTTAACTTTTTGCGAGTCTAACTTTTTATTCAAATCCCCACTTCAAACTTTTACTTCTTAAATTAAAAACAAATTTTAATGACAATAATAATTAAGAATTATTTTTTAGCTTTAATTGTTCATTTTAAATTTTTGTCAATTTTTTTAACAAAATAGGTAATGAAACTAAATTAAGAGCTTATGTATTTTGAGATTGTAATTCTGACATTCTAGGGAATTAAAAAAATATTTTGTACAACTTCTGGCATGAAATATGAATTTTTGTAATCAAGTCCTTTTACCTCAGCATTGCCGCGTAGCTTCTTTTGATTTTTGAAAAATATGACGAGAAGATAGCGAAAAACAGTATAATCTTTATTTTAATAATAATAATTCTAAAAAATCTTAAGTAATGTTTTATTGACATTTAATTTTTCTTGTAGATATTCACACTTGAACGATCATAGTGGATTATATGGAGAAAAGAAGCCATATCTACCTCTCTAAATTTCAATTAGCAACGATCTAACGAAGCATCTTAATTTGAGTAATTCGCCAAGACAGGACAATCTCCTTGTTGATATTTCGAAATGTGTTTGGTTTGGAAACCTCAATATTTTCAGGACAATTAGTTTCAGCAGACTGCTATATGTCTTTTCGATTCGGACCCATAAAACAAGGAGGGAGAAACTAAAAAAACTGGGAAAAGCACGAAGCCCTTATAATGTATTCGGAATAGGATTCATTTGCATAGTTTTTCCCATTGATCCATCGAATCTGCCAAAAACGTAGAAGGACAAATCCGAGAAATCTCTGGTCCATTGCGGCTGATTGCAATGGATCTTAATTGAAGTACGATTGGGTTCTGCACCATCAGCAAAAGTAGTACTACTATCACCAACAAGAGAATAGTAGTCGTAGAAAGTGGTCCTAGCTCATATCCTTTTTGTCCTGTTGTTTTTTCCTCTTAGTCGGGAGAGATCGCCTCATAAACCGCTCATAAATCACGGGTCTGAACGGACAAAAGAGCTGAGACTCCTCATGTGGAAGAATAAAGACAAATTACTCACTGGATGACAAAGGATGGTTAAAATTTATAACATTCGGGTTATAATAAATTAAGCCCCAGTCCCGCGTTTCTACCGCCACGGATCTATAGTACAGACGAACGTCTCTTGGTCTATCGTGCCTTTCTTTACCCACTTTTATCCATTTTACCTATACGGATCAGCTGACTAGCTGCGAATTAATTAGGTTCGTTTTTCGGAGGCAAATACACGTGCCAGGTGCGTGTCTGGGAAGCATTTTAAGGTGGCGATTTTCCGCCACCTTACCTCAGCCGTAGATGGTAACATAAGGTGCGCTAAACAGGTAATGAAGGCACCTGAATTGATAGACCCATTACTCTCTAGTTACCCAAATCCAGTGAGAAATTGACAATATCATAGCTTAGAGGTGATTCGTTGTTACAAGGTGGTGCCGAAATCGGCGTACCACGAAAGAACCGGATAACGAGCGAGTAGTTTGGGAGGCATCAGGTATCCAGCTGGACGGCAGGAGCATAAATTTCAAGTGATTTTGCCATGAGAATTCAACGTTGTAGCCATGCATCAACCACAACATCCCGTCCGAACCTTACACACCTTGTGAGGGCCGCATTCAAGTCGGCTTTTGATTGACATGGCAGGGTTTTGGTCTCAGTAGGCCCTTAATACGGTCCGAGGTGCATGACAACACCAGGTCTGACATTATTTGCAAACACCGCAGTATAATGACCGTCTAAATTAACAGGAAGTCCTCTCACCTAGAGTTAGTCACAGCGACTGGGCTCCCGTCGACGGCCTCCCGGACAGGGAATCCCAGAGATCCCGGGCTGTGGCTAGAGCTAATTAATTGTGGATGTCGTTTCTAACTTGTGGCCTTGTTCGGATAATTAAGAAAATTATCTTATTGTGCCATCAAACTGGCTCAGGGTACCTACGGCAACTTGGGACACTTTTTCAAATCTTTAGTGGCCCCAATAGTTGCTTAAATAGCAAGATTAAAGGCAAGATCTACCGCACGTACCTTTTCCTTTCATTTTAGATTATATCAGAGGCCAATAGAGGAAAATGGAGTTGGGTAATGTAAAGAATATAAAATGAAGTTTCTGGAGATTTCCTGCAAGAATTAAAGTAAACTTGTAAATTTACAAGTCAAATATCGAATTAAGTATATTTTGTTAATATCATTTCCCAGAAGATAATTTTTGTTTGGAAACAAAACATTAAAGTATATTTTACTTTAAAATTTAATGAATTAATTTAAGTTTCTAAATTTCTTAAAATTCAAATTTCTGTCTTTATTAAAGCATGCATTGAGTTAAAACATTTCGTGAACATAATTTGCGTCTTTTATCACACGAAGAAGTTTCAAAAATTATTGATTTAAATTGAACAATTTTTGTTTACAGGTAGTAAATTTTTCAAGAGATTGGAAATTTTAAAGCCAAAATATTTAATGTAAAAAAAACGAGTGTATGGCGTATATTTTTCTAAAACGGCATAAAACAAGCTCATCAATCGAGGAAGATTTTTTTGCTGTTTGCAGATATTTTCGATTCTTATAAACAATATTAAAGAAAATCCACTTTTTATAAACAAAAAAATCACAAGAGGTAAAATGTGTGATGTTTTAAGCAATACTTTTCGTTTTCAAAATTTACGGACTTTGTTAAACTTTGACGACAAATTTTTTTAGAACGGTACCAGTACTTTCTTTTAAATGAAAAAAAATTCTAGAAATTGTTTGATTTTTCATGTCTACAAAAAAGGATACTGTTTTCTTATATATTCTTTATATTTTTATGAATTCCTCGATTCTTTCAACCTACAGCTTTTTGACTTTTTTCATCAGAAAAAAGGGAATGTAGGAACATATCCAGACTGTAAACATATGGAGAAATTGCAGTTTGCATGTACCTAATTTGGCCCAAAAAAATGTTTCCAGAACAAACCTAATCAATTTGGTCTGGGAAAAAATTGTTTGTCATTGTACTCGAAATTTATTTCCTCCTGAAAATTCTCACTAGAAATAGAATTCGGTAGTGTGTGGCACTCACAGCACGTTGTGTATGGTCCTGGTGATAAAAACCATCCCTCATATCGTGCCCTTTCATCCCTTTACCGGAAATTAGGTCTGATTCCTAACAAAAGCAGCTCACGCTAGCTGACAGCACCAATAACTTCCATCAGTCGCGGATCCCGAGGGACTGTTAGGATTATCACAATCACAACCACCATCCACCAACACTGTCGTCATGTGACCCCAGGGAGGCGGTTCCGAACAATCGAAACTTACAGGGGAAAATCAGCGTAAAGTAACACATAATTTTCCGATTTCTATTCAGAAATTTTCCTGGGAAGACGACAAATTTTCATTAAAATCGGAAAAGTTGCGCTCGGAGAAAAGTTCGCAAACTTGATTTGTCTCCAGCATTCAAAAGTCAGGAGTCCATTCTGGGAAGAATTCATGCACACGGACATTCGGGAGCAGGCTGTGGTGCGTGGGGGATGAGCGGGGCCAGTTTTCTGGAGGGTCTTTTGCAACTTTTTATCATAAAACAGAGTCCTGCAGGAAAGTTTGTTTTGGGGAATCTGTCCGCTTTTGGGCTCGTCCGTTCGCTTACTTGCTTGGCCCAAGTCTGGATTCGGGCGCAGAAGAAGAAATTGCTGCCAAATAAATTTTCCCTGCAAGATTTTGTGCACATAGAAAAGAAAAGGAAGTGACGCTATGGCAGCTCGAGGAGCCGTTACTTGCTGCTGCTGTCTTCCCCCATCTCCCGGATAGTCTAGAACGGTGGCATTTCGACCATGGATGCTGGGAAGTTCTTAATTTCGGGACGTTGCAGGAGAGACATCAAAGTATACAAAACTTAAGTGTATACGACAAGACAGCAGCGCAAGGTGATGACAACGGTCAACAGACTGTGAGGCGAATTCTAATGATGCTAAGAAGCTGCTGGCGGGGCAAACTTGAGACCTTAATAAGATGCCGGGGGCTAATAAGAAATGACCTCGATTGACGTTTCCCAATGTTTCAAGATGCTCCAAGGCTACCATACGTCAACTCAATCTTACATGCTCCCGCCGGCCGGGATGTGTCTTTAATTTTTATGGTATTTACGTTAGCTCATCTAGCAACTTGATTAAGGCTATACTCGGTCTGATACCACAAGTTATGGTGCTTCAAAACTTCGTTTTATGTCTGTTTTTACAACTTTTCTGGTGATCTGATAAAATCTCCGATGTAGAGTCCTGCTGAGCTCCACCAATCACGCCTAAGAATCAAACTTCGAGGATTTGTCGTTCTGAGATGGATTACGATGACAAAGACAACGTTCCAAGTCGTATCATCAAAATAAAAATTTATGGGATGAAACGTCGTAGGTGGCCCTGGATCAAACAATACCCGGAAATACCAGGATGTTTTCTTTTAAAAGTAGAAATGCGTGATAGAGTAGCTAGCCAGTTGTCCTTGCTAAATAAGCATCCTATTGGTGTCACCGGTATGACCTACATCATAGTCCATAGCCCTGGAATATTTAAGGGATTTCATCTGTCACGAGCTGACACTTAAAACATTTCCTCGGCTTTTTCTCAATAATTCTTCTTTAAAAGATTTTGTTTTCTTTTAAGATATTTATAGGTTTGCATCTCATGAATCTATAGAAGAATAAAATTTCATTCCAATTGCAGTTAGAATAGCAAGAGACAAATTGTGATAATGCTTCTTTTATGATTTAATGTTTTGAATATAAATCAATTTGATATGACTGACTTTTGTCAAAAGAAAATTGCTTAAATTTAAAAATTTCTTAAAATCCCGCAAACATTCACACGTTTAATTAAAGCGTTTAAAGTAACAGCAGAACGGTTTGAAAATGTATTCGAAATATTAGTTCGTTCTGGTTTCTTTCACGGAATCGCAGTTGACCTTCCCTGGTAAAGTTCTGGATTAAATCTTCCTACCTACAAAAATTAAAGAAACGGAAACCCTACAAATGTTGGATGAAAATAAGGATATAGTGTAGATGTTCAGAAATACGAAGAGTAAAAAGATGTTAAACGTGCTTTTATACCTTTCCCATCATTCAAATTACCTACCTTCATTAGAAAACTAATTTCAGAACTAGAACTGCATATGCTTAAAATTCAATTCTAAGATTTTTAAATGTAGGGATCAACATTTCTTTTCAGGAGTATCTACATGTGCTTTAGTTTTTTACTTTGAAGGGTTAGTTATGTAAATGCTAAAATGTAGTATAATTACACACTCCTTTTTTAAAACACTTTGTTTGATAAAAAGGAGCAAACTATTGAATATCTTATTAGTATTTTTTTACCTGTTTAATTTTATTTACCTTTAGATACTCACAAATACTACAAATGATTTGGGGTATGGATCATCTTGGTGTATAAATGAATTTTAAAGTTTTACACATTAACGATTTTGAATTGCAGCAACGTTGCAAATTACAGATTTTAGGTTTTTTATGATAATATTGAACTACCGCGTGTGACAAATTGTACCTTGAATTTTCGAGAACAAAGTAAATCACGCCTACATTTATTATAGGAAAGCCATGAAAAAATCAACAGAATTTACCTCTTGTAACATATTATCATCCCCGTGGTGCTATAATACAACGTCCTTGCAGCAACTTAATCCAGAACTATGCTCAGAAGTGTTTACATTGTGGAATTTGGCTAAAATCCACAAATTCGTCTCGGGAGGAGCCGCAAGGAAATCTTGTTTATTTCAAATACAGCCACCATTTCCCAGGTGCCCTATACTTCTCTCCCCGGCAGACAGTGATGATGGCAAAATTTAATACAAATAACACAGAAGGAGCCTCTCCAAGGAAATAAAGTGATTCATTCCCACGGAGTCGGCCTGGGGTTCCAGAAAGATAGTTGCTTCTAAACGTTTTCAGCCTCATCCCATTCACACATATATCGTCACTCTGAGGAGTACCATAGCCCGTAAAGTAAGTCAAACGCAGTATACGGCATTAGTTTTGAGCTGGATGTAAATTATTTGCTCGTTTTGGGAATTGTGGAAAAATTTCCTTTGCTACGGCTTTTCTTTTTGTGTTGTGTACTGCAATTGATACTACTTGGTAATTTTTGGATAATCAAGGCTCCACCTGCCTGGTTTCGTTTGGAATACATGACCTTAAAAAAAAATTATTTAGTATTTAGATGTACAAGCTTTTAACACAGAACTCGATCTTTACATAAAGTTTAGGATTTAAACGCGTCCAGTATCGTAACATTTTAAATAAACCCCGTAAGTAAGTGTTGAATTTCCCACTTAAAATGTTTTATAATAAATTTTAAATTTTACTAAGTCATAAAAAAAATTCGGGGTGAATAGGGAAAATATGGTGGTGGGAAATGGTCAGGTTCCCAAAACCCTGCGGTCGTGCCCATTAAGTTAGGTTCTGGAGGCAGCCGAATAGATATTCAGGCAAATAGCACATTACGCTTGAGTGACACTACCTACATAAATTCGACAACTAATGTTACTTATTCCTTGCAATAGGGAACACGAGAGGATAGCTTAGAAGAGGTAGGACTTGGATGACCAGGAAATCGATTCGAAATGAGACAACAGAACTCATGCATCGCATGCTCCCTATAATTCCGTTAACTATTTTCCATCCTTTGAGTGACATCAACGTGCTGTACTTTCTTCCCAGGATGCTATTTGATCAGGATACACGCCCGGATTACATCCGGTGACACACAAAACTCACACATAAAACAATTTGCTACTGAATTTTGGGTGCTGGCATGAATAATGCATGCCCTGGACCACGTTCCCGCTTTCCTCCGGGTGGCCATCGGTCTTCCCGGTGGCTTTTAGTACTGAAAATAATAAAAATGTCTTTGCAGCTCATGAAAAATGTATAAGAGTTGGTAGTGCTCGGAATTTCTGCGGCTCGTCCAGGAACTTAAGTAAGAATGCCTTCCGAAAATGGCCATGAGTCCAGGCCCGTCTGGAGAAGAAGATTTTCTCTAAATGCCCCCAAAATGTGTTAGGACTATTTCTTAGTATAAGATATATGGAGCTCCTCCGGGTGGCCTCGGTGACGGAGATTAATGGTGAACTATAAATTCGACAGGCGAACGAGCCATTCACCAGAATCTTGTGATTGGAGGCTCTTGTTCGCTTTCGACCTAGACTTGCCCGGCCGTCGATGATAGAGGTTACTTGTCGTACGAACCATGAGCAGATGATTTTGTTCCAATGGGATTCACCTAGACGAATTGGGTGACTAAGGGAAAATTTTGCATTGGGTATATTTAGGGAAATTACGTTTGATGTTAGCAGATTTTTTTCTCGAGCCACAGGTGGACGTTACTTCTTAGTAAATTACTTTTATCATACGTACATTTGGATTTCTATTTGCATAAAAAGGAAATATTTTACATAGGAATTTTCACAATAAGTAATTTAATTTGCAATTGGAAATTCAAAAAAGCATCTCCATATGTTCAAAAGGTGAGTAAGCAATTTGAGAAAATGTATTTCTATAAATAGGCACACATTTAAAAGATTTCAAATTTAATATTGGTATTTTGTTTTCCAGAAATATATTTTTAAATGTTGACTCAATTTTTTCATTATTGACTTACATGTAGCTTTTTCAAAATGTTTTTCCAAGCAATTATGTAAATAATGTTTAATAAATGCTGTGCAAAAGGTTTGTTAAAAAGTGCATGGAGTTATCCACCACATCGTGCAAGGTATTTTTTGTATTATAATATTTAAAAAATTGCAATCTTGTTCTAATTTTTATTTGTATTTCCGCATTCAGAGTTTTCGTTTATAATTTCAAATTTTTGTCGTTTTATTAATTAATTTATTTTACTTCCTAATTTCAAAATAAATCATTTTTTATCTTTTATTTAAAAAAATTTAATTGAAAAAACAAAGGAATATGGTCCTAGGAAAACTAAAATAACACTTCTTAATATAAAAAAAAATAATAGCACTATAAAATTAACATTAAAATTATGAGAATAAAAATAAAATAACGATTTTGCATTACTGTTGTCGAAATTTTATTGAATATTATAGAGAGAATATTGCAAATCTTTAAAGATGATGATTACCCAAGATTTACAATCTCCTTCATAGTTTAGAGGTAATACTGCGACTAATGAGAGTAATTGGTATTATTGGAATTTTGATTTGTAGCTATACAAAAGGAATCAATATTTTGATTAATCGAAGTGTTGAAATATCGTTATTTTTTTATTATTTTAGTACGTGTATCTAACTAATTTTGTTTTATTAGAATGGTATGTTCATCGCGTTACATAAAATTTTGTGTTGGATTACATTTCAGTAAATATATGTAAATAAACACGGGGATATTTTCCATTGTAATCCATTATTTATCTTAACCTTACACGGCTCAAATGAAAAAGATAATTCACACTATCTTTTAATTTTAAGTTCAAATTATCGTCTAAAAATATTTCATATATAGAATAATGTTTGATATGAATAACTTATATAGAATACTCAGCATCTTCTGTATGACTTAAATTCCTGGTCAGTACAGCAGTCAGAATTCCCAAAACCACCATTTCTTCCCGTCATGTAATAACTCCATGTTTTAAGTACCAAAAACCAGGACTATAAATCTTTCATTCCCTTGCAATTCCCCAAGAAGGCAGGCAAATGTCCACGATCATGGCATGACGCAATAAAAATTTACTTCCGACGGCCGGCCCATCATTTCATGTCCCAGCAAAATTTTCTTGATGTTTTACAGTCCAATGATTAACGGATTAACATGCCGGGCAATATGTCCGGGACGTACATCATCCAGGCCATAATCATCAAACTTCCATGCTAACCAACCCTTAAAAGTAATCCTCGGGAGAGGCACTAGAGCGCGCAGTAGTACAATTGCTTTCTACCTCAAAATTGCTCGAAAACTGGGTAAACTGAGGGGTTAAGGAGCCGGACGTGCGGGGGTCTTAAAAGTGCCAGTCGAGCGAGCGTCGAGCAACGACTGTGCCCCTTAAATGTGGGTTTTATGGCAAAATTATTGCTCTTATTAT
The DNA here is from genome assembly GCA_001932985.1 of Proctacanthus coquilletti. NCBI lineage: Eukaryota > Metazoa > Arthropoda > Insecta > Diptera > Asilidae > Proctacanthus > Proctacanthus coquilletti. Next base: position 423,975 of record MNCL01000095.1, on the reverse strand, counting down.
TTTTTGCATAAATTTCAGTCGCAAGAAAAGGAATACGTACTCGGGGGGTAAGGGACGGGTTTTTGACGACTGGCCAACATAGGCCCTGGGTACTAGAGGTAAGTCTGAAGATGGCTAGCGGGCTCAGAAGATTCGGATGTGGTACACGAGACCCGCAGCCGGAGACGAAATGAAATATAATTTTGGTTTATTAGGGCAGGACAAAGGAATTCTTGTGCATTTTAGTTAATAAATCTGGCAATAAAAACTTCCCAGCGGTCGTAAAGCGACGTCCCCCGGGTAACGAGCCAAGTTGACGGTGTTACTGGCATTTCACTTTGTATTCGTTTGTAAGTGACCAAACGTTTGCACAGCTCCCATAACATCCGATGTGGAAAATTATTCAGGTCAGATGCAGGGATGCTATCTACGGTCACATAGAAAGGGTTTCTGGCGGGCGAAGTTTCACAAGGATGCTCCAGACTAAGGGGGGAGAGAGTATTAAGTAAAATACTAGGAAATTTCAAAACTTTTTGAAGGAAAGAAGGACTTGTTATCCTCTCGAGTTGCTTCCAAAACTATAAATTTACCAAACTGCACTCGGACTGCTTTTCTGTGAAGAGGATCATAATTACAATTTTATGACACCTTGGCGCGAGAGCAATGGACATCATTTGGACCTGCTTTTGTTCTGTATTAAATTGGCCTTATTTATTTGCTGCACGAAATCACCTTTAGTGCTTTGAAAATCAGGAAAAATCTTAGTATACAGTAAAACTTTGATGAACTGAACTACGTTAAATCAGGTCAAAGTGTTAAGGTACTACTCTTTATTGCAGGAAAAATAGGAAATAAGTCAATATATGTTTTTAATTTGATATGCGTATGTTTAATTGTACCTGTGCAGTCCACTATTTAAATAAGTGGAACCTTTATAAACTAAATTATGATATACTATACTTTTAATTAATCTGAATATCTGATAAACTTCTTTTAATACCGCTCAGTTTAAAAGATTTTATCATGCGCTTTTTGAGAAATAAAGGCTTACATTGTTAAAAAAATTTGAGAAATAAAATATAAGTATATCCTCCGAACCTGAACTACAAATTTCGAGCACAACATCCCAACATCCTGCCGCTCCACTAAGTTTATTTTTGATTCGATTTATATTAATTTATTATGGTTTTCACTAACCATTAGGACTGTTTGTAATTTGTAGAGAAAATAACTACGTATAAAAAATTTATTGCATCTATTTATTTTATTATTTCCTCAAAAAGTGTACACATCCAACTAAAATCATATTCTCAAACATATCCTAAATTATGCAGACAGATGCAGTTTTTTAACAAAATCTCCCTTTTTGTTAGAAAATCGGGTCAGTTTACAATTATTGATCCATTGCTGTAAGAACGTAATGTCCAACAAGAACTTGCAGCGTTCAATTTTTCATGTAGAAAAGATGGGAAAACTTGGGTAAGAAGTCTCTCAAAGTTGTCAAAGTTGAAAACAAGTGCCAAAAGCACTATTGTTCTCTGCTCATCTTTACTATCTGCTGTAGACAAGTTATGGGACAGTTTAAAGTTTAAATTAAGTCACCAAGAGTAAGAAAAAATTTGAAGAAATTTTAGCTTATTGGGACTTTACCACTCAAGCAAAGGAAACAATAATAAAACTAAGTAAAACCATTCGAGACATGATCAACTTTAAAACATTCATTCGAAATGTCTATTATTTTCTGGGTTCGACGTCCGTCTTCCCATAAAAATCCCCACGGACGACGACGACTTAAGACGCTGCCAGCTCCTTTGGCCTTCAGTAAATAAAACATTGTTTACTGTATACACCTCCTGAATCGCATGGCCTTCACTCAATGAATCCGGCGTCCCGTGTCCATAAATTATCGATAAAATACTTTCCGAGGGCGCAAATATATTGCCAAAAGGGGGATCCTATTCCTCCTTCGTTTTTACCGTCCTATTTGGCTTCTAGTAACTACTTCGCTTCGCACGGACGGCTCCTTTTTTCGGTTCCCGCCATAATTTTTATCAGCTCACGCACATAATCAGGCTGTAACAGCGAAGACGTGATCCTCAGCCTCTCGAATCTATTTAAAGAAATATAAAAAGCTCCCCGAGGTAGCCCTATTCGAATGTGCCAGTCTCGGTAATAGAATGAAGGATTCTAACAAGATGCCACTTTCCACTTTAGAGGGTACTCCCACTGCAACTGTGGCCGAAGCTTTAGGTTTGTAGGGCGTGTGGAATTTATAGAAAATTTTTGTTGTTATTGCTTCTCCGCACTTTGGACCCATCCTGATTTCGGGCACCAAGAGGATAAAGGCAGTCAGCCAGGAAAACTAACTTGGGGATTTGTGCTCCTTTCCGTGATAATGCTGTTCGCCAAAGCATGTTGCACTCAGGTTGTGAAGTGGATTTTAGGATGTGTTCAAAGTACTCTGGCAATAGCGTCGACAAGACTATCGACTGGAGGGGGTAAGAAGTCCCAGTAGTATTTTTCTTGTCCCTTTGGGATGTCCTTCTGGTTTCAATTAAGATTTTGGCATTAACGCGAAAATCTCAAGATTTCAATCAGTTTTGTTGCTTCTCTTCATAGGGTGACGACTACTACTAATGCAATTGCACGTCAATTTGGACGTAATTCTAAACGACAAATTATTAACATCCCATCGGATCTGAGTAACCCCACATTTAACCACTTAAAATAATTCCTTCAAAATTACAGGGTGATGAAAAATGCCTTAAAATGGAAACCGCTTTAGGTAGGAACTCGTCGTGTCATTTTCGGGAACTTTGTACCCTACAGCTACAATTAGTGGGTCTTTATTGATATATTTCCCATCGTAGGGCGGTAAAACACTTTTCATGTTATTCGCAACCCTTCTCCCCACATTTGTTAGGGTTACACGTTTCTAAAGTGTCGGTTTTAAGGCAAGCTCGCGTGTCTCGAATTGACCAGCCACTGTTCATGCTAACCCTCGTTCAACCCCCAAGTCGGACAACAGCCCCACGATGTTTGACTAATTTGGTTACGAATTACCAGTCCACTGTTGACTTATGACTACGGCCACGAGCCACAGCTGCTAATTACTAGCACGCAAACTGTGCTCAACCAAGGAATATCGAAAATGTGCCTAATCGGCTTTGGAAACCCCTTTCAAACTTCTTCGGACCTTCGGAACCCCCGATCCCCTAATCGATCGACCGCACGCTAGTAGACCCAAGTGATTTCGATATGAACCCCTAGAAAACCATTCGGAAGCGGGGGCGGATTAAATTAATTTGAACGAGCGAGAATTCGGTTAAAAGGATGTCCATTCTGGACGACAAATATAGTGGCCAAAACGCTGTTGGAATCCTTTCTTTCATTACACTCAAAATTACCCCTGGTAATGGGGGCTCCCCGGAACGTCCTGTAGTCGACGATGGGCTCTTTATCATTCATGGGTCTCTCTTCTCGAAGGAAGCAATTTCCTTGCCACTTATTCCTGGGCCATATGCCTCTTTGTGACATAAATCGAATACGTTTACCCTCAACAACGAGGTCTGCAGCAGCAGCCACCCTCGACTTTGGGGATGGATTGGATTTTCGACCGATATGCCGCGCCGCCTTTTGTACCGACAAAATATAAGGTTCTATCCGGAGACGACGAGAAGAAAGTCCCCACCGCTGTGGATTCTCATCAAGACAAATTGAATTATTTATCATCTTCGCACGAGAGGTTTATTGAATCATTTGAGAGTAGCAGCCTTCCTTCGGAGCCGCATTTTCTATTACCCTGGCTGCTGCTACTACTGCTCATCCTAGATACTCTAGAATCAGAACCCAGAGGGCTCCCAGAATCCTTATAGCGAATAATCCATCATTTGCCTCCAGCCCGAAACCCAAGCCATGGAAAATCGTGGATTCCCGTATTCCGGATTTTGTATACCGGGCCAGAGCCCCTGTTGATACTTCATAATCCAATTTGCGTTATTACGCAGAAAATTGCCTTTCGCTGATTTTTCTCTGGTCGCGCACGCATCATCCGAATTGTTCTATTCCCAGACCTTCCTTCTACTTCTCCCCGTTTCGATGCTGCTATTTCTTAGGTTCCATTTCCATTTTGAGGTCTTCCAGGATTTGAAAACTAAAACAGAACAGGATTTGGGAACTTATCCCTATACCCATGCAGTTTTCTAAGTAGGTTTAAGTACCTCAGTCGGAGGCATATCCCAGATGAGAAGGCGTACAGAAAACCACAACTGCGTGTAAGTACAGCACTCCAAAAGGCACCAGTAAAGGGGGAAGATAATTAGTTCTCATTGGGATGGAGGGATGCCATAAAGGGTCAAACTAAGAAGATAAATCTTAGAGGAATTACTAAACACTATTAACCAATAATATTATATTATGAGATATGGCATAATGGCAGAAGGGCTGGAAATGTTTAAGTTATGTATTAAGAAGTTTTAAATTGAAAATGATACAAAATGGAGATAATAAAATACAAACAAGAACGTAACATTTTTATTGTATGTTAGTTTTTAAAATTTAAACAGAGTATTTTCACCAGTGGCGTAAAAAGTCGACATTGGAATTAATTTGTTATGGTCTTTAAATGAACAAGTTAATCCATCTTAATCAATAAGGTGTCCTTAAATTTATTTCTATCCCTTGAATTTCACTGGATATGTGAGAACTTTTTAAAATTCGAAGTGGATATACATTGCCACTTTGTCAATATACAAAAAGTCTTCGAAACCTACCTTGGTTTAATGTATGGGCTTAGACTGATGAATGGATAATGGCTTGAATAAAAGTGCTATGTAAGTTCTTTTATGAATAAAGTTTGAATTTTATGTCCAATTCTTGTCGCGACAATCACCATGAGCCCAACGCTAATCAATGAGGCCATTTTCATGGAAATCCAATAACTCTTTAGCTCTTAAGTTTAAATTAGGGTCACTTGTGGTAGTATCACCTTTCAGGTCACAATTACTTAACGACCGATTTAGGTCCCCAATTTTCTCTCAGACTTAAGGAAAACGTGTCAGGGTTTCGGAAAGGACGTAAGAAAAGTAACGGTCAGTCAGATTCGGAAAAAAAGGACTGTTTAGTTACCCTTATCGAGCTCCAGCCTTGTCAGTCTGTCCAGATTGACTGCTGTCAGAAAGTTCCCATAACAAATACTTTCTTCCCTAAAAATTCTGCTCATCATCTGTGGAGCTGCTCGTACCGCCTAAAACTCCGGCAACGGGTGAGAAGGATGCAACGAAACTAATTAACCGAAAAAGGACCAGGGCCAACTGGAAGTCTTCTCCTTTCTTCTACGGATCGAGTGAATTATCCAGCGTTTGACTTGAACTGAGCTCAAGGGGCTCGACGAGCACCACGAGGAAACCCTGAGACGTAGCTGGAACTGTCGAGAAACTTCCTTCTTGGCATTCATCAAGTTCGATAACTTGCGCGCAACTTTGTCAGGGGCACTTACAAGCCGAGGTTCGTCGGCAACCACATTAAAAGTTTCCACGATGATAATCTAAAGTGTCGTCGCTGAGCTTATAGAACAGACAGGCCGGGTCGGCTTCAAGACCTGACATAGTCGTTACGTCCGACGACCTTTCTAACCGCCTTGACTCTCAGAATGACTAGAAGCTTTAAAAGTTCTCAGGTGGCTTTTGATTTGTGACAAAATGCCGGTTTGCAGCCCTAAATGAAATCGAATTTGTATATTGATTTCTAAATCCAATCGCATTTCGCATAACACGTGAAATAATATTTATACTCGTATGAGAAGTGTTTGGTACCATGATTTAATCTGTGAACTCGTCCTTCTCTTATTACCGACATTTTTTCGACACTTTTCTCAGCATTTTCTTTTTCTGTTTTTGTCCTGAAAGGACAGAAATTTTCAAGAAGTTTCTAGAAAAAAATATAAAAAATATTGAAAAAAATGCTTCCAGAAACTATAAAACTAAAAATCCAAAGTTTCTTATAATTCTACATTCCTTATATTTAAGAATACTTTCTAGAGAATCTCATTAGATTTTTGGCCCCTCTTTTAATTACGAATTTAGTAGATTTTTTAAGTAATTAACATAATTTTAAAGCCTCAAGAAGTCCACTATTAGACATTACTACAACGTTTCAAAGCAATAGCAAAAATTTTTGCATATAGAAAACTTCATGTTCAAGACTTTTATGACCTTTTTTTATTGAACTTGTTAAGAAATTTAAAATTAACTAATGGCGGATTTTTTTTTTCTTATCTGAATAAAACGGTATCTTTCTAAAAATCATAGTGTAGAAAAAATTCGTATTGAAATCATTTATCACGAGTCTTTTGCGGTTTAATAAATAAAAGAAAAATTAAATAAAAACGTAACAATCATTGGTTCTGGAAATATCAAATCACAAATTGGTAAAGAAAATCTGGGTTTATTTCTGTAGAAAGTTATTTAAATGTTAAATTAATAATTTCAAAACATCTCTAGTCTTTGTTTTTTTTAGATCACTTTACAAAATTATCCACAAAATTCACCATATAGTCTTTTGAACTGTTTTAGAAAAAGTACATGCACTTCTAAATGTTTATTATAAACAACCTTAACTTTTTTAAAAACTAAAAAAGAAATATAGTCTCCTAAAGATGTTCATGCAAAAAGCTACAAAAATTCACAAATTTCTCGGAATTTGAAGGATTATGTTATGACGAATTAGGAGCCTACACATAGCAAAATTGTAAACCACTATCTGCTTACGCATTCAAGTTGCGTATAATCGATTTTCACGCAGTTATGAACTGCACGCTATTTTGTTATTTGTACTCAAATTTTCAACGATAAAATTTTACATCGAACCGTCACGTTTTACAAAATTTTGTGTCACGCGATTGAGTTGTTTGTAAAACGGGTTGCACGAGCGTGGACTGCACGCCAGGTGTAGCCAGACACCTTAATTAAGGTTAAACTATTCAATACAGAGAATTGAAAATGTTCGTTCTGTTTAAAAATATTAATTAAAACTTATTTCACGACTTTCAAACATTTAGATTCAAGTCAGTTTTCACACTGTCGTCAAATGGAGGTAACGTCGGCTCTCCTATGGAATATTTCCATTGTTCCATTCTGACTCTGGTTTGAATGAAAATCTTTTGAGTCTTCCACAATTTCATTCGTCTTCTGCCTCGAAAATCTTCTTTAGCCGGTCCAGGAGGAGGATTTATTGTAGCCGGTCTTCCATTTTGCTTACTTTCCACGTGCTGGATCCCATCCCTCATCCATATCTGACCCAGACAAGCTGTTACCACTCATCACTCGCATCACCCTGTCGTATATCTTTTATACAAGAGGGTGATTTGTCCGACGACAAAGGGCCTCTTTCCATGTTATATCCCTTTAAAGAGTGCAGCACTGTTTACATGAAGACAATCCGAAGGAGGTGGTCAGGCCTCCCTGACTACCTATCCCCAGTATACCCATGTCTATTCCAGCCTGTCCGGGACTATTCCGGACGTCGACGTCATCCTATCCGGATTTCCATTCAACAGTCAAAGAGTATCAATCTTTATATAAAACGATTTGCACGGCCGACGGAGACTAATGGTTGATATCCGAGTCCTGGAAGGACATTTGGATTCATTGCAAGAAATGATTAATTATTTTCAGACCCCGCAGGCAGGGGCGGGTAGACCTGCTTAAAAACTTCCAACTGGAAAAACACGCGTCTTGAGAATCCCCGCCGCAGCAGCAACCTCCTTCCGGCACCGAATCTCATTGTCTTCCCTAATGGATTTTTACTTTTTGCCGGGAGACGCCCAGTTGGGGACAATGATTCCGTCATTTTGAGACAGATGAGCCGAAAGGCTCCACGCAAGAAGGGCTCCCAAGATAAGCCGCCCCGACCCTAGAGTCCATTCAATAACCCACCGGAGCCAAACGGAATCCCAGCCATCTTAGAACATTCGAGGTAATTTCTGCTAAGTCAACCGTGCAAATGTTTGTTTCAGGTAATAAAGGATTTCATCAACTGAAATCGATTGCTCCTCGAAAGCAAGTCTGCAGCCTGTAAATAAAAAAAGAAAAAGAGAGGAAGAAAAAATGAGGCCAAGATAGGAAAGGGTCACCTTCTTAAGCAATCGGGAAAATGTACTTTCAGCCCTGAGGTGAGTGGCTGGCTCCATGTTTGCTAGCGGCGGGGCGCCTTCCCAGGGGGAAGGTCGTGTGCATAGGAGATAACCAGCCACTGTTAGCCTAGGGTGGCCTATGCTTCTCCTGAAGGAAAATGGTGTGAATCCACTGGCTCCAGGGGTAAACACCCCTAGGCCCAATAAATAAATCCCCGGCTTCCAACTTCAATCGACTTCGAGTGTACTTGACCTGCAGTCCGAGTAGATCTTGAAAAGTGGCTGCCAAGAAATGTAAAAAGGTAAAGGGTATGAGGATTGTGTCATATCTTAAAGTACAGAAAAGTCATTGTCTAACTTTCGTTAGTATAGAAAATTTTTGACGATTAATTCTGTGTGTGGGATCATTTTTATATTTTTATCAAACAATTGCTAGTGCGAGTGCTAGTAATGAGCAATAAATTCTAGTTCACATCACGGCGCAGTTTAAAACTGTTTAACTTTTACAAACCCGAGCGTCAAAGATGTTTCATTTCTTTTAATTTAAAGGGAATTAATTTTGAGAGAAATTTTGAGATTTTAAAAGTCATCATATTCATGTACATGTCTATCATTTTTTTTTTCTTAGTTTAGAAATGTAAATTATCATACTAAGAGCTTCTTCGAAAGGAATTGAAAATATTATATGCGTTTTTTCAATTAAATTTTTCAACAACAAAATTTTAAACTCTATTTATTTAAAATCTAATTTAAAAGTATGTTGAATAAACATTTTTAAATTTTTTCTGGAGACCATTAGTATGATAATTTAAAAAAATCATATATTTTGAACTACTATTACGACAAGTTTGAAAATAACTTTGAAACATGGGGTGAATATTTTTACCCTTCAAAATATTTTAACGATATCATTTGTTCATCAATTCTTATGAACTTGAGATTATCTGCTTATTTCATATTGAATATGGAATTCTTCCCCTTCTGTATATTTAGGCTAGTCTAAACTGAACTAAAGAATCAGACTCAACTACCATTCTGCTTTGAAGCAGAATTACTGTCAATGGGAATTAGGTCTCAAAAGGCATTTAAGATACCTCCTTCAGACTTGTCTCGAATGCATCTTAGATAGTAATTTGCCAATTCATTGTGAGTGTACAATAAAACTACCTCTTTTAGATTTTTAGTCCTTTTCCAAAAACGTTCGTACAACAACAAGGACCACTTTTTGGCTCATTAAACGTAGCGCGACCCATTAAAGTGGTCCCAGTGTTGAAATGGTGGTGCATTATCCCACAGGCCGCGCGCATCATCGTTGCGAGAATACAGATTAAATCTTTCAAGTAGAAGGCAAGAAAGACACACAATGGTACTAAAGTCGTTTGGAGGACGGCATAAATCTGTGAAAGTTAGTCGTTCTCCGTCTGCAACCAAATTAGTAACCAATTTAACACGACACAGCGGGCAGGAATAAATTCCTTGTTCCTTTTTACGGAGGAGGGTTGGGGGCCGGACGGTAAGAACGGCGAGCTATCAAGGGAATCGAGGGGGATTGGAAGAAGAGTTTACAACTGCCGGAATATATTATGGGCCTTTCCCGGCGCCTATCAGTTCCTTCCTCGTACAGTCCAGGCCAGGCCAGGGAACGACACGAGCCTGCGGGCGTCCTTTGATGTTCGGTAGATACATTCCGGGACTCTACATGTATTTGTCCGTTCCAAGGACGCATGCCGCCACTATACCTATATTAGAGCGCGCTTTCTCGACCCCCCTTCCCACTGTATTCCGACTACCTTCCTTTTGGAACCCCTCCGTGTCCCACCGCACCAGCCTACACTACACACGGACGTATGCAAAACGAGAAATTTGTTTACGTCGTCATTAAATATTGACTAACGTGGAGAGACCAACATTAATTTCAGTAATTGTGTTATTATGCAAATGAATGTGCCCTACTGGCTGCGGTGCTGCCACCACTAACTATTACCGGGCATTAGGAAATTTGCATAGGGCTGATTTGAGCCACAAGAAGTCAAATGAGCAAAAAGCGCCGGGGAATGCAGAAAAGGAACTCTCCTGGACGATTGCTCCGGTGCTCTTCCTCCTTTTTCTTAGTCTTACGTAATTTTGTGGCCTGTTACAGGAGTAATTTGAGCTTTTTTTTCGTTTTATGAAGGTGAAAAACTTGGGAAATTCAGATTTATACAGTAATGAACAGGAAATGGGAATTGCTTGGAATGGGCATTTTCAGCCCACTGGATGACCATTTGACCTGGTTAAGGACTTGAAGTCATTTTAAATAAATTAGTTCTGTTTCAAGGTTCAATAGGAAATTGAAAAGGTAACATATTCAATTATGGGCTATTCTAATAGAGAGTGGGTATATTATCTAAAGTACTATTTGTAACGTTATTACGAAAGGACATCAAAGGACGAATTGCAGTCACTTCGCGGAGGAATTGATTAAACCGTCGTCCTATAGTAGAATAATTAAAAAAATTATTTATATTCAGTCCTTATATTTAATCAAACTAACTACACCTGCTACTCCTAATAAAGTTCGAAATATTTTGTTGTTTTAAATGGTGAATTTTTTGTTATTCTTAAAAATACTTTGCCAGTAGATAGAGAATAAAACCTTTTAAAAATTTATTCTTGAGGAACAGACACATTTCTAATATCAATGGTTTTACTTGTCTATAGTTTTTTAAAATGACATGCAAATATGAATAAAGGGACTTCTTCAAAATATCGAAAATTGTGGCACTTCTGAATATTTTTAGTAAATGATCAAAAAGTGGTAATGGTTTGGGTTTTTTTTTCTATTTTTATTTTTCTTTGATTTATTTATTAATATATTTCGCGAACGATGAAGTTAAACTTAATATGACACCCTTGAGATTATATCTAAATGAATTTTTGGGGTCACATTATAAAATTCGGCTTGTTATCCCGTTCAGAGTAAAAAATTAATTTAAAAATGTCGTTAGTTCTAGATGATTTTTGTTTTTCAGTGATTAAAAAAATATATGAATTGAAGATGTAGGTGTAGTAACAATTATAGTACGAGTGATCCTTAAAATCCCTTTTTGAATTGGATGGATAATGTTTCTGAAATTATATTAGCCCATTTGGAAAACGGATTTTCGTGAAATTTTGTATTTGACCATGCGGCTGTCAAAAGTTATATTATATTTGATATGCCTAAATAATAATTAATCTTAATACTGTAGACACGGCCGTAATGATTAACGTGTTCTCCATAAAATTTACATATATGACGCCTTGTGACAAAATATGAATTTTCTCTAGCATGGGGTGCGTGATAGAATTTTTAGATCAGAATTAATTGCTTAGAGCTCTCAAGCCGCCGGGTGCTCCTTGAGATTCATCAAATAGCTGCCATACCAAAGTCCCGGCACCATATAGAGCAAATATCCTTTCTATCGGTTGCGTACCCTGTTTTTCCCCCTTTACACTCGATACCTACAACGCTGTTCCCTATGCTCTCCAAAGTCAAAAACATCGGGGAAGAAAAGTGGACCTATCACAGCCATATGCTAAGGCCGGAGTTATTTCCAAACACTTCCTTTTATTATAAACAAGAATTTAATGGGATGTATTCCAGATGCCACAAGATATATGGCTGCCTCCAGTGCCATTGAAAATCCATCAAAACGTGATACCAAATATCTGATAGACGTGCAAAAACTTTTTATGGAAATTTCTCATTTCTTCCACTTTTTTTTCTCTCTATGTGCTTTTGTGTCCCGTCCCCTTGGTCCTGGGTTCTGGACCGGGTATGGGCCCCTGTACACGCGTCCGTGCACAGGGTGATGAGGGTTACTGGCCTTTTGCTTTTTGTGACATCGACACGTACTATTCGTTGGCTTTAAGCGTTTTTCTGCCATTGGCACTCGGAGGCTACCCGAATGAAAATTCATAAAATTCAATTGGTACACGCCGAATTCGTGTCGGATTCGAATTTAACGCTGTCCCGGAGGTGACCCGCACCAATTTTTGCAAATGAATTATGTAAAAGTGTTGCGCAACCGGCGAACACCAAATGCATACAGTTTCATCGTCAACTATCAAATTTTACTCACTACTGGACGGACTATGGCTGTCCATGTGGGAGGTTTATCGCATAGAATTCATTGTACACTATGGACGCAATTTTTATCAAAGGAGCCAATTAGTGGTGGTCGAGATATGGACTGTATGGACTGTATGTTTTCTGCAAATCACGTTTTGAAAACTTTTGGCTTTTAATGCAAGATAAAATGCATATAGGCTACAATATCTAGTCTGGCTTTCCACGGTGCAGGCCGGTCAAAAACCAATTTGTTTTTTTTTGCTGGAGAATAACTCACTGTGGTTCGAAATCTTCGGCGAAAAAATTTTGGCCTTTAATTTAATCAAAATAACATTGGATCTTTTCAATAATGCTAGTTAAATTATTTAAGCTACAAATTTTTTAACAAAATTAACCTTTTTTGATCAGGCATGATTCTCGTAGATGTTATGAAAAATTCTTGCTTGAATGAAGATTCTATAAACAAATTTTCGAATAGAAATGCTAGAGATATATGTAAAACGAAAGTTTTATCAGTTAAATAGTTACGGAGAAAATTGATAGATAAATTTTTGATAAATTTTTTGATTGATAAATTTTTAGAGATCTTAGATCATATTGACGTACTTGAAAAAAATCATTTGAAATTCTTAAACTATTGGACCAATTTTCCAATCAAAATAATCCTTTCTCCTTGAAATCATTTAAAATTCCGTATAAATATTTGTCTTTCAGACCTTTTATTTGTTAAATTTTCTTTCTTGTGTAAGTAATACAGCATTTTTCTTACGCAAAAAATTTCGAAACTGGAGTATTATTTTATTTATGATAATTATGCATTAGAAATATTATTTCGAAATTTGTTGCCATAATGAAGAAATATTTTGTTTCAAAGACTTATAAGAATATTTAGACTTTAGAAGGAGACATACGATGCTCACGAAACACATTAACGAAATTATTAAGCTTAAAATACAAACTAAGCTCTCGAAACACATAAATTATTTTCCTTTGAAAAATCAATTCCAAGGCACTTAAAAAGGCTTAACTTTTATTACTTAAGATATAAAGCAAAATTGCGTTTATTACGTTCTTTACTTTAATGCTAAATAAATATAATCTAAGAATTTTAAATGTCGGCTCATAACCTTGGCAATTAAAGTTCTTCTCAAATTCGTGATATAATACCTCATCGATCAGATCAAAAATATTCGAAAAGGCTCACAATTCTTTATATCTAAGAAAAGATCAATGTTAAACTTTCCTAAGGATGAAAGGCAAATATCATGGAATTTCGATTTTAACATACACCTCCATAAAAGTGAAAAATTTTATTCAAAGGGAAGCAAGTTAACGTGGGAGCTTCAAAGTAGATTTAAGGATGCTGTTAAATATTCTAGGACTTTTAACAACATTCGTATTTTGCCTTTAAGAAAGCCCACGAAATCAGTAATCCGAATACAACAAAATATTACGCACCACAGCCACCATAATGCGTTGCAGTTAAAAAGTTTAATAGTCAATATCAAGGCCTATCATCGCCTGGATTTCTCATTTTTCCTCTTCACTTTTATTTGAAATAATTTTTCAACAAAATTTCCACCTTAAATGATTTTCTAATCTTCTCAAATAAAATTACTTCCTACAGTTCGCCTTCAATTCAAAAGAAACTCAAATTGCTTCTCTGTTTCTTCTTCCGACCGGCTCCAGTGTTATATTCCTTCTCCTTAGAGCTCCTACAATGTTTTGGTCCTAAACAACTTCAGTACTACGTCTTCACAAATTCCAGCCAAGACAAGTTCCTTAAGGCCAAGCTTTGGAGCTGAAGAATTTAAATTCTCCGAAGACGTTTCGGAACGATTCAAATGAGATTTATCAGAGTAGTGGGGGAATGGAAGTGGAAGCAGGCTCGGAGCCAATAAACAGCATGACGGCCAGGTAAATCCCTGCAAATAGCTGTTAAAAGTCATTTATCTAAATTACCAATGCCCACCTGTTGGAAGGTATCCTTTTTCGATTGGCGCATGGATTTCATGGAATCTTTTGCACCCTTCGAGCACCACCGATAGTATTCACGACAGACGGCAGCTCTACTTGCCCTACCCGTGCACGGATTAAATTTATTCAATCTACCTGCAACCGGCCTGTAATTTAATTACTCCTGTACACATTCATTCGCCATTAAGGACTTTAACTCAATTACGATTAACGGCTGAAGTCTTTGGGTGTCGCCAGAGGGAAGGGAGAGGGTACAAGTGCAATACCCAGAAAAATTTATTGTCGGTTTTAATTCACTTTTAAAGATATTGTTTACCTGGCAAAGGTTGCGGGAATTCCTCTGTGATTAATTCTTAAAGAAAGCTTCTTCGGATTTCTTGTGTCCAGTAGGGCAATTCGGTCACATTAAAATTTCAGAGATGACTAGCACGACACCAATTCCAGTATGGTGAAAGGTCTAGGAGCTTACAGTAGGGAACAGTAATGAAGCTCCTTCCACGTATCATCCATAATGCACACGTATGAGAAATGAATACATCTGTCGACCACATTAACTTAATTATCCAGACCTGCTGTAATTTTTATCCCAGTAGTAGTTCTGCGGGACCTCCTCACTTCAGTTCTTGGGGTTTTGTTTCAGAATCCAGAGGAGTTCGTTGTCTTTGTCGTCTCTTCTACGACAAACTGCCAGGGTACCAAAGAAGAAGGTGTTGTGGACGTGACCTAATCTTCTGAGGATATCTGGCTCTTCTAACGAAATTACCCGTCCCTAATGTGAAAATATATGCCAGGTCACGGATAATAGCAAAAAACCTCCGAGAGCAAATTGGCATCCTAGTTCCTGGCTATATTGGTCTAGGACAAAGACATCTTCTATTGCGGTCGCCAGGGCTAGCATACAGAAAATAACTTCTATGTAAGTGATTAAGTTGAATGTAAATCGGTGGATAATTGAATTGGTACGAATAAAGACCTGTACAGGTGTCAAACATTTTGGAGCACTATTACCACTGTGATTTTTTTCTTCTATGTAATTTCGATGTGGTTGGCCTTTAGAGGTGGAGTATTTAATCAACGTACCATCCAAATACCAAATCGAACATCGAATTCTATTTATTTAGACAATTGTGAAATATTATTGAATCAGTACGCACTAAATGAACTGACAAAACCTTCACTGAATTAGAAAATACCTACTGACAAATAAATAAAAAAAGGTAGAGGTGTGAAAACCTTTGTTCTTCAAATATCCCAATGGTGATGGTGGCGCAACGAACGTGCTGCTTAATCGGAAGAGAATTGATGTTCTAATTTATTTTTTTTTAGAAACGCCTAAAATTGCCTCTCTTTTTGTGCCGTTGGCCAACAGAGCGTTAAGTGCGGTTCCATTAAACGTTTCCTCAGCATCCCGTCCGCCATGGACCAAATCTATCGGGACGCGCGCGAATCTCCATTGTAGGCCATGAAGCAAATCGCTTCATTAATTGCTCGTAAAATCCACATCAATTGGCAAGTGTCCGCATAAAAAAAGGGAAAGCGACAGAAAAATTTCATTTTTCGCAAATTGATCGATGAAAACGTCGATTGGATGTCGAAATGCCGCCGAATGGCATGTTCCCGACAGACTATGGTTCCTACTCTCGCCGCCCCCTCCCATCCAGAGTCACCGAAAAACGTCGACAAAAATGCAACAAATAACGACAATAATTGCCATTGAACGAACTTTCGAAGTTTTTCGCTAAACGAAATCCAATTCTGGACATTTGCCATCCCGGACGGCTGCCGCACGGTCGTCGCCGTCTGACACTCTCGGTCTCCCGGGCCAGGATCCTTTGCATTTAACCATTTGGCATGGCTGCCATCTGGAGCCTTTGTTTTGCTCTCTTGGCCGAACTCCTTTTTTCGGGCCCCCCAATTCCCTTTTTGTCCTTCTTCCCATCTCAATTGTTTTGCAGCAATATGTCCATTCTGCTCCTTTTGGGCCCTGCTTCCCCTTATCCTGCCTTCAGTAGCCTGCAAGACTGGTGCATTCTGAGACCTTGCCCGCAAGGATTATGTGATGGGGGCCAAAGATTATAGCCACGATCTCCGATTATTATGGCCAAAGAAGTTGTCCTCCCATAGGAGCATACTCCTGAATATTTTATCAGTCTACTAGCAGAGTATGAAAAGGTAAACAGCATAGAGGTCCTCAGATAGTGAGTCAAAAAAATTATTTTGCCAAAATACATTTCTGGTTTGGCGTTCGAGATGAAGATATGGATTTAGTATGTATTCTATTTGAATTCAAAATGCACTAATATAATACCTGAATATTTTGGCAAAATATGAACTTCTTCAATGGACAATTTCGGAAATTATAGATCGCTTATTTGTGAATATAGAGGAGAATTGGAAAAAGGAACTAATGCCAAGAAAGGATTTTCATTTCAGTGCCATTCTTTTACAAAAAACATACCACTTTTCAACGTACTGACAAATTATTAATAGCGCTTCCATTATATTTAGACACATTTGAACTCCTTCTGTTTTTGCTTTCGAAAATCTCGCATTTGTACATTTCTTTCTTGACTAGATTCACCTGCTATTTCCAAAATATTGATTTTAATAAACAAATTAAGTTCACACTTTAGGACTTTTTTACATTTCGACAAAAAAATATTACCCTGCTTTTTTTTTTTTTTAGTGGCATAAAGAGCTGCGTGAGTTCTACTTAAAGTAAGTTTTTAAAAATGCGTTATTATATTTATGATTTTTTTAAAACTCATAAATTTCAAAAGGATGTCATGCGGATCTTTTCAAAATTATTGAAAATCAAAGTCTTTTATGAAGTCTCCGTCTTCGTGAGAAATCCTCACAGAAATTGTAAGCATCCTCGTCGTCACTTCGATATTTCAATTTTGTTGAAAAAGCTAGAGACTGAATTCCTCAATGGCTGTTGCACCTTTTGCACTTTTTTTGATAGAACACAAATCCTTAAGGGTGCTCGAGCTTTGTCAGCACATGTCATGCGAAATCCAAACTGAATGAGCTGAGCGGGAGGCTTCTCTCACCTTGTGCACACTATCGTAGAAGAAAACATAAAGGTGTAATCAGGTTGGCATAAATAATTCGTCGTCACTTCGTCCCGGTACAAATCTTATTAAGGCACTCGGCACCGGTCCGGAGGTGACATAACACCGGGCGGTGCGATGAGGAGGCTTTTGTGTCGTCTGCAAGCAGAAAGGATTTTGTAGAGAATTATCGTTGTCGCCAAATTCCAGATTACTTCCCTTAGATAGAGAAGCACAGGGAAGATGAAGGAATAGCACATGGATATGTTTAACGATGTCTGGAGTTTCTGCCAAGAACAGAGAGCTGGGATCCGGCATCAATGCGAGAGGAGGGCAATAGTAAATTTTCCCGAAGTGATATAATTTATTAGATGCCGTCAGGGAATCATGTTCCATTTGATATCTACGGGAATTGAATTCTATATTTATTCACTTAAGCTGTTTCGCCTTAAATAATTAAAACTTGGGCGCACACACGTTGCACAAATGTCGCCTCCCATCCAGGCAGCAAATCTAGGGTTCCTGGATCATGATTCCTGGAGTTCGTGCCGTACTGTCCCCCCTTCGAGTGTCAGTATGCGGCAATTTCTGAAGAGGGATGGGATAGTGGGGGGCTGGCAGCATAGATGCGGATAATTAATTGCAAATTTACTGCTCTTGCAATTCTCTTAATTAAACGATGGGAGGGACAAGACTTTGTTGACTTTGTGTAATATTTTAGGTCTGAATTAAGGGACTGGAATAGCTCTTCCCAGCCCTACGGGAATCGGCTTGCGCATGATGTGTGAGTATTTGTGCCAGGATGTGCCCTTTGCCGCCCTGTCTGCGCTCCATGAATTTTTGTTTTTAATTCAATCTCTCGATTTTGCTGACGATTTAAATAGGTCAAAATTTAATTTTCGGATTTGATGACAAAGGGGCAAAAATTGATGAGGTCCTTTGAAAAATTAAAGTTTTTGAAAAGTATAAAAGGATTGTGGTTCTTAGGATTATTAGGATTCTCCATAAATCGTTTCCATCGCTCACTCTACTATTGAATTTATTTTTAAATAAAGTAGGCCCTCATTTCACGTGGCTTTTTTTTCATTTCATTAGGTTAGGTAAAAACTTAAATCAGATTTTTATATGGTTTTAAAAGATGAAGTCATGACCGAAGGAATCCATCCATTTCCCTTACCCCCTTCCTTGTTGTTTGTTGAAAATCTCCCTCTTAACCGATCTAGATCTAGCTTAGTGCAAGTGCTTTTCGTAGAAGGATAATCTTTCGATTTTTCAAAAGGCGACAATCTACACCGTCATTCGTTTTTTTATTCTTATATTCTTCTTTTTTTGCTTTTTACTATTTTTTAATCGGTTGCAAAATCTCGAACCATAGCAGCGATGATGGTGAGGGAAGGCCACTATGGAAAATATCTCGGACAAGGACACGCCGAGTTGGCGGTCCCGGCGATATACCTCAAAGAAAGTGCTAAGGAGAAGAAGACGATGGGGAAGAGAATGTTGTGAGCATAACGCGCCTCAATTGCTGAACGTCTTTGTCATGGCTTTTTGCCAAATGGGGCATAGCTCTAAAGTTTTAATTGCTCCTTTGTAGCCTAGTCGCATTGTCGTTTACTTCACTTCTTCTTACACTGCTCGCATGTAGATAAGTACAATGCACAATTTCCCGTTCACCACCACCATCGTCATCCTCGAGCTCATCAGAATCACCCTGTACCTCGCCGTGCTTGAAAAAAGTACGAAAATAAAAAAAAATAGAGTGCAGAAAAAAACAACAGGAAAACAAGGAGTAGTGGGGAAGAAGGTTTGCCCAGGTATTGTGAGAATATACAGGGTGGCATCATTTTGGTCCATGCTTAGAGTCGGCATGGCAGGGGATGCTGCGAGGTGTGAACAATGTTTAAGCAAAGAATGTAGTGCATGCCGGGAAAATTGTCCCCATTTATATCATTTATGCTCGTCGAGAACAGGTGCTGGAGAGGGTTACTTGTTTGCCCACTCTGGAACAAAGTCAACGCCAGTCCCCCGTGCAGCCTCCCCGGCAATATAATTTGCGTGGAGTGAGGTATTTGCTTATGGGGCATGTTTGTGCAGCATCCCAATCCCATCGTCCACGATCTCCGCCTCTTTAAGGATTTAGGGGCTCTTTAATGTTCACACGAAATCGTATCGAGGTATCCCGGATAGGATCCAGGTCCTTGTAAACAAAAACCGACAGGGATACGACCCCGAGCTAGGTGAAATTATTCCAACCGAACCCGCCCCCTCAGACTCCGGCCTTCACGGTTCGCCAGCTCACCATCTGCGACAGTGCTGCCATTGTTACTTCTGCGGCCCTTTGTAGTCCTACAGGAACATCGATTTTATTTATTTTTTATTTTTTTTTGCAATTATTCAAGTCGCCGGTAGGCTCCCGAATTATTATTTAATTTCGATTTCCCATGGTGTGGCAAGGAAGGGACAGACGGGTGATTAAAAATCTTCCAATTATACCTGCTGGATGATGGTTATTCCCCCCAAACGGAGGCCGCAATCAGGGCGGAAGAGGAAGGTTGCAGGACCACTTTAATTTGGATACTTTTACTGATATTGATTTTTATGATTATTATTCTTATTATTTATTTTTTTTTGTAATTTTAGGCAGAAAACATTTAAATGCGTTGAACTAAGTTTGTAAAAGATTAAAATTACTTCTATTCTGTTTTTCCTTTTCGATTCTGAATTGGTAAAAATTTGGCATTACGCGGACGAAATACTCATAGCATCAATTTGGTGTCACTCTACAATAAACAAATATAAAAGACATAAAATCTAGAAATGGTTTTAGTATGGTATTCTCTTTCAAGTATTCTGAAATGAAATGTATCCAAAATATTAAAATTATTTCAGTCCTTTTACCTCATACGTTTTTAGGAAAGTACTTTTTTGGAGCTATTTTATGATGAAACTCGTTTTAAATTTCGTTAGATAGTTTTTGCTTAACATGGAAACAGCGTAATAAACAAATAGACAAAATCCTCAAGTAATTTAAGGACAGTTTTATAGAAATCGGTTCACGAGTTCCTAAGATAATCGCGGAAAATTTGAGACGTCTTGAACAACAAATTAAAAACAATTTCTTAAAATTCTTTAAAAACTACTACATGGATGATTTCTTCAAAAACTTTATGGAACTACTAGTCTAATTTTCCTCTAGATGTTTCTAATTAACGGGTGTACATATTTATATGAAAAAATACACATACTCATTGAATTGAACACCTTTTGAAAGTTTTCGATAATTAAAAGAGCGATAAAAAATGTTTTTTGTTCCCGAATTCGCGCTGCATTTATCCAAAAACATAGAAATCAATTTTCAATGAGAACTCTATAAAAATAAATAAGAATTTGGCAAATTTCATTTAAATAAAAATCGGAAGCCAATACATGTACATGCATACTATAAAATGCGTTTGCGAGTTAAATGCTGGAAATGTTCAATAAAATGCCTGCTACTTTGGAAAGTAATCGAAAATCGATAATCTACTTGGAGAAACTTCTACAACCGAGAACCTGCTTAGGTAGTCTCGTCAAATTAAGAACAATAACTCGCCTCAGAAAACAAAGAGTGTAAAATCCGTTTTTATTCAAAGGTGAAGAGGTGCGATTCGGGCGTAACCTAAAAAGACAAGACCTATGTAGTCCGGGGCTAGTTAGTCTTGTCGAGTCGATAGGTCTGTTCGCTATAAAATCGACAAAAACGACGCAGACAGCGGAGTCTCTCGACAAGAGGAGGCTCCAGAATATGTTCCAGAAGGAAGTGCTCCTTTGCTTCGAGCGGAGTTCATTCGTTATTCAGACAACGCCCGCAGTAGATCTGTTAAATTTTAGACGTGTCGAGGCAACATACCTACCTGTTGTCCCACCGTCAAAGACCTAGGGTACCTTCCAGGTAGAGGGTAGACACCTCTTGTGTTATACCCCGCGAGAAACTGCTTAAGTTGTATTAGCCGACAAAATGGGATGAAACAAAGTGAAAATGTCATCCCTCTGGCGAAGTAAGTGGCAGAGAGCTGTAGAGGGTTGTACCGCGTTCTAGTCTCCCCCAAAAAAGGAGCAGTCGTTGTAGTCCTGATGATGTTTCCGACGGGTTCAACGATGCTGCCGCAGTTCGTTGTAGAGTCGTCAAAGACCTCTACAAAGGAGGCCCGATGACGAAAAGCGCGTTCTGAAAATGAAATTTGAATACAAAACATGTTTGCCAGGTTTACGTGGATCGTGAATGATGTGGGCCGCGAAGGTATTTAGGGAATGAGCCCGCGTATCGTTGTCAAAATACACAAAAAAAAATCTGCATGACTAATAGCATTATGCGATGGAGCCGGGACTTTACGTGACTTACTCCATCATTAAATTGGCGACAAAGACATAACGGTACAGTCAACAAACACCCGCGGGTGCTCGTCTTCTTCTTCTTATTCCTTTTAAGACGACCTAGGCTCTCGTCGCTGCTCCTTCAGGCGTACATTCTTGAATGTGCAGCTGGTTAGCCTCCTTAAAAGCTTCATGTAGGATGCCGCGCCCATTTTTTCCCTATCCCTGAAATTATACGAGCGAAATTGATTTAATCTTCTTTTTATCGGCTTTAAAGGAAAAGTTCTCTTTCGTCTTGGCGACAGGTGCAACACCGGACCAAAGTCACAGAGTTGGAAATTTTGGTAAAAATGCCTCTCCGGGTACTTCTTCCAAAGAATTCGTAAGAACTTGGCGGACGGGAGTAGGACATTCGAAAAGTAGAGTCATACCCGAATTTTTATTCAACAGAAGTTAGGGAGCTAAGCCTATAAAAATACATCCCAATAAATGCTCTCAGTATAACACACGGTACCTGACATTAAATATATATTAAAGTTTATAGAATCTGTACTTTTTTTAAAGTTAAATATAAAAAGGACAATGTTTCAAAATAAGCTTTATAACAAATCATGTCTTCTAGAAATATTAATTCCAGTCTGGAAGAAATTTCTGATAAAGTGACTGCATCGAGTGAAAGTTTAATTTTTGACAACATTTTTAAAAGCAAAATGAAAATCCAAAGGAGGAAAATCAAAAATCATTGACCACACACGAATTTTAAACGTACAAAATTTGAATAGATTTTGTTCATTAGTTTTCCAAAAAAATTTAATTCTAGAGGCTTCGAAATTACAGAGAAATTTAAGCAATGGTTTTGCCAAAATTCGAACCAGAGTATTGTTCCTTTAACTCCCTTTAAAGTTATTTACGTTGGTAATTAAAATCGAAATTTCCGTATGTAATTTTGAACATATCGAAAATACCAAACCAATAACTATAAAATTTGGAAAAAAGTTTAAACTGAGTAAACCGGAGGGATTTACTTCGCTTAGTTCAATAATTATGAACTGTACAGACTTACGTAGAAAGAACAAAGCTTAATATCTAAAGGCAATGTATAAAGAGAGCAATAAGTGGTTATAACCTGGATAATTGGGGCACTTCAAACTTTCAAGAGCATCTTACTCACTCCACTTTATTTATCGTTACGCGCTAATTTCAGAAACTAGGGTTCTTTATCTGGACAACTATTTCATCGCATTTCTCAAGTAGCCCGGAAAACTGTTAATTATAAGCAAATTCGTCCTTTCATTCTGCTGCTTAATAAAGTTTTTCAAGAATATTCTACCAAAATCCTGTTTTTCAGTGGGAAGCAGCATCCTCTTCTCAACATTTCCTTCCCTTTTCCTAGAAAAAGCAACGACGCGAAGAATTTGCAATTTTCACAAGGAAAATGTCCACTGAAGGTAAGGAAAAGTGTGGGGATACGGGAAGCATCTGTTGAGTGAGTTGTTAGATCTATGTTTGGATACATCCCCGACAAGGCAGGGAAGTCAGAAAGCCTGCAAAATGGGAATTTCCTTCAAAAAATTTCTTCTGTAGGATAGCGGAAAATTTCGAGCATTGCACTTTAACAATCCCTGTGAGAAGCTCAAGCGCCGCTGTTGGGCGGTCGGTGAAGCTCCCTGGATCGGGCGGAGCTAGCCGAAGAATGAATCCACAACTTGTAATTAAAATCTCTTCAAATTGCTTGTGTAATTATTGCTCAGCAGAAGGAAATTGTGAGGCGGAGTGTCATAGAGAAATGTGCTGGAACTAGTGAAAGGGGTGGGCCGGGGGAGTGGGGCGAAATGAATAGAAATGTAACAAAGATAGTGGTCGAGTGCTGGGGTGGGTCTTTACAAGTATTCTTGTGTTCCAATTTGCCAGGCAAGTCATACGTGAAATTTCTTTGTTACGAAAATGAAGCTCTAACACCCATCCCTTGGCACAGGGTGCCAACGGAGCTCTAGGACACTATGCATTATTTGAAATAAATTCGCCGAGCCATCAACATAATTCTGCAAGTTTTCGTTCATCATTCTGTCCTGGCAACCGACACCCCCGTCAGCCCCCATCTGCTACTTCAGTGGCTATTTATATGCAAGTCATATACCACTCGAGCCGCCCTCGATGCACAGGGTGGTACATTTGTTTCGCCTCCCAGCACACAGATGAATCCGGGCAACCCCATGCCAGGACAAACGTGAACAATTGCGGGCAATGCAAATAAGCTCGGGAATCTCTTCAGGGATGGAAACAAAACCGAACCGAATCGAAACAGGAAAAATAAAAGCAGGTAAATCACTCCGTGAATGTAATTGTATCCTTTCTACAGCCAATTATTGCACCAGAATTTTCCGACATCCTTGTCTTGACAGCAAACTATACCCTATAAAATACAATGCAAAAAGCATAAGGATACTTATATTTATGATTTGAGCTGTTCATTTTGAAAGTGACCTAGGTCTGTTTAAAAAGTCATTTCATATTACTTTATTCGATTTTTTTTAAGTATATACCCTAAAATGGGCAGTTCATTTGGAATGTTTTGCAGAAAACGGATGATTTATATACCTGAAGTTCTAATTTTTTACTACTACCTTTTTCTATTTTGGAATGAATCGAAAATACAAATTATAAGCTGTATGCAGGCAATTTTTTATTAAGGGAAGATTAGCGTTAGATTGCGGAACCTAAGCAGCTGAACATCATTTACATCTTGGCTCAGAACAATTGACTAGTAAAAGTAGCTTCCTACGAAGATCTTATTTGCTGTTGTTGACGTCATTTCGTGTATTTTCTGAAAGCTGGGAGACTCAACAGTATCTACTCATCTATTCATAAAATCTCTGAGAGAGACCTGGCTAGATGTTCTGGCTCTACGTAAATGTAAAAAGTTACGTCAATGGCGGCCAAGTTGATTTTCAGTATTCGGTTGGTTTTACTTGAAATAGACAATCGTATTAGCCTAAGCTTCTGCTTGGCAATCGAAATGTTGTTCCTGGTTGTAATTTGTTTTTATGCAGCCAGAAATAGAAACAAACCAATTTTTAAGTATTTTTAATAAGTAATTTTAAATTGACTCATTCCGTTCCAGAGGCTAGAAATACGTTAGAGTGTAGTAGTATTTCTAAGCATCTCGCTTTATTGGATATTCTTTTAAGATTTAAAATGTGTTAACATGTAGGCATATAATTTTTTAATTAACGCTTCAAAACCCTCACTTTTTAGTAATGTTCATATAAAGTTAAAAATAAAACAAAACAAAAGTAAAATATTTAAAAGGAGTTCGCTTTGATTAAATATCTAGAACAGAAATTAATTTATTTGCCGGTAAGTGTGTTATTTAAATTATAATTATCGAATTTAAATTTGAAATGTATAAAATTCGTAATTAAAATATAAAATTTTGAAGTTTATATAATGTAGAACTGTTTCGATTTCTTAAGCTAACATATAGCTCTATTCTTTTGTGTTAGGTATAATTTTTCCACATGTTAAATTTTTGGAGCATTTTAACAAATTTAACACGAATTTAAACCCCTTAATAGCGTAATTTACACACAATTCGTTGTATGGACTACCATAGCGTTCTACAATACGGAAACTTTTTGGTGAAATAGAATAGCAATTGTTGCATTGATCGAAAAAAGGAAAAATATCGGCAGATTTAAACTTGGTTTGTGCTTTTTAGATGTTTGGTATTCCTTCCATGTGAAGCGATCTGAAAGACGCAATATTGACCATGCCGGCAACAAACAACTCCACGTATTGGGAGACGTAAATATCCCGGGAAGAAAAATTGACAAGACACGGTGCACATATTGAAAACTAAACAAGTCCTCCCCCGTGAACGTGATCACCAACAACCCTGCTCCGTAGCCTCATGGCGACCAGTTTTCCTTCTTGATGGACAATCGATTTTCTCCTTTGGAGCCAACTATTTAAAGTGACTAAAATTGGAAAATACAGAAAGGTGTTGAACAATATACTTACTAAAACGTGGATTTTTCAAAGTTCGGATTTGTACCCGTCTATCTTGACACAATAGAATTTTGTAAAATCTTGACTTCAGAAAGTCTAATTTTCGACTAATTTGTTGAGAGTCTACGAGATTATTAAAAATATCTTAAGAACATGTGGACTCAGATTTGTAAAGGTTTCATGAAAAATATGGCAAAATTCTAATAACAGAATAAGTGGGCGAATATTTGAATTAAATTCAACATAGGCCGTGAAAGAAGTAGTCACATGGGAGAAACAGCAAATATTTTTATTTCATGATTAATGAACCTAAATCCGTCTAAATATTGGCTTTCATTTTAATTTTGAATTAAAGAAAAACTATCTACACGACTTCTACACATTTTTTTGAATGCCTAAATTTAAATCGGAAATGTTTTCCTCAATAATATGAAGGATACTTTACCGGAATTATAAAATTAAAATAGATACTAAAGAATACACCGTAAACCTAAAATTTTTATTTTTTGTAGATAAAAGATACGATTTATTTTATCAGTAGCTATAGTTAAATAATCATATTTAAGATAGTCTCTATTCTTTAGTGTATAAATTTTACTTCAAAATAAAGTTCGGTTTAAAAATCACGATAGAATTAACGCAAATTTTGAGATATAAAATTTTTGAATCGCAACGAATTCAGTTGAATAGAGCCGAGTAAAATCAAGATGAAGCGAGCAGATTATATTTCAAACAAATCGATCCTAATCGAGTCGAGTTCAGTTGAATTATATTGAGTCAGAATGAACTGGGTCAAATCATTTAAATGAACTTGAGTTGATTTGAGTAGGCCTCTTCTATTAAAAGGTTTTCCTCATCCTGAAAATTCTTAGATTTCTCAGAAAATTCAACTAGTGCTGCATGGATTCAATAGTAATAGTAATACTGAAGAGGAATATTTTTAGAACGACCCCAGTCTTGTATTTTAACCTAAATGTAATTCCCCATTTTAATTTATATTTTTTTGCAATTATTATCCGATCAAGATTAAGGGGGGACAGAGAGACACAAATATTTATCCCGCCCGTGTCGACAGTAACACCAGCATCAACATCTCCAATCTCGGAGGACCAACCGGCCCATAATCGCCGTCTTCTTGTTTGCTTTCATCAATCGAATACACTTTAAATCCATTACAGGAGATTGCAATTAAGATAATGCTCTGTGCTATCGCGATAAAAATTAATGACGTGGGTGCTGGAACAGGGAGTGCGCTAATGCAGTAGGCTGGATTTCCTTTTATTCCCTGTTTTTACCGAGATTCCTTCCTCAGCCTCCCGAGGAGGTCTCGTTCTCGGGCAGACGACCCGCCACGCCACCACGGCACTGACGATTATTATCGATAATGGTATTGTAGATTAACTTACAGTCCCGAGGCGGGTGCCAAGGCTGTGAGCGATGACAAGGAAGCGCCCTCTGGTCTCCATTCGAGACCTCTTGTTTGAATTTCTTAGGGGTAAGAAAAAAAAATTTAAAAGGAATTTCCACTGTAATCCAGACCCTGAGATTGTGCGGGTTCTGATAGCGTAACGACAGTGTAATTAGATGCGATTAGTGTAAACACGGCTTGTTATGGTACAATATTCAATTTGTTAAATACCTGAGGATCCCCAGCTGTTGTGCCGCATCATGAAATTCAACGAGGTAAAACGCGGCTAGAAATTTAACAATTTTAATTTAGATATTTTAGTTCAAAACAATTTGGGTTGCTTCAGAGCAACCAGAGCTTTTGGACTCATTTATATTTTTAAAGTCTTTTTATCATTGCATTTTAATTTGATGGCCATAATAACGTGGGAAATCCTCAGTATATACAAGAAAATAATTTATTTCGCGTATTATCACAACTTAAGGATATAGTTATTAATTAATTATAATGAAAATTTCTAAGTAAATTGTGTTGTAATTTTTTAAATATTTCGATTATGCGAAAAATTAAAAACCTTAGAAAGTTTGTGTAGTTTAATGAAATATCGGAGTTTCCAAAATAGAGCAAAGTTAATTTAAAATTAAATATAAAATTTTATTTGATTGTAAAATTTACAATTCAAAGAAATTTTATGATCGACAAGAATATTAAGAATTTTTAGCATACTTAATAATTTCTATGAAATAATGAGGTACCTCAAAGGGTTGAGTTTGTTTGGTGAATTATCCTTTAAATAGGCCGTAGTTTTTCCTTTTTACGCCCGTAGGCCAAGTCAACACATGTACGTATAAATAAAAGTTTTTTAATTGCACTTTTGCATATTTAATAAAAATAAATATTCATCTGAAATTAACCTATTTTTCGAAACAGTGTAAACAAATCTCATGATTATGAATAACTCCCATTAGACAGGCAGGTATTGAAAGAAATTACTAAAAAACCTTTAACACAAGCTTAAATTAATCAACACAAAAAAAGTGTTGGAAAATATTTAGCGGATAAATTCCCAAAAATGGTACATGCGGATGATAACCTCGACTTAATCGACTCTTGTTCTGGTTTTAAAGCGCTGATGTAAAACACGAATATGATGCAATTTAATATTTATTTTGATTACAAATGTTTTTTATCTCGGACACAATCGCTTTGAATGCATTATAATAAATTTTGAAATTCGAATAAAGAGTGTAATATCAGAAATACTGGAAGTGCTTTTTTTTGTTTATTTTTATAAAAATTCAATAAAAGTCCGAATTTCCCTCGCGTTTATTTTAAACTACGTATCGTTAACCCACCGCTGTCAGCCAGTGCCTCGCACCTGTTACCTGCACATTTACCTTTGCCCTGATGGTTGTGCACCACGACCTGCATTCCAGAGCCTTTGAAAAATTCACTCGTTTCACTTTCATCTCGCTCTCATTGTAATAATTAATACACACGTCGTCGTCGGGAAAATATTTTTTTTATCCACGGCCGCGGGGCTCACATGGATGGAGTTGGGCCACATGAAGCATCTATCCAGCGGCAGTGCACTCGGAATGAACAGAAGACCTCTCAGGAAGTTACTAAAGGGAAGGTAGCAGGGGGAGCCACCAGCAAGTGGATGTAATTTGCATTATCCATTCTTGACGATGGAGTATTAGCATTATTGCAATTATTATTATATCCCTTTTTGCTCGTTACACTGAGCCACGATATGTTACATAACGTCGACGTTAAATTACCGTACGAGTATAATACTCCATTCCCTTGATTGCTTGCATAGCTAATTTTCTCGAAGACTTCTGGCAAAGGGGATTTCTTCAAGGACGGTATGGAATCCGTGAGACATTGACTTAAGATATATATTCAAAAGCCGATGGAATCAGGACAGACTTGTATCTTTCGCGAATTAGAAATGTAAATCATCTATTGCGATATCCTCGCGTAGATGATTGTTGCATATTATCCAATCTTTTTGCATATGGGATTTGTATTTTGAGTTTAGTACAAATATCCTGGACAAAAGTTTAGTAGTAGCGCAAGGTTTGTAACCTTAGGGTACAAAAGATCGTGATTGACTAATGCAGTCAGATAGAATGACATTATAAAGGCGTGTATGAGATGGGTTTATTTGTATCTTCTATGGAATCCTAAAGGGGTAATTTGTGCATCGTTACCACACAGATAGCGATGGAATACATGAAGCCAAGGGCATTGAGGGCACAAAGTTCGCCAAACATCCAAGGAATGATTAATTAAAGGCAAACAGGCGCACCAGCGCACATACATCAAATAGTAGCATTCCACTGCACTCCCACTGGAGCACCTTTCCACTAGTCCTGCCTCGGGCCACCTGCCCATGGAGTATATGGTGCATTTGTCAATCCTTATCGGTGGCTTGCAAGGAGTCAGCCCACAAACCATCCCGCCCTCTAGACCAAAGTGTCGCCGTCGACTGAATGGATTTTCGGGTTTCGTATGTCATCTCTGCGGATATCCAAAACGTAATGGAGCATAAGACAAAGGCAGAGGAGCCCTTAAACTGTAGAGATTCCCATTTAGGGCACCCCCTAATTACGATAAGACCGAATTTTGTGTACACAATATGCCCTGGGATGGCGCTATCACTATGTAGCTCACGGGAGCAAGGGTTTAACAGATGTTGGTGGGGGAAGAGTGGGAAATTATTGCTTTAAAGACTATAGAGGGTGGACTATTTAAAAGGTAGGTACCCAAACCTTTTCATAGCATATCGGCAGGATTGCGACGCAGTCATCTGTAAAATTTTCTGTTCACATTATTAAATCTAGGAATTACAATTCCCTGAAAGTTAAGGCCACAGAAGGGTTACACACTGTCTTTTAACTCCGATCTATGAGCTAGGACCTTGATGATCCCCTGGAACAACGGCAAAAACGTAGCCTTAAACACTGCATCCAAAATTCCTTTAGACGAAGAAGGATTGTGGTGCAACCTCTCCTGGATACGATGGATGGTAATGGCAGTAAAAAGGGAACATACTGACAACTGATAACTTTTAGTACTCTCCCATCTGTGCAGACTCTTCCAAGGAGTCCCGAGGATTCAGGACGTTTGTCCTGGTGGATTTCTTGGGGGAAGCATCATTATTCCACTTCAAACTCAACTATGCATGTAATGTAATCGTGGCGGTGATATACTGCGGCTAAGTGGCGCTTGCACGGCAACTTTAAATTTGTTAGCGTCTGGATTTTAAACGTTCTGCTTCTGTGGCTGTCAAGGACGAGGAGGCTTTTTCGACAACGACAGTGACGACGGTAGAAGGGTAGAGTTTTGATATTCCTAAATGCAGCAAGAAGTTGAGACATCACACTGCTACGTTACGCGCTGTGGGCTAATTGAAGTTTTAATCGACCTAAACTTGGTGCATAATTCCTGCAAAACTTCGGAGACATCGCATGGTTGAGAAAATTTCTAAACACAGCGGGGTAGTAAGTAACTTTGCGATTTTAAGATTAAGTGTCTTTTGGAACTTAGATGGAGTTATGATAAAATTTTCTTTGTTGGGTTGTTTCAACATTCGCTTATAAAACTATGAAAACTTTTCAACCTATTTCCATTTTTTATATCTTCTTTTAAATTCCGTCTTTGTTTAAAAGTACTTTTTATCAAACAAAAAGATTTGTTTTTCTTATTTTGTTTGCATTTTACAAATATTTTCACTTTTACTTATATTCTTGCATATAAAATAACGAAATCTTGTTGGAATGATAAAAAATTTAAAATATTTCATAATTAAAGTTTTGAATGCAATTTTTCAAATTTGGCTAATAAATTGCATTAGCGAATGTTTTAGCCCTGATATTTTTAAATAAACTTGACGAATTTCTTTCTTTTCTGTACGTGAGTTTTTCTGAAAAAGAATCTTAAAACAGTTGACAATATAGAACTAAGAAAAGTATGAATGTAAAACTCTAAAATTTTTTCATCTATCGCTAAAAATTCTTTGTTTTTGAAAAATTTTGAATAGAAATACAAATCGATTTATTTCTAATTAATTAAATAAATAATCTGACGACTATATTAGTATTAACTTAAATGTGAAAAAATTTTAGCTTATATTTCATTTCATTTCTTCGTATGATGCTAAATAATTTAAAAAGTGATCCACTTTAAGTGAGATCAGGTTATATCAATTTTTAAAAGCATCATTCAAATAAACTTGATCAAATTTTTATTAACTATTCCCTTTGAACTTACCTGTCCTTGCAAAATATTCCCAATTCAGCAATCGATTTCAAATAAAACGCACACTGAATATGTTTTTAATGAAATTTTATTTAATAAAATTCTCTCATCGAAGGCACAAAAATTTATCAAAATATTCCATTCTCTTTCGAAAATTCCTAGGTTTTTTTTATCATCAATTTACCTAACATCAATTTTTTTTTAATTTTTCAATATTTCTCCCACCTATGGCAAAGTAGGAGTCTGACACCGACTTCACTTACAGTGAAACTGCAAGTATTTTTCTTTTTAAATTTTAAATCATTATACGATTACAAATGTCTTTTTTACTCTCTGTTCAGTATTCGCTAGGTTTTATGTAGTTTAATTCTATTTAGTTATGCCGGTAATAGTTAAAATGGTTTTTTTTTCTTGTTTAGTTTTTATGAGTTTTAAACTTAACGAACCACTAATAATGATTCCGATTTCATTTATTTACATTATCTCTCCACTTGTTGCTTTAAGTGGATAATCTTCCAGGATGCGGATATTCCGCTTGGGAAGGGTGAGAAAATTGTTTTATATACAAATTACAACCATCGACAGATTGGTGACACTAGTCACGACAGTCCCGTTGATACTATCAGCAATAAAATGAGGGTCGTCATTGTCTGCTTGTAAGTGACTCCAGCGGACATAATTGCGGACGCAGAATATTCACCTATTAAAGAGAAATATAAATTAAAATTTAGAAGAAAGGTTCTTCTTTCTAGACGTTAAAAACAAGTAAATTATAAAAAAATTTCTGTTTCGTGAAGGGTAGCAGTATAAACTTTTGTTCTTGATTTTTTCATTCTGAAATTTATATACACAATATTTTTATTTACCATTTAAAACATGCAGGTCTACGGTGACGGGAGCACTATTCGAGGGACTGCACGTGTAATTGCCTGAATCACGTTTTGTGACGGAAGGAATTATGAGAGAACCAATCTGCAAGAGTCAAAATAATGTCCAAAATTTAATAAATAAAATATTTCCGAAAAAAAAAAATTTAGAAAATTGCTATAAAAGAGTTCTCGTTTTTGGTACTTACAGCATTTTGTTGATCACTGGCGTTTCCAAAAATCTCTCTATCGATCTGCATATACCAGCCTTGTTTGTTTCCTTGTACGATTTGTTCATTGCCCCGAAACCAAATAATGTACGATGGTGGTTCTATAAATCCTCGCACAATGCAATGTAAAGCAACTTTGCTACCCGCTTTTACGAACCTATTGTGATCCCCAATGAGTTCCGTTTTTGGGACTGTAGGAAAGGTAACATTGAAGTCTATTTTTTGCACAATTTTGGGAAAAAAAACAGTATTTTATAAAACTATCTTACCAACTACTACTAGGTAAACTCTAGCACTCATTTTTGGTTCTGTTGATACTTGGCACTCGTACAATCCTTGATCATGTTTTTGAACATATTTGATTTGTAATGACCATCGTTCTTCTTCTCCAGCATAAACTGATTGAAACCTTTGATCAGCTATAAAAGTGGTTTGATCCACGGTGAGGATGTGACCATCTCGAACTCGGACCCATGATACAGGCTTTCCGAACAGACGACGGACCTGTACAAGTGAAAATTGTATCTCTCTGTATAAATAATAACAAAAATAATTTAAGCTGAAACATCGGCATGTACAATTAAAATTTTGAATTTGAAAAGGCATTGACCCTCAATCAAATCTAGCGCCTTATATTTCAAAAATAAGCTACGGAACCCGAAATTTATTATTATGAAATTATGAGCGTTTTAGGGGATAAGGAAAAGGATTATATTTTCAAAGGAATAAAAATCTTTTATTTTAGATGCTAAAAGTGTGTTGCATTAGGTGGAAATTATATTGACAGTCAACATTATTTATGTAGTTAATTTTGTAGTTTTATTACTTTAAATCATAAGCTTTTCAGCAGCATTCTAAAAGCATTACACCTTTTTTTTATCCCTGCCTTAGTACGTTATTTCGTTGAAGGTAATTGTAAATAGAATACTAATAAAATAAAATTTTCAACGCTTTGAGAATTTGTAAAGCCATACTAAAGATTATACTTGAAGAATTCGAAACATTCTTTTTTTGGAGTATTATTTTAAAGGGCTTGTTATGAGGAATACAAAAATATTTTTTTCATAATTTAAATAGTATGCTTTAAATATTATTCTCAAAAATATTAAATCTGCTCTACCCCTCCCCCTTATTTTCAAAACAATTTGATCTAAAATTTTAAAGAAATCAGGAAATATGACGCCTTACATAAAGTTTACAGGAAAACTACGACTATACATTTCTAAAAGTTAATTTTACAAAATTTATCATTTTATTTGCGGTCGAATGCGATACAAGACGATATGCAAAGTTATTTTCCCAAACGCATCATAAGTTTGTATTTTGACATTCCATTAAAAACCTTTTCAGCGAAGTAATGCGAAAAAATATGGTATGGAACGCTCTGCGCGCGAGTCGAACTCGCACTTGGCCGGATTTTTATAACACAAAATGATTGAATAAGTACCGACGTATCCTTTCCTTTTGTCTTTAAATCGAACATATAAATTTTGCCGGTGTTTTATTATAAATTGGCGTAAGTACTGTACACACTTAGAAAGAAGAATCCTTTAAAATGGTACTCAAGTTGTAGGCACTTTAAGACTGAAAAGGTCTGTTTGGGAAATAAAACTTGAAAAAATCAATTTAAAATTGTCCAGAGAAAAAACATAAATCGAGTGATTTTTTTTATATAAAAAGGAATGAAAGAAAAACGATCTTTTGACCTGTCCCACCAGGAGCTAGGATACCCCCATGATCCAACAGGAAGCAATTTGGCTGCCTTTGTGAGAAATTAATTTGAAACAGCTTGCGCTGGCAGAAAATCAACCGACCGAACACGTGGGAATAAGGGGATTCCAGAAAACAAGCGAAATGCAAAAAGAAGTAAAATGAATGAAAAAAATGCGAGGCACAATAGCACGACGGTGCAGGGAGCATGGAGCTGGTCTGCAGAGGAGCTGCCATAATAGGGTTTTTATATATTTCTTCCAGGACGCTTGTTGGATCGGACCACGGCACCTTCTTGAAGACGACGACGTAGCCACCTCCACAAGCTTCCGGAAATTATTTCTGACAGCTTCCACTCGTAAATTGAAAGAACATTTGTTTGTAAAATAAAAAATAAAAAAAAACACAATATACGGGAAAATAGAGATGGAAAGGGGACTCTGTTCCTTTGCCAATAAACTTCGTGATCCCAAGGAGAACAGTGCAATAAATGTGCCCCCAGCAGTGGGAGGATTGCGTATATCCAGAAATGAGGGCAGAGGATCCACACGGGGAGGGGAACACAAATCCGAAGTGAGATAAACCCAGTTAGTTGCCATCTTTTGTATGTCCAAGACTTGCCGGCTCCAACAATAAAATTTTCACTTTGAATGGATTGATGTCAATTGAAGAGTATCGATTCCGTCATCTTCCGTTCGACTTCCTATTGCTGGGATGGGATGGGCAGAGGGCACGGAGGAAGAAAGTCTTCTTCGTATGATGCATATCGTCGCCCGGCGTCTATCGACGTCTTATCAAGGAGGAATGAACTGGGATTGACATTCACGAAAGCGTATCCACGGGGATCTTTTCCCGTATAATGGGACGGTGTATGACTCGAGGGAGAAAATGAAAAGAAATGTAGCCCGCCCGAAAAAGAAAGTTTGTAACGTTTTTTCTGAAGATGACGGCTAACTTACTTACATTGCATGGTAAGTAGGCATGACTTCCAATTTGTACAGTAACATTCGCGTCTGACTTTGAAGTATTCGACAATGGCAAGAGCTGGGCCGATGGGGGAGATAACGATGATAACATGGATGATCCCGATGATGCCGGCAGCGTCATCGTTTGCAGAAATTCCGCATCGCTTATTGTAAGATCTGAAAGAAAGGAAGAAGTACAACAAAAAAGTAGTTTCTATCTTCATGAAAAGTATTCGAAAATATAAGAAACAAGGAAGTCTCATGTTCGCGCATATCTCCCTTATATGTAACTATTTTTCAAGAGTTTCCCATTATGGACAAGATTTTGTTAAAAAGTTTCCCTTTTTTACTTCTTATTGTAGTTTTTTGAATAGCTTGATAGTTCTTTTTTTTTGTTTTAGTTCTAGATGAACTTTAAGTATGACTAAATCTGAGGTAAGCTTTTCTCAAAAGTTGAAAGTAAGCCCAAATAGAAAGGAATATAAATTTATTCTATAAAGCTAAGATCTTACAAGTAGACCTACAAATGCAGAATGAGATGTGCTCTGTAGAAGTAGACTGAAACGACCAATTGTTAGAACGTAATATTAGAAGATTGAGGCAAAATTTTTCTACCTCCGAAGGTATGTCTAAGAGTGACAAGATGAATAATACTGCTATTGCTTTTTCACTACTACTCTATAACAGCTCATAAACTGAAAGTTGAAGTCGTTTGCTTTTCCCTAACTCAAACTCTCAAAACATGGTTTCTAAAACTCTGGTAAGTAATCGAAAAGAAACTAAACAAGCATTCAAACTTTTGATAGTATGCTTTATATAATCTTGTATATGTTCAAAACCATAAATAAATTTATTCTTATGTTCAAAATTTTATATGTTAAGTACCAAAAATGTTCTTAAAAACTGAAAATCTTCGGTATTTTGAATTAAATCACTAATCAACTGTGATTTTAATTAAACATCTTTACAATGTTTTGTAAATAATTAAACTGCAAATTAGCAATAAGTGTGTATACTTCTCCAATACTATGCTATCATTTTTGTTTCATTGCTGTAACTTTCAAAACAGTTTATCATATGACACCAGTTTTACTTGGAAAAAACACTATACTTTAACTACTAACACCTTTTTACTTTTTCCAATTAACTTAATTGTTAATTATCTTGCTTTATAGGTTTTTACTAACGCTACGAATACATTTTTATTAATATTAATTTTCAACATTTTATTGACTATTTCTGGAATTCTGTTTTTGGAGTAATTGAAGGGAGTTTGAGGTTTTATGAAATGTTAACCATACAGCGCACATGTAGGATCCTTAAGCTCTAATAAACATTAAAGTGGGATGTTTTGTAGTGCTGTTAATCCCTTCTTTATTTAGTAAAGAAATTCTATTGTTTTATCTTAGAAAATTATATCTCAACCAAAATATAGAAGTATGGCATTTAGCTTTAAGTATTTCTATTTTAAAAGTTCTTTTTATAATTAATTAGGAATTGCTAAATTTATAATTAATGTTCACATTTTCTCCTTGGTTTTATTTCTAAAATATTCTACACTTTTGTTTTCGTTGATATTTAATTATAGTTTACTATAAAAAATTTTATATTCATAATATCCATAAAACAATTCAGAACTTTTCGCTACAAAATCGAAGTTATTTCGAAAATAACATTTTACGCTTTCCCCGATTAGGTCCAGTTCCGGGAATTTTCCGAAAACAAAATCAACATCCGCCATCACAATCACCATAGGGGAAATTGCTTTTATTATTTGAGGGGTTTGTACAAGCTGGAAGCGAAATAAATTTGCACCTAATTAAGAGTAATATTTGGAGTTGTGTAGTGCATGTGCTTTTGCTAATTTTCTGGTATTGCTAGAGGGGGCGGAACATTACATCTATGTGTATAACTTTTGAGTTTTCATGCCTCATTTAAGTTGAAATTTAAAGCCATGATGAAAGGCTTAACATTTTAATACCCAATTCAACACTATAAATTTTAAAATAATGTTTAGTTAAGTAATATTTGCACTGTTTTAATTTTTGATAACATACATTTTCAAATCACTCGTATAATAAAAATAAATTCAAGTAAAAAATGTTATCTAAAAAAAAACGAATATGTAAATCTATAAAAACCATTAGTTTTGAGCTATGATTTTATAGTCAGGGGTCAAAATACTACAACAGGAATTTTTATAATAAAACTTAGTTATCATCTTCATTTTCTTAAAAACTACTGAAACTATCGTTATGAAATTTGGCTTGCTACTCCAAACCAAATCCCGAAGTCAGAAATAGAAATTCTAGTAAAATTAAAACGATGCTTTAGATGGATACTACAGTTTTCGAGAAACCAAAAAATTATTGAACAATATTGACTTTGAATATAACTAATTAATAAATACACAACAGCAAATGGTGTCTAAAAATTTCTGTGTACTTTTTGTCATATTATTTTCTGTTAAAAAATAAATCAGTTTTACATTTTACAAGATACGAAATCTTCAATGCGAAAGCTTCAATCTAATTTCACAGCTTTTTTGTAATATTTGACAAGATATTTGTTTGATTTGTTAATTATTACGTAGCAGCCACCGTGTTTAATGTCCGGTGCGTTTTGTAGAGAAGAAATTTGCTCACTGAATTAACCACTAAATGTAGAAAATCGATATGTAAGGTGAGTTTGATATCGGCTAATAAAAATTATTAAGATACGGAGGTGATTGGAAATTCTGATTCGTACGTTTCAGTCAGCCTAGCATTTTTTAATTAACATATTTCCCATAGAAGTATAAATCAAATAGGTATAGATACTCCGAAAATAAAATCATACACTTACTTTAGAAAACCGATCAACGATCAATAGTGACCCAAAGATCATTTCGTCTTGGAACAAAGTTGTTTTTTATAACATAACACGTATTATGCAAAAACCCTTATACCTTATGCCTTATGCCCCATAAAATACATGAATTCTAGAATTCTAGGATACGTGACCCCAAAGTAGAAACAATATAAATTTTCAAAAAGTAGGTCAACTGATAAGGACCTAAGGTAATTTTTTTTTTTCAGAGAAAAGGTTTCTTGTTCAAAGAGGTATGTTTGTTGAAATTTCCTATGGAACTACTTGAGTGCAAAAAGGATTTTTTAAGCTCCCTTTCCTTTCCACGGCAACTAAGCCGTAGAACATTAAAGCTCATCACTTATTTAGCGGTGTCTTCAAACAGAGATGTCCGAAAAAAAATAAAAAGAAAAAAATAAAAAATCCGGGAAAAATTCCAGCATTGCTGTGCCAAGTCCCAGTAAGACCGCATATCCTCTGCAACATTTGTGTCAATAGCAGTCAATTTCACAGGGAAACCATTCCTGAGTCGGTGCTTAACCTTGAACTGATTTTGCAGTCCGCCGGGCTGTTCTTCTGGCTTATTACAGAGAGAGAGCCTCAAAAAAAAAAAAAAAATAACTAGGGTTGAAAAAAAGGGAACGATCCCTGAAAAGCTGACTAGGTAATCCTTTATCTGCACAGCTGTATATTGATGCAATTTCGATTGAAAGGAATTTCTGGAGCAACTCCATATGCGGGTGCGGATGCGCTCGACGACTGCAGGTTACTATGACTGCATCCCCAAGTCCCGGGCGCATCGAAAGTGTATAATCTGGATCCGGTCCTGGCCGGCTCGGAATTCAGGCAAAATAAAAGTTAATCTTTGAATTGGGGCAAATTTTCATGAAAACCGGCAATGGAAATTCAGAGCCTCTCAAAGTAATTCGCCAGGCTGCATGAGTAGGGAACGAAAAAAACTAAATGAAAAAGACGTCCTGAAAACCCAGAGCAAAAAAAAACCCTTCCCGCATGGCCACTGTCCTGGATGAAATTCACTGCGAATGGAGCGTAGAGATAGGCTCCCCGCCCGTTCTTCATACGCGCACGCCTTGTGTTTTTTAAGCAAACTTTTGTTTGTTTATCTTCTTCTTTCTATATTTAAAAAAAAAAGAAAATGCCAACATTTTTTATTACTTGGCTGCTTTGTTTGCTCTTTTTTCGATTCCTCCGCTCTGTGCGGTGTTTGCTCCGCACAAATACATAAAGTTCCTTCCTGGGGTTCCCGAGGGATGGGAATACGAAAGGAGTCATTATCTCTGGCACATGGGAATCATCCAGTGGTATTTTTGGGTCTAGGAAGTCCTTCTGAGAGTCAATGCATTTCTGAAGAGGTTCTGGTACATAAAGCTGGGGTTCCCTATGGAGTAACTAGGACTGTTATTTTACTGGAGGGGGTGGGATATGGTACTTCTTATTTGAGAATTGTAAATTTCAATTGTGTGCTCATTTATTTCAATTTACTATAAATGGAAACAACCAGAGAAAGTAGAACAGAATGCATTTTTAAATTAAATTTTTTTGGGTTTATATTTTTAACGTACAATTTGGAAAGTGTGAAGTTTCATATTTAAAATGTTTATTTGTTTCTTCTGTTTTTTCAGTCCAGGTCTTTTGGAGCCAAGTTTTTGAAGAACATACTTCAATATTTCTTTCTGTGATTCGGTTACTACTTCTTACAATTAAAATTCCACTTTCTATGTTAAATGATCTTTGGAAAAAACACCTCTGAGTGATGAATTCGAATTCTGAAAGTCTGTCCACAACGACCTTATTACGACAGCTTGTGTACTGT
The DNA here is from genome assembly GCA_001932985.1 of Proctacanthus coquilletti. Taxonomy (NCBI): domain Eukaryota; kingdom Metazoa; phylum Arthropoda; class Insecta; order Diptera; family Asilidae; genus Proctacanthus; species Proctacanthus coquilletti. Next base: position 384,252 of record MNCL01000095.1, on the reverse strand, counting down.
ACTCTGTTCGATTCACTGCCATTAAAAAAGGAAATTAATTTTAGTAGTTGACTCATCCCTTCACAGTACATTTAACCCAACTAATATTAATAAGGCAAGCATTTACCTGGGACCGGCTTTTTGCATTAATTAGTCGTCCAAGGTAGTGGGTGACCCCTTCCGTGCACTGATTGGAAAGGCTATTTTTTCTCTCGCCCCAACCTGTTCCCGGTTTTAGTAATTTATCCGCGAACATCTACTTCAGCCATTAAACGCTAGCCATTATGAAATTCCAATTTTTTTAAAAGCTTTTCCCCATAAACCCCGGGGTCGGCGCAGCTTACCCCCGTTCGCCTGGTAATGACTCATTTATTTTAATGGTAATTTAAAAAAAAAAAGAGGAAAAGCGGAGAAAAACTCAAAATGCATAAAAGAATGCATATGCGATGCATGCGCGTATGGAGCTAATTAAGAGCGTTCTCGACGAAGGCCTCCCTGACGGATAGGGGGAGTAGAAAAAATGCCCGGTCTTCCCATTTCTAGACGTAAAGGGTGCACCTGAAGGATGTTTGTTTTTTTTTTTTTTTTACAACGACATTTTGCCTTGCCGGTTAATGGGTCCAACGAAATTTTTTCGAAGCCATAATTTCGTGCGGGGTTAGTAAACGACTTTGACGGTGGGTTCTTTGCGTACTACTGCTCTATTCAATTTTCTTTAAAGTCGCGTAATGGCCCGGGTAAACTAAGGCCTGTAGGTGATTGCATAAAGGAGGAGATTCCTCTTTCCTAATTTTACTTGAAAGTTGAAATTTATATGAATTTGCACTAAAAGCATACCAAAAAATGGCAGACACTTTGATTGTTAATACTAAAGCTTGTTAATCCGCTCCAGAAACTTTCGTCAGTTTGCAAAAATCATATTGAAAAAAAAACTAAATATTCAAATATTCATTGACAAAATTATTTTGGGGTTTAATTATAATAGAAATTTATTAATTCATTTGTTCTTTTTTTCAAAATCGATACGGGTTTCTTATGTCCAAACGTTAAAAAAAAGAATTAAATAAACAAAATGCCATTCTTGATAATTTTCCTCATATAATTTAAAAATTCCTAATTAATTTTGAAAAAAAAAACTTGTATGAGATTAAAAATAGATGCTGAAGTCTACGAAAAATTACGCGTGGCTATGATGTGTATTCACCTTTTTAGTGTATTGTATTATTTACAGGTTTTTATAGACATGCTTTAGCATTAGGGAAAAAATTTAAGTTTGTCTTTAAAAAGTAACCATAACTACATCTTAAAAGATGTTTTATCCAAACAATTTTTGAGATTTGTAAAAATGGAATGATTTAAAGTCCTTTCTACTAGATCTTCATCCTTTTTAAAACCTGGTTTTATAAAAATATTTCACGGCCAATTATTTTGGAAAATACTTCTTTTCAATATCAGAAATCAAAAATTTTAATATTATGAGCCTGTGAGTCATTACGACGTGCTTTTGAAAAATTGTCCTCCTCCAATTTCCGATGAATCGGTCGTCCAATGTGAAAGGACATTTTTCAACAAAGCTTTTTCATTGTTTAAAATTTATAAGAAATTCTATAAAACAGATATTCTAAAAAGCGCGTGTTGTCTGCTATTCGCAGTGATGTTCCCCTTTAACTACACATACATATGCGAGTACATGCGTGAAGGAGGGTATATATCCAACTGTTTATTTATTAATACCTATAACAGATTAACATATTTGTTCTCAACAGGAGAGCTAGGAATAATTCCTAGAGGTGAACCTTCTAGATTTTGCTTGGCAGCATCTGGAGGATCAAGCATGAGATAAGGGCGTATTAGAGAGCATTAGGGTCATTTCAAGCAAGCCAGCGTTCCTTTAAAACATTCCAACGGGACCCCACCCATATCCCTGTAAATCTGTGAGAATTTGTGAAACAGCATTCATTAGGTGACTCATTTCCTGGCTAGTTCCTAGTGCCCAGCTGGCTGGCTGTATGACATGGAAGAGCCAGTCTAGGATAGCCGGGATATCCAGAAATAGTTTTGGTGCCCTAATAAACTTGTTTCGATTATATCTCTACCTCTGACAGTGTAAGGAGATTCCTAATGGTAGAATTGTGCTTAGAGTTCCACACTATTATGAATTCTGTGGATGGGTCAGGGGATGAACTGACGAATGACAGAAAAGGGACTCCCGAGCTGTGTACATATGCATATTGGGATTGTTTTCAAGGGTTTGACATTAGATACGTTTCATATGAAAGGACCTTTCTCCACTCACGTCAGTCGTTTGACAGCAAATCCTAATACCTTTTTGTTTCGGTTCTGCATATATTACATTTTTTTCTTGTATATGGGGGCCGTTGCTCCCACCCTGGATTGGGGGAATAAAATGTTGAAACCTATTTGTATGCGACTGTGTGACAGATGAAGGTACCTTCAGCTGTAGACAACGTTTCAGTTTCATCCAAAAACGCCCTAAATGTTCTTTTTATATGATATAAAAAAAAAAAAAAGAAAAGGAATTCAAAGGAGGTCTGCTAATCAGATGTAGATGGAGAGTCACAAGACGTTTGATGTCCTCGAACATTGCACTCGTATGTCGTATGCAAAGACAGGTGGTTATCGGAAAATTTCCAGTTCTGCTGGAGCGACAGTGGATCGTCATGTAGGTAAGGGAGAACACCTTAGAAATACCTTTTGCGCTTTATTGAACTGCAGTGGCAGAATTGAAGGCAAAAATCTGAGACGTTCCATTCGATTTTTGCATAGAAAGTGGATGAACTCCTTCAGGAAACATCTTGAGGTGAAGTTTGAAATTGGCATACAGGGAACTATCTCAAAAATTTACGAAATTGATTCAGATTTATTTGGGGGTGGTTGCAAGTCAATGCCGGTATTTCTAATAAATGTGTAGATGTCGAACGCATATGACTATCTATGGCTTCATTTGAAAATTTAATTGAATATAATTAATAATTTGAAAATTGTGTAATTGCTCCCGAGTAATTATTAAAGACAATATTTTAATGAAATTATCCAGAAGGCTTTTTGAAGTCTTAAGGGATATGACCGATGAAAAGTTGTCAGATTTCCCATATAAAAAACGATAAAAAGGTTGCGAGCAGGAAAACCGATTTTGAAATAGATTACGATCGTAAATGATAAATAAAATTATTGCGAAGATTTTTGAAGAGAAAAATATTGCTGGAAGGTTCGAAGAAGGGTTAATATCTTTCCTTTGCGCATATTTTATTTAGTAATCCTTCATTAAATTCCGTAGAAATCCTATTTCAGGAAGGAGCACCAGGAACATTGACAGAATATTAACCCTTTACGTTTTTTTACGATCTTACCTTTATTTTGTAATAGGTCTGGCGGCGTGTGTTGCCCAAGTTGATTGAATTGAATTCATTTTAATAAAAAAGTAATGAAAGTGGTTGCGTAGGTGGATAATCATCCTATAATTTCATCGCTGCTTTAATTTCTCTTTATAAGAAAGCTATTTTCGGGGATACTGTGGTGCTTTCAGTTTTTTCTGTGTCTTATAAAAAACTCAAGTAGTCGTCAATTTGAGGTGATTCGGTTGGATTTGCGTAATTGCGTGAAAACATCCTTGGAAAGGAGCACGCTTGAGTTAGATAATTTATGGGGATTTCCACTCGGGGGTGTGGCATATAACGCCAGAAATGAATTATAAGGACTGAATTTTGACAAGGTGATTCACTTGGATGATTCCACAACACGTTTTTAAAGCAATAATTTAGTTTATCAATTATAATTTAGTATATATTTTAGTTGTAGTTGGATTCCACTCACATATTGAGCGCTATTTTGGGGAAAACTGATGTGAACTATTTCCACTCTAGTAAATTTATTAGCTCAAAAGCAACTCTTACCCGTAAAGGTAAGCACTATAAACATTCATAAGATAAACCTGTACTCCGTTCTGGCAGGTGGAAATGTTTCATTAAGGTTTTCGAGGAAATCCATGATGCGAAAACCTTCAAAATGAAAACGGAACTTATTCAAAGTTATTCAGACTTAATTTCTTATTAGCAAGTTCATGCCCTCATCATTTTAATTTCTATCAGGGAAGCAGTAGGCCTGTAATTATTTCAAGATGAATATCCATACAATACACAGTGAAGGTAAGGGGCTACCAAAGGAAGTGTGGATGATAAGATGAACGGAAGGGGCAAGAACGGGGTGATCCAGGTGAGTTCATTAACATCCTTTCGTAAGAGGCAATTTGCGAACTTAAATGAACTGAAGGGTTTTGCTTTTTAACGAAATACTACGCGCTTTCTTATTAGTACAGCACCTTCTTTCAAGCAGATTTAATAATTAATTCGAGTGGATCCGGCAATGCTAAACGCTATTGATATGGCATCATCCTTACTTGCATTGACCCCTACTAATGGGGAAGTACCTTATTTATGTAGTTTTACTTAAGGTCTGGTTTTTTAAAATTGCAATTTGTTTACATTAAGAGAGTTTTAACTTCTTGGTTTTCATGCCAAGGTTCAGATTATAAGTGGGTCATTCAGTTGCCACCCGTTGGGTGTATCTTCTTGTATTTAGATTCAAAGTCCCTAATTGACATGCCCTATTTCTTTTATGATCATATACGTGTTTTGCTCTGTTATATGTTTATTTAAACTTATTGTAAATTTACAAATTTACTGAGCCAGATATAATACTATATGAATATTTAAATCAATTTATTGAATATGAATATCAAAATACTTACGTTCACCTGTTCAGAACGAAAATCTCCATATTCAAAAAATCAATGAAAATTGAAATCAGAAATCGTAACCATTTCGCGATGAATATTATTGTTATTAATTAATAGAATTTTACATAGTCCTTGAAAAAAATTTTACTTTTATTATGAAGTATGTAAAATTTTTATTTTCATTTCAAAATTTTGTTTAAGTTTCTTTTGCAGAATTTAAAAAAAAAAATAAAAATAAAAATCAGTGTATTTGCACGGACCTCGTCACCCATGTTTTTATTTTAATTTTTATTAGAATAAAAAAACGAGAAACATAATTTCTATAGTGGTTTCAAAAACTACTTAATTTGAGCCACTTTTTAGAGTAATTTTTAAATTTATAGTTAAATTTTTGCTTTATTGTTGTCAGGTTGCTTATGAAGATGGACTTAATAGTTTTCTACTGTATGTGTGATGATTTTCTTTTAGTAGACTATTCATCTTTAGTAGAATATTCATAAGACTTTAATTGCCAACTCACTAAATATTTCTTTAAATTGTTTTTCGCTTATTTACTTTTTTTATCATAGTGTCATTTTTCTGTATTTTTTAATTTTTCTTACGTTTTTATAGAAATATTCTACCGTAGCAATAGTTTTCACTTAATTATTTTGGTCATGTGATAGTTCGTTCTTAATTATATTTTGTACTATATTTACTTTATTTTGCCTGTAAATTAAAGATTAAGTTTTTTTTTTTGTACAAAACAATTTATACAGAAATTGTTAATCGATTCTTATTTCAAGCTTGCACATAAAAAATTATAAAATTTCAACTTTAGACATACAAAAATTTTAAAATACAAAATTCTTGTTAATTTATTGCAATGTTGTTTTTCGAAAACAAGAATTTCTATTGAAATACCGAACCCAACTCTCCATATTTTTAATTTAATTTCTGTACCAGGATTTTTTTTATTGTTTTTGAAAAACCATTACATTTTTATTTTTCAAAATCGAGTTTTAATATAAAAAGGTGTTATCAAATTGATAGTACGCCTTTCTGCTGTAGATCACGCGTCAGAAACACCCGCATTTTATTCTTAGTCTGATTTCATTGTTATCTCGAAAATCTGTTTGTAATTTTATCTTCGTCAAAAATAAATACTTTAAGTGTTGACTGATTGCAAACAGACATTTCTTCCTTGGCACTCTAAAAGGGCCTCCACTTGTCCGCACGCGCATGCTCTCCACTGGCGCAAGAGTGGCGCACGGGCTCTTTTGAAGCACCATAAAAGGAGCTGCTGATCAAGTTCAAGAAGTTCCAAAAACAATTTGTTTGCGAGCGGGAATTAATCGGGAGAAGGGAGGTAAATGGTAAACACAAAAGCACTTATTCAACAAAACTCGTAAACACACTCGAAGGTAACAAGTAAACGATTTCCTACGCAGAATACGAAGAGTTTTGGAGTGGGGAGTCTCTCGAGAGATTTTCTACGCAATTTTCTTGTCATCAATCAGAACGAAATGGGAAAGACGATGCGAAATGTTTTAAATTTCGCCGAGATTTCTCGAAGGAATTATGTACATACATCCGACGAAGACAAGCAAATGATGGGGGCTTCATGTTGGGGTATGATCCACCACCTCCTCCCCTTTAGATGGGGTATAACGAAGTTGTAAAAGCGGACTGTCGTAACGAGCGCCGGTAAGTGCCTTGAAACGCTTTTAATTATTCATCTAGTGTCATGAGCAGTCAAGTCTGAGACGAATTCTTAGCCTGCTTGATCCTACCTTTCTCCCCGGATAATCCAGGGCTGAACCTAAAGCCTAAGACCAAACGCTCCGAGGCGCCTCAGCACTAGGTACCCAAAAGAATATCATAGCAATCCTTTTGCCCTACCGCAGGGATTAAGCTCCCCTAATGGAATGGAAAGTCCCCAGCAGTGGACAACTACGACGACGAGTTCTGCAGAGGTGCCCGGTATTCTCCTGCCACCACGGAAGAGCTATAACCCTATAAATTCCCTTTGCTCCTCTTTTTTTTTAACAAAAAGTCTTCACACTTACCCGCACCGATTAAGAGAGCCGCCAGCATGGTAAGTCGGACGGTTGGAACCATTTCAAAAGATTCTTCCCTTGCGACGAAACCTTTGCTTTTATGTAAGAACCCGACTGAGAGGTGCCCTAAATTTCTGGGGATGTGTGTCACCACCGAGAAGGATGCTGTTCGGAGACAGATTCTAAGGCGACCCCAGTTCAGGGTAAATCGGGAGGTGGCGGGCGGGCTGGCGGGCACACTCCGACACTAAACCGAACACACCACAGCTCACACCACGCGTTCTTAAAAGGTATTCCTTCCTTCCTCCTTATGGAAAAAAGCGACTTGGCATTCGCGGGCTCAGTCGCGTATCAAGCTCGTGGCCATAGTTAAAACCGCCTGAAATCTACAACACTTTCGGAACACTTCGACGACACGTCACGGGCACGGGAAGCCGCCAAACGGGGCATTGCTCAAAAGGAAAATTTTTGAAGTACACTGCACCAGATTGGGAAACCTTTTTCCTAAGGGAGTTTCTTTTTTTCCACTTCCAAAAAAGACACACCACAGTGCTCGAAGGAGACCCACTTGAGAAGCTCTGTTCGACCAGGTCGTTAGACAAGAACTAAAACGGCAGGATGGAGCTCTCAGACGGTTTTCCGATGCTGCCACAGAGTCCTGAGTCCCGAGACCCGTCCATGCGGCGATGTCAACCCCGCGTATGCCTCCTCCTATCCCAATGATGATGGTGGATACCTCTCACGGTAGGGCGCATGGCCACTGGCACGAATTCTCTAGCTTGGTATTATTGTTGTTGTTGTTGGATCCGATGTAAAGCAACAAATACAATCCTTTTCAGCTTCCCACTTAGAAAACAGGAAAGGCAGAAAAAGTCCTTCCTCTTTCGAAACTAGGACATCTGGCGCTCTGATGTTACCCGCGAGAGCAAGGGTAAGTGCATGACGAGATGCTACTCCCGAAATACACTACTGGTGATCCGAAGACCATTCGCAAATTTTTTGTTGCGATTTATAAGGCCGGCTACTTACATTTTGATACACATTCGAAAACAGGATGTCGGATCAGGATCTGGGCGGGAAAATTTATCACGAAATTCGTTGTCATAATGTACTGGGAAATCTAAGGAAATCATTCACTGTATCTATAAAAGGCGGTCAAAGGATTGCGTTTAAAGAGTCAACTAATGGTATCGATGCCAAGAAGGAATCTAGGAATTTGTGTCGTCGAACACCAAGTATCGATGTCCAGTATGGATTGCGTTGAAAATATCGATACTACTGTCAACATGGCATAACTTTTTTAAGCACCCACATACCACCTCCTTAGGCATCATAATCTCTACCTTTAAATCATGTTATTTGATTTTGATTTCAGATTTCTAAGAGGACCGGGTTCTAGGAAAATTATTGTTCTATTTCATAGATTTCTATTTCATTTAAAATAGTTTCTCCAAATATTGTATTTTATTGTGTGCTCATGTAATATAATATTTTTCAATTTTTCTTGTCCACTAACTGTTGACAAATGTAAATAAGTGATACAATTCCTTTCTTGGAATAATGTGCTCCTTTTAATTTGTTTATTATATTTTATTCTTCGAAACTCTTTTATCTACGTGATGTTTGTTCAAACGCAAATGCCGTAGAATTTCATTCACATGTAGTACTTTCCTTCTTAGGAGAATGTTATATAATTTTTTTTAGAAAGAAGGGAATATTTGGAAATCTTCAGAGGAGGTTTTAGATAAATACATATTGACATACGACGTTCTTCTGATGGAAACTTTAATACCATATATGTTGAAAAACGTGCTGTGCTCCATGGTACTTCTGGGAAAATGATATATGAAATTTAAATGTCAGATATTTTCTGAAACGAATCAAATACATAAATACATTATTTCATCATAATCCTTTTATATTTTTATATTTGAAGTATATTATCGTGAAAGTTTGATAAATATTTGGTATAAAATAAAATCAAATATTTCAGTTTTGGAAAATGATTTATATATGAAACTTTATATTATAGGTATCCATTACACCATTAAGTTTGTCGTGTCTGCAATATTAAATTTATTTGTAGACGAATTAAGCAAATATTCTTTCATTTCAGAAATATTTGGATAAATATTGGAAGTTCCGAATATCTTGTCAAAAGATCTGATTTCGGAAATATCGTTAAGATTTAATGTAATATTTTTGGCCAATTTTAAGAATTCAGAATTTTATTATTATACGATAGTACCATACAACAGAAATATTTTGGAAAATTAGTTAGGAGAATAAAATAATAATTCTTATCTGTTAGTAGATTTATTTTGGGATGACGCTCAAATTACTGAATCTATTTCATTCGCATTTTCAACGTTTTATGGCTTAGTGTCTTGGAGCAAACTGGGGTTATCATCTTGATGCGATATCTGTGCATATACTGGTTCAAGAGAAGCAAGGTCTTAATGATCAGGGAGTGTGTCAGGAAATTTTCTTACATTTGCATACTGATTATGCCTGAATTCCGTAATAAAATTAAGACATTTTTCACCATCAAGAGTCTACACTCGAGATGAAACTAAAGTTTGGTCTACACGCAATGGTTCTTATTTAATAAGAAAAATAATAAAAATTTGATAGCAAAACGTCCGTTTTTCTTCATGCACGCAATGTTTTGACTGATACGCCTTGAATGATCAAAGACGACGTAGCGTAAGATGTTGCGTGTAGACTAAGCTTAAGAATTTAATTGGAGTTCTATTCATAACTAGGAATTATATTAATTATACTAGAATAAATATGAACAACAAACTAAAATATCGAACGTTTTTTAAGGTTCTGTAGTATCGATATTTAGTATCGTAATAGAATACTAGTCGTCTTAGCTTTGGGAATTGCTTTGCCTGTGGCGACGGATCCAAGATGTGTGGTTTATGAGAAGCTTTCCTGGACACATGAGAACTACGGCCTGGAGCTCCTGCTCCTGCTTTATCACGCTAGGAAGTCCCGTGACGAATACTGGAATCAGGATCCTGTGGCTTTATTAACGTGTTCATACGGGTTATGGGTGATAGTGTCCTTGTTAAGTCCCAATGATGGAGATAAGCTCCTGGAATTGCATTTTGAATTGTAATTTAGTTTTAGATGAGATTCTACCGCTCCTTTGTTTGCAGTACTAATAAAAGAATAATAAGCGCTGTTCACCCCGCGGGCTTCTCTACAGTCTCTAATGCAATAGGGACAGACTTGCTGGCTGTCTGTCTGCCGCCGCGCCCACAAATGGATTGTAATTGGACGTTTCTACGGATGTGGGACAGTCGGGATTAGCTGCAGCAGCAACATCCCCCGTTTGCGATGCTCTTTGATTTCACTTGCATTTGCACTTTGCGTTTGTGGCCATGGTTGCGCGGCATTTCTCTGTCTTTTTAGCTCTGATTAGTTTCGCTGTTTACTTTACGTTTTACGATTCTAATTATTGCTTTTTCGCGAAATAACGTGACGATGTGGCAAACTGTTGAAACTATTACGGCACGTTCGCCACCTCAATATCTGAGTGCAATTCCCAATTGAATTAGAGTACAAACCAAAATTTCAAAAATTAATTCGTGATGAACTATGACTAAAGTGGTCCACTTAATTGTTGGTGGTTACTTGAAATTCCGAAAACTAATGGGGTCTGTGGTGTTAAATTTATAGTCTCTTATAATAGAGTGATAAATATAATAATAGTTAATTAAAATTTAGATAAATTGATATTTTGACTAATAGGTCAGTTTTGTGTTTTTTTTTTTATAAATTCCTCCAATTAAGAATTTTTCCACAATATAAGATCAATAGTTGTTTTTTGGAAGCACCTACAGTAGAGGATTTCTGTTAAATAAAAATGTCAAACAATTATGCTCCTACTCTCTCGGAAAGGCTATATCATAAAAGAAAAGAAAAAAAAATGAATCACGTTTTAAAATGAACCTTTATCACACCGAAATCTCGAGAATTTAAGGAATTACGAGCACGGAAGTGCATGCAAATGAAAATCGGTCTTAAGACATCAAACTTTTAAAAAATCAATCATCAAATAAAATTTTTTAGTTTTGAGTCTGTTATTTAAAATCCAATTTTGTTTTCAGAAAGCCTTTGTTTGTTTGTTCGGCATAATTTGGAACAATCCTCATTCAAATAATGATAGAAACGTCCTTGATTACAAAAATATTTATTTATTAAATTTATTATCAAATTTGAGTAGAAAATATATAAAAAATATTCCATCGTATTAAAATAAACATGTTAGCTTTATTAATAATGATGCAAAATAGAGGAAGGAGTCATTTACCCGCAATTAAAATTTCATAAACAATAAAAATAAAACGAGAGTATCAGTTAGTTTAATTACAGATTGCTCCGGGTAGAAATTAAAAATTTATTTAAATACAATTTTAAAATTAGGTTTTTATGTATTCGAAACTATTTTATTTCTCATCAAGAAATTCCATTCATCCACGCACATTTTACGTACTTCTTATCGGGCACGTATCCTTCTAAGAAATCAAGTTTAATAAAAGGATAAAGTTGAAAAACAAACTTATTTTGGCTAAGGACAACAAAAAAATTTTAGCCGGATGACTTCTTTGACAGAATTCCTGCACATAAGAGTAAAGAAGAACCTTTTCCGGGAATTAATTAGCATAAAACGTGTGCAAACCCAATCATTAGAAGCTGCTTACGCAAAATTCGAAGAAAATTTTTATATAAGCATATAAATACATTCTGGAATTCCCTAGACTGTTCCATAGATTCTAGATTGAAATTGCGAGTGGGCGACTGCAACACACCCAGTGTATCCTGCCAAGAATTTGGTCGCATTTAAACATCTTCTCAGAGGTCTTATAGTATACCATCTCATTTACTTACTCTTTACGGAGCAACGCTCCGGACTCCCTGGCAGCGATGGAACCAATTACGAGTGAATCAAGTACCACCAAGAGATCAAAGAGTGCACAACATCTTGCTACTTTATTCATGGACCACGGTCCCAATATATCAATTTGTCCCAGGAGCAGGTCTGGAACGCGGTCCCAGCTCCAGACCAGTTGCCATTGGTATTAGCCAAATTACTAAATTAGATGTGTTACAAGGAGAACAACTCGCTGAACTTATAAATATAACAACAGGGCGAAATTGCTCTCATTAGGGCGCTAAAGCTGGCATCGGAGGTCACCAGCCGCCGACAAGCTAACTCGGTCTTCTCGACCTGCCATTCCCGAGCCCCGGGTCCTGGGTCCCAATGTGTCCTAGTCCCAGGCTTGAGCTATTCAACCCAACGCCCAGCCCGATCCACTGTGGCAATACACACACCAAGTACTCGCATAAATAACTTTTCGTAATTTGCATGAATTTATCATAAATTTGCTGCCGGTGTAGAGATACGGAGTTATATGCCCCGACGACGACTATCACCGTTTGCATCACAGGAATCAGGGAGTGACGCCATTAATATCCGATGAACGAGACCGTGGGACAGGACCCTAATTGGGGCCTGGGATATCAATTTTGGGACAATTGTGTGCGCACGGAGGCGGATGGATGCAATTGAAAAGTGAAACCCGAGTCGTCGGTCCACTCCTAATTTATGCCCGAAAATAATGTTTATCTTAAAATTTATCGATTTTTCATTGTTTGATTTCTGCGGGTCGTCAATCATCCAGAACGTGGAGGATGGGGACATGCCAAGGAAAGGAACGGGCGAGGTAATTACGTTGAAATAAGCCTGTGCCCCGGCAGGAAAAGAAGGTCAACGGTTCCCGGCCGACAAGGACTACGATGGTTAAACAATAGGGAAAAAGGAAAAGTCTTTGGTCAGCCACTTGGAAATCAGGGACAAGTTGGTCCTTTTTAGAGGCCCTGCTTGCGGCCTTCTAAAATCTAAGGTCTTTGTTTTGAGATCAGGAAAATTACCTAATTGAAGTCGAAATTGGAAATTCGACAGGGTTCGCTTGTAATTTCGTTAATACCAATCTATCCCCATACACCCTGTCCAGGGAGAGCACCCTGAAGGTTCGTGGAAGTAAATTTGTACTTTCTGCAACTTCAGTGATAGCAGGATTTATGGTCCAACCCGGACCCCATCATTTCAAATTTGTGCAGGCCAACACCCGCCCGCAGCATAAATCAGGGTAAATCAAGGAAAACGTCTTGGCTTAATTCGGGAAATTCGAATTCATGAAAAAGTAATTCCCAGCCTGCAGCCGTTTCGGTAATTTTATTTTACGGTCGTGTACACTATACCATCTCTCCTCCGCACCAACGTCACCAATCCTACTAACCTCTAGAAAACGTGCAAGCAGGCGTAAGGTTCGGGTAAGGGTTGCCCCCGCCACATAGGACTGCTATTCCTTGTACTCAATGAAGTTAGAGAGCTAGAAAGGGAGATTGGGGCAAACCAGCGAACTCAGACTCGACTAGATACTTCCCATTGCGCCCGAGATAAAATCGCATGCAAACACGCACTATTGCGAAAATTTCATTCCATTTCCCTCTGTATCCCTTTGGGATATGACTAAATTGAACTGTCAGCCATTCCGAAAACATAAAGTACCTATGGGGAGCTTAATTCTTATTAATGGAGACCCGTTCTGCTTTCGGAAATCAGTGGACCCCCGAAATGGATAAGGCTGAGCCCTACAAGCGCAGCTTTATAAATGTCGAAATCCCTGATTTTAATCGTGTGATCAAAGAGACGGATCCTGGTTATTCATCGGAGGGCTGATGCTGCAGGCAAAGGTGGCATGGAATCTTTCGAAGAAATTCGATTCACCTAATTGAAAACCGACTTATTGACCTCAAAATTCATGGAATAAGGGAACACGTAATTTTCCATTTAGTGTCTCTTTTCTCAAATTCAATTTAATCAATTTGCAAAATAATCACCGATATTTCAAAAAATTTGATCGTTAACAAACTAAAATTTATTTGAAATAGAATTCAAAAGAATTCCTTATGAGCATTACTTTTTTCTGAATTTTTTGCATAGATAATTATCATTATTAGATAACTTTTTTTGCTGAAAGTTGACTATTTTTGGGAGTATTGTTTAACTAAAAACCTTAAATTCGTATCCCATGAGAATATTTTAGTCTATATTTTCAGCTAGATTTTGTTAATGCTAAAACAAACATAAATTAAAAAGATGTTAGCAAGTATATGCCTAGTTTTGCTGCAATATTCCTCAAAGTACTGTACTAACAAATGCATATATGAAATTTAAAATCTTTTGATAAATTTCGATTTAAATATATAAATGTGATTCGAATTTCAAAATATAGAATTTTAATTATACTTAAAAATGATTGATCCTTTCCAAGAATACAACGAACAAGTGCTGGGAAATCCAAAATAAATATAGACGACTGTAGGTAACAAAATGTCGACTTTGTTTGGGCAATTTTGTGTTTTGACAAACTATTTCCATTTTCTAAGTCCAAAGTTTAGATCTAAGTACTTTCAAACCCAACAGTGAGTGCAATTTCGGGAACAAACGATCTTTCAGATAAGGTTGAAGAAATTTCTGGATAGCATCCTTAGCCTGGCATATTGATGTAATTACCAAGTTCGCTCATTACTTGGGCAGGAGTCAAAGCAGATGCAGGAGAAGCAGAAGTACTATAACAGTTAGTTCACTAGGATTCGTATACCACTAATACTCTTCCCGGGGCCGGGTTAGCGCTTAAGCCCGAAGCTCCGGGGGCCCAGAACCAGCAATACAATAACGACGGTAGATACAAAGAGGAGAAACCCGAAAAGATTTTATGAGGCCATTATATCCGCTTGAGTAATTCCCTTGTATACGTGATCCCGGAAATTTTATTACTTGGACAAATTTTCCTTATTTTTTCTCTTCGAATCCTGAAGGGCATCCCCGATACCAGGGATCCTAACACCGGGGCTACCGGGATTCTAAGCTGGACAGAATACCCGACGTCGACGACGACGACAACGATGACAATGACGATGGCATCCTTTGCACCCAGCTCCCACTGTTTCCTGACGGTCTTATGTCCATGACGGGATCGGCCCGAACTTTGTACCGCCATTTGGATACGGGACCCGGCGACCGGGTAAAATATATTTATTTGAACTGGCCCGGCCGCATGGAAACTAAGTAAGCGGTTAATGGCCGTTCTGCATAATGACGCCTTAACGAAAAATATTGTTATTAGTCGCCATATATATGGGCAAACGAGCTGGTAAATCCAGTGAGGAGCTGTTTGCACGTTTACCTCATCCTCCTGGGCTCGTTATCCTATTGCGATATTTTGTTGAATCAACTTCTATGCCAGTATTCCAAAAGTATTTTTAAAAGTTCGCCCCATTTACGAAATGCTCCTCTATTATTGACTTGTTAGCCTTTACGACCAGTGCGGAGGGTAGGGAGGATTTCCGGGGATTTATCTCGTCAGGGCTTTGTTCTTCCGTCGATGGTGGAGGTAAAATAAGGCAAAATATTTATTAATAAATTCACCGATATTTAGCTTGGAGGACTCTCAAGATTAACAAATTCTCCTGTCTTTGCTGTTGTCTGTCTCAGGAGATTCGGCCCGGGAATACCTGCGCTGTCGCAGGATCGTTCACCTGCTATTATCCAAGCTGAGCCGATAAATCGAAGAATTAGGACAAGGAGCCATGTAGGAGTAAACACTGTTTGTGCTCTTGACCTTATAACTTTTAGCATCGTCCCTTTATTGGGATTAATCAGAATTAATGCCCTTGTTCGTTCCCTTCGGTAGGGCAGTTCAATGCTCTTAAGTACCTACAAGGATAGATGATATGATAACAATAGTTCAATGGAATTTTTCCATTTGTTATTTGTTCTTTAGTAGATGTAGCAAGCGTGGGAAGAAGGTAGTATTACTTTTATTCAGTAATTTTGGATACGGATACGGATTTGGATATGCTATTTTGTGTGCTATTGTTCTCTTATTATGTTTATGGAGAAAGCTCCTATCTTGAAATAAGACATGTGCATGAGTTATAGACATGTATGTATAAGTGTATTCTAGTAATTTAAAAAGAAATCCTTACAAACAAATTGTAAATATATTTACAAACATTACGATAGGATAATTAATATAGTTAATATTTTATTTCACTATTCAAGCATAAATTTCTTTATGAAAATTATCAATTATTATTATAAAATTAAGTCCTCACAGATGTATGACGATAGCACATTTATTTGAGTATAAATTTCTAGAATATATGTGTAATATTATATCCTCTTTGACATGCTCTAATATGATACATTAAAACTCAAAAGAACAAAATTAAAGGATACTTTTGTTTTTTTTAATGTTTACCATAGTGTACGAATAATTATAATACATAAAACATTTATATTATTTTTAGAAGCAGCTGTTTCTACTTTTATTTAAAAAATTCCTTTCTATATTTTCTTCTATTTTGATAGCTCTACCTTTAAATTTCGAGTGTTTTAACGTTCTATTTTTGCTGAAGTTTTTATGCATGGTCAAAAATTGAATTTTATAGACGTTTAT
Source organism: Proctacanthus coquilletti (assembly GCA_001932985.1). Classification (NCBI taxonomy): domain Eukaryota; kingdom Metazoa; phylum Arthropoda; class Insecta; order Diptera; family Asilidae; genus Proctacanthus; species Proctacanthus coquilletti. The sequence continues at coordinate 367,936 of MNCL01000095.1, read as the reverse complement.
CTTATTTACTAATTGTTAATTAAACGAATTTTGATGGCAATGAAAATCCATTCCACATAAGTCGAATTTTATTCATTTAAGAAAAAATTCATCAAATTTGTTGTACTATATTTTATAGAATGTAATTCTAACCAGAAAAGTTATGAAATATTATGAATGGCACTGTATGTTATTCAAGATCAATAGACTTACCTCCACGAATTCTACATTTGAGACTACTGGCCATAAATATCTCTGGAAACCAAATGTAAACCACAAACCACGTTTTAAGAATTTATTTTGATACAAAGTGTTAGGAAAAATTCACGTCGAAATTAGTTTTGTTGCTTTGGAGAACTATTGTAACAAACGCGCACAAAAACGAACACCCTGTTTTACTCCAATTTTCCAAACCATTCAACGGCTAAAAGTAATTCATTTTGAAAAAATTCTTGTTACCACTCCAAAAAATTTTGTTTAAGTCCAAAATATTTTTAATATATTATTCACGAAAATTTTTATTTTATTAGATCTGTGCTTTTGCGAGGGTTGTTTATAACCTAATTAATTATTTTCTTAATCAGATCTTATCATGGCAATAAAAATGCAAACAAAAGGATCAGTTTTTTTTTGTTCCAATAAAAGCAAACAATTCATTTAAAGATCATAAATTAAGCAACTTTACGTCTATAATTACACTGCCGACATCGTTAAATAGTTTGATAATAATTTTGAAAATTTCAAAATTGCTCGTCTGATTTTAATTACGGATCCAACGAAATTGCTTTCCATGAAACGTTTTGTTATTAGGCATAGTACCATAAGAACGCCTTCCGTTTTTGCAGGTAAAATTGTCGTCTACTACGGCGAACTTCCTACAAAGACTGTTTAGACTGTAAAGGGTATTAATTAGAATTAATTAATAGGAGTTAGGCCAATCAAATCAGAGCTTCTTTCATTTCGCCTTGAGTAAAAGTACGACAAAACTCCCGAGAAGAAGCAGACTAATTTGCGAATTCATAATGTTTGCTCTGGAGCAAGGTTGTCTACTCTCGGAAGAAAATCTGAACGCGGAACTCAAGCAACAATCCGGGAGAGAGCGGGAGTGAGCAACATAAAAATTCAATCACGGACTTTATTGAATTTTTATACAATTTCAGCTCTCGTCTCTGGAAATCCGGGAATCCGTGAAATCCGGGAGTCCCAGAATCTGGGAGTCCGGGGTCTTCAACGACGATGACAACGCTCAGCAGCCCGTAGGGCGCGTTGAGGTTTATAAACCTTTTTATCTGCGAGTTCCAATAGACTCGTACTGTAATCCAATAATATTCCAACTTAGTCCTGTGTATTATTTAACCGAAAGTGGAAAAGTTTTTCGGTTTTGTGGGACTAGAGCGCCCAGTACGGTGCGTTCCGGATCCACCGTCCCAAACATTCGCCGTAATGTATTCAAAATTATTTATGAATTGTTTTCATTCGCCGGGGAGTTCGGGTACAAGTGAATCAAAGTGAAATTGAATTGGCTTTGTACACATCTGGGAAATCTGTACAATTCGTATGATTTACACTTCTCGTCCACACCGTCTGAAGGTGACAATTCCAGTGAATAGAAGGCGGCACTCAGGGAGGGTGCTGGGAACAACAACGACATTTTCTGCGAAAGTTTTATTTTATTCGAGTACAACGACACAGGAGGGGATTTGAAAACAAAAAAAAAAGAAAAAAACCAAATTTTAAGCCACCTGGAGGCGAGAAATGGAATGCCGAACAACTTCGTAAAGGTCAAATATGAATTTCATTGAGGCGCCCCTTGCCGTGAACAACGACTAAAATTTATTTTAATGCATTACTGCATGGAGAATTTTGTTTCATTTTTGTTTCTCTACAAACAAAAGCAAGAAAAAAAACACGGAATAAAATAAAAATTTTAAACGAGTAAAGAAGGCTTTTTTAGCTGGATTAAGCTATTTCCGGGTTCAGGAATGGCGGGCATTAGTGCACACAATTGAAATATTTGTTTAACATTCCACTCAGCGTTCTATCCGGGAACGAGACCCGGAACCAGTCGGGGCATCATCAGGGCACTTGAGTGCTTTGTGGAGCAAAATGCTTTAGAGCTGATTCTGGCTAAACCAAACTTTCCTGGCCCGGGGAGGGACCGTGAGACGGACGAAACGCGAACATAAAATATTTAAATCAAATAATCCACTCTGGTGCAGCGAGAAAAGTTGTTCGCAGTTTTGTTGCAATATTTGCAGTTTTTGGCAAGTGATCCGACACGAATGTAACAAATCGCAGAGTCAAAAGTTTCCAACAAGTTTGTCGGGGGAAATTTTACGTTTTACTTTATATCCTAGTTCCCTGAACCGTCCAGTGTAGAACCTCCCAGACCCTACAATCGTTCATATATGGCTGGAGCGGAACAATTACGGTCAAAAGTTTTCCTGTACCCTTGGAGTGTCCTAAAATTTTTACAATTTATTTGTTTACTAGAGATTGTTATGAACCATCCCAGTCCACCATGTCGCTGTAAATATTCATGCCACTCGCAAACAAATTTATTATGGCTTCAAATCACTGTACGCTATGAATTGCAAAATAAATCGAAGATGCTTTAAAAATTTTGTTTTTGGATTGACACTACCACTACAATTCATCATTTAGCCGGCAAGATTAGAAACAAAATTGACCTAATGAGATTTCCATCGATAAAAACTCCAAAGTTTCTAATAATGGAGTTTTTTTAAACCTTCTCAGTTCCTGTTGAATCAATTGAGAAGATATGCAATTAACTTGTGCGAAAAAGACTGAGCTCAAAATGCAGCGATTGGTCAAGGACGCTGGTTTATGATTCCAGGGAGTAAAGGTAGGATTCTTGCGCCCTACGTTTAATAAAAAGAGATGAATTATTGAACAAGTTATAGAAAAGAACTAAAATAAAAGCAAGAATTCTTTTAAATATTTTCCTAGTATTAAAACTCATCATAGAGTAACATCAGTTCATAGAGTTCATAATGAACAAATTCCTTGTTATTAATAAAAAATTCCAATGAGATTCTTCCGGTAGACTGCGGATATGAAATCAAAATTATTCAATCTTCTTATTTCGACAAAAATAGCTCAAATGGAAGTTTCCACCTCAGATTTTACCCTCTGTGAAGTAAAAAGAAAACATACTTCGAAAAAGTATGTTAGTAGTACTATTAGTTTTTCAAATTGTATAATTGCATTTTATTGCTTTTATGTATTAAATTTATGTAACATGTCGGTATATTCAAAAATTTTGAAAACAATAAAGTTTTTGGCAGTTTTAATACTAATTTTTGATAAAAGTTGAAGGCACACAACTGGGTACAAATTCAATTTCTGGATACCCTAGATTAGAAATCATTATTATTAATTTTTATCTCATCATTTAAATTATTGTAAGCTTATGAAATTCTCATCTCAAAACGCTTGATAACTTTAAATTTTTTCCTAGATAATAGGAGATTTATATTTAGTCGATCATATCAAATACTTTTTTTCAGTTAATATTTTTTCAAACCTAAAAATCGATTCAATTTTGTGTTCTATGCCTTACAAAGGGTCTGAAGTAAAGTTAAATTGGCCAGATGGTATAATAAATATTACGGTATATTAGTCTTTTTGAAAAGTAAATATTTAAAATGTCTTAAAATAGTCAATCGTGTCTTTCTCTTCCAGGTCCAAAGGTTAGGTTTTCGTTACAAAAGGAAATTATTTAATAAGGTCTGGTACCGAAATATCAAGCCGTGTGTGGTAACAATTTTGGCAATATGTCATCCTCTTTGCACGAGTTCCGGGCCAGGACAGCCTTCTTAAGAGCAATAATCCTTGTGACCCCGTCTTGAATACGCCTTATAAGAGCAAGCCAGAACGTCACAGTTCATGTTCATATTACGAATCTAAGACGAAGCAGCTTTATAAGGTGACTTCCACCGGGAACTAGCATTGGCCTCTTACTGCATTTTACGATCTTCACAGTTGGGAGTAGTTCGAGAGAGGACGGAAAAAGGAGTGTGTACTACTACCGAGCTCCTCCCGGCAATTTCCCCGGTACATATGGGATAGCATAACAGGAGCCCGCAACTGGCATCCTTGAGAAATATTAATTGTGTGTAAAGAGCTTATGACAACGAGGAGTACAAGGAGCTTTTTATCTCCATCTAGTCCTGAAGGCCGGAGCCGGGGCCATTTCGCCCCCTGTCCTTGGGGATTCTTACAGTGTAGTAGAGGAGGCGAGTTTGCCTCTGTCAGGTTTCTGGGCTTTGCCGGGTATAAACGGATTCCTGTTTTTAATAAGTCCCTCCTCCTGCCACTGGATCCCGGTGAGTCCTGACTAAGTGGCCCGCCTGCCAGGAGAGTTACGGCCACTACAAGCACGACCTTCGGCGAGGGCTAATTAATCACAGGAGTGGTGAAGTGAACAAGGGATGTCACAGGGAACATTAGTCAGTGACATTTACAACTGTTTTGCCCTTATCTCAATTAATGCATTCATTGTGGCCCATGGACGAGCTCATATTCAGGACGTCGCCTCGATGTGGTCGCACAATGGACCCTAATACACCGTCGTCATCGTCGCCGTGTCACCGAGCCCCCGTATATCGGCCGCGCTGCAGGCATCCCGGTTCCCGGGTCTCGAACCTCCGACAACCCCGAGCACGACAAGGACGACCAGCAGTAGTGGCTGCTGCGAAACAAGCCGAAAATGGTAAATGACACCGGTGACGTGAGGTCGGGATAAAATTTGATAAATGCTCAGCTGTTTAGCTACTTGTTTCTAATGTGTTTGGTCTTCGGGGGCATGTCTGTCTGTCTGATTGTCTGTAGGCTCTTCGCTGTCTTAATGAAATGATTTGTCCGCAGCAAAGGTCGGCTGTGGGGATTGGAGGACGGTCTCTTGTCAGTTATCTTGTTTCGGGCATTGTTACGATCCCAGGTAACAGGTGCCAATTACAAGAGATACTGGTACTGTCTCACCCTGAAATCCTTGAATCTCTTTGAATCTCAGAAGCTCTTGGAATCCCCAAACCATCGCATTGTATCGAACTCTCGAATTTTCTTGAATCCAGATCCATTTGTAAAATCCTTCATGAACAGGATGTCCCATCCGGACTTGCGTTTTTGGATTTCGTTTGGAGGGCCCGCGCAAAAACAGTTTAATTGAAAATTTTGCTATGGAAATGAGCTGTAATCTTTTTTCGACCAGTTGCCATGTGACCTGTTCAATTTGTCTGGCCACCTTACAGTACATCGGCGACTAAATTGAGTTAACGCCATTCGCGACCCGAATTCCAGGATACAATTTTAGTATTTAACAAAATTGTACAGGAACGCAGGCTTTGGTCCCGGGGACTATTTGGGACACTGCATGCTAATTGATTACCTGTGTTAATTGAACGCGAAATTTTATTATACGGGCACTAATGTGTGACGAAAGGTTTAATGGGCCAATTCAATTACATTAAAGCTGTCGTGTGTGGTTTTAGTAGGGGTAAAAGTGGTGGGGTGAACGATACGAAATTACCCACAATGGGTACAATCAATGTTTCTAATGAAACGCTTAATAAAAATTCAATTCGATACACGCAAATGTTACGACTTATAAAAATTTTAATATGTACATCAAATGGAATATTATTTGATTTGAGCCCCATTGTAATTAGTATTGCACCATTTTCGACCGCTGTTCACCGAATATTTTAATTAATATTGATTTCACGGACTAATTTATCCAGTGTAGGCCAAAGTAGCCACCGTATCTATTGCTACAGACAAAACCTTCGAAAGTGAATAAATTGCACTAAATACAGGCCGTAATTTTTAATTGCCGTCATTTCTAGAATATGTTTGATAAATAATTATCAGCTAACTAGGATTTTCCTGTGCGCAGTCTGGGAACCGCTTGATCGCAATGATTTATAAAATATTATTCGTATCGGTTCGGTAATTATTGTCATTAGTCTAGAGATAATTCGCATTTTAAATAAAATATGATTTTGTGAGCTGCTTATCGTAAAAATAAGAACTAAAAATAAAATGGATTTTATTTCACAAAATTGATATGAGAATAATTCCTAGTAGTTTTCAACTTATAAAAGATAAGCTTATTGAAAATCTAATGCAGGCTTGTAATCGAATTCGGTTTTATTTGGAGCATGAATTAATAAAAATGTATTCAAAATTCGAAGTGAAATAAACTGTTCAATAATATTTCCAATTTTATTCCAAGAGTAAAATAAATCATTACCATGGTATATTTCTGGTCAAAATCGTATATAGCTATTTCAGGTAATATAATAAACTTCGTATTGTATTTTTTTGCAAAATTGTCGCAACACTTGTCTTAGTCACTGTTTCTATTTCTATTAAATTGTGGTGAACTCGAAAATTGAACTAAGCCAATGGCTAATGATGACCTTTATTATCATTTACTTAGCCTATGTGTACGTAAATGCCTCAGAATATTTAAATCACTCATTCTACTGCACGTAAGCAAGTAGTTAACACTTATTTAGTACATACTTACTACAAATAATCGTTCAACTAGTTTGTAATGCTATATAAAACGTAATTGAAGTTATTAAATAATTCCAGTACCACTAGGTGTTAGTTTTTGAATTTGATTCAATAATTTTTTGAAGCTTTAGTAGATAAATAATTTCACTTTTATAAGACAGTCAGGTAATTTCAGAACAGAATACCAGGCTACCACTCCTGAGATATAAATTCAATTCCAAAGTTAAAGAGTTGGTAGCAATTCCTCAAGTTTACAACCGACAATCAGCCAATGGCAAACACAGTGATCAATGCCTAGGTGCATTCTCTATTCAATGGTCAGGTCACAATGTTATAAACTATGTCTACGAGTACAATTTTACTCGTTATACAGCTTCATACAGCTTTTTAAGAATATTTGGAGAAAGAACCTTTTTTATAATTTAAAGTAAAAATATTTCATACATTTTCTAGATTGGACGAAACTTTTGAAAAATATTTTTCTTAGTAATCAATTTTTAATTTAAAAAAACCTCTTTTACCATTTAGCTTTTCTGTCACTCCATCCGAGCAATATAAAAAAGAATTTGCTACATCTTCGCAGACAGTCGCTAGTAGAAGCGAAGAGCTATAATTAATTAATATAATAGCTGTCAGCTTTTATTAAATTTTCCTTAAGAACCCTTTTGAACAGTTCAAAGCTCGTGAGTTCTTTCATGTTGTCCAGTATCCTGTTGCTTACTACGTTAGCTCTACTTTTCAGGCTGTTATAATACTTTCTGTCTATTTTAGCGTAAAATAATCGTACTTGTAAACTCTAGTAATCAGGAATCAGGTGTATTAGATTGTGTTTTATATTATACCTCATTTATACTTGCTCAAGAAATATCAACTAGTTTATAATCAATAATCAAATAATAATAAAATCTTTCAATAAGTAGCCTTGTGCCTTCAATAATTTTAGTAAATTTTAACCCCATTATGTTTTTTTAAAAATGGTAAGTTCCAAGTACATAGAAAATGCTTTAAAAATTAAAAAAATCATTTTTAATTTTATAATTAATATCTATTTAAAATTTAACATTGATTTTTTATTACGTAAATTGATATTTTTCTCTCATGCATTTCTGTCAATTTAAATCAAACACAAAGTAAGAGTGTATTATTAAAAATAATTTGATTTTAGCATTAGTAGGCTTTCAAAATTGTACACATTTTTTTAAAGGTAATTTAGAGTTTTAAAAAACTTATGTATCTCAAAATTACAATTGTCTTGTTTTTAGTATTTTCGATAATCGATTAAATTAACTGATTAAAATGTTTTTGCTTCAGTTTTGTATGAAATAAAATTGTATAACAATTAAAAAAGAAAATAACAATTTGATGATCTAGATACACTCATTGCCTAAAAATCAATTAAATTCATGTTCGTAGTACTTAAAGATTAAAATAGATTCAACTATGAGTTGCATAACAATCGTGTGCCTATCAAATCAACACATCGCACCTAAGCACGTGTCGACTTATGAATTACGCCACTTAATAACCTGTGTGATCCGAGACGAAAGTATTCTCCTCGACAATCAAAGGGCTATGTGGGGCTGCTCCAACGATCTATAGCATTGAATGATTAATGCCTACAGTCGTCGGGTGGATGGCTTTCTCTATTTTCGTTCCATCCGTCTCTTGTACGGGATAGGGTAGTTCGTTCGTTTTGGGGCAATCAAGACTTAGTCATTCTTTTTGGCCAATTATTGCCGAAACGCTGATTAAACGTGAAATGAAACGTGTAAGAGAACTTACATAACAATGGTAATAATTGGAAAAATAGGAAACTGTAGTGCAGCATTGAATGGAAAAACCGGGAAATGTGGACCGCTGTTGGCGATGGTACTCGACACATGTCTACCCACATGACAATTTCTAGCCTAATCTGAGAGAGAAACTGCTCTCGAGAGGGATTTTCGAAACTATTAATTATACCACATTACGACTTTTTCATTAGGGGATTTCATATAAAAAACAGAAGACTCTTTCTCCTGGTAGCACATAAGTTATGGGAATTTCTAAAAGTTGTATGGACTACGGCCCAATAATGTTTACCCTCTTGACGGTAATTACCATTAGTTCTAATCCACACTTCTAGGGGCTGTTGCCCTCTCCCATCAACTGGACACATACAGCTCCCGTCCTGGATACGGGATATAATGTTGAACCCGATGTTTAGCAAGGAGGACACGACTCTCGGAATTGTACGTCCATCTGTTACCCCCCATCTGAGTTATTGCATCAACTGCAAATAACGACAGACTAGAGGTCCGGGAGTTCTGCACTATCGGGCAAAACGGGAGTGAGCGAACTAGAAAAATGCTACAGTTTCTTTTTTCGGGGTGAATGGGGAGCACTACAGGGAAGTGAAGAGATTTTTGGACATTTATTGGAGCATGAGCTTTGCATTTTATTTCAATTTTCACTTAAATCAGGGTGGTTTATTCAGAAATTGAGTGGATTTTAATAGGCAAAGCAAATTCAACGTTTGGCAACTCCCCTCCTTGTTCCCCTCCCTCTGAATTAGTTTATCTATTCAGAAAATTTTATTTTTTTCTTATAGTTGGAAATATCTCTATGCGATAATTTTTTTGTTTTCTAAAACAAACGGCAGGTATTAGTAAATTTTTATATAAAAAATATAAAACAGTTTTAGTTCTTTAGTCAACTTTTTTTTTCGAAATAAAATGGATGTTTCGTAAACAGAGCAAATAAAAATTGTTATTAATTCTTTCATTTTTATTCTAAAGTAACGCCTGCCAAAAGTTTTAAAAGCGTGCGAAATAGAAAAGATTTTGTATGCAAATATTCGAGATCTAGGCCCCATAGCCTAAATGTATTACCCAGTTTTGATAAATTTAGGAAAAGAAGGAAAATAATTAAATTAACCAAAATGAAACTCATTCAAAAACACTGATTTTAATTTTCTAGCCAAAACTTCTCATTTACGTAGAGTGCTTTTTTGCTTTTTATTGTTGTTTTATTTACTTAGAACTAGGTAAAATTTACCTGTTTTATCTTTTCTGGAAGAATGCCACTCTTTAGCAGATTATTTTCCCCAAATTTTGGAGTGTTAATAAATTTTTTAAAAGAAAATCCATTACAGACATTTTTATGGAAATAATTTTATCTTATTTTATTATGTTTATTTGATGATGAAAGAAACGGATATGAGGAATTTCGCTTAATGCTTGATTCAAAATGTCTTCAATAATTAGTTCGTATTCCCCCAGGACGCGTCATTCACATCCGGGCTTATGTTCTGGAGCATAGGGACACAACAGATATAAAATTAGATGGTGCACCCTCGCACAAACGTGTTAAGCCTATTGACACATTATAATGGAAAAAGCCTTAACGAATTTGCTCCTTTTGAGATGTCCTCCTCGTCTACGACCTAGGGAAGGATGGGGAGAGGTTATTCGGGAGCAAATATTCACATACGCCCGCCCATATGATTAATGGGTGAACAATCCCGAAAGTTGTGGCGGCAGGATCTTTTTCGGTCTTTGTCGAGACTCTGAGAAAAGAACAGGAACAGGGACACCCCGGGCGGAAGCTAATTCGCAGCAATAACCGGCAGTAGTTATCTCCCGCTGTATAATTAATTAATCATTAATCATGGCCGTAAGGAGTTGCGCGCCATGACGGTGGCTTTAATAAGGATAACCAGCCTCAATTTAATAACCGGCGTTAGTCGGGCGAAAAAGGGGCAAACCAGCGAAGAGAGGTGGTGGGTGGCATTCATGTACCTCGCGTAATATACTGGAGTAAACCTAATTACTTATTTTCTGGAATTATTTTCATGAGGCCGCCCTGCGTGACTAGCTTTAATAACATGCCTCGAACTAAGGGCGGCTCACATGATCCTTACTCACATGCGGCACACTAGACAGACGGTACGTGACATTATTCCGAATCTGGTGGTTCCCACCAAACACCGCGTCCCGTATACCAGGCTAGGATTGCTGGGATCCAACAATATCGAGGCAATCACCCTGTAGTCCCCTTCCCTCTCGACCTATTCTCTGTATTAAACTTAAACCGGTGCCCTCACGGCCGGGCGGGTTTAGATGGATAACCAGCCGAAGCCCTAAAGCGTACTTGATTTCAATCAAAATTGATTTTTTCCTGAACCATCGCCCACCCGCACCCCTTTCGGGACAGTACAGCAAGCAACTTAAATTGGTGGATTTATTGTGATTTCCTGCGGAGATTATTCGAGTTTTGAGAATGCACCAACCGTCATTGCCGACAACTATATACGGAAGTGATTCAGCGCTGGGAGCCAGGTGGGATGGAGCACATGGAGCACATGGAGTACGGGATGAGGGAAGCGTTCTTGTAGTTCTTGGGTTCATTAGTAAGAAAGAAATTTAACTTGAACCAAAGATTGTGCAATGCCACGTAAAAGTTTATGGCTGGTTGTAAAATTTCAACTTTTGCTTAGAAAATGTACAACAATTTTAAGGAACAATTTTTAGTAATCTTAATTTTAGAAATTTCCAGAATTTATTGAGAACTTGGTATTTTAACATCTCTTGTTCTTTAGTTTTTTGTAGAAATAATGTTTTTTATAAGTATAAATAAAATAGTAGTTATAAAATTTATTCAAACACTGCCTCGTTTATTTTTAAGCAGATACGCGATTGCCAAATTCTTTATAGGGCACTTGTGCCTTTGGTCTAAAAGCCCAAATATTAATGTCACTCAATTATTAGGAGGGCTTATTCCAGTACAAGCCTAGGCGAGAAGCTGTTCTTCTTTAATTCAATCCGGGCGAACTTTAGCGACTGTTCTTGAGGCCTTATAAGCAATGGCCTCACTTTTCGTAAGTGTCTCATGGAAAAAGTGAAAATGCGATAGTTTACTTTTCACTTTCCTTTGTTGATTAGTTTTTATTTTACATTTTAAAAAAGTTTATAGTAGCTTTGGTTTTATTACGCCTCTTTTTGTATTTTTTATAATTGCACTCCAATAATTCATACCGGATAGGTTTTTCGAGTTAGCTAATTAATTTAATGTAAAAAATAATAATAACACTTAATAAAATGATTTTGGGTAATTAAGTTCTTTGTTTTCTTTTCTGAACTATCAAATATGATTTCAAGATATTGTTTCGACGTAATAAGCACTTTAAAACCCAAACTGTACAAGAATTCCGTATACTGCTAAAACAAGGATTAATAATTAGAAAAGTTGTTAATAATTGTATAATAATGCATAAAACGTATAAAATTAAATTCAATAATCGACTTCGACATTTCGAAAATCTCAGTAATTTACAATTTTTCTATTTGTTAGTCACTTTAGTTACACGTTACTTTTTTTTTAATTTCTTATTGAAGAATTGTTTAATTTTTAATTTCTTATTATACACGTTTTTTGCTTTGCATCTGTTTAAAAAATATTTTTTAATTTTTACACAATCTGTCGATAGCAAAGACTTTTTCACACACGTTATTTTAATTAACTTATAAACCTGCCTTATTTGAGATTATAGTTCATATGCAGGTAAAACTGGTACGGGATTTTTACGAACATAAGGGCAATTTTCTGCTTTTAAAAATCTGTTGAATTTTTGCGCAGAAAATAGTAAGAAACAATTTTATGTTATTATCCCGCCAATTAACCTTTGAAAATGCGGATGAAACTCTATTGAACGACAAAACAAGGGAAATCGTCTTGCACTTACTCCTCGGATCTATCAATTTTCCAATCGCTTAACTCAGTTGCCGAAAAAGAAACCACCGCCATCCACTCTGTCCTGTCCCATGTCGTCACTATCAAAGGATATGGGAGCTGAGAATGCTCCAGATATGCTCGACAGGACACGGGGGCGCCGCGTTAAGGGTCGCGTGATGGCGCGAAATATTGTGACGGTGAGCAGCAGTGGCACAATTGAAGACAGTTGCCGTTTGTCCCCGCGGCATCTTGGAGAAACACTTGGAGATATTCACGCGGGAATTGCGGGAAAAACTAATTCGACATGACTGGGACACTAATTCGAACAGTGTCGTCCCAGGGGTGTGTCTGCACGCTATAAAAACGCTGCGATTGAGCTCCCTTATCCGGCGAAATTGGATTGATCAGGTCGACTGAGGATGCTGAGTGGGATGGAGAGGAAAATTGGTGCTGGAGTGCTTTTTCGATTCTATTTCATTTATTACAACAAATTGATTTGGAAGAGCCTCGCGATCCCTGCGAGTGGGGCACGGACTGTGGCCGTAATTGAGACGCCAATTTCGATGTCTTCTCCCGATCATTAAACGGGTTATGGCCGCCGCCAATTTGAATAACTCTTCGCAAGACGCTGGGAAATCTACAGGAGAATGGAAATTTTTTATTGCTGCTCGTTCGAGGACATGTATATTCTACGTGGTGCCTTTTAGCCAAAGACAGCACGAGTTTATTGTTTATCACGGACACTGAATTCACGTCTTGGCTATCATTATTCAAATATTTGCTCCTTTGGATCGTTATCACGTAGCTTAATAATATCTCATTTCGTGGGACCCATGCTACCAACTTCTGACCCCCATACCAAGGGTATCTGTAGCAGGAGCGCGGCTTGTCGACCTCCTTCGTAGACGTAATATATTTTGGGCTCAAATGGCGGCTAAGGAGAATTTTCTCCAGCGAACGCTACAATTCTGGAAGAAGAAGTTTCCCACTCGAAGGAGTGAGCTGTATCGAAGGAGGGACGATGGTTACACGAGTCACATCTTTTGTGCTCGAAGTGTTGTGCAGGGTCGTGAACTGGAGAAATTTTTTTGTGTGGTTCTTCCTAAGCATTTCAGGTCACGTGAAAATTTTACTAAGATATTACTGCTACCGAAGATATTGGAAGACATCATATGATGAGCTCCGATACTACTCGAGCGAGAATCTTGATTACGCCTAGAGCGTGTCTGTGTCACCCTGTCATGTCTTTTTTTCTTTTTATGATCTCAAATATAAAAAATAAAGCTATTGGCCCAAAGTGTATCTTCTTGTGACGTCTCCATGCAAAACGTACCTTTAGTTTCATAGTCATGAAAATTGGAAATTACATAAATTAGAAGAACTTCTTAGTTTGAAAAATTTACGATTTTTTTTTATCTGTAGATTTTTATGTAGCTTGTGTGAAAAGTATGTTTAAGCATTTCTGGTACAAATTGACATCTTAATGTAAAATAACGCTAATTTTTCTATTAGACTAAAAATGTAACTTAGAAATTTAAATTGTAGGATGGTTTTATAAATTGTTATTAAACAGATACAGAAACAAAATGAGTTTAATAAACTTTAATTTTACAAAGAGGATTAAATACTTATTTAAATTTATGTTTGATTTTTTTTTAATTATCGGCAATACTTTACTAAGTTTGGACTGAGGAACAACAGTCGCACTTTTTTTTTTAATTAATTCCATTTAAAAACATTTCAACTTTTCACTGTTCTAAAAAGTATTTTTTCACAAAGTGGAAATAACTTCGTCTAAGATTCATATTTTTATTAAAAGTTTTACAGAATAATTGAAATGTTATATAAATAATTGGAAAACTTTCCTTCCTTACACCTAATACTTTGAACATTTGCTAAAAAAGATTTTTCTTCTAATTATTTACTCATTTACTCATCAATTCAAAAGTTTTTTTTTCCTTCACAAAAATCTTTAAAATCCATTAAAATACCTTAGAGGTTTTTGTTGATGCAAAGTTTATTTTACTAAGAAATTGTTGTTGTATTATATAAAACCAAATTCATTTTTTTAATTTTTATCTAGAAAGTTTTGGAGATTTCAAATTAATAATTTAGAAATTTTGCTGCTTTTGAAATAAAAAATAATAAAATTTTATAGAGTCTTTTAAAGTGTTTAATACAAATACGAATCTTAATTTATTTGCGTTAAAAAGTATGATATAAAAACTTAAAAATAGTCTTAAATTAAATGAATTTTGTTAAAGTATGAAAACTTTTTTTTCAGAAAACACCTTACCTAAATATTTTTCTTTTAAAATTAATAAATTAAGACTATCTCCTGTTCGACATATGTTTTTAAATTTGAGTGCAATTTCTGTGTTATTATTTGACATTTATTTTACCTTGCTGAGATTTACATAAAAATCCTTTAAATATATTTAGGTTACTTTAATATGCCTCACCTTAAAAATAATCCCTACTGTATCACTCACTTAAACTTATTTAAAAAAAATTATTTATAAAAATAAACCCACATTCTCTCCGTATAATATTAGTACAAATATTTTTTTATTAATTCTTGTAGGATTGTAAAAATTATATTCTGAAAGTATATCCAGAAACTTAACTTATTATTTCACCAAATTATTTGATATATTTTTTTCTTGAAGATGCTTAAAACCTTTTCAAATATTGTTTCTTTTTTATTTAAAAATTTATGTATAAATTTAAATTTAATTCATTAACCCTGAAAGTTTGATCTAAGCTTTTCCTTTTCAGCCTCTCGCTTCTTATTCGAAACTAGAAACTCAAATAAAAGTCGCTAATTTGGTGCTGATTTTTTTTCTATGAATTTTCCCGAAATAATTAGTTAGAAGCGAGCACTATTAGCTCTGAATATTTAATATTAATGTACTTGGGCGCTAAATTAATTAAATTCCACCCCATAGTTATCATGAGTTTCTTTACAAGACGACCTTTAGCTTTTTTCCCTAGAGCCGTGTACAGAAAAAAAAATAAGCGGGAAGTGCATAAAGCATAGCGGCCGCGCAATATTAAGCATAATTTGCTGCGGGAGCCCAGAGGTGCTTCCCATTTAAAAAAAAAAACAATAACTGACGGGGGTTGGAGTGGCGGAATCTAGTCTAGACCATTTTACAGTGGTGTGAAATTACCACCTTATTTGGATTCATTAAGCATCCCTCTTTTTCTCTTCAACCAGGATTTTATATGAGGTTAGTTTTGCGCCCTTGTTCGGACCTTTATAGATGCTTTTTTTTTAATAGTGTTCCCGAAACAAAAAAAAACCGGGCTCGCACTGATGTTCAAATGTCGCCTTTAATTTCAAGCTAATTTTTGTCAGGTTGTCAGCTTTAATCCCAAAGCTGTGGATTGAGATGATTTGACTCCGGGTGCTGCCCTCGGGAGCTTATGAATTATGAATTTGGCCTGAAGAGGTCTCAAGTAACAGGAAGTGGCATAACTTGGACGGACGGCTGCTGCTCTGCAGCTCGACAAAAGGGTAAATGGTTTTTTCATTAGGGCTATCTATCGGCATCGTAAAAGGATTTACTAATGACGTGGAAGCGGCGGCATAATAAAAGCCAAAATCCTGCCCCAGAAAACAACAGAAAAGAGAGCCCAAAAACTTGGGGGTGACTATTGCAGGGTTTGGGGGTGTGCATTTTTACAAAAGGGGTGCAGAAACCCCGCAGAGGTAAATGAATATTTCATGAGAATAAGATAAATTTTTCTAATTTTCGAAAAGGCTCACAAGACATACTCGTCCTTCTCGAGGAATGGCGGCAGATGAAGAACCCAAGAGTACCTACTGAGGGGTGGATGATAACCTGTACCGGGGCCACTCATGTATTATTTTGAGGGGTTCTTCCAAATGTTTGGAAGGGTGGCGCGACTCCGTTCGTCAAACCACGATGGTAATCTGTATAAATAAAAGCATTTTGTCTGCGGTTTTGCTTTCACCCCCCCGGCAGCCAGGAGGATGATACGAAATTGTTTTTATGTTTCGCGCATGAATTAACCTCGAGCACGTATTGAGCCGCCAGCACCCCAGGATACTTCATCTCCTTTGATTTAGAGCCCCATCCGGGATTTTGGGAGTGGTCTGAGGATAAATACGATAGGTTAAAGTAGGCTTTTGCGTTTTTAACGGTACAATGCTAAAGATGGGGCCAAAGGGGGGTGAAGACTTTGATCCTTCCAAGACTCTAAGGGTTGATTAAATGAACCCCTGTTAAACCACAGCGGCAATTTGTTAAAAGGGACCACATGCGGCTCCCTGCGTCGCGACGACGGCCATATTTCATATGCCAGGATTGTTCCTCTTTATTGCGATTTTATTAGGCTGTCGACGATTTTCATATCACGCGAGATTTAATGGATTTTACGCACAATATCACACCACAAAAGTGAAGAGGCAATAACTGGCAGTTGAGAAATTAAATTGATCAGATGGAAGCTGGAATCAGACATAGAGGGGTCTGAGTATACTTCTTTGATTTTGTAAATAAAAGCAATTGTCAATGATTTCTGGCTTAATGCATATTTTGTACTTTTTATAGAGATCTGCTATTCAATTTGTAAATCTTTATACTTACACTACTTATACTTACTATTTATGAATTAAGATATCTCATTATTTCAACTTTTGCTTTAAACATTAATTGCACACCTTTTCGTGTTACATTAACTTCAATTAAAATATGAAGGAGGGTCCAAAATGTACAATTCCGAAATGTTTAAAACTTACATCCAGAGAAATCAAAGGAAATATTTTATTAAAGTTACACTCATAAACGTGTAAAGTTTATCAAAAAGTTCTGAAAATGTTGGTCGAACTGTGAGGCATTTTCCAATTAGACTATTTTGTGACATTTGAACTACTTTGTCCAATTTGTTTTCAAGTGCACAAAACCTGCAATATCACCAACAGGTAATTTTAAAATTTTTAAAAATTTTTCCCGTGGAATATTTGCTTCACAGCAGCTTCATTGAAGTTGAGAATTATTTCATTTAATTGTCACATCCAGTTACGGATGCATTTTTGGTCCCGAGAAAAAGAGTTTCCATAATTGCCATCATGATGAACTTTTCTAGAGGAAACATTTCTTCAGCTACGCTGCTGTAGCAATTTCTCTAAAATACGCGAAACTCTAATTAACAGCCTGAAATGTTTGCTGGATATACCTAAAAAAAATGTGAATCCAGGAAAGAAAAAAAAAAAAAAACTGTGTTAAAAAGTTATGCACTGTGTCATTAAATTAACAGCAATCCCGTTCAAGATCCATTGGGCAGAACAAACTGCTTTATTATCCCGCCAACTACATGGAAAATATTTGCAGCTTTAAAAAGTGGGATACGCAAACTCATGTGTGGGAAGAAGGGTTTTGAACACCACGACCATACCCAAGTATTAAAGTCAGGCAGGTGGCCACGTATGACTGCTCCTCGCAACGTAGCTACCATTGTACCTGTGCCGAGTCCGTTCTCCTATAGCAACCCTCTTTTTTCCTTCATGCACACGCTCAAGGAATAACAGCGGCGTCTTTTAGCAATATTCAAGGAATTTATTCGAACGGTAGTCGAGTCGAGGGGGCAACTTAGAATTTCTCTCACAATTCACGATTTTATGACATCATAAAAGATTTCGACTGTTGTATTTGGCCATCCATTCAAGGTGCTCAGCATATTTGTGTGATGGGGCACATAAAGCCCCGAGTACAGGTGAAAAACGAAAGGAAAAAAAATCTAAATTTCGCCGAGATCCCAACCATCCCTATGGACCCCCTCACCTCATGAAGATGAAATACGGGATGCGGTAGTGGAGGCAGGTGTAGTGTGACGAAGAACTTTCTTTAAGCAAATGCATGAATCGGCAGGTGGTGACTAGGGCCAGATGAAATACCTCTGGGTGCTCCCTATCTGGGCGGCAGGGAAGCGAAAGCGGCGGGCAGCGTATCCATTGAGAGACACGTTCATCCGACGAACGAAATTTACTGAATAAAATGTAATTTTTGAAGATTTTTATCAATTTGGATATTTCAAGAAAAGCAAGGCGCGCTCACGGAATGCCTAAATAGGTGTTTTACATGCCAGCACCCGGCCCCCTTGAATAAACTGGCATTACTCTTCGAACTGGGCTCTGAATGGGGCGACAAGGATTGCGCAGCATAAAGATATGAATTGGGATGGAAACTCTATTAAGGAGTCCCCGTTGCGAACTGAATAAAGGGCAGAGCCAGCCGATTGCTACTGGTGCTACTGGCAACAGCTCCTCTAGGAACACTAGGACCCATAAAAGTTCTGCAAACGCATCTTTATGCCCCTACCATTCGCCAGAATCTTAAGTAGGTGCCAAGTAAAGGGTTTATACAAAACGAGCACCGAACCCAACCCGGTCTATTTAAAAAAAGGCTTTTTTCTTACTTTTGAGAAGATCTTTTGTCCCCGTGGGAATTGGCTTAAGGTATCCACAAAAGGTGACGATAAATGCAAACAGACATTATTTAAGTAAGTTTCTTCATTGTTTGGGAACCGTAGTCTTTCACGGACCAATTTATCACATTTTCTGCATGATCATATTTTTTTAAAACGGGAAGGTATGTTTTTTGTGACATCAGAATGGTGTTTCAGAATTCCCCTTTTTCTAAATTCTCGAAGTTTGATAAGTTTTTTAATATGAGATTTTAAAAACTTTTTTCCAGTTGTGAACTTTTAAAGATTTAACCCTTATCACTCCCAGGCATTGCTCAATTTACGCCTTTTGGATGCGTTAATAATTTTATGCAGTAAACAGGGAAAAAGTACTTTTCTTTTGTTTTTTCACTTATTCCATTTTCAGATTTTTTCTTTCCGCAGAATTTTAGATAATTAAATTAATTTAATTCCCGTTAATTAAATTTTATTCATAATGTTTGCTTTCATGTAGCTGCAAAAGTAAGAATTCCGAAATATAATTCTTATAATATTTTTGTAAAGTTAAATGTTTTGGAAATAATGCATTTTAACATTATTCAAAATATTTTTTTTATTGAAAAACCTATTTTTAAGTTACTGAAGGCTTTTTATTTTATTCTGGATGAATCATATGAGGTGTCTGAATTTCGATGTGTCGTAATTATTGTCGGTCAATTAAATATTTATGTAAGTTGCTTGGTATATTCTTCCAGGTTTAGAATTTCCAGAAAAATTCTGTTGGGAGCTAAGAGTAATAACTTCATTCTTTGTTTACCTATCCAAGCGAGGTATCTTATTAGAGAGTATTTATTTCATAGTCATGTAGTTTTAAAGATTTCAGCGAAAAAATTTACTTGATGCCATATCTGTAAACATTTAATTAGGTATATTAAAACTTAGTGGTTTGAACAGTTTAAATATGCTCATGTTGGTAGAGGAGAATTACAGAAAGAGTAAAAAAACTTCCTAGCCCTACGTATTTTTTTCGATTCGAACAGTTTATAGGAAATTCTGTATAAAAAAAAAATAACTTCTAATACTATAAATGAAAGCTCATCTAAAACAACACTTAAAAATTATTTAAATAGTTTGTAATTTTCTAAATTTAAACCTCAATGGCTATGAAAGTTTTAATGTGATCACTTTTTTCACACAATAGACTCCCTTTTATGGAAATTGAAAATATTATAATATATAACAAAAGTTTTGTGGTTATAAATTTTACATGGAGCCAAGTCTCAAATTTTCAATTAACTTATGATAAATTTAAAATGTTTAGTCTCCTCTCATACAGGAGATGTTTAGCGTAAAACTTGATCCAAGATGATAGTGGTATACTTTTGAGTAAATATTCACAATTCAGATTAAAATGTAACCAAAAATAAATACGGTAGGTGTTGATATATCACACCCTATCTTTGTCCAAATTAAACACCATCGTTCTATTATACGATGGTGTGTCAACAGCAAGCATTTACAAAAAGTCCAAATCGTTAATTCATGTCGAACATACATTCTCGTGGACAGTTCAAGAGTTCGGATTTTTGAGATACATCCCCGGGATGAATGGTGTCGTCGGTTACAGTTTCCAGAGAACAAAACCGGGCATCCGAATTTGTTTTAATTTTTCAAATATATCGCGTGCAGTTAATCGTGTCATTTTAAAAATTAATATGATTCCATGCGGCTCAGACGATAATATCGCGCGTTTAATAAATTAATTTTAATTAAGGTAATGAATCGGATGAGCGTGACGCGATAACATTATTTTGTGACTTCCATGCTATAGTTTACATACTCTGGGCCTGGGTCACAAGTCCGGCCCTGGTCTGACAGGTCTAATTGGGAATTAATTTCGTATATGTTGCCCAGCATTAATTGGGCCACGAGATTAACATGAAATGAAAAATTCATCTGGCGCTAATCCGCGTTTAAATAGGCCTTAATTCATGGGGTTAAAAATAGACTTCGATTGGAGGGTAAATTAGAAAATTTAGTGAATTTATGGCCCTTTAAAATTTATGGTATATTTCCAGAAACAACATTTTATACGATCTGTTAAAGAAGTTAAATTTCAGAGCCTTTAAAAAAATTAAAGTATTGTTCCTAGGGTCTATTTAAGTACTACGTAAGCACATATTCGTTGATTTTGGTCCACCCTCTCAAATCGCAAATTCTTCCTCATGAAAAGATGAATTAATATATAAGGAGATTCTTTATATTTTTACGGTTCTTAGCTAAAAGGAAAAAAAAAGAGATTTTCTCAAGAACTACTTCCAACGACTTGAAATATGGAATATATTTTTGTTCAATCTCTGTGATCATGCGTATAGAGGTATGTATCTTGAAAGATGCATTATAAATTTGTGGATGGTTCGAAACTGAGACCACGAAGAACTGTTTTTCTGATTTAAGTAAGTGGCTTGTCATTTCAAAGAGCTCCATTTGAGTATTCTAAAATTGAATTGTTTCATTTGTAATTTTAATCTGTGAACTTAAAATTTGCGATAAATACTTATTCAAGTTCTAATAATTTTTCTAAAAATAGTACGTTAGAGTAAATATTTACTTCACAGAAGTTTCCTTTTACCATTTTCATAATAAATTACCAAAATCATAGTTCACTATATGTTTTAACTTACCTTTTTAACTTGAACATTTTCGAATTGACATGGAATTTATTAGACCGAAGTATAGAGCTTTGTTTCTAGCGTAGAACAAATTAACAAACCACCTCTGCCACAGAAGTCGTCAAACTTCGCATTGGTGGTACCCAGATGGAAAAGTCATCTGCTCGGAATATATCAGAATCAGAATTCATACAGCCATAAAACGTCAACATCGGTAACTACTGCTTCGATTAATCAACGTCAGCACTAATCACGGCGAAGGGGTATAGACCGCCGCCGCCGCCACCGCTGCCATTGAAGCATCTCCTTTCTGGTGTTGGCGTTTATCTGACTTGTTCCCATGTTTATCAGGGAAATATTTACATACATATAGAGACAGATGTCGGGACACAGAATCCGGCAGAAGGACCCCATGCACATGATGACGGGTGTTTTCTCTAGTCCAGAACATTTCCCAGGGAACAGCAGGCTAGAGCTATTTTTCTGGACCCGCGAGTGGCATGAATAATTGTTGCACGGTGCCGTGATTTTTATGCCAAACATCAGTTTAATAGCACTCGGCCTAGTGATAATGCTGTGGAGGTTTTTTTCACGCATCGGCAGTCCCAAGGAAAATGCTTGGATTTGCGGGAAAATGACCACAAATCGAGGGATACAAAGGATAAACTACCAAAAAAGAAAAAAGGCACCATTTTGCCATTTAGCCGAAGCTTCAGTATTGCCTCGCACAAATATTTTATCTGATACTTTTTTTGTATTTAATTTTTCCTTTCTTTTTTTTTGGGTGGGGTTTCCCCAGAAATCCCGACAGAAACAAAGATATTTCGCCTTTCGACTGTCGTGCTCACCTAACCGGGGGTTCTATACTCCTCTGAACTGTATTACCGCGCGCGCTGCGTCTTAAAGTCCAGAGCAAAAGATAAATAGGACTAGGAGAGAAGCACAATCCCACTTTCGCCACCACTCTAAAAGATAAGATTTCTTAATTTTCCGGTACATTTGGTCCGGAAGGAAAGGAGGAAATGACGGGAAAAAACGAAAATATTTTTTCAAGGACTCTGCTCCGCTTTGTGATGAGCCGCCCTTTTCAGCTTGAAGGATTCACTGAGTTTCGAACGGGCCTTTCTGTCCAGATGGCAAACTCTAGCTCTAAAATAGGCTTTAACGAGCCAAAAACGTACTCAAGGGTTGTTCTTTTGCGGCTCCGAGCACTAAAAGATAGTCAGCCAACTCTGTCTGTCTGGCTATCAGGCTTGTTCTAAGGTAAGGAGATGGAAGTTACGCCTTAATTGAGAGCCATTGTTCAAAAAGTGATCTGTAATACAAGTAAAATTTTATATTAAAGATAATTCGTGATTGGTGGCCAAGAAACTTTTGTATTAGTTAATCCAGTCCGAAAAGTTAGAAACATATGATCTATTCATTTCTATTTAGTACCAGATAAACCATAAACACTTTATTTTAAAAAAAATTTTTTAATTTATATTATTTTCGTCTTGCAAATCCTATTCAATTTTACTACTTGAAAGTCTAATTAACACTGGGAAGATATTTCCGTGAATCAGTTGCCACATGAAGCCGCTTTCCGTTAACACAAAATAAATTTGATTTTCCCGCGGATCACATGGGGATTCTTGTTAGCATCCCCGTTACGAATATAACACTTTGTCACCTCCACGATGCCATGGTCCAGACTGGGCTTAATTACCAATCAAGGGGGCGAAAGCCGGAGCTAATGGAATCATGTCCAGCTAAGCACCATTTGCACGGGCTATCTCAAGTGGGTTCAGACGCAGTATCCCTTTCGGACCCTAACGGTGTAGATATAACCTAGCCCATAGTGTGCAACAGAAACAACAGACCAGCTTGGACCATCGACATCGTCGGCTTCAAACACGTCCTCATTGTACTGCGGCTGTGGATTGTGGAAGGTCTCGAGCACTTCACAGCCCACGGACGCATCAAATATCCATTAATGGCCGTAATCGAAGTTAAATTGTTTTTGGGACGTTCGTCACGTATCCCAATCCCAGAGACGAAATTTCCTTGAGTTTTCCCAAGTTTCGACATGTGAGCAACAATGCTCCACCCCCTTCCAGCTCGCGTGAATTGATTTTCCAACGTGAAATGAAATGGATTGTCATTTCGTGATGTCTGACATTACAAAAATTTTCCATCGTTTGCTCCAATTCGAGCCCATGGGCTGCAAACGCGATTTTGATGATAATTGCACTTCGATTTTGACCGTACTGGAAAAATTTTATACAGGTGGTCACTAGTGTCAACATCGTGCTCAGATGATATAGGAACCCTAGCAAAAGTGGATTATGACTAGAAGTTGGTCTAGTGGCTTTCATAGTATACCGCAGTGAAATTCTTGTGACTTGAATATTTCCTTTAAAATTTATCTTTTATTCGTTTTCGGATCATTTTGGGTGTTGTCATGAACCTTAAGGAAAACTATTAATAGCACCTGAAACTTAAACACATAAAGTATTTGTATTCACGTTAAAAACAACCGACTGTATTTTTTCCATATGTAAGGAAGATAATAGTATCCTATGAATTCTAAAAAAAAGCTATAATATTTTATACTATGAGATTTATATTATTTAAAAGATATTAGACATATTTTAACTTTAGTTAATGTGATCAAATTTTGTTTAACAATATTTACGAAATATTGTAAATTTGTAATGTGTAATTTTTTAGATTTAATTTGAAGTAATTTAAAAATATTATAGAATTTTACAACAATGTAATTTTGATAAAGTGTACCAATGTTCTTAATTTTCAACAGAGTGTAACCACTTTAGAAATATAAAAAATTGGTGTAAAAATAATTTTTGAAATAGTATAAAAGAATTACTTAAAATAAGTTTAAATATTTGAAATTGAATTTCGTGATATTTTTAAATTTAAGAAATTATTTTAAAATATGATAATTTTAAAAACACGGGATTTTCCACCGGGATTTTTCCACCGTTCTGATTTTATAGTGTACTTTGTTAGATCTGCTTAGAAAAATTTGTTTTAGAACGGTATACAAACCCTTCTTTCTTATAATCATTTCTTAACGCGCTACCGATGTGAGTTTTGTTAATTTGCGGATATTTTTAACTTGTAGTGTTAATTTTCGGTTCCTATAGTCGACGCCTGGATTCAGAAATAGCGATTGTATTTTAAGAAAATTATCCTTACTTCATACTAAATTATCTCGGTTAACTTTAATCTCTTTAAGTTTCTTAATTTTAGTGAGTTTTTGTTATTGTCGATGATACTGAAACTAAGTTGAAGGTTCAAATTTCAACAATCTCCAGATGCAATTAAACACACGGGAATTTTAAACCATTAAAGTTTTTTAGAAACTTCGTACATTAGACGTTACGGTCTAATATACTTTTATTTATTTGTTTACATAGGCTAAAACAAACTTCCTGACAGATTCACTTGTTCATCAAACGAGATAGATAAAGAATGCTGAAATTATGAGAATATGGAATTTTAATAATGCAGGCGCCTAGTAATGGAGTAATTTTGGAAATCAAGTCAGGGCAGAATTCTTTTGAAAATTCGGAATTTGAACTCTCATATGAAAACAAATAAACTTCTTCTCCGTATTTTTCGCTTGTATGTCAAATATCTCATACACCGGCTTAATAATAAATCTAGAGTTTTAAATACTCTTGCGTTTTAAAACTTTCTTCTATAAAAAAAATAAAACAAAATAAAAGACTTTCGAATAAGTGAGTAATTACTAAAGAATTCTATATATCAGCAAATTGCTTGCAACCTTTCATTGACTTGATAGAACCTTTACTTTGTGTGGTCTTGACGTGAACCTTTTTGTGGACTAGTAAAAGAAGAAGTGCTCAAGAATAATCTGTGAAACCACAAGATGGCTTCACGTAGAGTTCGGAGGAAAGGAAACACACTTACAGCAAGTGCACTCCATCTGGTAGAGAACGTATCAGGATCCGGTGCAGGAAACTTTTGTTCGGTTCGTATCCTGCCATTATTTACACGGGGATAAACTAAACAAACCATTTTTCAATGTCAGCCGAAAGTCGGGCATTATCAAGCGCTCTTATCCCCGAAATAAGTGAAACATTTCTCGTTTATTTCAATATAAAAGGCAATGGCGATAAAGCGGAACGCTAAACAAACAAAAATTCAACGAAAATTGTTTTCTTCATTTTTATTTTTTTTAACATGTGCAAACCATTTGCGGGTTATGCCGCGGGTCGTAGAGGGTGTGGTGATAAATGGGGAACATACCTACTATGAAAATACTCGAAAATCCAATAGATATGGTGCAAATCCCCTTGTGAGTTTTCTTTTTGAAAGGATTCACTTTCGCAGATTTTTCACTTATCGTAAGTATGCCCTGCATTGAATCCTAGCAGCCGCCAAGAGACTCCCTGGAGGCTACGGAACACAAGGATTACCCAGGGGAGGAACGAGTTGTGAGGAATTTATTTTGTTGAAACAAGAGCAACGTGGGTCGCGTCTGCATATAGCACCGTGACACGACCCGCCGGTCTTAAGGGTCCTTAAAACTCACCATTTACAGTCAATCGTAAGTTTTACAGTGTTAAGGTGACGCTATGGAGCGAAGATTATATCAGTGGTAAGATTTATTATTAATAACTCGTTACAACCGCCCTCCTTGCGGAATCCCACGCGAACTCATACGGCTGGCTCCGTCGGCTACGACCATTTGATAAAAATTCGATTGGCAGTAAAGTTCGATTGTCGATTTTTTTTGCTTTGGGTGGTTGCTTTCGTGTTTTTGTATCTCACACTTATAGAAATAAAGTACTCCCCCTCCGTCTACAAGGTACACAATGTTAAAAGCTCCAAATGCGATTTATACACAAATTCCAGGACTCCGTGCTCGCCGCTTTTTTTTACAGCCCCACATTCCGGGGAGTAATAAATTTAAACATAAAATTCACCCCAAAGGTTTATGTTTACATTCGTACACATGGGTGCTTTTGACCTAAACCACTTCGCCAGGAATCACATTTGGATTTAATGACTTCCCGATATTTATCGATGATTTTTATGAAGGAAAGAAGGGCGGAGCATACTTTGAAAAATTAGTGCTCAAAAAAAATTTATAACTACAAAGTGTGTCGCGTCAGAAAGTTATTTGTTTTATCAATTAATTCGATCTATCTAATGCCAAAAAACGTTGTTGCTAGACAATTTTCTTTTAAATATGATCCATTAATTTAAAATCCTTAATAATTCTAAATTCCTATAAATCATACCATTGAATTTGTTGTAATATGATTTTCTTCCGATTCTTACTTCCTGTAACCAACATTACACTTGAAAAGGTCATCTTCTTTTTCCCATGGGTTGATCTATCTTTAAACAATGAAAAGGTCCATTCACCTATCGCTCCATCAACGAAATGTATTAATCTTTTAAAAAAGCAAAAAATAAAATAAAATAAAAAAACGAAAATGTTTTCATTTGACTTTTCGACTAAATCTAGCCAATCTTTACAGCCGCTTTCCGTTTATGGAACCTCAAATGAAAGCAAAGCCGAAAGGACAAGTAAAAAGAAGTCCTTCCTAATGGAAATGAGATGAGAAGCAGCATTAAAAGAACTCGCCCAAAAAAAAGCGTTCAGAAGTATAATGGACGTATAATGGCTGTAAATGAAATTCCTTTGTCCCAAAAGGGAGGCTCAAGACGGTGACGAAGATTACCGATGGTGGGCAGCAAAAAGCATCTAAGGAGGTATGCGTATAGGTCTAAGGTGTAGTACTTTATCGAAGAATGAGATAAAGCCTATACGAAATTCCTTTCAACTGTAGTAAGTCCGTACCAGTCGAGGGTATGAGTCACTAAGGGGATGGTGTCTATGGGTGCGTATTAGGGTGTCCTGTAAAAACAGCAACAAAGTCGCAAATAAATTGTCATCTTCTGGCTCCATCAAAGCAGCATCAGCACACAAAATAAATATCGTCGGGCTGCCGTAATAAAAACCCCCCGAAAATGGATAAAACCCCCAAAACCTCCTCTAGTCGGGAACAGTGGAATTATTCAAGCGAACTTAATTTCCTTATGACCTTTCTTTCAAAATCTTCGCATTTTCCTTGGATCATTTGCCAGCGGCCGGATGAATCAGGAGTAGAGCTGGGATGGTTGCCGGTTATATTTCGAGTTCAATGGGTTGCCTTATCGGCGCTGATACCTTTCTGAGATGGGCCAACCAATGGAGAGACTGTGACCGAACCCACAATCCACAATGGGTTTGTTACAAATGTTTGATGCTGTGAAGGCTATACTAGAGCAATTACTACGGTGTTTGTCCACACAGGTTTCTGAATTAGGAAATCTACCCGTCTACCCAACTTTAGATCCTATTATCATTCAAATGCTCTAATAAACCCGCAAAACCTTCAAACCCGCACCCGTGGACTCTATACCCGATTCTGGGAGAGTTTAAACAAACTTGATGCGAGGACGGATGAATAAAGAAAATACAAATTTTTCCCTCGATGAGACCAGGAAAGCCAACTGGCTTTAAAACAGGAAATAAAGCAGCTGGGCTTTTGCCCTGGTTCGGGGTACCCGCGCTATCCCATAATACCTAACTCTTTATTCCGGGTCGTATTAAGGAACAGAATTTTTTAAGGTGCAGAGATATTTTTTCTTCAATAAAATGCCTTTTTTTTCTTTGTTTGGCCCATTCCGTGAAACCCTGACTCTGGGCTCTTTCCGGCAACTGGAGAGCAATCAAGAGCGTACCAGATAGCAGGACACAACTTTCATTGAACTCCTTCGAAGCGAACTAAAATATTCATAGGTCGAGATTCAGGTCTCCGGTGATGGCCTCTTTTGAGAATTTAGCCCCGGTCTGCTCCCTGACCGGAGTCAGAATCAAGTCTAGGATACCCGTACTGACCTGCTGCCGTCCACCCCTCTTTGTTTCTCAAGTGGAAATTCAAGCTTCACTTGCTCCCCGATATTGCAGACAATAATAATAATTCATTGAACGATGTTTGGTGCGCTCCCGGTACTCCAGTATCATAAATTCCTTTTCCACAACGACGGCCACCTCCACTGTTGCACTCCCTGGGATTCAGAGGACTTCTTCGAGAACGCAGCCTGTTGTACCTCAAACCGGGACCGGTACGGTTCATGCTTGCTGGCGCTGGGAATAAAAGTCCTCTTAAGTAAAGTCAAGAGCTCCAGTCTGGGCTGACCTCTCCACCTTGGCAAACATCTTCGTCTTATTCAGCTCCTTCGATTTTTAAATTGTGTCACTCGTGCGGGCGGAGAGTGTCATTAAAATTTAACCGGATTGCAGTCACCGTCATTTCACGTCTTTGCCCGGAAAACTTTTATGCAAGTTGTTTGCACAACTTAAGTGCCCTCTACCCCTCTGCAATTTATCAGTTGAAATATTTAAGGACAGTTTTGGACCTCATCATTTTTTCTTAAGCTGGAGAAAAACATTTAAATAGATTTCAGTAGTTTTTTTAAAGTCACTTAGAAATTGGATTCATCTTGCTTTTTGCAGATGCTGTCCACTAAGATCAAAAAAGTGTTGCGTATTTGAGATGAAAAAATTAATAAACAACTCACTTTTAACATTTTTGCTATTCTACAAAAAACGACAGTAGTTGTATCGTTAAAATCTCTCAGATAATTTTAGTAACATAAACAAACAAACAAGTCTCTTCTACTCTAGTAAAAGGCGCACAGCTCTGTCCAGTCACCATATTTAATGGAACGTTTGAGGGATAAATTACTAGTTAATTTTTTCTGGTACCAGATTTTTCCAGATATTGAGTAGGAACTCAAAGGCTACCTTAAACCTTCCTTAACCTTAAGACATTCAAGACTTTTAGAGTCTTGGATTAGTTTTAGAACGTATTTATATATTTCTAGCTGGGTTATTTTGATCTTAAGGTGTCATTGCAAACTGTAAAACTAAATGAGATGATAAATGAAGTATATTACAAATTAGTGCATCCATTTTTATAGTCGCCATAAGTAATGAGACAGAAATTGTCGCATTTCTTTGTACACGTAAATCTTTTTTTCGTACACATCAATAGTTTTTGTATAAGAACACTTGGATTTGGTTTTCATTAATTTTAAGACTAATTTACGGATTAAACTTAATCAAAATAAATTTATGGAGCAGTTTTAGTCTTTTAAATACATTGAAGAAAAAAAGTGTTTTACTTTTGTCTTTTTCTTTTTTTTTTTATAAAATTGACTTTTAATCATATTTACCTTGTCGTATTTTGTATTAGATTACATAGGGCATTTTAATTACTTCCCTTTGAAAATATCGCACTTGTATAGTTCTTAATCTTTTTAAAAAATCGAATTGTTAAAGTGGCTAAATTTAAAATTTATATTTCACGTCAATTTGGCGGGTGGTCTTAAAAATAAATAAGAAAGTTGAAAAGAGTGTATAAACATTTCTCAGTTTTTACAAGCACTATAAGTTTCAAAAAAGAAACCGTTAATAATTTCCAAAAATATAAATTATTATAAATGATGCGTAAAAAACGTAATTAATTGAATAAAAATAATATTTAAAATTTAAAACCAATAATTTTTTCAGGGCTATACACGGCTTCGAAATAAAATCAATCTAACCCTGTATGCATGTCGACCATGACTGAAAAGTTTACCTACTTCATTTAGTTAACCACATTTAATTATTCCTGAGTTAAAGCCACTATGTGATCCCCTTGAATCCAAATCAAGAGATATACATGCCTTTAAACATCTCCAGCGTTTTCCACAAACCACTCAATTATTCGCGTCTGTTCTCCACAATGTTTCCCTGGAACACTCGAACATGGCCAACATCGGAATAGTTTTGTTGTGATACATTTGTTTCGGCTGCCAAAATCCCGCATGTTCCCTCGGGGACCGATTATAGAGAAGCTTGCAAGCAGCAGCAAAGTACCCGGGGCGCGTTGCTGGTGATCGTTCATCCGCTGCAGCTCCCAGAAGAATTCTGCCTCATCCATTAGAGGTGACCAGTTGCTTAGAACAACGCTCATAGCACCTTTTAAATCTCTCAGTTTCCCGGATGATTGATAAGACGTCACGGGAACAAAATTGAGTTTCCTGCAACGGACGGCACCGCCCCAGGCTGCTGAAGTTACTGCTAGCACTTTAGGGACGACTCCTCATGCTTCCGAGACTGCTCGTGGCTGGTTGGTAAAGGATGTTTCCATCAACTGCTGGCGCCGCTTAATACACAAGTATTGTAATAACACGAATTTGTGTTGTACATTTTTCATGGCATGCATTTTTCGCCATAATCTCCGAACCGTGAAACTTTTGTTTTGCCGAGAGAAAAAAAATTTTGGGCCACGTGGAACGTGATAGACTCCATTTTCTGCTTTCCTTTCCAGGACACGGTGGACATAGTGCATATGGCTCTCAAGGAGGTGGCACCGGATCGGAATTCACACAATTAAAGTGATTTGTCTTAATTAGGGATTTGCTCGCCAGGACTGCGGTTGATTGATGTTGCCTTCTGGTACCGTCCAGTGTGAAAAATATTTTTATAACTAGTGGTGGCCGCAGCTTATCGGATTTTCTTGTTGCGCAGCGATCGATCAGCTTCAAGGTGGGTTAAGTAGGGCAATATATGAGTAAAGGTTTTTTTTTCCGATTTTCGTCCAGAAGATTATACAACACTTACTGAAGTGAATGAACACGTTCTTTTACATCGAATTGCGAGTTTTGGTTTAAATGTTCTTTCCTTTTTTTAATAAAAATGTCCCCTTCGAAACCAACTCCAGTAAAGTAGTGAAAATATAAAAATTTCGAAAAATAATCCTATAACTTTTCAGCAAAGTGTCCGATTTTTCATTCCAGGGTTTTGGGATTCAATCTTAACCTTGTTTGATTTTACTCTGCGTATTATGGCACCATATTTAATCTATTTTTATTACGAGGTTCACGAAAAGGAAATATTCACATTGTCATTTTATATGAAAATAATACAAATTTTAAATTAATAAAAAAAATAAGCACAAACAAAAATTTAAAGTTGTATGTTCAGTGTAAAAGCTACTCTTCGATTCTACTATCATAATTTCTTCTGCATTTTTAATATGATACAAAATGATCCAACAAATGTTCTTATTTTAGTACTTTGAATTAATTTTTGGATAAAATAAACTATTTTCTTTTCTTTTAAAAAGCGTAGTAATTTCTTGTAGAAAGCGTGTGTCTGAAATTTAAAGAGGGTTTTCATTGGATAAAACAGTTCCAAAAGGAATTTCATTTTCCATTTCTTTTAATTTTAATTATCTTAAAACTTAACATTATACATGTAGACCAAAGCAGTGGTGACAATGGATCAGCATTAGGCGACTCTAAAAGTGTTTTTAGAGGTTCCCCCTTAAAAATAGTCTTTTGATCAATTTTACCTTATTAATAAACATATGGTGAAAAGTTTTCCCGAACGCCCATCGGTCTCGGGCGTTCCTTCGATAGATGGCTTCATGCATTATTCAGCCACATCAAAGTCCGGCTTATTTAAAAGCAAGTGTGGTACTGGCACAAGGATATCAAAGATGCCGCCGGTGCCATGCCCTTGTAAATATTTATGAACCCTGTGAGAAATCTGCTCCTCGATGGCGCTGCCACTAGTGTTGCTAGTACTGGTAGTACTCCTCCTGTGTTTCAACTGGACTTTCCGGGATGGTTAAGGTGGATTGGCCAAAGCCACCCATTGAATCGGTTTAAGTACAACATCGAGGCCAATGGAACTCCTCTTATTTTTTTTTTCGTTTTTGCTTTTGTGTATATATATTTTTTTTGTTCCTTCTGTATGTAGAGTCAAGGATAGCGATAAGAGAATATATTATGCAAATGAAAATATTAGATCTGAAATAGCCTATACCACTGGCCGGACTCAAACTCAGTCTCAGACCTAGACAGGGTGGTGTTTCAGAAGCACACTCGTCGAGTTGTCTTGGAGGCGATCATGTGGCACATGATTTATGCCACTCCCTCGGCTGAATATCTCCGGCCGTATTAATAATGCAGTAAGGAACTGGTAATGGGTGTGATGGCTCAAATGAGATTCTTAAATCACTCACTATCGGATAGAATGAACTCAGTAAATTTTTTTATGTGATCAACCAGCAAGATTTAAGGGTGTCAGTGGATAGACAGACAGACAGGCTCTATTTCAGTTAGTTCCTGTTGAGAAATTAGGTCTTGGGCATTTAGATATGTTAAGGTGGTACATGGTACGACAAGTTTATTACCTGGTGACCTTTAATGTATAAAATGACGTACTCAATTTGCTAGAAATCAGTAGTCTTACTTTAATGAATTTGCTTGAAATTTATGTAGCATCAACTTAAAAATAGATGCGTTGCTTAATTTCATGTAATATTACGATATAATAATTCTTATTTGATTAATACTGCGGTGAAACCTAAAATAATAATAAGAATAATTCACTTGTCCTGCACATAAGGTAAAAAATAATGCTAAATGGGTATTTTTATTACGAAAAATCAAAATTTCTTACCTTTTAATTTTCCTCACATAATCTTTACACACAAATGAAACCTGGAAGGCCATTAGGGGTAACCAAATATCTAAGTTAAATAAAGAAAGCTTAATTTGCCTCCTTTTTACTTAAACGATAAACCCCTGAATCCAAATTAATACCACTACCTAAAACTACGGTCTGGGTTTTATCATAAAGACCTTTAAGATATCCGAAACTTTCCTAAATATATTAGCGTGCCTGCCCTTTGCCGTCTATCTTTTACAAATTTTGTGAAGTAATGTGATCCCATGAGTAATTGCGACTATCAAGCATCTCGCCGGGTTATAGGGTACGCCCGAAAACCCTTTACTTTGATAGCGAAATGCGTACGTTCCGGATTCTCTTAAGCACGTTATTATCTCATTGGCATGGCCTGTAATTTGTGGCGCCCCATTGTCTCAAATAAGCCGTGGAACAGCACGTGCTGTAACAGCGCCCCCAAAATTATGGTTATTGAAATATGAGATACCATCCAGACTCTAAGGTTGTATAGAACGGGGCCTTTGAAAGTTCCGACAGTTTACTACTATTGTTCATTAAATTTGACTAGCTTCTATAGTATGCAAGATAAATGCAAATTTGAGATCATGGAGCGATTCTAGATAATTTGGCCTTCCTGGAATATTGGCAGTAGATTTAGTTCAAGTGATAGTCGACTATAGTGTCCCGATTGATTTATTTGAAATTTATTTGTAATCAATAAGGCCCTTTTATTGCTCTATTATCAAATTTATATTCATTGCATTTTTTTAATTATTTCATTTCGATTAACTTATCGCTTTTTTTATGCAATATAGAAATAAATTGTATTATAAATAATTCATAATTATTGTTTTTATATTTATCACTATTCTTAATTCTTCCCAAAATTTAAATCTAAATTTTTTTTTTAATACGATTCCTTCTTTGTTATATAAAAGTTTTGGAAAAGTTGAATTTTCTTTTTTACATTTATTCATTGCAAGGTCTCAAAAATGTTGCGTCAAAATTCGGATTCGAAGTTCATAATACGCATTTTTATTGAAACAAGTTCTCTTATAATAATTTCAAAATTCATTCTTATTTTTACAATTCGCTATCGCGTCGACTACAATTATAAATTTTAAATCTGGTTATTTTAACAAAAATGATTTACTTTATAAATCTTATAAAACATATCTACACAAATGTATAAAATTTTAAAATAGTTTCATTTTAAATTTAAGAATTTATTTAAAAATTGAAGTTTGAGGAGCATTTAAAAGCAGACTGCGTAGATTTAATTGGTGGTTTTATATATTTTTTAATATCGATGGTGAAATGAAAAAAAATACATGTAGGTATTACTTATTTTGCCACAGATATGTCCTCGTGGAATTTGTAAATTGAGCTCTGCAAAACTAAAACTGCTGCCAAAAGCTGTTCAGTAATCTTCCGAATAAATAACTAGAAAATTATGTCAAGAGCTTCTTAAACGCTTTTAGACAATTAAAGAAGTCCCTATCAAGACATTTCTAAAATTATTCTTTTCAATGATATCAAGTGTAATGAACCTTTCATTCTTCCTGTTCGTTGTATGCAATATTAAGAGTGCTATCACACTGTACCTCTATAATTATAAATATGCCATCGTATTTATGAAATCTAGATTAAGAATTATGATCCATTGCTAGAAAACAAACCGAAAGATCAGACTGAATATTTTCAGAAATGACTACAACAAGAAAGGGAACATTTTATAAATTACGTTCCAAGGATGTTCTGAGCCAAAATCAAGTTTCCATCAAAAGGGATATAACGGTACTTTAGTCGAAAGAAAGAAAATTCAGGACATGTGTGGTAAAGAAGAATTTCCCTTTGTCCTCTCTTCTTGGTATAGTGTTCTAATAAAGTGTCGTAGTTTTCTCCCAGTTTTTGGGCAAGAAACTGTCGCTGCCGGGATTAACTCGAATTAGATTAAGCCAGGCAGAGATAGAAGGGAAGAGGCGAGTGTGTTATCCTTGTCCTTTTTTACATAGTAAAGCTCATACCCATTCCGCCACAGGAAAGACTTGCATGATTATATGCTGAAAATCCCTAAACTTATAAAGAAAGATCTAGGAAAAAGGTACAAGGTGGGTTGCTGTGTCCTGGATGCTACAGACTACGGCCAGAAACGTAGACGGGAGTATTGTGTGCACCACACGCGAGCACACATCCCTTGGTCCTCTTGATGAACATAATCCGCTTTCTACCGCACTTTCCGCTGCTGAGAAAAGTACTTTGAATTTTCGTAGCATAGCAAGGCAGCAAAAGAAAGAAAAAAAAGATTAAAAAGAAATGGTTTTCGCACAGGACCCTCTGAAGCAAGAACCAGAAGTCTTCTGTGGCTTTAAGTCGCCCCCTCTGTCCCACTAATCCTCGACCAACACTTCTGCGTGCAGGCTCCTTGAAGTAGCGCTGAAAAGAACATCGATTAACAAACTTAGAGACCAGATTTTGTCATTATGCAAGAAGTGGACCATTTTACATCTCAAAGAAGAATGAATTTTGCATCAAACTTGAGCCATTTAGAGGAGCAACCGATTCGCTGTGCTCGTTATCGTGCAGCTCCTGGCAGCCCTATAACTAGTCCAGAAGACCGACCGACAACGGGTGTGGGTATGAGAGCTAAAAGGAGGTGATTTTCTTATTTCTGGTTTAGATGTTCTCCTCGGGTAGAGGGTCCTTTGATGCAGAAGATATGAAGTTAATGAAAGTCTCCCGTCGTTTACTGCCGCTAAGCAAATAATTACCAAAACAGAGACACAGGCGCTCCTTTGAAGTCATTTTCTTCAGTTTAAACTTTTTATAAATGCGTAAGAGCTACTTTGACATTTATAAGTCACTAGTCCGCATATAATTGTGATATTAATAAAAATTTTTCCACTGGCTATAAATACCTTTGATTCATACAAAATTAAATATTTAACAATTTTTCCGAAATCCGGTATATCAGATTATTCTATTAGGAGTAGAATCATCATCTGGAGTAGAATCTTCAAGGTTTTTTTTTTTTTTTTCTAAATTGAAAACGGATAGTTTGATTTTGTTACAGAATGTTACTAATCGATAATTTACGCAAGAGCTTCCAGTTTTTTTTTTTAATTGTAAAAGCTTTTAAACTTAATGATTTTATAACTATCTATTTA
Organism: Proctacanthus coquilletti; assembly: GCA_001932985.1. Taxonomy (NCBI): domain Eukaryota; kingdom Metazoa; phylum Arthropoda; class Insecta; order Diptera; family Asilidae; genus Proctacanthus; species Proctacanthus coquilletti. The sequence continues at coordinate 331,877 of MNCL01000095.1, read as the reverse complement.
ATTAAAAACGATAGTAGTCATTTTTGAACCAGTTTCGTTCAATTTATGCACCAAAACCAATGTTAAATTATAATCTATAACATAACCAATAACAAGGAAAAGCATTAGATAAAAATAGAAGACAAAATTAGAAAAGAACAGAGCAACTTCTCAAATCTAAAAAAATTCCTAAATTTGCAAACTTATAACATTTTGGACAATTTTATATAGTTCATGTCTCTGATATGTGATGATAGTTCATAAAAGTCGTTCTATTTTTGAAAAATTATTTGTTCCGAAATTAAACAAAATATTTTAGCCTAATTTCGAAAGAATTTGGTATTTTTGGCACCCTCATTTATGTGTATTATATTTTTGTAATTTTTTTAAAATCTCCTAAGACAGACTCCTGTGGAATTCCAGTGAAACTGAATCCGAAGAAACTCCACTAGTCCGATATAAATCTCGCGATAATTTCTAATTACTCAATGTTTAATGATTTTGAAAGGGCAGCGAATAATCCAATAAAAATATTTCCCTCATATTTTTTTATCACAAATAAAAAGAACAGTAAGTTATTACCTTCACTATCTTTCTCACAGCACGGAATTGCTGTTTTCATCGGGTGACTTAACTTCCAGGTAAATTTGCTGTGGCCTTAATGAAAACAAAGCAGACACGGAAGACGACGGTGTCCGTCCGATCGTGTCCCATAATGGTCCCGACAAATAGAAGTGCACTGTCGTATCTTTGCAGTTATCCCGGACTAGCTGCCCGCCGCCGTCCCTCTTCCCACCACTTTCGGGGACAAAGTAATTTAAGGAGGTGTGCATTAAATTTATTCTTCCCGGATCCTTGCGCTTTTCCCGATTTTAGCTGATACCACACCTTCCCTCTGGGGAGTAAATAAATTCCCAAGACAACACAGCAGAAGACAACTTTCTGGTGCGCTTGCAACGAACAGAAGAAGTTTTCCCTGTACCGGGGGTCCCGGCCAGCCGGTGATACCATCTATTTTCTTGTGCCGTCTCCTTTTCTTACTTAGAATCTCCTGTTCCTCCTTTGCCATTGCCGCCTTTTAGCTGACGTCTCAACTTATAATTATAGTCGAAGTTAATTGTTTCGTATGGAAACCCAGGCAGGCAATTACCTGGCGTTTCCGAGGTCCTTGCGACTGCGAATGCAGTTTTTATGTCACGCCTTCTTGAATTGTTGCCAGAGATAAGAACGACACGAGTTATGATTCCCGGACGAGACTGGCGGGAATAGTCAGGTAAAATGGGAATCCGTGCTCAAATTAGACCTACATTAGCTGCCAACTTGGATTATGGCACTTTAATACGACAAGCACCAGTGCTTTCTTAAAGAAGGTTGACTCATGCAGGAATTATTGGCAAGTTGCATTTTCATCTACACCTTCGGGAAAGTACATCAATTGTAGCTAAGAAATTATAATGGAATGCAATAGCAAGTATAATATTTCTAGACCGTTGTATAAGATTTTCTTAATAATCTTAGGAAAGCTTCTTTTTCTTTTTATTCGTTTGTATTCATTCCCATAAGTTCGTTACTCCTGCTCGCACTTTTTAAATTAATTAAGTATGCAATAAAAATATATTGATTTGCTCACTCTACCTCAAAGTGATGAAATACATTTTACAGAGTAATTTTCCCACGTGGGTTTGAGGATGCCGCAATTAATCCCTCAATTAAATGCGTCTCACCCTGAGGAGTATCAATGAGACTGCACCTCAAATGATTTATTAAAACAATTAAGAGTCGCTAAAATATTCAAAAGGGCAGGCAGAGGGACTGGGAAGGATCGCCGACTCAAGTGCTTAATCGTGGAAGGCCCAGGGTCCATTTAAGCGCCCTTCATTGAGAATTAAATTAGGCATCAATCCCTGCGGTCTATAAAATGCAAAAAAGCTGTTCATTCTCCTTCAATTTATAATCTTGGATAACAACTGTTCCCGCCGATTAAACTAATCCCCCGTTCATCGTCCCCTCATCAGGAGGACCCCGGGACTTTCGTAGTGCTCCTTACTGGGCCTCTTTAACCGCACCATCCGCGACATTACGAACTTTGATGATAAGGAAAAGAAAATTTTTCCCCCAGCGTCTTCTTCTTCATCTTAATTCGAGGACGAAAGCGTGTCTCATTTTTTAGTATTCCGCCTCGTTATCCCTCGGCTGATCCTTAGCTAGTCCACAGGGGGCCACAGAGGGTCTCTTGGGGTACGGGAATGGGCTCAAGAGCGATATGAACAATACACGCTCCGTTTTCTTTTCAAGTATCTTTTAAGGGAAAGAAGTTAATTAAGACGAAGATTAGCGGTAACGGCGTGGCGTAGATGGCGACCAGCCCCGTACACCGCGAGTATAAAATCGCCAACGGCTGCGTCGGCTTCATTAAAGAAAGTAAAATGAATGTCGCAGACGTAATTATACGCGCCCAGAATGGGAACGATCAATTTAAATGGGCGGCCTATGGTGGACTCAAAGGAGCCCATTACCGAGGAAACTTTGGAATCTGGAAATCCGAGAATTTTACCCAGTTTTCTCTGAATGAAAAGATTTTTCTCATTTTTATGAACTCCGGTGGTAAACGGAAATAAGAGTCACATCAAAGAGAGGCCTTTGGGCTGGCTGGAAGTTTCTTTTCATTAAATCACGCGAAATTCTCAATTATGTCACTGCGCCGTATAGAATTAAATTTAATAGAATAAAACTGCATAACAATCTTGACTACTTTTAAAAAGCATTTAACCGAAGGTGCTTTTTTAAAACAAACTGCTATAATTGATATGATTTAAGCTTAGTTAGTCTCGAAAATATGCATTTGTGTACATAAGTGGATGTTCAAGATTTTCTCATGAACTGCTTGATCAACATTGTACTGTCTTATTTCGCCCACTATTCCTCAGTTCGCAAATTACTTCAGAAGCATTACTTTCACGCATTTTGGTTTTGTTTCACTTAATTATCCCGCGACTTATAATTTTAGGATTATAAACATTTTTATATTAATTTTATATTTTTTCTATAAATGTTTTATGTATTAAGGTTTCTTAGTTGAATAAAAATATAAAGTCATTAATTTCTTTACTTGTTATATCTACACTCACATCAGACAAAAGTCATTAAACAAAGTTTAATAGCGTTTCCTTTTATATAAGACACTTCAAATTACAAATCATAAATTCATATCAAACCAATGAAATTTCTTTTTTATAAAAGCTTAATTTAAATTAACACAGTTTAAAACTAGCAGACAGAAATATTCGCTTTTGAAGTGCAAAAAAAAACTAAGAAATAAGTAGACTCTAAAGGAAAATCAAGAAAAGAAATTTTAAGAGTTCATTTGTAAAAGTATAGTGCTTTACTTCAAAGAATATAGAAGAATTTTATTTTTTTGAGAACAGTGCCTACTTGATTATTTAAAACAATATAATTGTGAAAGTAATAAATTATAAACATGTTTTTATATTATAATACGAGGTGCATGTACAACATCAAATATAGTTCAGTTCAGGACTTGCAATAATAACTAAACATTTTTTATCACGACGATCGAGCAAATTTCGTGAATGATCGTTTTTTGTGATACATTTCCATTGATAATTTTAGTTTATGAACAAATATCTAGATCGATTCATTCGAGCAAGAGCGCAATACAAAAATTGTATGGCAAAATTTAATAATTAAAATAGAAGATTTGGAAAAAGGAATTTTCTGAAATTAAGAAAAATGCTGCACATTTTGTAGGAGAAGGAAACAATATCAATTTAATTAATCCATGATAATTGGAAGAGACTATTGTGACATAAAAGCTTGATCTGTAAATAGAACTTTCATAACATTTCTTTCCTTTTGTTAAATGATTTTTTTTCACAAATGTTCTTGATTGAGTATTTCTGCTCCCGAATTCGAGGCTATGGAATAAAATCTATTAAAATCATATATCACTTCCGTATTTATTATGATATTAAATTTTTATACTTTATTCCATACAAATTAAAAATAAATATTAAAACTATTCAAGTTTATGATAAATTTAATCGAGATTTCTAGATGTTTCCATGTAATTAAAACTAACAGAAACATTTCAGTTGATGAAAACGGACAACTTCTGAACATTAAGGTCTAACTCATAACACTATGAAATGTACTCGGGACCTTTTAATTTTTCAATTAATTTTATTATACTTTTCTACTCCGACGGCAAGTCAACTTCATCGTGTTCAAAACCATTTAACATGTAGCAATGACCATTTTACGACACTTACTACCAAAAACCCTCAAAATAAGTTCACTTACCTTGTCATAAATTAGTCAAAATGGCCAAATTATCCAAACCCCAGTTCGTCGATTAACCCAAAATTTAATGTATACAATGGAACATAGGGTAGCAACATACACCTCATTGACCAAAATCTTTCGGTCTACAAAAATTGGTTTGGCACATTTCTCTCAAGAAACAGCAGGCTAACAAAAAAAATGGTAATTCAACTTTCTGGGAAAGGCCCCTGGCAACAAAACGTCTTTTATAAAAGACCGCACAGTATCCAACTGTGGGATCATCTACATATTGAACACCGAGTTAACCCCTCAATCTGATTGCTGACGAAGCGACTGCGGGAAGTTGCCACCTTTCTAACCGCAAATATACGTAACAATTAGCCGAGAGCCATTCTGAGGTAATAAAATAATTGAATTTACCCTCATCCAATGGTTTCCTGGGGTTATGAGGTGCGATGGGGGTTCGCGTTCGAAGTACAGTGCGAAACCCCTACCAGGATTCAGATAAGTTCACAATTGAGGTCTGGCGCGACGGATGGGGACAAGAACCCTAACGAGGAGTCAAAAGGATGCCAGCAGTACCTCACGGATAATTTTGCTGGTGAAAAGTGTCAGTCGCAGGGTATCGATAGCCGAGCAAAACGCGCACCTACTTTACATTTATCACGGAGAAATATGGAAATGATGTATACCATCAATAGGAGGAGCTCGCCGGGATGATTTATGGAACCTCATCCGATTTTTTTGGAACCACCACCCCGCATACAATTTTTTTTTTTCATCATCGGGGGTATACTCGACTGCACACGGAATCATATCCGCACAGAGAAGTACCCCACACGAACCGGGGAACACACCCTGAGGAGGTTTTTATTTCGGGATATGAGGGTACGGGCTCCCAACTGAGCATAGTCGACAATTCAGCTGGTTTTGGCCGCGGCTAGGGGAGCTATTTAGAATTTATTACTTCAATTCATCATTCGCTGTCTGCAATATCTAAAATGAACTTCTGGCGCAATACATGCTCCCTCAAGCATATTCCGGGGTTGATGCAGCGCAGCCAGTAACTATGCGAAGTTGAAAAATCCCAGAATGTTATAGAAGGGAATCCCTCGAATTCTAGAGGGAAAGTGGGTCTGGGAGGCGAACAACGAACGAGAAGATTCTATACCTATACCCATAAGAGCTGCCGTATTCTGGTTCTTTAGCATTTTTGAAGAACTGGTGCCTGCGACCCCATCACTGGTTGGCACTAAATCGCAATCCCGCCAAGTCATCTCTCATGCTTCCAGACGCGACCAACACTACGCGGCGTACGGTTGAAGTTCACTTCTACCAAAAAATAGCCCTGAAGGCAATAAAGCAACAACAAAAATTGTTCTCTGCGACAAAAGATACCCCAAGCCCCTATTCCAAACCGCCCTCACCCTAAGCTTTTCACCTAGAGGATTACCCTGTTACATGCGACACAACTCCAGGGGATTTGAAGGGAACGCGCAGGGTTCCGGACCATGACCCAAACCTTTCCAGATCTAGACCCATCGCGCTTTCGTCGCTTCTCCTCTATGATGATGACTTTGCATATGCCTGACACATTTATTCCTCGCGCGCGAGAAAATTTATAAGAAAAGTCGACGAATGGTGTGCCGAGTTCGATAAGATGTGCCTAATTAATTCCGCGACACGTCTACGTTCTACTTAAACTTATTAGGCTCCGGGTAATTGAAACAGAGTGCGACACCGGAGCCAAGGTGGGGGAGAACATATGCGACTCGACGAAGACACCGAGGACGATGGCGACGGCCACGTCTCTCTCTTATATATATTTGCGATGAAGTGCTATTCAGGCACTGGGCTCCTCACATTAAAATGCAAGTAACAAGGAGGACTCATCTACCGGTACTGGTACCTTTACCTATCTTTGCCTACCTCCTGGCAGAGGGTTCCGCGACGAAAATTCACTTTATATTCGCCGTTGTAACTCCATTTCGTACGACTGAGTACTCTTGTAAGCTGATGTAAAGTGGATACGGGGAACAATTTGGATTGACGTTGATTAGCTAATTCAGGTACTATCGCCGGTGTCGTCAGCCTCCTCGCTGCCTCGACGGCTAATAGATTAATTTAATATTTTCTAACTCGATAACATGATAGGGTTAAGCGCGCCACACTGAATGCATTCTCGAATCAGAATTTAAATTGGGCCTTCCAACACCTGCAGAACGTCGTAGGAACATTTTTCGTGATATACAACGTTCTTGGAAACTTAATTAATTCTGATAGCAATGTAGCCCATTTTACACCTTTTAATATTTAAGAGAATTTAGATAGGTGCAAATTGTTGAGAATAATTGCATTTCCAACTCCTGAGGGATTTTCATAATTGAATAAGTACACTTTGCATTTTACTTCCGTTGAAGTTTTATAGTAGTAGAGATTAAAATAAAAATTTTTAAATAATAAAATAAAATCTCGTTCCCAACTGAGTCTCTATAAAGTGTAAAATAGTTATAAAACATTTTTCAGTCTATTTTTAAAGAGATAATTAAAATCGGCGCGAAATCAAAGTCGTGTTTTCATTATCAGTAGTACGCTTAAAATCGCTGTAACTATACCCGATTCATGTAAAAGTAAGACTCATCCAAAACAATTCATTAATTCTGGAGAAAATTTGAGAAAGGAGAACATTTTGCAATTTAAAAAAAAGAAATATTAGCTCGATTTACCCAAAATTTATTTGAAACTAGTTATGGAGCAAGTCCTTTTAAAGAAAAAACTAAACATCAAAATCAGTGAGCTAAGTAAAAGGTTGAGGCTGAGGAAGCATAAAAAAAAGCAAAAGATATGTAAACTAATTGATAAACTTTTCTTTTTGAAGCTGCTCAAAAATTATTGTTTTATTACGTGAAGAAAGAATTCACTTCCAATAGTTTGGATCTATGTAATCACATTGACTTTTGCACGCGACTTCTCCTTTGTGGTGGTAGTGGTTCTACTTTCATCGATGAGTTATTGATCAGAATAATTGGAGCAGCAATGCTTCTATATTTTTAATTCACTGATTTTGTATTTTAAAGGCTATGTTCATCTTTATATTTATATAAATTTTAATATTTTAATCTGAGTATTATAGTCCAAGATAACCTTCTGTGAATAATCACATAAATTTTTGGCTATTTTAACAATTTTAATTTTAAAAAATGACAACGATATCGAATTATACGAGGTCGATAAGAAATTAAGACATTATAACACTCTGAAATCTAATTTAAATATCACGAAATCACATGTGTGTATAGTTAAGATTTTCTGCAGTACTAACTTTAAATATTGATCATTAATGACGTACATATTTACCAAAAAACAGGATACAAAACTATAGTCAATATATCATAAATCAATATATGTACATTCTCCTTTGTAAATTGTGTGAATGATACATCCGTGACTTATTAATTTTTGCAATTCAACCTGTCCCATGTTAAATGTATCGTTTTACAAATATCGACAGGGGGGGTATTCAAAAACATGATTAAACTCTCGCGTAAGCCAAATATCTCGCGGGCCGGAAAGTCATTAATGAATTTTCTCACTATGTTTACCTGGAACTGCAGTATGTCTGCTGTTAACAAATTGACTTTTCTGACCAATTAAACACATCTACCTCAGAGGTGTTGTTGAATGCCAGTCAAAGCTGACAGCAAATAACTGGCAACTTTTTGATTATCAACTAGTGTTGTTTTGGGAGAACTTTTAAATGAAAACCTCTGTCGGGAGTTGATCTGTGTTTAATTAACCTGTTTCGAGATCCGTTCATTTGTTGGATTTCGTGCACGGATAAAGTTCCGCGGCTATAGAATTCAATACTTAATATATCAAAATGACTATTTTTTTAGTGTTATCGAGTTAAACAAATCAAATGTAAAAAAAACACACTTTTCAAATATTTTCTTGAAAAAAAAAACTCAATTAAAATACAGTCCAACAGAAAATACAAGCTTCTAACATTTCTAGTTCTAAGTTTAATACAAAGAAATTATGTAGGAAACTAGCTCCGATATTTTTAATTTTATAGTCAACCGTTTATCCATCCAAATATCTATTGAAATTTACTGCACTAAGGTTTTCAGGCAAAAAATTATTCAAATTCACCGGGTCTTGAAAATTTATGATTCAACGAATTAAAAACGTTAGCTTTAGAATTTTTTCTTTCATTTTCTTGAAAGCTATTAATTTTTTTAAACTAGAATTCTTCTAATGAGATTTCACGGGAAGTCTTTTTTAAAAACTTTATTATCCAACAGCATCAACAGCAATTAAATGCTATATTTAATTTTAAAAATTATTTTCAAAAAATTACAAATATCTAAACAATTCTTGGATTTTATTTAAAGATCTTTTTTCGTAATTCGTAAACAGACAAATATTTTGCATTTTGGATATTACGTCCAACATTGGTATTTTTGAAGAAAAACCATAATAACAAGATTACAAAACCCAACGACTTTAGATTTGACTACGAAAGGTTACATTACATCTGCAATTACACACATTTTAATTTTTAGGAATAGGGGAATCTTACATTGATAAAAGTATATTCGATAAATTTACTCTGATATTGTAATTATTATTTACGGTAATCAAAATTAATGTAAGGCTACTAGCACCTTGAAAGGTCTGTAGCTTAATTGTTCTTTATTTAAAAAATAATTATGATATTTATTTTTCTTATTATATACAACCAAAATTGCACGCAATTACAAAAGTACATTAAAAAACTTTATACTTATAATCTTCTTTCTAATTTCTGCATCTATTTTCTAATTTAAATTGTATTTTTAACATAACTACATATTTTTTGTCATAGGAATGAATAAATTAACTATGTCAAATTACATATCCTAACACAAAATTTATACACGACTATTCGAATCGCAATAGTTAGCCTAGCTCTGAAACTACGTTAAATTTTGGTTCTATGAAATAGGAAAATGAGTAAATAAAAGTAATAAAAAAATATTTCACTAATTTCATACTTATTATTATCAATTAAACATTGGTATTTTGCTATTATTGACTATAAACGTTTCGAGATTATATTTCGCGTAAATCGCCTCACACGGAGAATTATTAATTTTGAAAATTAATTTCGACACATTTTGGTCATTAATACCAGCCCCGGAAATTACTATGCCCATATTTCAAGGCTTATTGAGAAATACCACAATATTTAGCAGTTATAATCCCTTTACCCTCAAATTATTTTTAGGTATTAATTATTAATTAATCCGATAGAATTTACGTCACAATTATTCCAGAAAATTTTGGACACATGAACGGTTAAATTAATTGAACTAAATTTAAGTTTTTGGCAAAACCTTCATAGGATTTTCGAGGAAAACACATAAAAGCATAGGCAAGCAAATATTTGTTTACGAGTATATTCGGGATAAAGCTGTTAGCATATTTTAGAGCATGTTTACAATTTTATACGTGAAAACCTTTAGAGAAAATGCATAAAATCAGGGCAGTGGCTTAGACTCTTATTTTATATGTATATGTGAATTATGTAGAACGGACTTTTTCAAATCTATAGAAAAATGCCCGAGCCAGGGTCAGTATAACTCAATTAATACAGAACTTGGAGTTCTGTATGAAGCTAAACCGCTTCTGAAAAGAAATAGGTAGTCCTGGCGATATGTGGCACCTTTCTGGTAGGAATAAATTACATCCAGGCATCGTACGTATGGTGCGGGAAGGGATATACTTTTCATTTAATAAAAGCCTCATTCGGCGGGCGTGAAAGCGAGCACATCCGTTCTGCTACCTTTTCAAAATAAAACTGGGGAAAAAGTAATTAAATTCGCGGGACTAGGTCTTTCATTAAAATTTCGCTGAAATTTTCATCTCGCGAGATAACTCGAAACGGAACGTACTCTAAAGGCAAAATTTGCCTTCTAGTAAAATGTCTAAATAAAAAGCATTTACAGCCATGGAAACATAATTTGGTTTTGCAGCCGGGTTGCTGCTCAATGCCGCTACCATAAAGGAGTTTTGCAGTGTGGGTGGAGGCCACCTTGTTATCCCTATCGCCAGGCCATCCACGATTTCAACATCTCCTAGAAAGGCGTCTAGAGAACCTGTCCCTACCCGTTTTGGGACCCACTCCGTGGAACAGCAAAGTCGGTAAGAATCAGTTTCTCGGTTGCCTGAATATGAAATATGCAAAATATGCACACAAATTCCGCATCGTTGTCGACATTACACGGAGTGGAGGTGAAAAGGATGTGGGTGGTCGCAGCGTTTTCGGTTATTAAAACAGCCATTAAAACAATAAAATATAGCGGCACAGTACTTCAAGTTTAATTAGCCCATGTGGCGGTAACAATGGTCCCGAGTTTCGAGTCCCCACCATCGCCCGTTCCCACCTCCTTCTAAACAAAACCCTTATTAAGGGCTCCCGTTCAAAGGATCCCAGACTTCACATACTTCGCATATATTCCGCACAGTTGGAAAATTAAAATTCTCACCATCCCGGAATTGGGTCACACGTAAAACACTCGGGAACCCCGCACAGGATACCGGCAGACGACGATGAAGGGTCGAGCCCAGTGTCAGAGCGGGGGAAAGTCTGCGGAGGGGAGCGGAACCCACAAAAGGGGAGAAAGGCGATTCCTTTAGAACGTATTTAAGGCGTCGGTCTTTCTAGTCCTTCCAACGAAGTACGAACTTTCCTTATGAGGGGGACGTTCTAGTGGACAGGGAACAGGCTGCGAATTGCGCTTGTATTCAGCCCTACTCCCGGAAAACTACCCCTACGCTGGTGACGTAGCCACCAACGGAAGTACTTGCGCAATAATGCAATTTACTTTTCTTAAGAACTCTTAGTAGTCTCAGAACGCGCTTGATAGGATCATTTCATTAGAGAACATCCATCAGCCAACAATTAAAGTATCCGATTGTTTAACTGTTAACCTTTTTAATAAAGATCATTTAATATTTCGTTTCAAAAAGATATGGAAGGAATCTGGTAATTAAGAAAGTAAGCTTCAAAGTTATCCTAAAGCAAAAAGTGTTAAATATTTTTATGAGTGCTTCTTAAAACATTTTGGTAGGTTCTTATTGAATACACTAAGACTTAAGGCCATCATTTTGTCACGAAATAAAATTTTCTTGTTCTTTTTTTAGTTTTTTATTTTCGGGCGTCATTTATACAATGCATTAACAAATCTTAAAAAAATATCCAACAACATGCTACGTATTTCCTTTGACGAAAATTAGACCTGAATAAAGTCCAAATATATAGAAAAAAGTTTAAAAATTACAATTGTTTTGTAAAAAACTGCTTCAAATTTGTTAAAAGAGCTAATACGATATGAGTCTTGGTGTTTGGGAAAATCCTTTGAAGTCAACAAACCCAGAAGATTTGTGGTCAGCTTGCAGCTATGCCTGCACTTACTTTTTACTTACTTCTAGTTCCGCAAGAGACAAAGAACTACTGTGATTGTGCTTTTCTGATGTCTGCTAAAGGTTCTATGGCCTTAAAAATGAAATAATTTGGACATTATTTGATATTTGATTATAGCTTATAAATATCTCCAAAGATTTTTCCCTAGCTTCAGAATTTGGTCTACCTTCCGTACAACAAAATGATAAATCTCATGTTTTATATAATCTCGTAGTTTTCCTGACTCTCTAGCAATTCCATTGTATTTGGCTATCTAATCATGTCTAGCACTAATCTAATCACACTATCCATTTGATGTCTTTCATTAATTTATTACTAGGAATTCAAAAGAAACGCGCTTAATCAAAACTGGTCGCTTTTATGTTATATAATTGTATTAGCAACTACTTTGGTCTAGTTTCGTTCTGCTATGAATCTTGTTCTAAAGTAGCCTCTAGATCCATTTCCGCCAAGTAATCTTAAGTATGGAATTGAAAATTGAGTAGTATGCAAGCCTTTAACAAGATGAAATGGAAAAAAATTCTAACAATTCTGCACCGAAATAGTCCATTTGTGTTCACCTTTACCGCCCTGTCCAATCAGAAAATGCCATGAATTGCCGGTCTGCCAGAAATGTCATATAAACTTACTGAGCCCTTGTGTAAGTCAATACTTTAGGGCGAAAGTTACACACCCTTAACGGCAGGACATTTATTTGGTCATCTCAATTATCCTTCCGTTTCGTATGTATGCAAATGGAGGTTCCTATTTGTAGCGCAAATATTCATAGTCCAAAAATGGATGCCCATTATCGGTTGTATACAATTTTGAGAGCACCACCCACTTCTGTGCGTCTCCCATACCCAAAATTCCCAATACTCCAAAAGTTCCACATCCGTCGTTTCCAAATCCAAGAGTGTGCGTTTTTGAAACCCATGAAACCCTTCCGCCTGCGGTACGACGACGGCGGCTATGAGGGTTACGGGGAGGTGCCGGTATGTCGCACCATAACTCCCATAGACCATGGTAGATGGCAGCACCAGAGGAGACTTACTGCAAGGACATGGTGCATCAGTTTGCATAGAAATTAATTCAAAACGAAAGAGTTTGTTGTGCACAAGTGTTTTGCATTCGGTGTATTACGTACGTGACTGTTTGACTTTTTGCCGTGCCATGCCTGTTACGGAAGGCTGGGGCACGGGGGAGAGGCGGAAGCTCCTGGAGAGTTCATCCTGGCGGCGCTGCCAATGCCACTTCCAAAAAGGGACGAACTAGAAACTACGTACAATATCGAAACAGCAGCACACTTGAACATGGTGTAGGGTAAAGAGGCAGGGTTTTGTGTAGGTTTTTGGGATCAGGGAGGTGAGACGCGACATTTTCTGGGATTGCTCGGAATGTAAATTTTCAATAATTGCTGAAATTTTTGGATTAGGTGCAATACGTGCCCATCGGAGCGAGTACTGTTTCGCTTTTTCGGGCTGTTCATATCTTTCGGCAGTTTTGAATAGTCTACCGTACCTGCATCGAATGCCAATTGCTCGGTTAAGGTATATTTGCTCGGTATAAGGGTTCAGCTATTTGGAGGTCTATTAAAGCTCTGTGCTCGTAAATTGGGAAATATTGCTAGCAGCAATTAAAATGCTGCAGGCTAATACAAGAATTGTGGCATACGCGCTTTAAGAGATATTGCGTCCCATAGGAGTTTTTTTTTTGGGTTACGTGTTGCGATTGCGAGTAGTTTACTGAAAATATGGTTTTTAGACAGCTTTAAGTTACGATTCTTTGATAGCAGACATGGAAGGGTAAAGCAGAGATTTTTGGCACTTGTGTACAGGAATTTACCATCACACTGTTTTCGAATAAGTCCGTGTAAAAACGGCTGGAAAGTTTTAATCTTAAGGTATTTTGCACATTGCCACAAGTGTTAGTACCTAATTGATATAAACACATAAAAAAACACTCCAACTGTATTATGTTAGTTTTATTAAGAAAAATTTTTTTTAATGCTTAAGTCCTGGATTAGAGAAAGCGGATCATATTGTATTTTCCTGCACGATTTTTATCCTTATACCCGTTTTTCCTTCAAAAATAGAACCCATTTCTCTCTATCCTTTTGTGTTCTTGACCTATATATCGATTATATCATTAAAGCAGTTTCACTGAACATCAAATACCCGCGGGATCCTTAAACATTTTTCGCCTGTCCCAAGGGGAGAAATCAACATTTTACCTGTTTCCTTTCGCTCCTTCGCCGGGATTCGCGGAATCAGACTTAATGAGATTTTAAAATCTCCCGGGAGCTACGTTTAAGGAATTCTTTTCCCATCCATGCTCTACTCTAGACTATGCAGTAAGGATAGCGGCAGACGAGATCCCACGGAGTTTTGAACAAGTTAATTTCCTGTGGCAAAGGGAATTAAGAAAAAGGTCCTTGCCGTAATGTTCTAAGTCGTAGTCCTCGTCATCGTCATCATCGTATCCACCCGGAATATCATCAGGGTCAAGACAGGGACGTAACCATTTCACGGTCAGGTTGGCATATGTACACACAATTCCCGGTAGGAGTCGAGTGGTGGTGTTGTGGTATTTCCAAGTCCCAAGCAAGGGAATCATCCAAGCCAAATTGGACTAAACGAATTATGAAGTCTTGGCCAGGAGTAAATGAATTATAATCCAGGAAACACTCAAATTGAAAGTTGCACAATTTACTCAACAGCAGTATCCAAAGGGATGGTCTCTAGTAATTAATTTGGCCCTCAGAGCTGGGATTAGGACAAGTGCTGCCGCAGAAATATGTCTATTCTTGAATTAACAATCCATCCAGAAAAGCATATCGACATTCCTGGTATTACAGGTAGAGAACGGACACGCTGCACCCGGTTTATGTGAGGGGTTAGCTGAGAATTGTGTTAAATGATGTGGTACAGTAGATCCTCCTTGTTCCCAACAGGAGTACCTACAAAACCCGCCCTGCTACCCCTGTTTCCTGTCCTTTCCATAGCCTTCCCTAAGGCCCTCAAGTGGAGCAAGTGCCAATGGGATGTGCTTGGTTACGTAATCGCATTGTCTGTCCTGATGGAACGAAGGAATTACAAAATTGTTAGTAGCAGTAGCACACTTGCCTGATTTTTGTGCAATTTCCTTTAAGGGGAAACCATTCTGTGTCTGTCTTCTCCCTTCGGTTTAACCACGTGTTTGGAAGATGTTACCATTATTGCGACCCGGTCGGTGGAAATTTTGATTTATTTTAAATTGTTTCTAAAAGATTTAATCAATTTCGTAACTGTGCTTATACAGGCGTGTATTGTTTACAGTGTTTTCAACATGTGTGCCACACACGTGCCACTGAATCATTTATTTGAATTTAAACAGCATTGCTCAATTTCACAGATGAAACCGGTCTAGAATTTTTTTCAATTTATCATCAAATTTTATTGGTCGGGGAAGAAATCATAACAACACCCGACTATGAGGTGTTTAAAAATTTGCGATAAATTGATATAGGATTAATTTTAAAACACGTTATTGTACCTTTATTATAAAAAGCTAAATTATCATAATTTTTCAACAATGAAAAATCCATTATTCGATAAAAAATAGATTACTGCAGTCCATACCAACATAATTTTTGTAACTAAAAGTATATTTGAATTTTAAAACTCAGAAGAGAAAACATATTTCACGTTTTAGTACCCGCGAAAAAAAATTTTAAAAAATGCAATGATGTAAATCGAGTGGTATAAAAAATAAATAAAATGAAGAGATAGAAATTCCAAATGCAAATAAAGTAAAAATTGAAAAAACAAAAATCATAAAATTCATGCTTATTTATTTATTTCTTTATTTACTTGTTTATTTATATAAAAAGATGTAAACGATACATAAAAATAATCGACCTTAAATTAAAGTAGAGTACCTGAAATAGTGAGTCAAATACAGTACAGGTCTAATAAATGTCCAATGTGTGCATTTAAGACAAATTTTCCATAGTTAAAAATTGATTACAAAAGTAGAAACTTGAAGAGTAAAAAAAATATTATTAAAGTTAAAATGAAAAGAATTCTACTACTTTAGAATTAAATCCATCACAATTTTATCTGAATGTTAATATTAGTCACATTTTATTTAAAAAATAATTGGCTTCATACAAGGTTAACTCATAAAATCCTAAAAAAATATTATAGCATGGAAGCATATCGTTTCAAAAAACTAAAATATTATAATCCACGAGATATTAAAAACTTTAAAATCCATCGAAGTTAACAACCTAACGCTACTGGTGAAATTGTAATAAATAAAATACACACGTTAGATAAAAAATAAGCATATAAAAAAGTTCGTATATGTGAATCTAACAAAGTCCGAGACGTAATTTGAGAACATATAATAAAGCAAGAACGCGTTCTAATGACGTCATCGGAAACCAACAACTCGCTGCCGAAATATCACAGTATTGTTGGTTTCTAACTAATTATGATCAGTTGCACCGTCGTCGCCATACAACGTGGACGTAACACCTCTACAAATCTGTGAAATTTAAAATTGTAAATTTTAACCCCCAATTTTATACGATCTTTACCAGATTTACTGCAAATTTGAAACAGTCTTTTGGTCCAATTTCCTAAGTTTTGGACCTTTTCTTTGTAGCATTAAATTTAATTGGAATTTTATGTATATTTTAGTTTTCTCAGCTGGTCCGATTTAAATTATCTTATGATTTAATGACCGCTAGCTTACTTTAAGTTATAACCTCATAATTCTCTGTACAATCGTCTTAAACTCTAAAAAAACCAAAAGGGAGAAAACCATAGCATATCATAGCGTTAGTCCATTTAGAATTGCTAAAACGTCCTTCTAATTCATAGCAGAACTAGTTCTCGTAGTTGCTACGGATTATAAACACTTTATTCTAGCAGCCAACGATAATTTCTAATTAACCTTCCCGCAGAACGAGGATAATCTGCTCACGTCCCACAATGGTGCTGTGTTAATTGAGATTATCGGACGTGATTTGAATGCGGTCCACAAGGAAATGACGAAAAAGTGCAGTCCAACGTCCTGGAACGGATTAAATTACCTCCGATTGGGAGCAGATGTGACAATTATGGACGCATGGGAACGATCCAGGGATCCAACAATTCTTTCCAGAAATCCCGACACCATCGTCCGACAGAACTAGGAGTTACGATTATTGGTCCTTAAGAAGTACAAATTTCCTATCGAGCCATCGCGCTCGCGTCGTAAACTAATTTATTCTGCAGCTGCCCTCCTGTCTCGGGTTCCTACAGGAACTGCGGGGGAGAATACCATAGATAGTAGCAGCTGGTGCCCCAGATGTTGGAAAGGACAAAAGGAGTCTCAAGTACCAATAAGGAATCCAATCAAATGTAAAATAGAACAGAGCACTTGATTTTGCCTTTATCGGGAAATATTGATACCCAGCAGGAGTACCTTTTGTTTGCAGCAATTCGAAGCAATCTGACGAAGGAATCTTTGTCGCATGGTAACGTGCTCGCGACCCGTCAGGGTGTCTATCATATTCACCCATGGCAATATAAAAGATGGACGTCTCCACTCTTTCTCTCTTTGCCCAGCAAGAGGTTGAAGGAATCCATTTCTGTAATTTTTGTCATGATTTCAAAATAATTGAAGGAAAATTTATCGCTTTTGTGTTACTCTAGAACAGTTCTTTTATGGTAAACGATTTTTTAAATTTTCGATATAGCACTCTATTTATGTTGTGTTATATAACTGTTTTTCATTTCGCCATTAAGGACAAAAGTTGTCCATAACCATTAAAATACCATCTATTCAAAGCCATGCTGTGAGACCAGCTTACAGCTAAAATTTCTTGATGCTTTAAGCTAGTACTTAATTTATATTATATATTCTGTCTCTTATTGGCTTTAAGGTTCCATTGTCTGATATTTTTCATCAATCAATCAATCAATCTTTCCCTCAAATAACTACTTAGGGCCAAGCAAAAACAATTAAATAATAATTTTTTATCCTTATGAAATGGAAGAGATGTGATAGTACTATTACTTCTAGGTGTATTTCCATCATATTTCAATCATTGTAGAGCTTAGTGAAGGTATAAAAGTAGGTAGGTTTCATTTTGGTGCGATATCTAGGAGTAGGAGTAAACCTTCCTAGATACTTACATAATCTCAAAATACTGCAAGTTATCTTCGTATTAAAAACCACACACTTTTTTCTATAGCCTATCACCTTTCTACGAATGTAAAACAATTTTGCGCAAAAGGGTTCCAAATTTGCATATTTATAATATTTTTTTAGATAAGCATATATGTAAAAGCTGGTAGGGCATACACCTAACTGTTAAAATACGTGTATATCAAATTATTACGCTGATTTCAATGTGATTTTTTCTGTACTCACCAAAATTAGTACAAAAATAAGCAAAACGTTTTTTTTTTAAGAATATACGACTAAACTCGCATTTTTTTTTTTTTTTTTTGTGCAGAAGAACAATTTCATCTAACTTTTACAGAACGTAGAAAATATGTCCGAAATTTAAAAATATAATCTTTTTCGTGTAAAATAGTGCTCGTCATATAAAATATGAAAAAAAACTTTAGGCTCATCAAAACAACAGATCCGAAAGTAAAAATACGCTTTGATTATGTTCTCAAAGTTTTTGCGTAAATTTGATATTCTGAACTATATTTAAAAATTCTTTCATTTTTACTTTAAAGGTAGGCTCTGTAAGTATTTTGAAATAAGAAAAAACTTTAAACTATGCAAATTAACGACTATCGAACTATCAAACACCTCTTTTTTATAATTAATGTTTCGTACCGAAATAGGATAAATAGGAGTCATTTATGGAATTAGCTTGTCTGCTTCAAGCTGTTCCCACAGAAATCTAGATTAAAATTGTTCAGCATTGCATTCCCTAAGATGCACATTCAGAGTTTTATTTAAATATAAAACGTACAAATACCATCTTTAATAATAACTTTTGTTAAAAATCTCTTGTAATAATTATCACTTGATATAAGATTTAAGTATTTGAGTTTATGAAAACATTTACGCTGATGTTTAGAATTTGAAACTCAACTATTGTTCCTTTTTAATCGTTTTGTTTCCTCCTTAAATTCCTTGAAGCATTTACTCGACATGATATCGCTTACTTCCTCACAGGCAAGACTGAATCGCATTATTCTCCATGACAGAGGTTTTGTAATTTTAATTAAAATCGCAACGAACTCGAACTCCACGTCCCTTGATATTCTCAGGGAAGTATGTGGACGCAGGTATCCCTCGAGCCGAGAGATCATACATTCAGGATGCTATCTTAGGTCCCGACATGAGCGCTTTGTCCTTAGTCCTTCATACAGTTCAGTGTCCTAGTGCTGGACGATACTCGGACGATGGAAAACAAGGCAAAACTTCAACCATTTGTGCCAGAGATTTTTCGGTTTAATGAAAGCCCGGAAATGGGGTATATCATAAACAACGGAGTCCTGCTGAGTTCGTCAGCTCGATATACTAGAGGAATCCGTAGCCTTGGAGTCCTAGGATATATTTAAACCTACAGGAACCCCCGGCTGATGGCATAGCCCAGAGTTCACCTCGTGCGGACGCGATAATGCGATTTTAATGAAAAATGGTTTCATGGGCTTGTAGGCAACGGTAGGTGTGACTAAAGTTGCCTCTGTCTGAAGAGGTGCTACAATTCGTTAATAATTTTCAAGGAAAAGTGCAAGTCAGTCGGATATTATCTGGTTTTCCATGGGAACAATGCGATTTTCGAAACCAACTTAGAGCGATGAGTGGATGAATCTGCCGGGAATGACGGTAGTGTGATAAGGAGTGGGCCAAACTGGTATCGAGCAGCAAATCTGAAATAGTTACAGGACGATAACAAGCCGCTGAAGCGTTAACTCCCACCCGACGCCTCTCGAACGCGTTGAAACCTTACAACGCGAAGCAGTCTCGACCCCCCCCTTCCGCATGTACGTGACAATACGCCAACGAAGCGAATGCTTCTACATCGAGAGCACTCTGTGCCTCAATGCCTCTGCAAAATTGTTTCCCAAAATTTTCGAGGTTTTCCCGATTCATATGCTGTCAGATTGCGTGGCAACTTTCTGATTGGTAGAACAGGGAACTCTTCTGAATTTCAGGACAGTGATCCCGTAGAGCTAGCGAACCACACCAACTATCCCAAAAGTTAGTGTTCCCACCACCACCCGTGCCAGTCTAACGACGACATGCAGGCAAATTTAATAATCAGCGTGCTAAACACATGTTACAAGCTCCATGAAAGCCATTCCTTGTCATATAATTCCACAACTCCTCCCCCGAAAGTCACACACTCCCTCGGGCTCTAGCAGCCGAATTCACGTAGGGATTTTTTTTTCTGACATCCTTGAAACGAGTCATGCTCCTGTAAGCGACGGTACCACAAATTTTTCGGCAAATTTAAGGTTTATTTTTATTTTTTTATTTTTTCCTTTATTCATCTTATTGTTTTATTTTTTTTTCTTTTGTACTTCTTTCCTGATCCACCCCTGCTCCAGGTATAGCTAAATGATCTTCGACGACTTATGTAAAGTTTATCCTCCCTGCAGACATGGATTAATCAAAAACAGAATCTTTATGCTTGGATAAAGGCAATTCGAATATTGCAGGAAGGATGGCTTTCGTTCTTGTTTTCTTGTGGCTTTTTTTCAGTACGTTCGGTGATTGCTAATCGGATGTGCAGTGGCGGCAAAGGTTCAATACCTTTGGGATTTGGGAAAGAATATTCCTCCTTCTTTTCAATAAGCTTATTTCTGAAGGAATACTGGGAAATTCTCCGATGGGCTCGTGAACGCTTATTAGGGAGAGGGGCGTTTCCTGAAATGGCTGGTATTTACGTAATTTCAATTTTTTGTTTTTTTTAAGGATAAGGAGGAGAAATTTATTCCTTGTAAAATAAAAGTTTCTTGTGTGTAGGAAAAATATTACAAGGAATTTCTTTTGCCCACATTTTTTTAATTTTTTTTTTAAGAAAAGATGAACTTATAGTATTTTTTTATATTATCCATAGAAAAAATTATGCAAAGCATAAGGTGTATTGATTTTTGTTAGTAGAACAATGCTTTTACGTGAGTATAATTTTCTCATTTTTTAATCTAGTTTTTCTTTTGTTTGTTGTCAGTTTTAACAATATTTGTGACTCAAATTTAATTCAAACTATACTAAATTTAAGTGATCCTCTTTTCTTATTTATTGAGCATTTGCCTTTAGTTTTAAGAGGATATTTTTAACATTGAGTAATTTTATTGCTTGCCTTTTTTTGTTTAGAAACGCACTTATCTGAAATTAGTTTTAGATATTTGAAGTGATTTTTAAAAATATTTTAATATAATTTTATATGTGCGATCTTACTTGTAGCTTTTAACTGATCTTAAATATAATATTTACGTTTCCTCTAGTAAGTAAGTCACAACATGTGTGGTAGGTGTAATTTTTATAATAACTTTATTCCTTTTAAATTGTCGTTTTTATTGTCATTGAGATTTCGGAAGTATTTTCATTAAAACTGTAATGAAAAAATTAAAAATCTTTCTTAGAAACCCTTAAGAAAGTGGAGCTACTCTTCTGGACGTCAATTTTGAAAATATGTTTAATTTAAGATTCCATAATATTAGACATTTCTAAACATTTTACGAACGATTGAAATAATTGTTTTTGTATCATTTTACCGTCCATTTAACACATAAAAGTAAACTTCTATAAAAACACTTTAATACTTTCAATCCAAACAAAGATCAGAGAAAAGAAGTAAAAGTCTTCTCAAATCTCCTTTCCGTTCACGGAAAGAGTCTTTTCGTTGCACGGAGCTTATAACACTTACCCTTTTGGGTTTTGGGATCCAGTGAGGAGATATTTAAGTAGCCCGGTGGTGTTTTGTAGAAAACAAAAAAAAAAAACTAAAACGACTAACAACAACAACAACACCGGAAAAG
This sequence comes from Proctacanthus coquilletti, assembly GCA_001932985.1. Lineage (NCBI taxonomy): Eukaryota > Metazoa > Arthropoda > Insecta > Diptera > Asilidae > Proctacanthus > Proctacanthus coquilletti. The sequence goes on along the minus strand of MNCL01000095.1, from coordinate 310,163 downwards.
AAACGACATCCCAAAATCCCTTCAAGACTCCCAAAAATAAAAACGTGCAACGTCACACGGAATAACTCGACTGAACAAACTCGCAATTTCGTTTATCTCGCCATTCCAATCGTTATTGAGCTTATCAGATTCCATGTCCTATGACATCCCGGTGCGTACTTCGGGTTGACTCGGGAGGACGGATTCTGCCACATAAAAGATTTTTACGATCCTCCATAAAGGTGAAAAGCGAAAAAAGCTTTTACGCCGTGATCCCATGTCGTTAAATACATCGATATATGCTTGGGAGACTCATACCTTTACGTACCTGCCTAAGTCTACTTGCTTTTGGTAGCTACTTACAATCTCAAGGATCTGACTTGTTCCGGAATAGATCCGAGAGATCTCTAAGATCTAGTGCAGGGGAAGGGGGCGGAGGATGGGTAGTCTAGATGGTCAGAATGGGATGGCTCACATACGGTAGGGGCCATTGTCCTTCCAGTAGCCTATAATGCTTTCCGACATTAACCATATTGGGGATGTAAAAACACTCCCGGTCTAAAGATATTTACTGACATTTCTTTTGGATTAGCAAACGTCGCAGCGGGAATTCAGGCGAAAATGGATGATATGGCTGATTGCGTCACAAAGGTGCCTCTTGTAGGACCCTCTTTGGACGGGAGATATTATCCGGCATGACGGGAAGTGATGGAGCGTGCTCAAGACACATGTACTGAAATCGTCGTGGGAACGTCTCACAGTGTCATTTTTCTGGATGCGATAAATTATTGCTCAAACAAACAGCGTGGGGTCTTGTGTCGGGCTGGCATGCCCGTCGGTCAGGAATCCCCGGCAACTAAGATTTCATGTGCACTCACGTCGAGTCGTTGTGTCTGCTACCCAAGTCCGCTTTGCACTGTGTCCCAGGCCAAAGTGCAAAGTGCAGAAAAGTTGAATTCGTGCAACTGCTTAAAGAACAATCTTGGTAAGTACTTTGAAGAAACCTTTTAGGGATTTCCTGTTCGTCCGGGTCTGCCCGGTTACCTCGGAACCGGCAGCTCAAACAGATGGTTCCTGGCTGCTTTCTGGGTCTCTTAATGTCGCAAAATAGGTGGGAATATCATGTTTTATGCAAGGAATTTCGAGAAGCAACAAATCGAGCTTCGGGCGTTTCGTCCCGGTGCATTTTCCCTACGGATTAAAGTCGGCTTACCAGCGACACCTTAATCTTTCGGGACTGAAAAACTTTTCGTTTAGAGCAACTTTTAAGCTTAATCCTGTTTTCAAGTGTTTCAGATTTACTAGTTTAAACAAATGTGCCTTAAGTCTCGTTGGTACCAGGCATTTCTGATGTAAACTGGGCTCAACTCATGATACAAAACATCTTTTAATAGGCGAACAATTCAGATTACATAATTAATATAATGTTGCAATATAAAAATTAAGAATTAGGAAATACTTTTTTCTAATCACGTTAATTTTCGTCCGTTTTGAAAATAGCAAACAAATAACATAAAGCCTATCTTAAAGTAACTACAAGGCAATAAAAGCCTTATATTAAAGCTTATATAAAACGGAGATTTATTTAAAAAAGCTTCACACCATTTTCATTCCAAAATATTAAAATTTCAAGCTTCAAGGGTTCAAATTAAATCTGTAAAAAGTGCATTATCAATTTATGCGCAAATTTGAAAAACTGGAAGCTAAAGATTTAAAAAACTGAATTTTCCGAGTTTCATCTTTTCTATGTAAGTTTTTTAATATAAAGATTTGGTTGAAGATGTACTTCTTACTTTAAATATTAATCCCAATCAATTCAGAAAACAAAAACAGACCAGAAAAGGCCAATTGGCTTGGTTTAAAATATGAAATAGAAGATTTTTAAAATTTAAAAATAGATAACAGACTCGTAGAGTTATATAAGAATCAAATATAGGTAAGGGGATTATTTCTAACACACATTTAATACCATAAATAGCAAACTTTTAAGACAGTTGATATAAACTTTCTTGAAAATAATCAGTACAATTTCAATTTTTCTATAGTAAAATCTCAAATTCAAAGGCGATTTTTGAAGCTTTTCTCACTACGGATCGTCGCTTCTACTGCTAGCGAGCGAATACAGCGATAAATGGTTTATTGTGTTTATTCAGGCGATTACCACTTTTCGGATGGCCCCTAAACTTCTGCGATTCATCCGTGGAGCAACTATCTGATGAAAATTTTTTTAGTGTCAATATAAAAGCGGGAAGAGCGCTTTACAGCCTCCTGAATTGCTTGTTAAATTAAATAAAAGCGGACGGTGTCGTCGTTGAGCGCCTTTTGGCGATCGTTAGTAAACTTTTACGGCTGTGTGATAAACGTCGGTCAAAGAAGGGGGCACTTTTACAGCATCGTCCAGGATCCGATAAGGAATCATATCTCCCCTGTTCAGAGCATCTACTCCCCCAACCCTCTGTTTATTACGAAACTCCAATTTACGTTCCGCCTGGATGGTCGGTATACGCTGACTTTTCGAAACAGCCTCTTAATCCTTTTCCACCTTTTATTCCTCTGGAGACATAAACCCTGGGCAATTAGTTCCACTCAATTTAACTTTAGACGCTCGTAGAGACAATGGCGGCGAACTCAGACAAAGTGATAAATTTTCTGCAGGCCTGGCGAGGATTCCCCAAGACCTGGCCGGATCCATTCTATTCGCCCAAGTCCATGCTTTAAGAAAAAATTGACCAAAATGATAAATTTTTTGGGACAACTACGACATTGTAGCGCGCGAATCCCAAATCCAGAATCCCGGGTATTCGGGTCCCCTCCAAAATTTTTATCTTTGTTGGCTTTTTCGAGTGCACCTGAAGTAAGCAATTTATCGTCGTCCGTAAAGTGGAAAAAAGCACCTCAAGAATGGTTATAATGGGCGCTCTTTTTATTTATTTGTCTCTCCCCCGGATACTGGCACAAAAGCAACCGGGAACAGCAACCCAGAGATGTGGTGTTGGCCGTCTTGACTGCAATTCCGAGACTTGTTGCTCTCAAAGACTCAGTAAGTAGGGGCGAACGGAGCAAGAACGGTGGCTCAATTAAGGTAGGGCATACCGAGTGAGTTTGTTAGGTCACTAGACTATCCTTCAGTCAATGAGCTGGTGAAAAAGTTCGAGTCCAACTGCACAGGTTGGGTAAAAAAACACTCCTGGGAAATACGGAAACCTTTGATTTCCCACAACTTTACAGAATCCGGGGAATGTGCACCTGGAGTAGCAGTGATACATCCGTTGCATGAGTGCTACAGGTAAACCCGAGGTAAACAAAGTTCTGGACCCACACAACCACTTCATAAGCCCATTTACCTTACGTTTCAATTAGAACTTGCAACCCATGCACGGGTTGGTCATCTATGATGACCTGAAAACCATCGACAGGGGCGCAAGACAAAAACAGAAAAAAAATATGAAAAATAAAAACGCGATAGGAGTAGCAGTATTGATCCGGGGCTGTTGTTATCCCACTTTACTTTACCCGACTGGCCTTCCTCGGCCATAAAACATCCGGCCGCAATTATCAGCGTTAAACGCATAACGCTATCATCGGATAATTTGTAATGCACCGTGGACCACTAATTTCTTGCCGCAGAGCGCCTCCCGGTATTTCTGCGGGTCTCGGGGTCACATTGCGGGCGCGCGTTTTAGGTTAAGTGGGTCAGAAGTGTGGGATTTAAAGCACCACACCACCATCACTACCACCATTGAATATCTCTCCCGCGGGATAAAGTCGCTGTGATGAAATATTCCTTGGGGTCTGATCTACGCGTATAATGTTTTCTCTCGATCATATTGTAGAAAGGTCGGAATAATTTTACTTAAAGCAATTTTAGAATGGATAAGATAGATAAATAATTTTGATATATACAGGTAGGCATTTTAAACCACAGAGCGCCAGCCAGAATTTGAAACTGGAACTTTTCTTTTTCAAAGTAATCATCTCGTTTTTGAGCTACTAGCGCACTAAGGAGTAGAGACTTAGGTTTAAAGATTTCGGTGAGTTCTTAGTATACTCGTAACACGACGTCTTAATAAATTCTCTATTTTATAATGATATAAAAATGGAACTGATTTTCCCTCAGTTGAGTTCAACACAGTCATTTATTTTGGTGCTAATGTATATTCAAAAAATTGCTTATTAAGTCAATTCCTCTAGAAGAATATCGAATGAACTCGAACAGCTTCCCTATAGACGAAATCAAAAGAAAATCAAATTGCCCTCATTTCTGCCGCGTGAATTCACAACGAAAAATATAAATAAATTGAAAGAAATGTGTACGAGTTAAATTTGACATCAAATGATTTTATAAAAGTGATAGGGCTAGATGGATCTATAACAAGAATGATTTTATCGTTGTGAGCAGACCTTGAAAAAGGAAAAAAGGTGCGATCTCTTAGGATACCTAAGCTCTGCCCACGAGGAACAAATTTCTTTTATCATTTTAATTAATATACCTAGATTTGCGTATCAAGTGCTATAGAAACGATAAATAAAATTAAAAAGCAAAAGAGAAATGTGCGGTCGTCATGAACGAAAATAGGGAGATTTAAGAAATATCAAAGAAAAAGTAGGATTAGAAATCAAAGGTTGGTTGATTTTGAAAAATTATTTGGACTAAACGTAGGAACATGCACCTTCTTAGGCAGTAATTCCATTATTAATTCTATTTTGATATGAAATGAGGCAACCTTCTTCAAGCTTATGTGTAATGAAAATTTTCCTAAGATAAAAACAAAAAAGAATCAGAATTTTTATCCAGTAGGTTGCTTTAATTTACAAAATTAATTAAAATTAGATAAATTGAAATTTACACGACATTAGTAATTTCAATTTTCTCTTTAAAAATTAAGTGGCTTTTGCTTCTCGAGGTGATGAAAATAAAATTTTATATTAGAACAAGAAGTTCTAAAACAATAAAATATGTAAACTTGATTATACTTTAAACAAGTTTTTGAGAGTAGCCTCCTTGAGAAATCAAATATTTTAAGATTTTCGCACCATGAAGGTGGAAAATAAGACCTTTAGGCTAACCTAGAATTTGGATTAATTGTGAGCACACATGCAGCCTGGGAATTAATATCTTAAGATAAAGATAAATTCTCTTTATTCTAAAAAGTACGTAAATCTGGCACAAATCTAGTCATCTATCGGGGAAATCTTAACGAAGCCATCGCGTTTTGACTTTACGCTTCCACATAGGCAACATAATAATGCTACATTTTTACCAATCATAATAGGAGATGATTCCATTTTTAAAAAAATATTATACTATATTGTACAAATTATGTAAAACTGCGTCAACTTAATACTCGTCATTTATTCTATTTTTTATTTTAAATTTTAAATTTACATAGAGAATATCTAAAATGCATGCTTGTCTCACATTTGACCGGTTTTTATTTTTAACACTACTGCACGTGTAAAATTTTTCTTATTTCTAATATAAAAATATTTACCAAAAACCAAAGTGGCCGTAAAATTTCAGGAATCTCAAATTTTATTAGAGTTTAAATTAATTACAATTTAATACAGTCAAATGTATTTTTAAATCTCTCTTGAACTTACAGTCCAAATTCCGGACTCTAAAAGCATAAAATTAACGAAGGTAGTTTGATTTATTCAATTTTATGTATAATTAACAATTTAAATTTTTATTTAATTACCTAAGGAGTGGTTAAAGAAATGGAAACATATTTTAATATAATTTTAATTCTTTCGCGTACATTTTCCAAATTTTTTTCGTAATCAATTTTTAAAATGTTATCTTAATATTTAACATCAAAGAACTAATTTTTCTACTAAAAGTTTCCCTTTAATTTTTAGCATCTTCCAGAAGAACAAAAACCCAAAACTCAAAATGAATTTAAAGGTTCAAGATCGACATTTGAAATGGTTCCCACGTGGAGAACATAAATTTCGTGGTAAATAAGCTTTACAGTGAAAGATTTCAGTTTATATCCCACCTTAATCTCGATTTCAAGGAAAAGGTCATGTTTTTTTATAACAGTACACTTAAAACTTTACAGGAATAAAAGATTAGTCGATTTTGGGTTCGCCTTCGCACTTCCTAACATTCTAAGAAAAGAAGCAATTAAATAATTAATTCTGTCTCGAAAAGTATTTAAAATTAACAAATTTATATTTTCTAGAAAAGTTTTTGCCACCCTATACTCATTAAAATCCTTTCGTCTGTAGACACCTACAAGAGTACAACTTTTTGAAAATTCCTCTTAAGTAGATCATTTTTTCAGGAAATTTCCGTCTGAGCGGAATTGACTTAATATTCTCTGAAATAATTGCGTGAATCCCTTTTCGAATTACTCGCACTCATAGTTGGCAAAGTCAACTCATTACACAGTCGACTAGACTTTGTCCGCCACCTTTGTCCCAACCCTCTTATGTCTGGCGAATCCTTCTTTGAATGCTTTTCTCGCTTTCGTCTCTACCGTCGTCGTGGCTCGGAAGAGATGAGGTAGAGCTTCTACAGCACGTCCCAGTTCTTACTGTTCTTAATTAAACAGAGGTAATTGAAAGAATCTCACAAGTGCGATGATGTTCATCTGTGCCCGGAATTTCAAACAGATCCTATCTGCGTTGTAATCAAATCTCGCTACAGACAGATAGACAGAACAGGACAAGAATGGTGGATACAGTCGTCTACTACTCCTATCATCATCCACCCATCCTTTAAGTAGAAGTAATAATTAAAAATAGTTGATTTGAGAAAATTTCCAAGGAATTTCCATTGCCATACTGCAAAAGTTCCTCGAGCTTGTTGACTAGGGTTCTGCTTACAAAAGGTTTTTCTCCTAATTGCATGGGTATTTGCACGAATACCCCAGCGCACATATACCTTTCGGTGAACCAGAATCAACCTGGACATTTTTCCCCTGCTATTCCTTGATCTTTAGCAAGTAAATATTTGCTCCGGTGGGTAATTATTGAAGGAATCCTTGCTGAAGTGCTTTAGAAGAAAAAAAATGCAGTACGTTATATAACAAAAGTAGTCCTCATCAGTCCGGTTAAATTGAACGAAATTATAGTCTGCATGTTGGAACGAATCGAAATATTGAAATAGTACTCGGTTGTTTGCAGACAGATAAGACGAATAAAAGATAGACATTCTTCTCTTGAACAAGATCCATCCATTTAGAGATATTTTTTCATAGACAATTTTTCAAAGCATTTTCCCCCTTTGTTTAGGCATTTTTTTATGATTGGTTAGAGCACAACTTTTATAAGTTTTTAGTACTTTTCCTGATGATCGATTGATTTCGAATTGAATTTAAATTCTTAAGTCAAAATACGAAATTAATTCTTAAATGTGATTTATCAGATAAATAAATTATGAGTTTTCTTTATTCCCAAGCATTAAAAAATACTGATTATGCGTCGAAGTATGATTAACTTTTTTAATTTTTTCGTTGGATCTCGTTTTTGCTCGAATTGTTGATGTTGGCGACGTCTCTACGATGTCACTACCTATTTCTTTATCTTATCGTATTTTTTCAAAAAACTTAGTAAATAAAGAAATTATTGAATATAGAAAAGTAAAACAACAACAAAATAGACACTTTTTTATATATCTCAGTTCACATCACTTACCATTTGAAATACTTAAAAAACTATAAATCACTAAAATTTATGCAAATTCAAATCATAGTATTACTTCACTTCTTTATTTTCAAAAGAATACCTTTTCAGAAATCATGAGCTTTGCTTAACACTTTTGAGCGCTATATAAAAAACTTCCTTGCATAATTTTATAATTATTTATCAAAGTTATAGCATTACTCAATTAGAGAGATAATAAGAATTTAAATTACGTCTATGGTTTTTTTGTAAACAAATATAAAACTTCTTTTCAAGTAGTTATCATTAGCTTCCTTCTTAAAAGAAAAGTCTAAAGGTTACCCAGGATTTAAAACCTCATTTAAATTTAAGTTGCAATTTTTTAAATATCAAATAGAGAAAACTTCTCATTGAATTATTTTTTGCTGTTGACTATAAAGGTCCGAAAAATAGCCCGTCTAGTAGATTCTAAGTAGTGTCCACGTGAAGACAAGACTCTCGAACAGATGTGTAATAAATACAAGGAAGTCGTTAAATATTGCTTTCAGCACTAAGCCATCATTTCATTTTTTAATAATACCAAATTCCATATGCCGAAGAGTAAGCTGATTAAAAGCAATCGATAACGATGTTGCTCGCGTTGCACTCTCTCCAAACTTCGAAGGGCGAACTTTTCCTATAACAATTAATTTGAACCGGCTAAACTATTAAATCAACTTTAAAATCTTTTCCGCGAGAAAATCGCTCCAGAGAAGCGATATCCCTATCCCGTCTCTCCCGTATTGCGGATACAATACCGGAGCGAGGAGGAGTATTCTTGGATCTGTAAATCAGGCATAATCTTCCGCACCGGCTTTCGAGAGGAAAGGAGGTTCATAAAGGAGAACTGAATCCCCAAAGCCGAGGGGGTCGTTAAATAAATTTCGTTTACAAACTTTTACCCTCGTTTCCTTCACCACCCGCCTTCTTTACCCGTCTAACCCGGCACATCGGAAAATGTTCGCAAATCTTTTTTCTGCTTCACTTTTTTTTTTGTTGTTGTTGATACTTTAAGATTTTCTTGCACCCGAAAATTAATTTTCCTGTGGGATCGTCGCGTCCACGATTAGCGTGCAGCATCCCCTGTACTCCCATGCCAAGGTTTGTTTTAATGCTCCGAAAGTAATTTGCTATTGCAATAAATCGCGTAAAAACTGGTTTCTCTTTGATTTATGCCTGCGACAGGGTTAAAAGGTTATTAACAGTCGGATGTGTGTGGGAGGGGAATTATTGGATCATCTGACGCCACAGCTCCTAATTTTCTCAAAATTATTTCGTATAATGTTTAAAAAAAAATGGCTAGAAGACAAAAGCGAAGGCACATAATATAATCAAAAGCCAGCCTATTCATCGCAACGGTGGGGTAAACCTTCACGACTATATACCCTTGTGAATTGCTCAGGTAAACACCTGTAATTTCTACCAAACATGCGTTAAATTTTTATGAGCGTGTAAATACATACAGGAACAGCATACGGATGTGCGCAAAGGGATTCTGTCGATGAAAACTTCAAATCCAGGGCTGGGAAGATGGGTCTGATACGCTCAACCACTTAATTTTCATAAACTCACAGGTAATGTGAAGAGGTTATACACGAGTTGCGAGTTTTGGCGGCTCACTGGTTCCCCCTTTTTTTTCGGGGAGTGTTAAATTGTCTGAAATTTTGTACAGAACGAGACGATGGGTGTTTTATTGATTTTACTGGCAACGGGTTTTGGAGGGTTCTGAAGGCAAACCATAATAGCACTGAGTAGGAATGGTTTTATCATTTTAGCGAAAAAAAAAATCAAAACGCAACTCACTCAGAAAAGATCAATGGTCAGAGTGCGTAGAAATGTGGGAGTAAATGTGGGGAGAAATTTTTCAAAATAGAAAATTCAAAATCCTTTGTCTGACTTTACAAAAGCGCTTGTGTAATTGTTGACATGGTTGTAAAAATAAAAATTTATAAGGGACGAAACGATATCAAATTACAAATTGTACAAGTGTAAATTATTACTCATGGATCAACACAACACTGTTTTCCTTTTTAAATAAATTTCAATGGTTAAAGGGTTTAAAGCTTCCTTATTAGAGTTCATTTTTCTTTTCTATTGCACATTAAAAGTAAATTTACGTACATGGAGTAAAAATTTAGAATATATTCAAAATTATAGTGACTTTTAAAGTAAAACTACGGATGATTTTCAAAAGACTAGTATGGCATTAGAATTTCAAAATCGTAATTTTCAGAACAAAGTCTTTAGCCCAAAAGTGGATTTAAAATTAATTATAAGTTTTGGATATGGATTTAAAATTTCAATTAACAGTTATTCAATGAGTTTATATACGTGCAAAATTTTCTCAAAATATAATTTTTAAAAATGTAGGCAGGGATTTTCAAAATTACGGGACATGCATTTCAGTTTAAATTTAAATTACATTTGTACATTTTATTTTTACCAAAAATACTTAATACTGTTTGATATGGATTTGTTAATTTTATTTCGTACATGTAGTTAATTTTAATGTGAAATGTGAATTCAAATTGCACGATTTTAATTTACACGGCATTTCCTGGGAACCAATCAAGGGTTAGGTGTACAAAATTTTAAAGAATTCTTTAAAAACTGATATTTAAGTCTATAGTGTAAACAAATGTTCAAAACGAAAATTTTTGTATCGTCGTAAATTCGACCATTTTTTTCTTCTTCAATAGATTTACAATAAAAAGCCGACGATCAGAAATTATATTCTTATTTATTTTGTTATATCTAAAATTGCTAAAACCTTTTACATTTAAATTTAATGCTGTAGAAAATTATATCGATTCTTGTAACTTAGAATATAAAACTTTTTTTGGAATTTCGAATATCAAAGGTTGTGTTTAAAGGTGCAACTTTTCCATAATAAAATTAGGCAACTTACTTAGGTAACTTTATTTTTCGTTTCAATTATTTTTTAATTCCCTCTCTTTTATTATTATTAAATACAATACGATACAACACTCTTATTAATGACAGATCACAAAATCAAAACATAAACTAAAAACATGAAAAAATTAGTGTATAAGTGACTGGTTAATTTGTTAAAAATTATTTAAGCATAAAAGGCAGAATTTAGTTGATTTTAAAACATTATAAGTAAAACTATGTCAGTAAATTCTTAAATCTAAACAACTCATTCAAAAATGAACTAACAAAGGAGAATAAAGATAGTGGCAAGTTTGGTTCATGAAGGTATTAATTTAAAATATTTTAAATATTGTGTAAGCTTCTAAAATTAAAATTTATATATTTTACAATCCATAAAATATAAAAACATCCCTTTTTCCGGGAACTCAGTGAGCTTTAAGCCTTAAAGAATGGAATATGGGGACCATATGTGAAATATTTTGTTCGCTCCTAAATATGTCGTCTTCTTAATTATTACCACGTGAGTCCCACACATGCAACTCTATTCTGCTGCTTAAGAAGCGGTGCTAACTTTTAGCATCAGACAGCACCAAATTATAAATTGTAGACTTGCCCGGGGAATCCTAGATTCTAGAACCAGCAGCAATTTGTCTTGCACTGCTCCTCGAGTACTTGGAGACTGCTGTTGAAGACAATGACAATAACGATAGCAACGTAGCAGCAACAGTAGCATCTCTTTCCGAACCATAACTACGGGCATTTTTTGAGACGGAGCAGCAGCAACTGGGAACAAATGAAACCCACATTCCTGGTAATGAAAATAATTTCATGAAGGGATTACTCGCCAGAATTGTTGACTGATATCAAGCGAACTACTGGAGAGTCCTGAAAACCCTCGAAAACTACGAAACCAAACTCTGCTGGCCATATTGGGAGCATCTCAAGAGTCGGGTTGCTCCCGGCGACGGGCGGTCCCGGTCCTCCGAGGACACGTGTTGCGAAATAAAATTCTCACAAAGCCACAAAGCAGAGGGAAATGAACTTATCGCAATTTATTTGCTAGAGAGTCTTCAGTCGGGCTTTATTGCTTAAAATAATTAATACATTCAATTTGACCGAACCGGGTTCAGGAGGGTTCGGGACCGGGTACCCACCCGGTACCCCGAACCCGTGTAAACTCGACGGCATCAACATGGAATAGAGAATTTGCGGCTTTTGTTCCCGAAATTAAGTTGTCTGCACGGTTCATTAGAAATAGCTGTTAGCGGTTAAACGGCGGTAATTCTTTCCAGTTTAGGAGTCCCCCTTCCTCCCCCACATCCCGATTTACTCTTTGCGATGGATGGCAGTTGGAAATATGCGATGCGGAAGCATTCCGATGGGATACCCCCATTCGGGAGGAATTGAGAGAACCCCTTTTGCGGGCCCAGCTCATGCTGAAAATTGCAATTTTGATTTTTATATGCGGGATAACGAGGGCAGTTTGTTTTCGAACTTGGCAAATATTGTGAGTATTTTAATCTCCCATCCCATCCCGTCCGGCGTATGCTGACCATAATCGGTTAACTAGAGAGTGGTTTCGATAGTGGTTGGTCCCTTTGTGATGCCACAGTGTGTAGCCAGTACCCAGAAAAATCTACAGTCCGGTGCTGGTCGATTGGTCGTTCAACTGAACAATGCGCCCGGACATCATGTTAAGCATAACATGATGTTTTTCGCGGCGTTTTCCCACTTGAAAAACATTTCATCATTTCTCGGAACCGAACAGCAAGGATAAAATTTATTTATATGCGCACCAGTGACCTATGCCTGTGTTTTGCCGGTTTGCATTTTGTTTACCGAATAGAATAGAAAAATATCCGGGTTTTTGCGCCACTAAAACTCCATTCACCCGCACGAGAACGTGTTCTACGTCTGTTTTTTTTTCTTTTTTTCTATTCCAAGCACCTTGTGCACATCGATGTATCATTACTATGCATCGCCATGGGCCGGAATCCTATTTGTTTTCTATTAAACAATAAATTTCACAAAACTCACTTATCTCGCTGCGGTTCAATTAATATTTATGGGTATGCAGTCAATTTTATCTCACTTTCGCACGTCACCTTGTTCTCCCGGTTAGCCGGGTACTATAGTACACATCAGAATCGTTAAAATCCAATCCTTCTATAACAAGAATAACTTTAAATTGTATGGAATTCATTTTTTAAAGACTTCTTCTACAGGAGAGTGTTGCTACAGCAAAAATAACTAGACATCCTTCTTCACCCAGATCGAAACGTGACTCTTAGATCAAGAGGACTCCCATAGTGAATTAGTTATTATTATTGTTTTTAAATTAGTTATGATTATATTTAATTGTAACAACAACAAAAAAAACAGAGCTATACGGTTAAATGAAAAAAATTGGAATACGAGTATTTGATTTTATTTTTATTTAACTTAGAAAAAATTAAATGAACTTCATAAATTCGCTATAGATAAAAATAAATTTTCATTTTTAATTTCTACTTTATTTGAAAAACTGTGCAGTCAAATAATCGATATGAATTTCAGAACAATATTTAAATCGATAATAATACACAGAATTAATATTACACACTTAAAATTAGTTCAAGGTTCAGTTTTAAGGTAGTAAATTTACATGAAAAGTAGGCTCCTTTCAAAAGAAAACATTATAAAAGTAAAATTAAAGTTATTATAATGGAAAGAGAAGTATTAAGTTTGTATTGACTTTGTCAAAATGATATTAAAAATAATCCATTTTTTGTTCCTATTTAGTGAAGTAAAGTTTAGAATTTACGGTCATACCAAAAGTTTATATATCGCTATAAAATAGAACTAAAATATTTCATTTTTAACAATCTGTCCCAAGCACCTCTGTTAGAAAATGTAACTGCAGTCTGGATCTGGATTTTTTAAGAAACACAGGAAAAAGGTGGAGCAAGGAATATATCAATCGTTTCATCTAGTGAAAAGTGACATACGTACGAATGTTCCATTGTTCAAATACTTTCGTGTCCCAGTTAAAGTTTGGCATTTGCTTTCTACAAATGCTCTATGCTCTCTTCCTTTTTTCGAAAATCCCTCCCTTCGGCATCATCCTTTGATTTATTTGTATGCACGAAGATATCCTCCTGAGAAAATTTCATTCATTGTAAGACGTTGCGGTGAAATTCAACGATTGCATACTACCGGAGCTGTACCCGGAGCAAAGAAGTACTAGACGTAGTAGAAGTAGAAGACGGCATAAGCCCCAATCTAAACACCGCATTAGTCTAATGAACCATTCGCCGAGCGAAATGCTGAACAAACTGCTACTCCAGAATGCATCCTTTCTACCACCCTCGAAATGTAATGGAGGAGGATGAGCTGGTTAGACGAAGTATTGCAGAGGAAGAAGGACATGTAGGAGTAGTTCCCGTCTACGCCTGGGTTTTCTGCATTTTCAAATATAAGGCGAGAAATTTTCATGTGTGCAGGTTTCTTCGCGAGGAAGAAATTAAGTGAAGACGTCACGAAAGTTGTCTAGAACGTCAGAGACGAAGACAAAGATGAAAGCGAAGGCTATGTCATGTTCAGCAATGAACCCGTTGTTTACAATGCTAATGCTATTTTCGTTTAGAAGACTGAGATTAGGTGGGCCAGCTACTTTAACTAAAATTCACCCACCTTGCACCCGCCAGGGCTCAAGAAGTAAACTGTAACTAGAGAAATTTACGTGAAGTTGGTCCTAAGAAAAGCTGCCGTACCTGTGCCACTTCCAGGAAGAATGAAACTCTTCAAATTATGAGGAATCCACTTAAAAGTAAGAGGACCCTTAACACACCTCCCAGGTGATTAAATTTATTTGCATCCAAAAAGGGCGGTAATAACGGACAAATGGAGAGATTAGATCTCCGCACTTGGCTTTATTATGTAATGGGCTGCGTAACCGAGCCCTAGAAGATGGTTAATTTCTGAAAAGTGGAAAAAATCAAATTAGGGTCGCACCGCAAGGAGCAACCCAAGACAAACTTTCTGCTGTAACCGATTAAATGGAAGACGATGGTGAGCCCACTGTGTGGGAAAAAAATACACTCTCACATGTAGGCTGTGTTGCCTTTCGCAGTAAAAAGTTTGAACCTTTAGTGGAAAGAGAAGGAATTTTCGGGACCAAACGACTATGTCGATTCACTCTTCCTTGATCTCGATGCGAACACGTTCACATTTTATCCATAGGTCTCCCAAGCCTAGCCCAGATTAGATGCTGGCTAACACCAGCCAGGCACAGGCTGTTCGCCAACTACAACAGACATACAGAACCTATACCCCAACACCAATCTCTGGAATATCAAAACTTCTGATTGCCCTATCAAAACTTTCTCGAGTTTCGTTTATCCAGGTTGGGAGTGTAAATTGGGTTCCGTCGAAATTAGGTTAAGGTATCGTCACTTGTGAGTGAATATTCATTTATTGGGCTATGGCGACTAGCCTAGCTAGCTAGCTAGTCCCGAAAAAGAACACGAACCTTAGCCAATCCAAGAAAAGGGACCCGGGAATATTACATGTTTATCTATGAGGGATGTGAAAAAGGGTTCCCCGCAGGTACTATACTACACGGGAAAGTTTTCAACAGTTTTTCGCTTCTTTCTCCCTTTTACTTTTTTTTTGTACTTTTTGTTTTCAAATTTGCATCATTGGGTGAATTGGGTACATCCTCTAAATTGGGTCTAGAAGGAAACCAAATAAAGGACCTTTGTGCAAAGTTTTACTATAAATTTCATTTGTGGACGATGGCATGAATGGCAGTTGTTACCCACTCTAGAGTGAAATTGGTCAATCCACTCTTCGATAGTGGGTATAGTAAAAAACTCAAGTAAGTATAAAAGTAAAAAGGAAAATATTCATTTTCCAAATTCTACTGTTAAAAAGGTGTTTATGAAAAAATATATGGAATTAAAGAATATTATGGATTAAAAGTTTTATACAATTTGATACATAATCTGATAGGTTAGGAAATAATCAAATTGAACAATAATTTCTTACAGAAAATCAATAAAATGTTTTCAAAACTTATTCAAAATCTACTGAACTCACACAATTTTATATTTTTAATATTCCACGGACAAAGTCGCAGTATATTTAAGTCATCACAAGAAATTTGTAAAGTATTTATAAATTCGAAAATGTAAAAGTTAGATGAGTTTTATGAAAATTTCACTATCAGATATAGCTTTCTGCTATTATAGTCTGAAAATGTAACACTTCCGCATCGAATTCTTTTAAATGAGCTTATATAACTCGAAGAAAAGTGTTGCACTTATTTTGAACTTTCGAGATTTTCCTGTTTTTTTTTTTTTAAATTATCATATATTATTTTTCATTCGTGCATGAAATATTCACTAATCTAGAAGTTTAAACAAGTTGGTAGAATTTTACTGTCAAATTTTAAGAAAAATGATTAAAAATAAACAAATATTCCCTTTTTGGAAAAGTAATATATAAAATAGTGTCTTGGAGAACTGGGATGTTAATAGTGCTGATAAACAATTTTGGACGCTTTATTTCTTTCCACACTTTAGAATTATTTAAAAAATTGTCTTAATAAATTTTATTTCTTTTTTATCGCTTCCGAATCCTAGTAGTAACTAATTAAAGATTTTCTTAATTTGTTTGATTCAGATGTTCTTGAAAGAGATTATAACAACAACTACTACTTCATTATATAATATACTTAACTTCATTTAAACGCTTCCCGAAAAATTGAGGAATGTTTTTAATCTTCAAAAAATATAAATAATCTCTTGTTCGTAAAAATTAATTCCTCCTCTAGAATTTCAGAAATATTTTTATTAAAAGTAAATAGGGGTCAAATTGAAAATTCGAAATAATTTTAAGCCGCATTAATTTTTGCCTTATGCCCAAAAATGTGCAAAAAAAATACCATCCCCCTCCCCTCTTTCCACCGAAATTTGCAGGCCAACAAATCTGAAATAATTCATACTAATAGGTTTGATAAAGGGAAAATAAAACGAAGCTCCAGAGATTGTTTGTTTCTGAAGAAAATAAATGAGTCTTTTAATAACTCTAATAATGTACAGCGCCCTCGGTGCGCGAGTTTGACTCTCACATGGCCGATCATCGTTTTAAATACGTTACCTTAAATACATAATTTTGTAGGGCTACAAAACCGATACGTACAGTGCTCGTCTTTAGCGAAATTTACAAAAACTAATGAAACCAGCTTCCTGAATTTTTGAATCTAGTTTTTTTCAGAAACCTGAGTCAATTTTCTATAAGTATTTGCTAAGTTAAAATCTTAAAATTTTTTTTGTTATATATCCATGCTCATCAGTATAACAACCTATCACCTATGACCTATCGCAAAAAAATCGTTGACCGATTTTATTTTCATGTTTTCAATTTAAAAAAAGAGATTATAAAGCTTTAAAATATGCATAGAACTAGAACTTGTTTCATAAGAATTAAAGTTAAAATATATCCTAAAATAGAAGGATTATGCTATTCCTGTACTACGTCCTGAAATTAAATGCACGTCGCTGTTGTTTCAGCCATATGAAAATGAGAATGTGACCCAATTTTTATTTTGTATAAAAACCGCTTCAATTGGAATGTGATTTTTAGCAGCACCATTAAATAACACCACGTTATCAAAAGTTTTATCCTAATCGGCGATAAAAAAAAAGTGCTCTCACCCCACCGCCATCAATAAATCCACTTTCCAGGATACCATACACTAATTTAAATTTGCGTTTCGTTTTCCGTCAAAATAAGCCGCGACAAAATTGTGCGGCTCGCGTAAAAGTATTATCTGCAAAAATGCTGTGAATGAGGGCTTAAACGATAGTTGCTTTTGGAGGGAAATTTTTTTGGAGGGATTCGATACGATCCCATACAGCGCCTTTTCTACGAGGGTGGGTAAAAGGAGGGCTGGATAGGATATGGGCTGGCTTGTCCCGAATATGTTTTTAATTCAATAATTGAAAGCCCTGAATTCCCCCAGCGATAAATATTCCCGCGCGGAACCATTCATGTTAAATTATTGACATAATCGCTATTGATTATGACAGCTAGTTGAAAGGATATTTTTTCGGCGCCATCGAGCAGCAGACCTCGTGCCGGGCATCCGGGGCTGTCCGGCCGGTTCCGTCCATCCACTCGTACCGAACACTATGTTTTTGTTATAGCGCAAAATATTTGGCCCGATATGATTAATATCTCATTGAAATTCCGAAACGATTTAACTCATTTCATATTTTCCCGAAGAGGATTTACCGAATCGAATTCCGCCCCCGACCTCCCGTCCACCAATATCTGCTTCAGGGAATGGGGGTGGAATCGGTCGAAAGCGGTCCGACCCGCGGATTGTTTATTGGTGGCGTGGATTGAACACTTATTGGGCTGGTGCTATTTTAAGATTTAATTCTCGTTGACATGCAACCCTTCAATTTGGCAATCAGTGGATGCATCAAGCCGGATAAATATCTCCAATATCGCCAATATCGCCAATATCGCCAGATACATTAATGCGGGCTTATTCTAATGAGCTGTTTATTATGGACAGCGTATGACCAGGTTCTCTTGCCAGCTTATATATCGATGGTGTCCGACATGCCACTTTAAAGAATAATTATGCGATGTCAAAATCTAAATGAGAAGCGACAAGTACATTCTGGCAAATACGCGCCGCATAACTAACATACCATCATTTTCAACTTAATGTACGCATGGAGAGTTTTGATATATACAGGATTTTGCGATTAGTTGCAATTTACACCGTGAAAAAGGACGATATTTTGATATAGGCATTTAATTAACTTCAATATGATTTGACAGCAAATCACCTTACCTCAGTAGTATGAATTGTCTTTTATTTGCTAGCTTTTATGCCCCGAAAAATTCACCTGTATTATCAAAATAATTTTACAGTACGGAGGATGTACTTTAAAACTTATGTCTCGGGGAATGCTTCTTTACACCTTTAAACCATGCGAACTTGAAACATGATTTTTATGAATTTTAACAACATTAAGCTTCGTCAATGAGCTTTTATGCCATAGCTCTGGAATTAATTCCACAGTCTGCTAAAACTCAAGCCAAACAAAAACCTAAAAATTTTCGATTTTAATAAAGATGTAATAAAACTACCCAATAATGAAAAGTTGGAGTTGGCAGAAAATCACAGGAAGGTACTACGTGCAGTTTATGTAGTACCTTGGGAACTATTTATATAATTACTCTAGAGTCCGGGACGAACAATGTTTTTATAATTGCAAAACAATGCTTTATTGAAGTAAATAAAAGCATGCAGTTTAAAAATAAAACAACTTCTAAAACAACTTCCTGTGAAAGAAAGAGTTCAACTAGTCCTAGGCCTAGTTAAATTTTCAAATAGGTTAACGTAGAACCGTACATTTTATGCACACTATTTCAAAGAACTAACTCAGTTAGTATATTAAAACAGCTGACCAAACCAAATAGGAAGAAAACGAAAGATCTTTCGTTCAAATCCAGATCGAGTTGACACATTTTGAGAATTTATTGCATTCCCTCTTAATTAGGTTATATTTTCATTCTTCACCCCTGCAAACAATTCTGAGCTTTAAAACTCATATCATTCTACATATAAGTAATTTTGTAGTTTTGTAATCTCTACAATACTTTAAAGTAAGTTAACAAAATTTACTCTTTTAAGCCGGACTCCTCCACCTTCGGAAATCGTAAATAATACAGAACTTATAAATAGGCGTTCTAGGTCTAGCTTCGAAAGGGAGTCTATCTATGATATAATTCTAGATTGATCTCGCACGTCTACCTGCTGCTAGGATTCCACGATAGTTCTTCCAAATTACTTTCCGAACAGAGGATTCAAATTTACCATTTTTCCATCAATTTCTGACTTTAACGTCAAAATTAAGACTATAATTCAAAGATACATACAAAATTGAATAAATTTAATGTTGTTGTTTTCTAAAGTAATTTCCTCGTGGCAAAATAAAATTACGAAGTGAAATCGTAGAATCTATTCAAATATTCTCACATATTAATAGAAATTTTTAGCTATAAAAATACCTATGGCTAATTTTAGTCTTCAGGTATTAAAAATAGGAGCACAATCGACGCTGATTCCACTCATCAAAGCCAATAAGGAATTCACCCCCGGGAAAGTTTTTGAGTAATTAAAATGCCACCAACTCGAGCGTGGTAGCCCAACAAAAGTTCACGAGCTAAGAGCAGCACTAATGATTCCTGAAAAGTGTCCCTTTTGCTGTCATCCTCTACAGAAAAGTTTTACAGTGCAAAATTTTACGCTTGATTAACAACCCCCATCGTCTCCATCTTTCATATTTCTTATCTTGAAGAAAGCAAAGAGGAGTACCGGCAGCACTTTTTATCATTACAACCATCTGCTTTGGCGTTATCCTGTACTCCAGTCTTACATTTCTTGGGCTGCTCGGTTTTCTATTTTAAAATTAAAAAACGAGTTCCCTATTTTCCCAGGAGTGGGATGGTAGGAGGAAAATTGGTTGAATGTTTAATTAAAAACTTTTTTCAAGTTGATGTTGTCTCTGAAGATTCATCGCCGCCTCATGTGCACATTTCGAAACGTTTTCACTACCACGGATCCCTTAATTAGATTTTATGCTCTGGTGTACCCTAAGAAAAGGAAAATATGTCCTCTAATATACTATCAAGAATTCTTAAGGCCCCTTTAAGATACATTATAAAGGTGTATATCTACATGTAGTATCTCAGCCAGCCTGTGGTAACATCTCACCTACTTTCTATTCCGTCTATACTTACTTTAGTGATGCAACTTGTTGCTCTAAAAAATTTAATTATTATTCCCAAAATCCAATTATTTCGTGTTGACTATTTTTGCTATTTATAATTTTGTAAAAGTTATGACCATCCAATTTATCTATACTAATTTAATTTTTATTGACTGGCTTAAATTAATTTTACAGTAGAAGTTGTTTTACGTAAATGTAAAATAATAGAGTTTTATTTAAAATTTTGAAAGCGAATCGAAATAAATTACAAAATTAAAAGTAGGATCATATTCTAAGACAATATAATTAATTGACAAAAATAAATTTATTTTTCCATAAAAAATGAAATATCACATTCGTTAAAAAGTTGTTCTTTAAAAGACCACATAAATTTGATTAGTTATATTATTTGCTGTGATTTTAAATAAATAAAATAGTGGGAAAGGATATTTCTTCTTTATCACTTCACGTGGGCCGTACATTCAATTTCATAATTGAATATCTACAGGACTAAAAGCAGCCTCATACTGAAGCCACACAGCACCTCGGGAAGTACCTACACTATTTCTGATAAAGTTCATATTATAGGAAACAACGTGCGCAGTTCTTGACTTTTTCCAGTTTCGAAATTGGTTTGAAGTACACCTCACGAGGTTTACATTATAAAATAATATTTTACTTCTAATATCTATTTTTCAATTACCCAATAGGATTTTTCGAAATACATTTATGTTAGAAAAAGCATCCCCTGGTATTTTTTTCGTTTTTGCTGGTTGCTTTTCACGATTTACCAAAATTAATTAGTGAAAAGGTTTCAAAAATGACGCTGTATAGAAGTACTTTTTTTATACTATAGAAAATTCAATAACGAAAATTACTTACTGAAAGAAACAAACAAATTTTCTTTGACATTTTTTTTTGTGGAAACGTAGTAATTTGTCCCACAAGTATTTATATTTATTATAGACTTTTTTTTTGTTAAAAATTAATTCAAATGGCATACAACATGAAACTTTACAACTTGATAAATTGTAGAAAAAGTGCGCACCTTTCATGTATAACCTGCTAAATTATTATCAGCTGTATCGGCTGCCATTTATCCTTTTGAAATAGTGAAATCTATTCCAAATCGAAAGATGAATATTCTGACATGTGGACTGTTGTGCTAGACAGGTGAAAATGTCTATCGAGACACGGATAATTTGCACTGTGCTTGTCCCGGACAAATCCCGATCAACAGCAATTTGACTTGGAAATGCTGAAATCATGTTGTCACGGCAAAGTACCCGAAAATCAGGAACAGATGCATGTCATCCGGCCATGGAAGGCTCCAGTCGATCTGGATTCGGGAATGGCCACAATAGCCGAGTATGGGTTGAGGTGGATCGAGGTGATATAGAGAGACTGTCTACTCTATGGTCCCTCTGGAGGCCAGTTTTCCTGACGATGAGATTTTTCTTTATCCGGGCGTCTTCGGGGTAAACTTGTTTCGTATTCTTTGACATACATCGGATAAGGCGATAAAAGAATTGAATCGTTCAAAAGCACGTCGCCATTCCCGAGTGTTCTCTTTGGGAATGAAAGGGCTTTTTCTGGCAGGAGCAGGCGTCCCACACCAAAATCTACTGTGCTCCTGCTGTTCTTGTTTCTGGAACTGCCGGGACAGTATCAGGCCCCGGGACAGACGGCCACCACTCGGGGCCGAGCGGGCAAACAATTTTCCTTCCATTTCGTTTCACATAAATAAAGGACCCACAGCAGGAAGCAGTTATTTCACTTCCGTTCTATTAATTTTCGTTTTCCTTTTAATGATAACTGGGCATTCGACTGTCCCTGATTTCTCCCGTGCCAAAAGCCAGGCTCTTCCTAGACTATAGGAAAATCGGGACAGCCGGGATGCGGAGGTTTCGCTTGGTTTGGTGCGCATCGGTCCCGGTTTCGGTTTGGCTGATTGTGCCACCATCGCCCCTGTCCGTACATTGAGACGTCTGGCAAACGAGCGCCGCCTTCGTCCTCTCCAACAGGAAAAGTTGTGGAAATTCGACGTAAGAAAGCCATTCAGTGCTCGGGACCAGGACGTTTTCGTTCTGGCTCTGAGTCTTCTTCCCGTGACAAAAAAAAAATGGAGAAAAAAGGGGAAAAAATTAATACCTCCCTTGTCGATGAGTGCCACCGCTTGTAAATCAAATTTCTCAGTACTTGGGCGATTTACCTGCATAATTGCATCCTGGGCGATAGAGACGGGACGGACGGGAGAAGCACCAGTCGAATATTAATCAAGCAGCGAGATCATCGCGCTTTTCTTTGATTAATTATTTGTAAAATGCGTGCTCTGTGTGCCACGCCAACCCTCGTACCTGGTAAGAGTCTGCTGCGATGGTGCGATAAAAATTACACTCCGCCTGTGTATACACGCACGGTGTTAACGACACAAGAAATACTCTGACGGATTATAATAAATCCAACTTGAACAATGAGTTCTTTCTTCAGCGTATTTACACGCGATTTCGCATTAAATTCGCGAGTAGTATCACAATATTTAACTGGAAGTGTGAATAATACAATTAAGCAGAGAACAGTAAAGGTACAAATATCGAGCCCTAAGGTACCTCACAACAATTCAGAATATAATGCTACTTTTATCATGTACATTATGTTTATAGTAGCAAATGCAGCAAAAATAGAAAATACTCCAATATTCCAGACAAATTATCCGGAAACTTGTTTCTGTCCCTAAATCGCTTATACTTTGAACAAATCTAGCTATAAGTCACTTCCAGTGAAAAAGTAGAAATACGATGCAAGCAAATTCGTGTCTATCAAACTGGAAGCAAGAAAATTAGAAAAAGATAGTGTGTCTTTGACATATTGCATATAAAAGTTAAGTACAAAAACGTCTATATAATCAAAATTAAATATTTACCGAACTAAAGTTCAGATTTTGTGAAATGAAGATTCAGATTATCATAAAATGTCACCTTTGTGGCGAAATTCCGTTCCATATATCCAACGATTAAGTCATATCCAGTGTTAATAAGACCGATTATTTTTGTATTGTTATATAATGGACTTAAAGTTATTGAAAAGCAGTTTTGAAGAGTATTACGTGACATAAAATGATTGCTATAAATAATAAAGTGCAAGTCTATACCCCACTAGGTCTATTACAACATGAACGAAATGCTTTAAGATCACTGAAATATGGAAAAACTCGAATAAAGTTTGCCAAATAATAAAAATATTTGCACAGGAAAATTTTAAATAGCCCGATTTTGCCAGTCTTCCTTAAAAGCAGCCTGAATCAGCGTCAGTCAGATCAGAAATTGTTTGAGTGGAAGTTTATTGCCTTACTGATGATTGCAACTAATCACTTCCATTCTACTCTGGCCTAATGGAATAGGGCTCATAGAGAACATTGGGTTCATTATAGTTGTCCTTCAGTTCCACGATTCGATAAGAATGTCATTATGTGCCTAATGGTGCGTCGTCGTGCTCTTAAATCTTCTTCAGCGGATATTATGAAAGTCTATCGTAGATGATATCATTGCGAATAAAGAATTTCTAATCTTATTTCCGTGAGCAGTTTGCAAATGGCAAGTTCTTAGACCGTCTCAAGAAACTATTTTATTGAAGAAGCAAAGGAAAAATTTTATTAATTTTCAGATATCGTGATTTCCAATTCGATATTTTATTTTCTACTAAATTTTATAAACCAAAAACAACTTACTCAGAAAAGAAAATAAAATCAGTCTTACCTTTTTGTACAGTTATGTACTACTTACTTATTTCTTCGTCTTTTTTATTGACTGGCGGTCTAGGCTGTAAGTATTACATAATTGTTTTTCTTTTTCAAAAAAATTTATTCATAGTGCTTTAACTTTATGACTCCAATTTTTAAGTTTTTTGTTATAATTTTTTATTGTAAATTCTTGATTGTGTATATTTCTACGTATTTTGACGAATTAATATTTTTTTTTCTTCCTAGGATGGAAAACTCCTATCATAGAATTATCTAAAATATTTTTTTAATGTAGATCTCATCAGTTGCTCTAAGGACGTTAAAATCTCACTAAACTCGTAATATAAGAGATTCTTGCAAAATAATTGCTCAATGCGTAGAATTGAGTTCAGAATTTGGCACAAATTTCCCAGAATTAACCTCAGAATCTCAGACAAGCTTCTTTTGGTCTGAGTTTTCAACATAATTCTGATTTCATAAATCAGGTACTGAAGTAAGACATGATGTCGGTTTTATTTAATCACAAAACGCAAAATGTCCGGAATTCCAGGAAATAAATTACAAATATTTTCATAATGACAACAATTATTTCTAATTGACATTCCTAGCAGAATTGTGAATTCGCCCAATTTCAAATTTTCCAGTTCAGACTAGTTTTATTTGCCACTTAGATTCTGATTTCGTTAAATGCTACCAAAAATACTTAGAATTAATAAATTTACGTTTCACAGACCACTTTTGTAGGCCAAATTTCATCTACATATTTTGATACATTTTGAATAAAGTTAATTACAACAATTTCAGAATGATAGAACTACCATTTTACCTTGTGACGACTTGGAATATTGACTTTGTGCTTTTAAATCAGAAGATATAAGTACTTAATCAAAACTAGCATAAGTAAAAATAAAACAAAATAAGACGTTAATGTATGATTCGCATGAAAGTGTTCTATCCCATAATTTAATTTATGAATTTGTGCTATTCATTTGGAAAAAGACAATCTACATGTTCTTGAAGCAAGTAATAAAAAGGAATACATACTATACCACCTTTACCTCAGCAACTCACATGGCATAATGCAATTCTGTGAAATTTATTAATACCTGCTTTGAAAAATGTTCGATACTTTGTTGAGCATCTAGTCAAATTTCACATGAACACCGTGAGTACTACAAACAATCGCAGACGCTTTCTTCCAAAAGACAAATAAAAGCGTCGTTTTTATATAATGTCTTTAAGACTGGTAGTAATCTAGTGACCTTCCTTCCTCAATTAGAATTGTACCTTAGAAAAAAAAAAT
This sequence comes from Proctacanthus coquilletti, assembly GCA_001932985.1. Taxonomy (NCBI): domain Eukaryota; kingdom Metazoa; phylum Arthropoda; class Insecta; order Diptera; family Asilidae; genus Proctacanthus; species Proctacanthus coquilletti. Next base: position 284,824 of record MNCL01000095.1, on the reverse strand, counting down.
TTGCAAGTGGAAAGTAATTTAAATTAATGGGAATTGCTATTCTTAAAAATGTAGAATTTCTCAATTTATCCCATACGATTTAATCCTGAATTTCAAAAATTCAATATAATAACATATCGCTTTAAAACATCTGATTTTAATTAGGCCCCCGCATGGAATTTCGGATAAATTTTTAGAAAAGTCAGTTACCTAAAAAGAACCAGTTACCGCTTGCCTAAGTCCTTCTCAATCAAATTAATTAGAATCTAAAAAGAAAATTCCTATGTACATGGCAACTCATTCTTATGTGTTCCCAATTCACCTGTTTTTCTGTAGAAAATCACCTGTACCCCACGTGTGTGTGTGGGATTTGCCCACAATTTATTCAAACCATACGAAAGCAACTTTGGGTAGCATATATACTCGTAAGACAGGATCCACTCATTTTTTAGGTCTCTTTACCCCAATGCCACTTATGGCACCTGCGGAGCACAAGATCCTTGTACTGTATCACCTCGCTTACGAGGAATCGTCTCCTATCAGTTAATTGGAATCAAATGCACCTTGGGAAATGGCATCGATGGCATAAGACGAAGAAATTTTCACCTTTTTGTGTCAACCGTAAACTGTAAAATTATCTCAGCTCACGTTCTTATGCTACGACCCTAGGAACCACGATGGTGTCACCAACCGATGCATGAACGTGTTACATTCAGGTTGATATTTTCTTCTTCTCTTTTTCTTATGTTTTTTTTTCTTAAGGGAAGCAGAAGACTTTTTTCCAGTGGTACTTAACGGGAAAATCGAAACACTTCATCTTGCAGCATCCGAGAGTAGCACCAGTAGCGAGAGGGTATCATAGTCGGTATAGGCAGTAAGAATAACTAAAGTAGTCCGCGCCCGGTCCCTCGGGTAATCTTTTGTTTGACATGCTTACAACTCTGAAGGCAAGGAAGGAGCATACCTTCTCCACGTTTTATTAAAAATGCATTAGGACCACAGTGAAGAGCAAGTGAATTGTTTGAACTGAATTTGTCACGTCCAATATGCTCCCGGTCCTGAGCACAAGCGACTGAAGACGATGATACGGCACCACAGACCATTTTCTCCTGCTCTCAAGATTGTCTCCTAGGCCGTTTTCTGAACCAATTCTGGGACCAGGCTTTTTCTTGCTCTTTGACTGCTTCGACAAAGACGATCCTTCCGAACAAGTAGGCCATTAGGAAGGAGGAGGGGGCTGTGGAAGAGCGTGTATAGATATATAAATGGGGGCAATTTGTTATCATTAGATGTGCGGTGTCCAGAATAGTTACGATGCGGACACGAAGTGGCCAGTTTCGCACACACACGCATCAATAAAAGTTCGAAATGTAAAAAGCTACCATTGAGCGACCGTACCACGGAAATGCCACCTTTCTTCCTGTAGATCCCGGAGGAATGGATTTCCCAATAACAGCCGGCCTCAATGGCATCAGCCAGACAAGTCACGGCATATACAAGACCAAAGCCATGTAAAGGATGGGGTACAAGTGGGACAGAAATGGGGCGACGGCTTTCAGGATTAAGGAGGGCCCTGAATGGCACGTTTTGCTGAAAGCCAATATTTTTCTTGTCTACTGCACGAGAGGCTGACAGGACCCGAATACAAATGGTACGTAAATAGTGGGAATGTACTGTACCGGGTCCTTTACCCGTTTACGACTTCAAAAACGAGTCGCTCCTGCAGGAGGAACTACCGTGCCCGGTGTTGCAAGTACGTCCAAACCTTCCTAGCCTTGTGCGAGGCTCCGGATCATCATCATCACCATCTTCCACGTGGAAGCACTCCGTCCGCCGCCCCTAAGTGCGAAGTAGTTAGATTCCATCTTTGCAACTAGACGTAACGAGTTGTAAACGAGATTTCCACCCCCTGTAATCTGGTTTCATTGATTTTCTTAACGAGCACTCCAGAAGCTAACGACTGCGCCCGAAGACGGACAGACGGACAGACAGCCTCTGCGCACTCTTTGCTGTAATTTATTTGCGGGGGGAATTCTCAGCTATGCTTCGTCCACTTTCCTTCTTCTTATTTTTTTTCCAGTAGATTTAACTAATTCCCAGCCCTCAACGTTTTCTTGCCAATTAAAAATATCATAACTCTACTAGACGGATGATTCCTTCTAATGCCGGAATTTCCCTGGGGATTATGCAATTTTATTCTGAAATGCCCGGCCAGCCAACAGCGCTGATTTGGACGTCGAGGAAGTTAATCGAAAGGCAGTGTATCAACATCAAGTTATAAGCGAACAGACAGCTAAAGGTTGCCTTTTATAAGCATAAGTTCGTACCAGCACGAGCAAATTTAGAAAAAAAAAATTATGTTTTGCTGTTGTACAATTTAAAACTCAATTTTTTTTTCGAAAATAGTCCTAATACTTGTTACGTATTCGTACGAACAGAAAGCCGGCTGAGGTTTACAAAAAACCGCCTTTGAAAGATCGAAAATACTTTCAATAACCTAATTCAAATTTTTGAGACAATTTGCTAAAAAAATACCATCCAAGAGCTTATTTTTCCTCAAATAAATTGGGATCTAATTGATACAATTTAGTAGTCCATTTTTTATTACAAAAAAAAGAAGATGAAATACATTTTCAAATTATTAATTAGATAAGATTGTAGATTTGAGAGGTGGGTATAAGAGACCCCGAACTTAGGCCATGTGGTCCATTGTACATACCTCCGAGAATGATTTGTAAATTTGTTTGATCTCGTGGCCCTTCATAAGTCGCCAACAAAGCTTCTCGTTTTGGACGGCGGAAAGGTTCCCAGCTCGTCATTGGTCAATAAGTTTTTTTTTCCCAAAGTCGCCTGTACGTTCGCGAGGGAAACGAAGACATTCACATAAGAAATAATAAAAAATAATTCAAGTAATTAATTTTTTGGGTTGTTTTTCTTTTCGGAAATTCATCTAGTGTATTTAAATCTATTTTTTTAAAGTCATTATTGGTATTTTTATATGGCTACTTTTTCGACTTCATTTTTGGATCTTCATTTTTTACTACACATGCAATTTCGAATAATATTACATACATTTTACATTGTTTTTATATATCCATTTGATACAACTCCACTCCACTTAATAAAACTGCGACGTCTACGAATGTTTCCCGCTGGAAGTATCGAATCGAAAATATCGATTTTATTGCGCGAAAACCTGGTGGACTGAGAGTCAGACACAGGGTGGTAATAAGTTCTGCAAAAAATTGGACCAGAATTTCCCTATGGATAAGAGTGGAGTTGGAATTGGTAGAAATTACCATGATCGGGAAGGACGACTGAAATCTTACAGAATGGCGCATAAATATTTGCGACTCTGCCCGCTCCCGCGACCCTTAATAAGTTGCAATTTTTCTTCGCACCCCAATTGCTGCACTGTTCCACAAAATTTGCATAATGCGAGTCTTCCGCTCAAATACTTGTTCATCGTTATTAATTTTGCCCGCGGCCGCGAGCTTATCTAGCTTCCTTGTTTTCCCGTCCACGTCCTGTGGGAGGAGTGCCCGGAGTTGGATAAACGGAGGGGGACGGTTGATTGCTGGGAGTACAATGTTACTACATTCGAGGATTGTGCTTCCTTTTATGGCCAGAGCTAGATAAAGATTTTACTCCTTTTTCGCTAAAGATCTAGAGACGGGTATTGTTTTCCCGACGGGAATTAGTTTGGGTGTATATTGCTGCTGGGTCGGGTTTTCTGCTTGCTTTTCGGGAATTATGAATATGTGCTTAAGAAAGCAACATTCTCGGTGGTAATGATGAGCATGAGGGCACCATATGGACCATTTTCAATTTCAGATACACACCAAGTTATAGCTCGGAAAACGCGGTGCGGTAATGTAAAACGTAACCCGTTTAAAACTTTCAGGGAGAGACCATTATTAAGCTCTAAACAATATAAGTTTTGTATGATTTTTTTTTCAATGTAATTTCCTTGCTTTAATGGAAAATTCGAGTTTTTTGTGGAACCAGAGGTACTTTGTATGTTCTGCTTTTTCATTGCACACGTAGTGCTTTTGAAATAAATGCCACTAGCCGTACTAATTAATAAAATCAGTAATTAGAGCCAGAGAATTACACATCACTAAATTATTCCAAATTGGCTGATGTTTGGGACCTTCTCTCAAACTCATATGATGCAAAAAGTTATATTTATAACACGGTTCTTAAAAACTCACTCCAATATTTTAGTAAAATTTCTAAACAAGACAGTACCATTTAAATTTCATTTATAATTGAAAGAAATTGTAAATTTATAGCAGTTGAGGTATCAGTTGATTTGTAATTTTAATTAAAAAAAAAACTGTAATAAATTGTATATAAACCAGCAATGACACACTCGAGAATAGTTTTTTTAGAAGATGTAAGCAGATGCACAAAGCTACATACAACAAAGTATTAAAAAAGGTACCTCAGGTCTATTGCACGTTAGACCCTAAACTTATTTCAAGATAAGCAAGCATCGTTTTTTAAAACAAAGCACTGCAGTCTCCTACTTTGGGAATATTCGCAAGATTTGGCAAAACTTTTTTTTTTAAAAACACTAATCCAATTTAATTTTAATATATTCATGAACTAGCCAGTGCTTGCGATTTTAGAGTATTTAAATCAAAAATTTCAAAGTGTACACTTAAAGTAAAAAACCTGAATAAAAGCATTATCAAAAACATTTACGAGATGCGACGAAGGAATAATATTTTTCACCAGAAATAATAAAGTCAGTGAAGGATTAGTGTTTTCTCAATAAATTTGTCTGTATAAGCAAAGAGCCAAAACTATAAAAAAACAAATTTTTTAACAATAATGCCAATAGTTCGCAGAAAAGCAACTACCATTAAAAAATAAATTAAACAAAATTGTAGCACAAGTGTCAGTAGGACGTCTAAGATCAAAAAAGACATCCCTTCCTTACATCTATTTTCTAGTTTTAATAATTGTAAATTAATTTGAAAAATAATTTATTTTAAAAGTCACTTTTTTCTGATTGTAGGTACATTTCAGCAATAAATTCAAAAATAAAAAATATGTGTCAACATTAGTCTAAAGTATATAAGAATTGAGTAAATAAACATGCCAGATCTTTTCAGCCTATTTTTGTAGCAAAACTTTTAGGATTACCACAATTCCTGAATCAGAAGAACACTAAACGAAGTAGATCGAATGGATTTTTTTAACCTCTATTAATGTTAGTGTTTAATCAGGTGCAAAGTGTTCCCTAATCTTAAATAGTTCCAATTTAAGGCGTGATTTGGACAAGGTAAAAATTTCTCACATGATGGGTTCACACAGAGGTCAAAGGTAATTTCTATTGGGAAGAAAGGCATATAAACCCTATTTCTCTGTAGTTTTACATTACATTCGAGTATTAGTTGAAACCTTTTTTTCCACATTCGAAAAGAGAAAGGTATTAGAAAATCGAAATGGTCCATTTGAATAAATAAACTGCTGGACGGGTAATCCCCGAATAAAAACCATTCAAAATCGGCCCATTTTTTACCTCGCAAACTGTCCCCGAGCTTGAAACAGATGATTTATCAACAACTCCGCACTTCCCCACATACGTTCAACCACTGGTGTTTTAGATTTTTGTTCAAAACTTTATCTTCGGGTCATTATCTCAGCCTGGCCCCCTGATCGTCTAAGACGTCATCAATCACTGACCGTTTGGCCCCATTTGAAAGTACGAGATTTAAGCGCTAAATCATCCTTTAGCAGCTTCGATGATATCGATCAAAATATCCTCTAACCGTCTCCATGCTGTGGAACCCCTTTTTCAAATGGTCTATTGTTTTTCACAAAATTATTACCATAGCAGGCATAAATTCAAACAATGCAAGGTAAGACGGTATCACACTACGGTCTAAGTTTGGGTTTTTCTTCCTCTAAATTCATCAAGGCACCCTTCGAGTCGAGTAATTATTTCGAAATTAATCCCTTTTAATATTTATTGCGATTTTCGACCCTCTACCCCAGCCACATCCAACCTCCTTCCCGCAGTGCCTTACTCGGAACCGAGCTCGTAATTAACTTGTCTTGAAATAATCGCAACTCACCAACAAAGGTGACAAATTGCTACTGCAGCGCGTCCTCCCCTATCTTTCTACAGTGATAATCAAAAATGAATGGATCCCGGCAATGAGGGGCAGGAACGGTGCCTGCCGGTGAGAGATAATAACTAAAAGAACCCGTAAGATTCTAAGACGATGGACTTAAATGAAAGAAAGTGTACACTGTTTGTTCCGCACTTCGTCTTAAGAGTCGCGGGTGGCGACGAGAAAAATTACGTCGCTGCAAGAAGGTACCACCTCAATGTTGGCAATGGCTCCCCATGGACCAAAGACTTGTTTACTTCTATAAATTGAGTAGAACACAAAGCAAGTAGTAAGTAATCATCATGAAAACCGATAAAGTGAAGAGGTTAGGTGAAAAATCGATTTAAAACCGTCATAAAAGAATTTCTTTTTAAGGTGAGGAATTATTAAATAAATGGTAAAGGCGTATGTAACAAACTGTGCGTTTTATTTCTCTAGATAGAAGCAAATTAAAACACTCCGATTACGCTACATGTAGGATATTTTACTCATTCAAAAAGAAGGTTGTATAAATAAGAGCGGGCAAAAATTATGTCGTTGTGAATTTTGAAAATGATTTCCGGCAATAATAAGATTTCAATCTATTGACTAAATTTCCTTGATAAGCACTTACTTTTTATATTTTCTTAAAGGTGGAAATTTTAGCTGATTTCTTTTCTAAATAAGTCCTTAATCCGACGAATAATGGTAGTTTATTAAATTTTGGCAAAATATGAATATTCAAACGTACAGAATTCCTACTGATAAATTCATATATCCAGCACGCAACCAGACCCATTCTAGATCCTAATACACCACCCGTACCACCATCACCACGTACGAGCCTCTAGGCCATAAAATGGGTGTAATCCCTTCAGGTATCAGCTAGCATAATTGGCGTTTTGGCTCAATTTCAAATCTCATAAATTCAGAGCTCTTGGTCGCTGTGGACATAAAAAGCAAACATTTCATGCAAAGCACACCCATACACTGACGATTCGGATCAATTGAAGAAAAGCCATGTATCTGGTAGATTACCAGGCCTCGAGTCATTTATCTCCCCGAAAAAACGAAAATATTCCCAGAGCCACCCTGCGCTACCTGGAGCATACCTGGAACATCCGCCACCCAACATTTGTCCACCGGGCACGCTAGCAGACGTTTCAGAAATTCGACAACGTTTCATGCTATAGTCCAGATGGAAAAAGGGGAGCTGTACAGCACACCAGGTAGCCTGCAAATTACCTTGCCCGAAACGTCCACCTCCTCTCTATGAGCCCCTATCCAGGTGAGCCCTCAGGAGTACAAATAAAAATTCAAAACGTTTTGCATGACAAATATTTGTCCAAATTTGCTACGGGGATCCATCGAGGATTTCGTTTTTAATTAGAAAAACCCTTTTAATTCCTTACAGCGTTATTTATACTCACCATCCCTGGCAACGTTGTCGTCGTTCTCATCGTTGTTGTTGTTTTTTTTCACCTGCCCTTGGTCGTGCTGCTGTATATACAAAAAAAATTGAATTTTTTCCTTTCCGGTCGTTTGGCGAAGGAAACACGAAAAGTGCGTGAGCTGAAAACGAATTACGACCGCGGCGGCGGTGCCTCTATCGCGCCGGGTTGGGACAGGTTGACTTATATCTTTGGCCAGATCCCTGTGACCCGCACCATGTGGCCTTGACCAGCACGCAAACTTTGAATTGGTTCTAATGAACGTGCAAAAATTAAAAATTGCCCACCATGGAGCGCGGCGATACCGTTATAAGCTCCATCCTCGCGGACAGGACACGCAAGTGATTGCCAGCCACTTATGGTAGATACCCTCCCTCTTCGGATAGTTTACTTTATCGTCCAGTTAATGGCTGTTATCGTTGGCGTTTAATCAGCGGCAAAGTGTTCGGTCATCTTAAGTGCTTCCAATTTATAGGGTGATTTTCACAAGGTAAAAAATTAACCATTATGGTTTATGGAGGTCAGGAGGTGCTTTCGATGGAAAATGGGCAAATGGGGAACCTTTGGGTATTAAAAATTCTGATATTGAACGTATATCGAAAATCATTACGATTTGCAACTTTGTAGAAGACGCCGAAAATTGAAGCGATGAACTTAAACCTTAGGGAGAAGAATTAGTCCTTACCATTGGGCCTTTATAAGCTACGGTTTAAAGGGATAGTTAAGTACAGATGATTTATAATGACGTTTCAAGAGATGCTTGTAAGTCCAAAGAACTAATTCGTCATACTGAATCGATATTTAGAAATATTTCCGAGCAATTGAAAATATGCTACTTTTTTGGCACGACTCGAGTCTGAACTAGAAATTTTCAGTTAATCGTTAAAATAAATCTAACTCTGCTATTTACTTCGGTAATTCTGGTTAGATTAGATTCAGAAATCATAATGAAAGATTATACGAGTACATCAAGGCTCAGTTTACTTTGATTAAGCCAGCGATGAGGTGCCCTAGATCGAAAGGGGTAATTTCTCTCAGAGTTTTAATATTTTTTGTGACCCTAGCTAAAACTGGCTAAGCAAATATTGATCTACATGTTCTAGTGATGGTTGTGGTTTTTTCTTATAGCCGTGCGACTCTGCTAAAAGGCTAGTCATCCTTAACTTCAGTTCTATTTTTTTCTTAAGATCTTGACCTTCTTTTGGTGTCCCCTTAGCTAACTAGTTGACTTTTTCAGTTAGTTTCAGTTAGTCTACTCTCACATTACTCTTTCTAGATTTAGCTGGCATTTTTTTTTAAATACCTATTTTCTAAAGCACTATGTAAAAGTACAGCCACAAAAATCTGGATTACATTTATGAACCCTCGACTGTCTGCATTTCAAATATCTGAAAAATAATTTTCCTAGATAATAACGAATAGATCTCATTTTCTATTGCCCATCGTGCGTCAATCTAAAGTTAGCCAATCAAGTTCAACTACCTGCAGGCAACAAACTGCCAAAACTTTTTTTCCAAAAAGAATACACCCACGCCCGGAATAGAGGTCCGCCGAACGCATAACTCAGTTGCTATCACCGCCGACGGGCAGCAATTCAAAGTTTTAATAAAACCCCACTTCATTATCAGCCCGGGGCCAGACAACAATTAAGTTGCCTTCAATCACTCGACAGCAGCGCTGTCCGGTGTCAAAGCTTAAAAGCTTGTGCAGCCGTACACCGAAGGGATGGGAATTTCTAGCTAAACTCAATTTGAACTGCAGAAAAGTGTTGCAAGGGTTGGACCAGCCCTCGTTCTCGCCAATCCATTTCCGGCTGTGATGGCAGCCGCCAACAGCGTGGACCAACACTTCCCAACACCGATCAGAAGGACTCCTTACAGTCCTCCTGTAATTCGTTATTGATTACACGACATTAACTCGCATTGAGGAAGTTTTCGTCCCTTCAATATTTAAGGGCCTGTGGGAAACTTCGGTAGGAGCTCTTGGAATTCCGTCCTGAAACGTTGACTGCATCAATACATATTTTGTTTCCACCCCCGCCTTTTTGTTAAAGTTGTTTTTGTCTTGCGATGCGGCCTTCTGGACGACTACTTCTGCTGCTATAAGCTCAAGACGCTGCTAAGAAGTTTCTAGAAAAAAAAAAAGGGAAAACTTCCCAAACATCCTGTTGATGTAGTAAAAGTTTACTTTAAATCGATGATATATCAAAACAATGTCACAACTGCGCTACTGGGAGTTTTATGGAGTTCGGGAAGTGCTCAAACAGTCATTCTTCAAAGAGCACAGCATTGCGCAGACAACAGCAATTTTCAATGTTACTCTTTTTGGATTGGGCTAACAAAAATTTATGCGTAGCACACCGGCATTTGACTGTTCCTAGATATCTGGGAGTGATCCCATATTCTTCCGTTCGGTACTCCCTTTGGGCGATTCAATAATGCCATACCCCAAATAACAAATCTGCCCATTAGAGAAAAAAAAACACTTCTTTTCCAAATTGAAATGTTTTCCAGTCAAATTTCAGGCAATTTTACTTGTTTTTTTTTTTTATTTTTCACTTTTCCCATTTTTTTTCCTGTTCCAATAAAGGGCAGCCAATTTGCTGGGAATAAAACGCAGCTGCAGGAAATACTAATAAAATGTATTTGGCGCTTTTATGCTAACAAACACAAACAAGTGGAGTGTAAAATTTATAAATAAAATGAAGCTCTTTTTACTCTCTCACTGGATATTAAAAATTTTTTCACACCATCTGCATCGATATATAAGTTAATCGATTTTGGATAAAAGATAATCAGGGATTTAGGGATGTAAAGCGTCGATGATAATATTTCAAACCTTTCAATAATATGAATAAATTTCGACACATTCTAAAGAAAAAAAAGGTAATAAATTGTTCGAAAGGTAATAAAACAAACCTCACAAATATAAACTACCATTAGTTCCGATTCAATGATTCATAGCAAACAAATAAAACGTTATGAAATTTGCAAAATAATGCGACGAAGATTATTTTATTAATCAAAACTTTTAAAGAAGAAGGTTTCTGAGTCGAACCTCTGAAATGTATCTTTAAACAAAAAATTAAATTAGATAAATTCGTATAAAAGTTTTAAATGCGAAGCATCTTTGGATTCACCTTGGTATCTGTCTTAAATTATATTTTGTAATATGTGAAAGGGATTTAAAGTAGGTATGGTGTGCAGGTGGTCTATAGTGTAAGAAGTCCTTTATATCAGTGTATTTTAATGTTGGGATTAGTCTTACTTTTAATTTTTTTAGAAAATCGCTATCTGATCTAATCGAACCCTGGTCCTTCAATGATAAAGAACGAATAAGTAGAGCTCTTATCTAATCAAATTCAAATTAGTTTAAAACTTAAAATTGGACTTAAGGCACTTTCAATATAATTTGTTTTTTTTTGTAAAATCTTAGTTAAACTAAATTAGCTGAAAATTATTTAAAAATGTAAAGATAAAGTAGAATTTTAATCCTAGCTTATTATTATTTTTTTTTTTTTTTGAAAAAAGGACCTTCACTTTCAAAATGAACGGCTCAATTTATTTAATCAGATCAAAAAAGGCATTTTAGAAAAGCATTTTTTAAGTAAAGTCTCCTTGCATGTAAAATTGTTACCCACAAGTGTGCCTATTAAAATTATTAAAAAGGAAAAAATATTTTTACGGTAAATTTCAATATCATGTTTTATAATTATGTTGTTCACTCATGCGCAAAATATTAACAAGTGCTAAAACAATAAAATGCAAATGCACTGTGCTCTCTAGATGAATATTATAATTTACTATGCAGACGTACCTGCCACGGTTGACCTACCTGGCAGTGCAAAGGACGGATCAGAGGCTCAAAACGCCGATGGTGACTCGACCTTTTAATATTTAATAACAAATATACGAATGAAATATTTTTTCAATATATCTGCCCCATGGGTGGGGAAATAGTGGGATCCGCGGAAAGGGTACTCTCATTAAAATGTAATATTTATGGAGTTTTCGATTACTGCTTATCACAGCGGAAAAATCGTATGAGTAAAAGCTCACCCGAAATATATTAAATAAAGACGGAGTGCCGTTTACCGGTTATTAACGTGGACAGCGCGACTGAAAAGTAATTTTTGGCTTTTCCGCTGTTTATTTAACCCCACCGCACTCCGTCCTCTGTACGGTAAATTCGCGTTCGCGGACTATTCAGCGTAATTGCTCCACGTATTAAAATTACAAGTTAATAAACGTACGGCTCGGCGCATCGGCAGGAAGTCACTCCATTCGAAAGGAATATGGAGTTGAAGTTGCAAATATGGGGCCATTGGTATTATTTTTATTCCGGCCCCCGCATCCTCATCCCGTTCGACTGGAATTGGGCATGAATGCTTTGATTTCGAAATACGAAATGATTAAAAATTTCAAGCAGCAAACCCTTAATTAATTCGGATGCAATTACTGAACAGAATAGGCGTCGGACCTAATGGACGGAATACCAACTCTGGCTAATTGTCATGTACGTCTCAAATTGGAAAACCGGCGGTTGGGGCCAGTTTGCACGTAAGTCGACGTTCGGATGGGGCGTGCCCGCCCCAGACACCCCCCTCTAGATTGGCCCCGTTTCATAAGGCACCCAAATTGTGATTGTTACAATTATAAGCATTTACTTGACAGGAATTACCTGGCCACTTCGATTCCCATTCGAATCGTTTCGCCATTTAGAACATTTAAGATTCACATTCACATTCCTTCTGACACAAACGAGACTGAAGAGCATTTAGATTGGCATTCTCCGGTATGAAACGGGCGAAAATCTTTGGGGCTAAAATTCACTTATACTCAACATAAATATGTCTTTGTTCCTATCAAACAGAGGTAAAACTGATGAAATAATTGAATAAGAAATCAAAACACAGTAATAATCAAATTGTTTAGAACTTCTATCTTAGACCTAAAATCGGAGTCTTTTAAAGGTATCTCGTGTCTTGTCTCATTTAACCATTCCAGTCCATAGATGAATTTAGGACACCCTTCGTTATCCTCTGAGCCAAAATTACACCAAAAAAAAGTTTTTGTGATAATTTCTACGACTTTAAATCGAAGTCGAAAAATTGTCAGAAAATAAAAAAAACACACACACAAATTAATACAAATTTGGAATTTGATCAATTTTTTTATTATTGAAAAATACACAGTGGAGTGCTGATAATTTCTTTATAATTTGGATTTAATAATAACATATAAACTCTATTTTTGTAGATTTTTTCAAGAAATTTGTGAACACACTCTTCTTAATGTTTGAGAATTCTGCTAAAAGAAATTTTAACTATATAAACATATTTTTTATTCTTGGATTTCTCTTTTTTCATAGGATATTTTTAAATATTCCTTGATATATTTCTGACTACATAATTATATAAACAATTAAACTCTCAATATCAAATAGTCTCTGAGAAAAATGCTTTGAATGTTATAACTAATTCTAATTTCAAATTACTCTATATAATACTTTTGGAAATTATGATAATTAATTTTCCATGTCATAATTTTCAATTCATAATTTTTTTAACAATCATTCCAAATTTGGTAATTTTGAAGTATGTATAGTTCATAAAGTGAGTACTTTGGTCATATCTACTTGTAGTCATTTATTGTTTATCTATTGCTTTATTAATAAGCATCTCAAACTTCACCTTTATTAATATTCGTTTTCAAGCTCCGAAAGTAAAAGGAAGAGAATTTTTAAAATTATAAACACATTTATTATAAAGTTATTCATATTCTTTTATATTATTTATTTATTCTTCTGGAAATAAAATTAGGATGGATGTAAGCACTTTGTGATAATTTCACCTTGTTACAACTCTTCATAACTCCTCAACGTACAGAACTGAAAGGCAAATCCACATATCATTAAGCACGTAATGACTTTCTTATCAACAAAATCCAAGATTGTAAAAGGTCTGTGATAAATCCAAGGTCGCGCTTGAATTGAAACCTGTTCCATTAGTCGAAAATAAAGTGGGAGTGATTAATTCCAATCATCGGTGAAACAATAACCTTCCATTCAATCAGTTTCTGTTGTGGCTGAGCCTGATTCGGACGTTCTTGAAGAATGTTTCAAAAAATTCGTTCTTATTTTCAATTTATTTGTTGGGTCTTTTATAATTTCTTTGCGGTAATTTGCGTAGTTTTTCCATACTCCGTGAATTTAGATAAACTGCATGCGTCCTTTAATATAACCTATGAGATTTACGGATGGATCATAATACTGGCCTCGTTACCATTCAGCATGCAAACATTTTTTGACCTCTGTTCGAGTCGTATTATTGAAATTAATGGATTTATGTTTATTCCTGTGATTATTCTGAGTGTTGGTTTCACATGCTTTTCATCCTATCTCACAGTTTTTAGACGACTCTTGAAGGTAAAAAAAGTAGTACCTTTGGTTAATACCGGATTTTGTGTATTAAAGGAAATTGGTGGTGTGGAATCTGAATATGTCACAGAAGTAATGTCGATTATGAAGTATATTGCTTTATTCATAATACCAAGCGGCTTTGTAAGAGAAATGGTCGTCCTTGTAGCGTTCAGAATACAAAGTTGGGAACAAGCTTACTCTACTGTATGTACAAACTTGACAGCCATTGCATCATTCATTGTCAATGGATTTGTAACCACTGAATTTCTCCTTGCCATGCACCTATGTCGTTTTCTGTTTCAGCACATCAACAGAAAATACGACAAATGCGTAGAAACTTTAAGGTCAATAAATTTCTCAGAGCGTATGCCTAAGGAGGAGGAGGAACAAGTTGCAATCATAAGACAGGATATTTTAAAATTGTCAAAACTCTATCATGGGACATGGTTGTTCGTTTCAAAGTTGAACGAATTTTATTCATACGAGTTAGCTTTCCTCCTTCTGAACTATGTCACATTTACCGTCTCCCAAATATTTTATGCTTATAAACGCAGCTGTGACACGTACTGGATGCCCTTTCCGATTCTGTCGGCTATCACTATTTTTATTTTATTCGTAGCAATTTTTTATGCAGCCAATGAGGTAACAAGAGAATCTGAAAAAATGAAAGAATCCCTGTGTGTATTCCTCTGTAACATTCCCCAGCATACCATAGGACGAGATGTACGTTGCCTCTAATATTCACAGAAAAATGATTCCACTAACCCTGTGCCCTTTCTTAGATTGAAATCCTATGCTTGCAACTCATGACCAAACAGACCACAGTCTCTATATGGCTATGTGACTTGAACCTGAATGGACTTTTCGAGGTTGGATATGTCTAATTCAACATTTATGGAAATAATAGCAATGATTACTACTTTATTACAGATTACGACAGCCATTGTTAACACGGTATTTTTGGTAATACAACTTAGCAACTTACAATAAATGAAATGAATTTTTTTTCGCCATAATTTTCTGTAATTTATTTATTTTTTTTAACATAAGTAAAAAAAATCTTTTGAAAAAACTTTAATGTAATGTCTATTACAGTTTTTATAGTATGATAAATTGTACTTGACAAAAAAGGCATATTTTATTGTTTATTTATTTATTTAATTTTAAAAATTCTCTTTAATCTCGCGTAAAATTATGTAAAATTCGTAAATTAATCTCTTAAATTTTAATAATAGTTTTGGAGAAATCTAACTTAAAATCTTAACCGACATGACATTTTTACATACAATTCATAAGATGGTAAACTTTGTAGTTTTGAAAAATTTATAATTTTATACCTTTTTAATGTAATATAATGCATTTATTTCACCTTACCAATTTTCAGTAAATTTTAGATTTTATTGCATATAAAATTTCTTGAACAAGATTGATAACAAAAATTTTATTCCTATTATTAAATATGTTATTCTACTGGCCTAAATAATGCGCTTTGTTGTCCTACATTTGACTTAAAATGAATTGTTTTATTGTACCCAAAAAACCCTAGAGCAGATTTCATGTAAACCCAATTTGTGCCCCAAAATCGTAAAAGGGTCTGAACTGAGTCCATTCATTCATTTTGAAGATTCTTCCAGTACAAAGTGGGAATTAATTAAAAAAGTTCCATGCAAAGTGGGACAAGAATAGTTTTTAAATTGCCGGTATGGGAGGGAAGTTGCCAACATGGAGTAGAGTCGGTGTGCTCGTCTTAATTAGTCATAATTAAATAGATGGGCTTCAATTTGGCCACTTTGTCTCGCTAGCTTTGTGCGCATATTTGAGTACATCCGAGTCCGTATTCTGAAAATTCTACGTTAATTTTCTCGAATACCCTACTTTCGCCCCCTCCCCCCTTTCAGATACTAAGGAAATTTTGCCTTTACCTCCTCCCCTCTTGATTCGCCCTTCGGCAAAGTTGGCAATTAATGAAATTGTTTAATTAATTATGCCAACAGAAAGGAGTGTCTCGGATACTTGCGTTTTGCCTGTCCACAAAGGAATTTATTAAATATGAATGGCTTGGGGCGGCACAACGCAGAACATTAAGGTATGTACCATACCTACCTGCGGGATGCTCACCTTATCTCTCCCGAAAACTTGCGCATGACATGAAAAGACCGGGAAGGACAAATGACACCAGGAAAACTTTGCCGGGTGGTATCATTTCGCATCTGCAGAAGGTCTGCTTGCGACAAAAGCCGACTTGGAAAACTAACTACTTTTTTTCTTCCCTCCCGGCCGGCCTCCTTTTATTCCTCATATATTTTTTTCCCAGGGAATATGGAGGGACAGACAAAACTCGTGCTCAACTGATTACCACATTAATCTGTCACCCCGTCTGCTGGGGGCTTAGCACATCCGTCCCGGGATAAATATTCAATTGATCTGTTGGGCCAACAGTAGATAAATCACAACTTCAATCGCATCAGCCGGCAACGCAGCATGAGGCTGCTGGATGCTGGGGATGCTCTGGAGCTCTCTGGATGCTGGAACAAGCTCTGGAGTTCGGTTGCACACCTCTTTCTCCCCACACCTCTTTCTCACCCTCAACCAGCACAGTCAGACAAAAAGTTTTCCCAGGGGAAAAAGTTTTAAGAGCAATAAATTTCCCTCCCCAAGCACATTGAATGAGATAAAAATTTATGACTCTTCGATGCTTCATTCCGAGCACTCGTCCTTTTGCACAAGTTGCAATCTATCGATATCGACTGTCCCCGAGCCGGTCCTGGCCAACCCTGGCCAGAATCCGAGCCCGAAACTCCAAGCCAAGAAACTTCCAATGACGTCCTATCTTGTGCACTTTGTCTGTCTGTCTGCTCTGCTGTATGTTCCTCATGCGCTATGCTCGAACTGCCCCCTAAGCCGGCTCCTCGCCGGCCTGCACTATGCCAGTATCTGTGGAACTGCTAAAGGCTGAATTTATAGTGGCGTATTATGATCCTGAAGGAGAGACAAATTAAAAGTCCACTCAAGCAATTTTAGTGTGCACTTAGAACTTTTTGCCCCCTCTTTCCCCTGCCCCTCGATGGCTAGCGCTTGTTGTCCCGACAATAATTCTCTTCCATCCATTTGCATCGATTTCAACCATACCTCCTCCACCTTTTCTAGCCTAGATGTCCTTGGTAAACAGCGAGTGTTTTTGTTTACATTTTTTTTTCTTCAATTGAATTTTTCAATTTGTGCGTCAGTTTCAAGTTTGAATGGAAATTCAGTTGTCTAGGACAAATTATGTCTGGACCAAAGTCTTTGAAGATCGAAGTCTGTGATTCACTTAAAATTTCTCGAAAGGTATTCAATTCAGTCGGAAAATTTTATATCAGTTGAAAGTTTGTTGACGGAATAATTTCTATTCGTTTTTATGCTCAAAACTGGAAATTTCTTAATAATCCTGATTTAATTAATAATTTAAAAACAAAGGTAAGTGCTCATTTAATATTTAAAGAAATTGCTGCTATTAATAAAAGTTGTTTTTGGTACTAAGATTAAAAGGAAGGAATGCTATCCTCTACAATGTTTTACGATCTGTGGTTATTCCAATGGGATACTCAAAGTATCAAGTTATAAAGGGTTGATATTTTTGATTGATATTATTATAAATGTTCTCTCAAAGATTCTAGAGGTATCTTATAATTAAATTAAAATTCGAAAGAAATCACTACAGAAATTTTGTGTAAATTACGCAATTGTACAAAATTTCAAAATCGTCCCGTTATATTTTTAAATATAAATACATCAAATTCCTAGTGTTTCTAAAATCTCAAAAATATCATAGAATTAAGATAGATTTAAATAAGAATTAAGAAAGAAAATTTGAATTTTTCTGGAAATCATCCGTGTCCTATCTGCAGTTGCAAAATTTTGTAAAGTATGATAAAAGAATTACAAACTGCAATTCTGACTGATATTTTTCAAAACTTATGATGTTTAAATTTTAATAATTTTTAAAACGTGCAACTTTACAAAGTAGAGAATAAATGCAAAGTAATGCCAAGACATATGTCACATGTTTTGTTACCTTTCTTAATAATATGCCTATGTCTATGCCTAGAATGTAAGTATTCAACTTGGCAAGTCTTAAATGCATGAATATCTCAAAACCTATTGATGTGAAATTTATAAAATTGGGTATGTAGATCACTGAAGGTGTAAAAATAGCTCATTTTCCATTCAAAACTGTTCACAAAGAAAGGTTAAAATGTACTACTTTTTTGTTATAATGTTAAATAAAATAACCTAATTATGTACTTTCTTTTACGAATTATAAAACAAACAAACAAATAAAACGTGAAAGCATATAACCTACGCGCGTGAAGGTTTCGCCTATGACTTTTGAGTTGATCTGACACAACAAGATCCTTTTTGCTTCTCAAAATATTGAACTATGTTGTCTAGTGCTTGACCGAACTTTTTCTTTCTATCAATCAGTTTTTATTATTATTTTATGAAAAAAACTACTATTACTTCAAACATTAAAATTTCAAATAAATCTGTTCCTTAGATGTCGAGAAATTGTATAGGTAAATATTATTATATAAAGTTTCAAACTGATATATGTAATCTTGTTTCCTCCATGGTCTGTTATCCTGAACTTCCTTCAGAGATCTACATTATCATATAAAGTTCCAAACTATTTCTTTAAACCAAAAACAACTCAAGAGAACATATTTTTTTAACTAAAGAAGAATCTAATCGGTGTACCTTTACTTTCAATTAAGAAATACTCTGTATACACAAATGTTTAAAAAGTTTAGACGTCTTGCTTTTGAAATCACATATATCCTTCCCATCTTCCATTAAATTCTTCAAGCTAAAACTCTTCAAAATTTATTCCATTTGACAACGACACTAAAACCCCTTAGAAGGCACATCTTTTAAATGTTAAACATTATATAGGTAAATCTACCCGTTGATCCAATTGTATGATTTTGAAATGAAATTTAATATTTTTCATGGCTTCCCACTTCAGTTGTCTGAGAAGTTTCCTCGCAGGCTTATCTCTTTCTGGTTCTTCAAGTTTTCCATCGGTCGTGGTCGTTTCAACTTATCTCTTAGTATTAAGGCAACGACCATCTTCTCAACGTCTACCAAAGCAATTGATGTTGAATAAAATCACAGTAATTTTGTAATTCGGGTGTGATGCCATTCATTAACCTTTAAACTTTGCCTAAATGCTTCATGAAATTGATTGAGGTCCGTGGAAAGCATGAAAAGTATAAATTTTGGTTTGGACTCATGACAATCCAGGGGTTAAAATAAGTTTGAGGTACTATGGTAAAAGGGGGTTCATCTGTAGGCTAGGTAATGCCGCCGTGAAACCTCTTAAAATTATTTAGGCGTGAAGAACTCAGAAATGCCTTAGTGGGCGAATAATTCCCCTTTAAGCCCTTGCCACTAACCGACGTTGGGTTAGACATTGCACGAAGCTCCACAAATGACGTAAACGCTGGAAGATTTAAATCAGTCGAGTTAACTTGATGTTAGATATTACGTGAGCATACTTAGGTTTATATGTTAAGGGTTGTGTTCTCTCCGGGATATAACACACTGAGGTTGACACTACGTTTAGTAAACAATTTTGTTCAATTTACAAAATTTTTGCAAACCGTGGGTCCTACCAATTTCTGCTGGAATAGGTGGGCGAACCCACTCCAGGACTACTGACGAAAATCGAATTATACGTGCCCTAATTAAGGGACATTAGACGGTGATTTTATAAATTCAAAATTTAAATCAGATCATTGCGTAAAATTACGTTACGTTACATTTAGCACGGGTAAAGCTTCCGCCGTATACCTTTTTGAGGGTTTTAGGGGTTTTATTCCACAAAAACGTCGTAAACCTCCTTTAAAGTGGCATGAGTTTGACTATAATCGATTCCGAGCCATTGAGCACCAGAACATAATTTGGTTTTAATTTATATTTGCGAATTTGTTCCGGTGCCATTGAGCCAGCCTAAAATCCTTCTCCTCCTCCAGAAGTTAGAGCTCTTTCTAGTCTGTTCGGCAAAAACTTCAGCTTGTTTTTGCTGTCACCTAATTGCCCATTGTCGAACACTTAAGAACAAGTCTAACAATGGAGTTTTAATTAAGAAATTTCACGCTCCTCCAAGCGCTGTAAATAAACATTCCGCGGAGGCGCTATCGCCTTCGTTGGAACAAAACAACAGCAGAAAAAAAAGAAGTATAGAAAAACAACAGTCGCCACCGTCTAAACACTGTGGATTACTTCTAGAACGTTTTTGTGGTCTCCCTTTCCTACTTCAAGGAGAGGTTGTGCCACCCTTGCCGTCCCTCCAGTGTCACTAAGAAGGTATTTTCTAAAAGATGTTGACGAAGGCTAAGAAAGGGTTACAACTTACAACATTCCGAAAAATTCTCTGTTAATATTCTCTTCACATTTTACAAGCTCGAATGCGGTTCCCGTCGAACCGCACTCATCTGCTCACGCCTTACTACTTTAGGGAAACTCACATCTTCCGCGAACCCCAATTCAAACCGCCTTCGGGAACTTTTCCATAAGAAGAAAAATGGCCTTGGTGTGAATTGTGAAATGTTTTAAGCCTCGGGGAGCGCTCGTTGGGCGCCAGCCCACCGCAAATGATGTAAATCTTAAAGAAATTTTTTTTCACTTTATTTCCTTCAGAGTTTTCTACGGCAAAATGTTCCCTCCACGTTTGTAATTTTAAACGATACAGCAGCACAGCTGTGTTAGACTGTAAATTTAATATTATGACTTATTTCCAATATTAAAGGTAGGCATTTCCAGAATATAATTAAATACCATCCAGAACAGATGATCTCCCAAAAAATTTGAATACTACTTAATTAATTCCTACTTTAATTTATTTTTTTGTTAAAATTAAATTTAAAGTTTCTTATTTAAAGAATCACTTTAAAGATTTTTTCTGTATATTTTTAATTCTAAAATTAATTGTCTAAATTATGGGGAAATATTTAGGTTCCTAATTTCGTCTCATAAACATCAAATATAAAACTTAAATACAACTTCCACCCAGATTATTACTAAAAAAATCCAATAATTTTCACTGTTTATGCAAATAAACAGGTAAATAAGCCTAAAATAGAAATAATGGCCTTAAATTCACTAAATGCAATCGAACATTCGTGGACATTTTCTGTTAGTTATTTTAAATGGAATTTTTTGTGGACCATTAAAATTCATTTCATTTATTTCCAAAATTTTCTAGAGGCCTATAATTTTTTATTTCAATCTCTCTTTCTTGGGCAAAGATCTTTTTTTAATGCAAAAACAATAAAAACTAAAACGTATATCTATCATCCCATTTATTAATAAACAACAACAATAAACTTCTTATTTAGGTAAAGCACAAAAGACATAGGCATTATAAAACTAAGTCATGTCTCAGTATCGACGCTATTTTAAATTCATTTTAGAAAAATGGTAAAAATCAATTTCTACAACAGCTAAAACAGCCATTTCCAGAGCTCTTACTTGTGTGTTTGTTTGTGTACTTTAGCTTTCAAAGGAAAATCCATTGATCTAATATGGGTTCTGATTTCGCAAGTTTCACGGTTACGTAATTTTTATCTATTAATATTTTATTACCTACAGGTATCAGGGAGTCAACTATGTAAGGGACATTTAAAGAATCTTTTTGACTGCAGGATAAGACCATTTTCTACGAGGGAAAGGGAATTGCACTAATATAATTGGAAATTTTTTGTCAATTTGATAAAATAAAAAGCTAAATAAAAGTTTTTCACACAATCTTATACGATTTCTATAAACATACGTGGGTATTTTCGAGGAACTACGAAGTAATAGCTAATCAGAGACCAAAATATACCTCAATTATTAATTATTCGAAAAAATTATTGCTATTGCTTTTGCACTCAGGAGCTTATCCCACTAAACAACTTCACGGGTAGACCGGTTCACACAACAAGCAAATGCATGTAGGAAACGTTTTATGTCTGTTTGTTTGTTTTTTTTTTTGAAGACAGGATATTAGTGAGTTCAAGAATGTGTTTACATGCACTCACAGCACTTGTGATTTCTGGAACGTATTACCAAATAATGTGATATATGTTCCTATAGTGCAAGAAAGCATATTATGCCCGAATCGACCAGATTACGTGCTGCATGCTCCGGTGGGTTCTGCAGCTCGAAAATAGGTTTTAACGCCTACGAAGGTTGCTCTACGCTATACTTATAGGTACCTACAGGTGCACTACAATATCTCACAGCGAGGAAATATAACACTATTGGATTGCAGTCCTCGAAAAGAACGAGAATACGCTCTATTACGTCGCGCATACTTGAATTGATTTCATTGAAGCGATCCGTTCTGACGCGTAGTCATCCTCTTTGCAGGCGGTGAGGAATGGCACGTGGAGGTGTACAACGATCCCGGAACACCCCCGAGTTGAATACAGGGTGATGATGACGCTAGAGTTGATGAAAAAAGAGTTTTGAATTTCACTTCCAGGAAAGAGCAAAAAAAAATGGCGGAATTTAAAAAATATTGCTAATGCCGTGTATACGCCTGCCTCTGGAACGGAATAGAAAACGGGTGCAATATGGGCAAAATCCCGGTTGCTATTTGTGCAGCAGAATGCAATATAGTGACTCTTTTCCACGAGGAGTGCGACTATCGTGTTACAAGGATGATATTGGCGCAAATGGAATTTCCGCCGCTTCCCAATTTTCAGCATTTGCTACTGTGCCCGGACTAAGACCCTAGTTTATACCAAACACCCGGCACCCTACACTTTGCAACTTGCATCGAACATGTTTTGTTCCCGGCTTAAACCACTGGAAAGGAGCTTATAACATTATTAATTTTAAAGGGTTTCCCGGCACAATTTCGGGGCATCTGTTTCACGTGAATCTGGCAGGAAATAGAAGGCTCCACAGTGTGAATAATTAAAGTAAAACAGGGGCCTGTTGGTGCTTCTGTCTGATTTAATAATTCACCAGATTTTTTTCCGCTTTTCATACTTTCATTATTATTAGTGAAATTCATTTAAAAAATATAACTTAGTGATTTAAATTGATTGGAAGTAAATAACTACAGTCAGAAGAACGAAGCGGAAATTTCTGGTTATTTTAAAGAATAAAGTAAATTGATTTCTGGTCAAATGTTGCCATTGCCTGAAAGAACAACAGAAGCATATTATACCTTTTTCTTGTTAATTATTGGAGTGCTTGCCTCCCCAAAATTGCACCTAACACACATGAGATCATGTGTGTTACTCAGAGCACTATGGCTCGGTAACTACAGAATTTTTATAGGCACTTTTTATTGGTAACCTAGTTTATTATTGAATTGTTATTGGTTTCATAAAAATTATGTCTAATAGTAATAAAAAAGTGATTCGATTCTAAATTAATTTTAAAATTGTCAATTTACACAAAAAATCCAGGGAATTTACAACTATCGCTATTAAGAGGCCAGAACGGTGTTAAATTTTCAAAAGAAATAGAATAATAAACAAGAAGTCCCAACTAATGAACTAAAAAACAATTTCCGTTTTTTACAATAAATAGTGTCAAAATATTTCTTTTTCCTTAATAATATATTTAAGTAAAATTCCAAGCCACAGGTACACACATTTTTATTTCTTGGGCAATTAAATTTTTGGCTACATCAAAAAGCAATTTCGGAATTTCAGATAAACTTATGGGAAATAATAATTTTGATTTACCTACAAAAATTGCAAATTAGAGCCAGACAAGTATTAAAAGTGTTTTGTATGTTAATGGTATTTTTTGAAATGTTGTTTGTTAATTATAAAGCCATCCTGGGACTGCATAGCTCTTAATTTACTAATTATTATGGACATCAAGTATTTAGGCTACATCCTTTTCAAATTTATCAATAAGCTTTATTTTCATGTGTCGAAAAATTACCATAGGTAATTCGATATTGATTATCCTCTTTCTAAAACTGTCCTCCAAAATACAAATTTAACTTCTCGTTTTTTTAAGAATGTGATTTTATAATCATTTCAACTTTATAAACTTTCTTTTTGGGAAAATTTCCACGACAGACAGACAAACATCAAGCTGATTTCATAAGTTTTGGCATAGAGTACTAAACCCTTCTTCATTAAAATTAGGTAAGCTATTCTATTTATTTTGTAGTTTTGTGACGACAGTGATTGGGTATTTTGTTTGGCCTTCTATCTCAGTATTTGTTATATAAAGATTTGAGACACATGCAGAATATCTGTCCATATCGAAGTCCATTATTATTTTTCTTTTAGGGAAAACGGTCCAAAATTAGGTTTTTCTTCAACTAGTCTTTTCATAAACTTACGAATTTTTCAGATTTAAATTTACTATCCATACACCTTTCTCATTTTCTGAATAGATTCCTCTTGTTCCTAAGTATGAGCTTCTTTAAGTTAATATTTTAATATTAATAATTAATATTCGATATTAAAGGTTGATGTCACGAAGGTAGAAAGACTAATATGCGACAGAATAAGTGAAAAAAATTAGTCCAGTTTAATTTTGGAATCTTCCTTACTACACAAACACTATAGAATTAAACCCTGAATGTGGTCGTAATAAGCCTAATCTAAGGCCTAATTAAATTTCCCCAAAGGCCAGAAGCAATACCGCTCACAGGCTTAATAGCCCTTCTCTGGATTGAGTAGGCAGTTTCCAGGAAGCATTGGCCTGCACCGGCATATTAAAATCAGAACACTTCTCAACTTGTTCTACGTTATGTTGTAGAAACTTTGCAGAATTACTATTTTTCATCGTTCAGGTAGCAATTAAAGTTTTGCCATTTTTGCCGTGGCAATGTGGCGCTTTAAAAGTGGCTTGCCGTCGCGTCTCGGTACGTACGCGGTGCAGTACGGTGCGCGGGGTATAGCATACTTTGCTGATACATTGTTGTTGTTGTTGTTGGATCAAATTGCACTAGTGTATAAAGTGCAACAAATACCAGAGGTGTTGTGCACTGGAGCAATAAATCTGGGCGAAATGTACACGGAGGTCTGAGCACCTAAGAATAAGAAGAAGGAGCATCAAGACGGGAAATTAAAAGGAAGGAGACCATAAACATCACTGCAAATGGAAGTTTTTCTCGAGAGGGCTACACCGAAAAGTTTGAAAAAACGGAAGGCCATCCGAAAGCTGAAAAGCAGCCCTTAGCCTCTTTTGCCCCCCGTGAGAAGTATCGTAAATAAATAAGAGCACATTGTAAGGAAAGGCCCAGGTTCATAAAAACGGCACTAGTACAAGGCTAGCGCCGGCTATAAAAAGTCCTCGCCTCTTTCACCATCCTAGGTAAACATGTAGAAAGTGGGTGGATAAGACGGAGGGCAGACCCACCCCCGCTGCACCAAATATTCATTTCGTTTTGAAGAAAACTTTAATTAAGTTCGCTCCTATGTTCAGAGGGTGGGATGTTCTTGCGATAGGAAACGGCATATAAAAGTGGATGAGGTGCACTATAGCACTGAATAAGGTGATTTTCACCAACCTGTACCGCTTCTTGGTCGCGGCCTGCGTCGACGGAATGGGCAAAAATGTTCGTTCCAGTCCCCCTCTATTTATGTTTACCTTATCCCTAATTTAAAAACTTTCTCAGATACCTGCACGGAGTGCTTCCAGGCGGTAAATGACAAACTCGTCAAGGAACAACACCGCAATTTCTTCCCTGTTCGCTTTCTAGACTTTGAAATATGAGAATAAGACAAATTACATTGTATGAAGAAAGTGGCTGGTACTTCGTTTTTGAAACTCTCTTACATTTTATTTTTTTTATATTTTTTTTTCTCCTGTTTTGTTTTTGTTTTATACAATTTTTGTACGCGCAACGATCACTCTTTATTCAAGCCCATGGCAATGTCTACAAGAAATGCCACAAGCCAAGCAACTCAAGACATACCATTTCGACGCGAGACTACTGAACTTCTTTTTAAGATAGCGAGCGACTTTTTAATTACTTCAAGATACACGATATCCTGACGGTTTTTCTTCTTACTTCTTCCTTATTTTCTAATTTTTTTTCTTCTTTTCATTGTTGCCTTTTTGTCGGTCTCTCATTGTGTGCCCCGTCTTGAGACAACGTCCTTTCGTTGTTCACTTAAGATGAAATTTTATATCAGAAGACGATGGAGCAATGTCGCCGGAAGGACAAAAGATGACATCGTCACTACTTAGTTGCGCGAATTTGTGGCGCTTTGTTATTTTGTATTGTCGGATTTTCATCGCTATTGCTTACATAATCATTCACAAGATAGAAAATTTTAAAATACAATAGAAATTTGTTCTACAAAATGCTCAAGCACTTTAGAAATTCATATAAAGATAAATAAATCACTTTAAAAAATTTGGGGCTCTATAAAATAAAATTTCATATTATAAAAAAAATTTTAAGCATGTATTCAAGTATTTAACACAAAATCTCAATTATGTCTTTGTATATGCCAAAAAGAAGATGTATCTTACTTCTGCATGAACTAAAAACTGTCTGAAGGAAACATGCATTTTATAGCATAATGAAAACCGAATCCATCCACCGAATCATCTTAATATTTTGTGAAAAAATGGGGCGTCCATCACACTGAATTGAGATTGATGTTAGATAGGCTATATTTCATTGTCCCGGACTTATACACGTATGCAAAATTTCGAAGCTCTAGCTTACTAAGAGCTAGCCGAAATGTTGATTGCAAGCTTTGAGGCGGACAGAGAAAATGAGTTAATGAAAGCGTTATAAGAACGACACATTCGTCAGTATACTTCCGTAAAAAGTAAAAAGAAAATATGCAACTTTAATTATAAAGGCCTTTTAAAAAGTTCGCATCTATTAGATCATCTTATTCATTGTGATGTTGACTTGACACAGAAAATAAATAAGGAAAAATAATCTTAAATAATTATTACCTTTCAAATTATTTATATAAGAATAAACGGTACATTTTTAATTATGAATTCAATTTCTAATACTTCAAATTAAATATACCAAAATTCAAATTTTTTACAAACTTTGGGAATTATAAATTAGGGAAATTCAATCTGAAAAAGCAGAATTTGAATTTTTAGTTAGTTTAAATATTTAAAAGGAAAATGAGTTAGGCGACCAGAAAATTCAATTAAAATCCAAAGATCACACCAAAAATTCTTCTCCCACCAAATATTGAAAATAATAAGTTAGATATTAATAAATAATAATTGAAATAATCTGAAGGTTGGCTTATGTAAAGATAGAACTGAAAAATTGCTATTCCTTTCGACCAAAGCATATACAGATTAATTACACTTCTCTTCTAGATTAAATTATGGACTTAACCTTATATTCTAAGCATTTTCCACTTAAGTATTTTATGTAACTCAAATATTCTTTGCTTTAATCTTTTTATTATCTTTAGTCTTTTATTCTGCAGGTAAGTCTCCTGTTGGCCTTGTAATGGGACTCTATTTTCTCAAAGAAAGGGGTTCCATTTGTGTCCCACATTTCGAGAATATTTTTAATTCAATTTCGTCGAGAAATAGGACGGACCCCGCTGGCTTTGATTCTTTTGATTCAGTCCACGTAAATAGGACAGTAACAGCGCACAGCAGTGTCGGAAAAATCTTTAGATTAATAAATCAGATAGCATCTCACCCTGTCGCGTCGTCCTTTCCCCCCGCGGCATTTATCTAAAAGAGCATGACGAGCCACCATCTCTTCTTGACTAGAGTCCTTCAGCGGCTAAATATTCCTTGAACGTCTGAAGATTACGGGCAAAGAAACTTACCCTCTAAAAATTTTAAAGATTTTTCCCATTTCTCGACTTAAAAATAGAAGAGATTAAAAAAAAAAAAAACGAAGAAAAAAAGTTCTCTGCTGTTCTTTCGCAGCCGTCGTCGTCGCACTCCCCACAATGGACCGGAAGGAGAACCGAAGTCTTTTGGAGCGACGCTAATTTTTTTAATTACTCAAAACGTAATTCCTTGTCAGAGAAAGCCTTGAAAACTCAAACAGAAGCGAAAAAAGTTTCTTAAACTCCAGTGCAGCGCTGTGTCGCCAAACTATTTCCAGGAGTGCCGCAGAGCCCGCCGGTAAGTTGCTTAAGATAATTGCTTTGACAATCGAAACACAAACGTTACGCGGTTTAATGAAGGTAAAGTCAAATAAGAAACCAAGATTTTACCACTCCTCTTCTGAGTAAAGGTTATATACTTAAGGTGTAGGCTATAGTGCTGGCCCCTTAATTCCGTTCCTCTACCCCGTTGTCAGCTCTAGGATTACAACCAACACTCGAGAAGAACTACAGCGTTGAAAATTTCCTTTTCCAACTAAGGAAGTTGTTTGCTCTACAGACATCTTCAACTTTCTTTAATTATCTTTACGACATTTGCGACATTTCATCGTTGGAAGATTGCACTTATGCTACGTAAATATTTAATAATTTCCCCTGCACTTGCTTGTTAGCCCTCGAGTGTGTTGTACTTAGTTAAGCGACGAGATGCGTCTAATGAAAACTTCATCAGCTGCAGTTATTCGCTTTTCACTTTTCGAAGGGCACAATTCCTCCTCAGTTTACACAGAGTTAGATGCCACCAAGCAAGACCGCTTCTCCTTAAGCTATTCCATGTTTTTCTTGCTTCAAAGAAAATCTTGAAACAGTACCAATCGATATTCTAAGAAATTTCAGACATGCCAATTAAATGAAAAATCAAAAATAATTATTTTGATCTCGATATACGGGCAGTAATACTTTGGAGTTTAAAGGCAATTTAGGAGAAATAGAATATTTCTAGAGCAGTTCCAGATAAAAAGGTACAAAGAAAAAGCCAATTAAATTTAAACTAAAACAATTTAAATAACTCAGGATTTGTATAAAATTGATAAGATTCTTTCATCTTCCTTCTTCTTTTACAGACTTCCCAAAAAATACTAGTATTACTTTTATGACATGCACTATATTATTGTAGAAATATATCGGTTATTCTTAAGATAGAAGTCAGTGAGTTTTAATAGAAAATTAGACGTTCCCTAGTTCATGAACAGGTAAGAGCTACATTATCAAATCAAATGGCGCAAAAGTACTATAACGACATGTGTTTAAGACCAGGTACGTTCTAATTATTTAAAAAGATATGGACTATTTTATTTATATTTTCATTCGTCTGAAAAAATATTATGTCTAGTTTTAAGAAACTCAGACAATTAAATGGAATCGTATCTAAGCAAAACAATAGGAACAATTGAAACGTCTTCCTTGAAACGAATTTTCTCGTGTCTAGTATAATTCTAGGATTTTTACCTTCATTATACATAATTAGTATCCGATAGCTACACTATTTAAATAAATATTTTAAATTTTGGAATGTAGGTAATTGTTTGGAGAGTTTAGTAGCTACTTAAATTTTTACATAATCGAAAAAATGCTTAAATGACTCAAGACGAGATTAATAAAATACGTTCTTTTTTTTCTAAAGATCAATGGGGTATTTGAGATCTATATCAAAACCAAAAAAGTTTCTTCTCAAATAAATTCCATAGATAAAACATAGGAGGAAAAAGGTACCTTCTAGAGTAACCAAATTAAATAATTTTAATAAGTTACTAATTTTATACCAAAACAATTATTTAGATCATATTAGCGTCTTAAGTGGACATAATTATTAAAATAAGATGTGTAGGAGGACAACAAGGTTTTAAAAAATCATTATTCAAATTAGTCAACCATACTATTTTTATGATTAAAATTTCTTAACATTACAGTCTAGAAATAGAAGAAGTAGCTCTTGAAGTGTTATAGGTCTCGAAACCAAGTAAACACTTCTATGTCATTGCTAAAGGGGAGTATTCGCGAAATATAAGTTTTCAAATACAAATAACAATCAAGAATTCTTTGAAAATCAGTACAAATTCAATAACAAGTTTGCGCCACGCATCAAAATATTTTATGCGTGAACAACAATGGTCCTGTTTCTCGAGCAAGGGTAGTCTGCGGGGATGAAATATGCAAATCTTCCAAAGACTTGTAAGAACTTGCCGTAAATCCATCTTAGGGCGCAGTTTTTGTTTGCCCGGCAATTTCGAGAGTAGTTTGCACCCGGCAAACGACCCGAAGGTAGATAAAACAGCAGGAATACACTCGTCCTATCGTTTATATTTCATAAGCCCGAGAAAGGAGAAATATTTTTATGGCTTTGAAATTTGTCTCCATTTGTTTTATTGCCGCCGAGGGGAGCGCGCGAAAGGCCTCGGCTCCAGTTCCCACAGCATCTTCGGCTTCATCTTCAATTCCGGCTCCTTACTTTTTCCTGCTTTCTATTTTACTTTCATATTTCTTTTGCCTCCTTTGTGCTTTCTAAACAAATCCTTAGAACATCTTCCTTGGGGGTGGACGGCGACAGTGGGTAGTGCGGTGGTAGGTTTACACAGTGCCAGCGGCAACATTTCTGTGCCATTTGTTGCGGTAAATTTCACCCACTAAAAGGATGTACTGCACGCCCGCTGTCAGTAAATTTATTCTGAGCCGTTCCCTCTTTGAGCTTAATTTAATGCGAGACGCGGAAAACCGGATCTGGATCTATACCCGTTTCATACGTACAACACATGCAGACGGCGGCAGCATTGCGCGCTTTTTATCCTCTGCACATATTAAAAAATGTCTCACCCATTCCCCCCGGATCCAATTCCCAGTCTGCCATTCGTTTAGAATCCGGGTTTGGCTTAGCCCCATTTTATTCCTCCGGAGCATTTATTCAATTTTTGCCAATGGGTTTTCCTGTAATTCCATAGGCGTTATGTTCAGCACACGTATGTGAGCTCTGCATGAAGCGTGTCTGATTTTATTGTTCACGCACTTGTTACAGTGTGCCGGGATTCAGGAAAAGGGTATCAAAATCAATCCGTGTTAGGCCGGGGCATTCTAATACGGCAACAGTGTACGTCTCTCTGGTACAGAAATTGAGGAATTTTACTTTCTTCTTTTTGTCAGGAGAACGCGATTTGATTTCATATAAGATCCGTTAGTCTACCCTGAATAAAGTCTATGTGAATTAATACCAAAATAAAGCAAAATGTATTAAGATGCACGAAATTAAATCTAACGATTTCAAGTAACCTCGTATTAAATCAATACGCAGGTACAATAAATTTTCACGACTACTTTTTATTCTCAAATTTGAGATCTTTATCAAAATAATTCTAGGTTTGAAAATTCCAATGCAACTTTTATTTTAAAAATAAAAAATAAATATACCTGAATTTTTGAGTAAAATAAAGAAATAATATCAGCAATTGAATAGAATTTAATAAAACTTATTTCTTCTGTCCAATCTACAAATCTAGTTTTTTTTGAGCGAAATTATTCGAAATTATGAGGTGGTTTTAAGAGTTTTTTAGAAGAATTAAAAAATTTAATTAAAAAAGAAATGTAAAAACGCATTGCAGGCTGTTAGACTTACAATTAATTAAGCTTTCAGACTTTAAGAAATAATCAAATAAAATTTTGTCATTCCCCCACTCTCCAAAACAATCTCTGAAAATCGAAATATAACTTCCAGTTTGTACATTTAATTAGAACACTATTACAACTTTCCCAGTTTAAATTTGGGTCTGCTAAACTGCTAAACAATCTCTGAAAAATATGCTTGTGATAGACAAGAGCCAGGGTGTTTCCATAAGTTTTCCGTTTTTCCAATTAAAATTAAAATGTTAAAAACAAATTCTGTGCTAATTACAAGAGATGGTTAGAAAATTCTTTTCTAACAATCACTAAAATTAAAATTATCAAAACTACAGAAGTTTTAAAATTTTCCCGCGAATGGAAAGATGACACCTTATAATTATTTAAAATAAAAATCACAAATACCCTTAGTAATATTGAAAAACGAGAAGTTCACCTTTAAGAAGTCCCTGTGGATATAAGATATGTGCATATCACGTAACACGTGACATATGACTTACATCACATATGGCGCCAAAGTCATGATATAATGCCACAGAATAGATGTTACGTGTTATGCACGTTACATAACACAATGGTATATGAGATGGTCAAACATGGCAAGCGACACTTGTCGTATAGTTTGCATGTACCATGGTATTCCATTTAAGATGCATTCTTCAAGTGCATCTACTTCTCTACTATACATAAAAAATAAAAATCTGTAATAAGAGTGCATATAAGAAATTAACAAAGATCATAATAAAGGAATAGTTACAGTTCTTAAAGTTCTTTAGCGTGTCTATTTATCCCGATTCATGAGTAATTATTTTATTAATATAGAGAAGTTCAGAATATCTTTTCATCATTTCGAAGACATTCTTCAACAGAAGTCACTTGCAGAATGTTCACTTGCCACTTATTAGGTAATAGCAGCCGAGCTAGACTCAAGACGGGAATTCTGGCAGCAAATTTCAAGCAAAAATCATTATGCACTTTCCTTGGAACTGACTGCAGAATTTAACCCTTTCGCCGGTGGTAGTGCCATTATTTGACAGCACAAGGAGCATATGAATATTGCGCAATTTCACAACCCGCCCTGCCCGGCTCCTTGGCCGTAATAGTGCACAGCAACAAACTTGACATTTGCCATAATTTGAAGAAAACGTATGCAATCCTGCATAACTCCTCCAGGTTGGAGCTGGGCTGAGTCGTTGAGCGGAATAAAATTACATGCATGTCTCCGTGCATACAGCGTGTTATCACACCCGAAGGTGAGAAACTTGCAGCCGTGGCAGACTTGGCAGAATAACCCCCAACCGCTCTGCCCGCCAACCCAAATTTCGCTGATTTACATTTTATTCAGGGGACTTTTTGCATAAAAATGAATATTTTATTTCGTATTAGTTTTTGGGTTATGAGCCCACCCGAACCCTGGCTACCACGGCACGGCTACCAAGGAAGATTCTCAGGCTCCTGAGCTACTATCACCGAAAGAGGTGCACAGGGGTAAGGGATTTTTTGTTTTCACACCCCTATTTGCCTAAAACACAATTCGGCAGGAAACAAACTTGCGCACGTTTTACCTTTCTGTTGTAACGTGTGAACTGACACGCTGATGCTAAGTGATTTTCACATTTACACGGCACCCGGTGCA
Source organism: Proctacanthus coquilletti (assembly GCA_001932985.1). NCBI lineage: Eukaryota > Metazoa > Arthropoda > Insecta > Diptera > Asilidae > Proctacanthus > Proctacanthus coquilletti. Next base: position 251,781 of record MNCL01000095.1, on the reverse strand, counting down.
GCATAGTTACGGTACCTACATTATATAAATTTTTTTTTTCAGGTGGGAAAAATATCCCTTTCTGAGAAATTTCGCTTTTCGCTGTTTTTCCGCGTTCACTTGTCGCTTTTTTATTCCCACGGTAGTTTTTGTTGTTTTTCAGTCAACACCTTCCATGCTAAATTGACGTGACTCAAAACAGGAGCATTCTACTTTGTGCCGTGCGGTAAGTGAATGAGTCCTTTATGGAAATGCGGAAAACACTCGTATACTTCTCTGACGGTGATGATGACGGTTGTCAGGAATATGTCCATTGAGTTTTTGCCGCATTTTTAATTACCTTGTATGCCGGGAAGCCAAAGAACCTTTAAACTTTTGTGAAAATTCTATGAATGGGACGAAATGTTGCCAGATAGTAGGACAATGGCCAAAGTCACCTTCCGGAAAATTGGTTTTCTACTTCGCCCCCAGAAATTTTTCCCCAGGTGATGATAACATGTGCTTATTGCTTAATATTCCTTTCACTAAAATGTAAAAGGTACAAAAATGTATATTACTTATATAAAACATAAATAGATAAATTATAAATTTTTCCACTTCCACGAAATATTTCATTCATCAGTGTGTAGGGTGTACATCGCCATTTTTATGTGAAATACATGCACAGATAGTGCGTTAAATTTTGTCAAAAGATGCCACATACGGCCGCTGAAAAGTACGTCCAAATGTACCATGCTACATGTCGCCTGAAATGAAAAATGTTTCATGTCTCTCCTTGTTGCTCCAGTTGAAAGTCTTTGTGTATGATGTGCTAGTGCTATGTGTCACCTGTTGTCTGAAAGTTGCCTAAATTGAACTGGACCTCTAGACTAAAATCCGTACTTATGCTATGTTATGAAATGCCCAGTTTTTTTTTCTAATGAAAATAAAACTTTGCAGAATGTTTTTATTTGCATGATGGTTCATTGAATTTATCGAAACTATAAATATAATAATTATATTTAAGCTTCTTCTCTACCTCTACCTCTACCAATATCATGACTGACTATCATTTGCAATAAGTTTTGTAAATAAGTTGGTATATAATTTTAATATTTTATAATTCAAAACATTCAAACATTTTATCAAATACAATTCAATCTATGAATTTCGCTTATATGTCCCTTTATAAAAAGTCCTATTCTGAAAATATTGATAAAATCGGATCTAGCTTTAATACCCCAGTATTTTAATAAATATTTATATCCCAAAATGATGATTTTATAAAAATTTATATTCGTTTATTACACAAATGATGATGAATCATTTGATTTAATAAAGTGAGAGAAAGCGATTTTTTTCAATTACTCAAAAGCTGACTTTATCTGAATTATGGAGCTTCTTAAATTAGTGATCCAAATGAGGAATTAGGTATTTCCAGAAATAGAAACAGATCCCATTACAGTTATAAATAAAGAAGATCTATGAACGTGCTACAAATGGTTGGCCCTGAAAAAAAAAATCCGATTCACTAATCTCAGACAATCAATAGTGAATGGCCGGCACGTGTATATAATTAATCTTACCGGGAGCTGCCGGGACCATGTTACTGCGGGACGATTCGAGAACACACCTCCCAACAAAATATTCTGGATCATGTTCCATAATTACTTAAATCTCTTCAAAAGTCCCGTTATTTATTACACTTTAACAAAGTCAAGAAACAACTTTCCACGGATAGGAGTGGGGGTGATAGGGAGGAGTGCTCCAAGGTAGGCAACGGTGGCAATAACCGGGGGGAATGGATGATAATAATTGGAGTGGAGGTGAGTTTCCGATGTACTGTAACCTAGTTTGGTTCTGGCTCTTTTAAATTTATGTCATTTGTAGCCGAAGTTTCTCATAATCCAGGAACGGACATAAATAAGTCATCCTCAGTCTCTGGGCCGTCCACCCCCGTCGCCGGGTGTTCTACTGCGCCCGGATTTTCATGGTTCTGCAAGCTCCAATGTTACCAGTCACCGAACCGATGCCATTCGCTGGTGTATAGGGCAAACAAAATTACCATAATGAGCTTAATTTGCATGATATTGTCATAAATTTTAATCAAAAAAGTTTCTTCGGGGGATGCCCGGTGTTGCTGGCCGTGGCGATAACCCCACTCTCCTCTTGTCCATCCATACCGTCGCGCCGTCGCTGCGATTTTCTCGCGAACAATTCTAAGAAATAGCAATCCCGGCTACGACCGTGGTAGCTGGAACCAAATTGTGCGGTAGGAAATCCCCTGTCGCATTTGACGTCTTTCATTCTATTTTTCTACTTCTGTATTGTATTCAGCAATTTTTTTGAACTTCCATAGCCTCCCTGCCACTTCCCCGTATTCCTTAGTTTATGCGATTCTCCTGGAAGTGGAGGGTTTCACGTCCCGTGAATCCCGGTATTATAATGAGTAGTGCAATGCCGGAGGACAAACCATACTGAAATGAACTAGTCTTCCGGAACTGGACGACTAGAGCTGACGGGAATGACGGGAATGACGGGATTCAGACGAGAAGCCACTATCGTTATTGGAAATATTTATTAATTCCACGTCCATTCTTCAGACAACTCCGGGAGTTGCATCTCCTTCACATTTTTTTGCTAGCTTACTTTTTTATAACTTCGTGATCCAGCGGATTTCGACTTCATTCTTAGAGTCATGACTGGTTTTGTGGGTTTGCTAGGGTATTGTCAGGTTTTTTGATCAATTCTTTATCGTACACTTTAAAATGTGGTCATAACTTCTAGAATAGTGAGTCTTTCGTTTGTTAAAAATTCATAAGTTTGTGCCTTATTTCTATCTTTTTATTATAATTTTATCAAAAAATAAATGAAAATAAAAGTCAAGAAATCATTCGAAATTTGGAACAAAACAAGAGTGTTCTTAAAAAGGCCATATTTTATTTCCGAATCTCCATGTCATCCAAATATCAATTGTAGTTTAACATATCGAAATTATCTCACTGAATTAATAAATCAAAAAGGACTTTGAGATATTTCGAATTGCTGAACTATTTTCGATGAAATTTTCACTGGACGATCAATTTTGCAATGGGTCATTACCCAAACCAACATATGATAAATTTTTTACCCCGGGAAAAGATTCTTCTATAACAAAAGTAATTAAAAATCATTTTATTTGCAACTTAATGCCTGATTCTAAAGTAACAAATTTCCTTTTGATAAATTTATTATTGTTTTAGCTAATTTTTGCAGTATTTTGTTTAGCTTAAGTGGAGTCACGGACATAATTGAAAAACAAATTTTAAAGTAATACTAGCTATAGTGAAAAATAATAAAAAAATGAAAAAACACTTCCTTTTAGAAGGTAACGAACCTTAAAATAAATTATAGGGCAAACTTGGACCTATTGAGAACCTTTGCCAAACCTAAGTATAAAAAACGAATCAAAAACATTTGTTTTCTAAGGTAATTTAAATTAAAATATTTTATAAAAGCAAATTTTGTTCGAACTATTGGAAAAAAATTATCAAGATTTTTAAGCACCGCATTGAATAGGAAATTTGATAGACAAACACGAATATAAAAAATTTCAAATTAATGGGAATAGGAATCAAAATTCACATTATTGGAGTTCTACTGCATTCCCAGTTGTATTTATTTAGAAGAATAGGATTAACCAGATTAAATATTTATTAAACATGCTTTAGTTATCTAAGCTACTAGCTCAAATTTAACACTCCACTTGTAGGAATTTAAAAAAAAATTGTTTATCACAATTTCTCCTTCTCTAAAACGATCTCTAAAGGTTAATCTTTTATTTTCCTTAACCAATATCCATGATTTTTTATTTCAACTTTTATTAACCGATGAAATGCAAAGTTATAAAAATGTTTTCATGTCTATTAGTCTGCTTTTACGATTTCCAAAAAAATTTTATCGCTTCAGAATAGACATAGATCACACAGCATCAGTAATTCCTTTCAGTACTAAGACCTGCTAGTACTCTTCATCTACGCACCCTTATCCCTTATCCCGGTTATCTCCCAGAAGTAAAAGCTCATAAAGCCGCTAATCAGGCTCAAGATATGCGTCGAATAATTTCTGCTTAAATTAACCTGAGAGCACCCCAAATATTCCATTCCAGGGCAATGCCATCATCCGCCTTCCGATATGATTACACGAATCTCGTAATTTATTAAGAATTACAACTGAGCACTCCCCCGCCCACCAATAACATGAAATTTATTGATCAGTGCGAAAGCAAATAGGCCTTCACCAACGCCAGCACGTGCCGCGGACACTTCACCCGGTGAAGGAAGACGTTAAGAGGCGGCAAGGAGCCTGCAGAGGGGAGATAGTGGGGCCTGATTACGAATTCCCAAGATTAATTTGAGAATCCTTCATTCAATTTCAATTTTCGGTGAATTTTTGGTGCTGTGGAAACGACTGTTAATGTTCGCATTAAGTGAATGTATTGAGCACACATCCAACCACTCAAGCTGGCTTTCTCCGGGCCTCTACCAGGCGGGACTTTCTCTCGGATGGAACGATGAAGGAACGCTCCTCCTCAATGCCATTTCATAGCAAAGGTGCCGAACCCTCTGGGAGGAAGTAGCTTGGTCGAAGGAAAAGATTATTGTAAAGAGGTTACCTTACGGACAGGGAGGTGTTTATTGAATTTGAATATTTTATCTGCCGGTATGGAACTTCTTAAAGCAACTCCCCCCGGGTTCGTCGAGCTTCGTTCTCCTTTGCTACCGTCGAGCCATTCTTTTCCCTCAGTTCATGCTTTTAAAAACTTCTTAGCACAACATTTTAGAAATCGCATGAATTTATAATGGAACCAAGGACTTTGTTCCGAACAAGGAATTTATGGGATAGGATTTTGACTCGACACCCTGTTCTGTGGCTGGCTGTGCTGGTCCTTACGTGAATAGAGATCCATCTGCGAAATAAGAGATTAAAATAAGCAGCCAAGTCCAGGGTTGTCCCGATGAAGTCCTTGGAGATGGATCACTTTCGACCTGCCGCTCTTGTTAAGTTTTCTAAGAAGTGCTTGAATTTTGTTTCTAAGACGACGGCATTCTGTCGTCGGAAAACTTCCTCAACACGTGTTTATGACAAGAAAAGGTACCACCTTGGATGAGATTGCACGCCACTAGTAGTATACAATCAACTGTTTCACAGAAAACCAAAAACTTACTACCATATTGGAATATACCTCAACCTCAATATTTATTGTATTTTCATTAGGATCATTTCTTAGAGTAACATTTAATTAGAAATTTCTGTTATACCTGTTTGTATTTTTATATTTTAAACAACCCCTTTAAAAAAATCGAAGCCCCGGAAAAAATAAAATGTCTAGGATATATTTTAATAAAAGTTATAATACAAAAGAAAAGAACTAATTTTAGGTAAAGTGTTGTATCTTCTCTGTCATCTTGTTTTTTAATTCGAAAATGAATTTGAATCCAGTTCCATAAAATTCCAGCAGAAAGTTTAACTAATTTTATTAGAAGTTCAAGAAATTATTCCTTAAAAACATTTCAAAAAATTAGTAATAAATGTGATAAAATCTTTAAAGAGCCATTTAAATCCTTGTGATAAATCTAGTGTTAAATCTACCACAAAAATTTACTGCACTTTGTCTGAAGGTGCACATCGCACAGGATTAATGCCACCTTTGTCTCTGCGGTTCTTCGGAAATGGCAACGCGTTAGGAATAGCAAATCAGTCCCCTAGTTTTAACAGTCGGGAAGAAAACAGGAAGAGCTCGTCCTGTCGATTTTGTTCGATAAAACTTTCTTTCCATCCTAATCATCGTTTTCTAGGGGAATTCTCCATTTTCCCACTGCCATCCCAGCACAATTCAGCTAAACTTTTGTTTAAACATGCACCTCTCCTCGTTACATATGCCAAGGTCCCACCAGTTGGAAGCAGTCCCGGCATGTTTGTGTGTGTGTGTGTGTGGGATGCGGATGAGTTCCCAGATAGTGCCCAATTCCTGGTTCCCAACAGCAACTATGAGAGACTCTAGAAGGACCCGGAAGCATCGGGTGGTAGCAGCTGAAATATTCAACGCCATTTGAATATTTTTGGAAGACAATTGGATAAAGTGGTAAAAAATTGTTTGGGATTCCCTGAAATATTTTTATGGAGCATCACTTCTGGACCATTCCGTCGGGCGATTTCACTCCTTCAGTGGCTAACAGTAATGGAATTGGTAATGTTGCCAAAGTGTTTTAGCATAATCGCCCTCGGATATGTCCGCCTTAGATACTCCATCCAACCGCCGGCCCGCCAATGGCGATGGCCTCAGTTCTACCCTTCGTACTTGTCCTCGTCCTGATTCTGATGCGGCCATGGATGCTGCTGTTGCTCGCTTTGGAATTAGAAAGGATATTTATCTTGGAAGGTGTGTAGCCTGCTATTTTCGCTCTGAAATCGTTTTATTCACGAAGACAAGAGTGTGAAACAATTTTGTGAACGGTGGGATTCAGATGGGTGCAAGATAAACGTTGTAACATTTCTGGGCAAAACACTTTAGCACTGTTAGTTTCTATCTTATTACGGTTAAGACTTTATGGCTTACTGCATAAATTTGAAACCTATTTGTAAGCCTGAATTACACATTTAACTTGAATGGTGAGCAAAAAATTGTTTAACAAAACTGCTGAATAGTTAACGTTTACTATAAAACCTCCATCATATAAAAATTTCGCACTCATAGGTATCATAGAAAATACTTTCCATCAACCGCACAAAAGACTTCAAAATTAATATTTTACTTTCATGTATTACTAAATTTTTAAGTACCTACTAAATTTAAATGGTACGACAAACAACTAACTATTCTCTACAAAAAAAAAAATATAGTACTCTAATCAATTACGACCTCTCTTTTCAGCACTAGAATAACAAAGGTATATTATAGCATTTCTAATGGCAAAATTTCATAAACTTTACGAGGTCCAACGAAACCCCCACGAGCGATTATTCAGCATGACTTTACGGCCTCGTAGCAGCTTGACGAGTACTGAAAATGATGTTCAAGTCGTGAGTGTAAAGTTATTGTTCGTTAGATTTGGTTTATTAGGGGACATTCAGGGACATTGGTTTATTAGGGACAATTCAGAATTAAAATAGTCAGGGAAATTCAGATGACTTACATTTTACATTAATAAAGTTTTAATTATATTTCGAAGTTTGTTAAGCACTATAGTCCAAGAAACAATTTTCTCAGAAATAAGCTACCTAAGAAAAGTCCTTGTAAATTCTAAAAATACGCATGAATCAAAAGTTTTCATGCTTTTACATTATTATTGTTATTTAAACTAATATGAATAAATCTACGTGTATTAAAGAATTTTAAATTCAAATTAAGGACTCTCAAAGAGCAAGTTTAATTCACATTTGAATGGTTTTTTCGGCTTTGATTCCAGACTTCTAGCTAAATGTAGACCATTCCATAGTCCTACAGTTTAAACTACAAAAATACCTGATTGAATCGTGCAAACAAAATAATCATATGATACTATGAATAATGAATAGCATTTTTACAATTTTGTCGCCCTTTTTAACTATCATACACCCATTTTTACACTCAACAACAAAAATACATTATAAAATTAAATATAAAAATATTTTTTGCATTGATCTATTTAAATTTTCTAATTAAAGTGTATAATATGAAATTAATATCATTTTAAGCCAATTATTTTTAATACAATAGTTGGATTTTTATGTTAGACAGTCCTAGTTTTAATATATCGCCCAAAAAACGCCCTTAAATTATAGTACAATGTTAAAAATTTTGTTTATAGAAAAATAAATCAATTATTCACGAGCTAATGTTTCCTATTGGCCAGGGATAGAGGGATTTATAAATAAAATTATTTTTTTAAATAAATTTCGTAATTGATTTATACGAAATTATTTGATGTATTATAAATTAAAATTTTCTTTTATATTGTATTACCAAAGATAATAGTTATTTTCAACTAAATAAATAATTAAATAAATGCGGATCTCAATCAACAGAACCCCAAAACATAAACAAATTCTGCAACATCTGCACACAACCCTACACCCTGTAGCATCTAGAGCAAGAAAGCAATCGTTTAAGTGACACTATGGTGGCACACACCTGCATACGTAAATGTGACCCAGGCACATATGAAGTGGCCACGTACCTACTACACTTCATGTGATTTCTGGTTTTGAATGAAATGTGCTCGTTCAGGATGTCATCAATACCGAGAATGGTCGTTGTAGGGCCATTTGGTCAATCTGGTGTCAGGGGCCATAAATTATGGATGGGGCGCATCCCCAGACGCTTGACTCTGACAATGTGGAGCATCCCTGCCGCCCGCCAAAAAATAAAACCGAAACGAATGGGTTTACAATTCGAAACCATAAAGTCACCGACAGCCATATACACGCCCCGAACCACAGCACCCCGGTTTTGTCCAGGGCGTCCTATCCGCGTCATAAAGTATCCTTAAAGAAACCAAATTGACCACATTACCATAAATATGTATCGGGAGTAAAATTGATAAATGTTCGGGATCTGCTTAACATGATGAACTGGGATAAACGGTATCCCCGTGCCAGCCTGGGAAGACTGAGCTGACTGGCAGACCGGCTTGTCCTCGTGCTGGTATTGATTCCCTTTTGGAAAATTAAAGTTTCGTTTCACGTAAGAAGAACGAAGGCGCAGACCTTTGTCGTCCTGACTTAAGTTAATTCGTCTTCTCTTGTGGTTAGCAATTACGTCTGAATTCGAACTTGCTCGGGGATGAAATGAGGAAATTGCTTCCACATATTTTGCAGGACATCCGGATACAGGTCCGCAGACGACGTATATTTTAATAAGTTATCGAAGAAACGTACCAATTCGGCTAAAATCTCAAGGTCAAAGCATGATTCTCTCCCAAGGCTTTCCTTAAATTAATACTACCGTGCTGTGTTAATATAATTGTAAATAAGCACGCCCCTAGGTAGCTTCATATGCTTAAAAGGAACATTAATGTGCCTGACTTACGATCGTATTCAAAGCCATATCAGGCCCGTATTTACAGTTCATAATTAGAAACTCGACAGTCATACGCACTGATTAAAATTCCTTCTCTCCTATTTTAAACACCAAATTGACCAAATTTTTCAAACATAATATTTTAATTTTTAAAAAAAGTGGAATTCTTATACGATTATTTTCCAATTTGTCCAATTTTAGACGAATTTCTTGAACATATAAAGGTATTAAGCTAAAATTGAAGACAGTAATAAAGTTTACTAGTCCCCATAATCAAATTTAAAAAAAGGAATCTCTGCTGCTTTTCAAAAAATTCATACGTTCGGTAGTGTGGTCTAAAACTAATAAAACTATAGTTTCAAAGATCTTGGTAGTATAAGAAGTGGGCGTGTACTTTAGAGGAAAGCTATAACTATTTTTTTTAAAAATCGTATACGATTTGCAAATTACAAAATTGTCGGTGCGCGCGTCCAAATTACACCATTAACATTTTATATTAACTTTCTTTTCTTATATTTATCTTTAAGTAGTCATTAAAAATAACTATAACTTTAGAGAAAAACCTTATGCTAGTTTTGAGACAACACCCACCACCATAATAAAAGTAAATGTCTAAGAATAAATAGTACTTCAGTTAGAAAATGAAGAAATATGTTAAAACTAAAACAAATTTTCTAAATTTTCTGATTTTCTTCATAAAATGTCTGGAAGACGAAAAATTATAATACTGCAAAAAATTTTAGAAATTAATGAAAAATCGCGAACATATTGTGTTAAAATATCTTTTTCATGTGATATTAAAAATAATTTTATTCATGCAATTTTTATTCACTTTAAAGCGACCAAACTGAAGTCAAAGTTAGGCAAAATTTCGTAATTTAAGAAAATTTTAAGAATTCTATTGACGCACATTTTTTTAGAACGTATCTATCGCGTAAAGAAAGTTTTAGCTCTAGAATAAGAAAAAATTCAAAATAACCTAAATTGTTCTAATTATAAGTTTAATATTAGTTTAATTATAAAAAAATATTGATTTAAATTTTTTTTATTCGTTTCTTGATATTTTTGTTAAAGATCATTTACTTTCGAAACTATGAGGGAATTAATGGTCAAATATTGCTTACTTTTTTTTTAGCACATTTCCTATTTTATTTTAACTAAAGCGTTTATAATTAAAGAATATATTAGCACAATAAAATTGTGTTTACTTGCAGTACAAAGAGTGAACGAATAAAAACGTAACCGTCAGTCATTTTGTGTTTGTTTGAAGTTTATTTTTGGCAAATTAATACGAGAACTATTCTTGAGAAAAAAGATCCTGCGGAGGTTGAATGTTAAAAAATGTTGCTTTATTAGAATTTCAATGGAAAGTCAAATATCAATTAAGAATATCTATTTCAGTTAAAGCGATCCTTCAACCTTCAAAAGATACAAAATTAGGCTCAGGAAGTTCAGAAAGCAGAAATTTCTTTCGCGAAGTAACACTTCTACTAAAGGGGATCCAAGAAATATTTCGCCCAATCATTTCTATTATTATGAGGTTGTGATACACGTGGATGCGTCAAGGGTGTTAAAAAAAACCCACGTGAACTGAGTAGGTTTGAGGTACTAACCTACCTCACAGATGCCTTTAAGAAAATTCCTAAACTTCTTCAAGTACAGGGACGCATAGAAGTGTTCGTGGGTACCTCTGAGTTCGGGAATTCTTAGAATTTGCTTCGTCGAGGTATGCATCGGATTGGGAGACACCGGGAATATTCGTATAATCCAGACACGCAATAAAGGTCTTAGATTGCAATGCGATATCCGACCGAGATGCCTCCCGGTTGTAGCTGCCTTCTTGACTAGGCTTTTGGATATTTCCCAGATTCTTATTTCAATCAAGCCAAAATCACTGATCCATCAATTGTTCGTCCGAGCGGCTGCCCTGATATCGCTGGTCGTAATTTCCTCCGAATTTGAATACGGGAAGGAACAATTCCTTCTGATAAGTGCACTCGAGGAAGATTTAATTTTAGCATTGAGGGTACCTGCATGGGGCGCGGGAGCTTTAGTGACGTGTCTCGTCTTTATCGAGGACGGTGTGGTATCATCGTACAGAAAAGATTCCTGGAACGGCCATGCGCCCTCGCACCCTGCTACTGCAACTAATACCAGTGTTGCTTCCATGAGTGGTAGTCTCAAGCTTTCGGGATGCTTTTTTGGTACAACAGCAGCAGCAGGGAAGAAGATTTCAGGCGCAGATTTTCTGTGCGGGTCTGAATCACAGAACCCCAAATGGGATGTGTCAGCTCCGTGCGCCCTCTGCTCAAAGTAGAATTTTAGCACTTTACCATTTTCGGGGTGTAAAATGAAATTTCTCCAGAGGACGCTTCTAGTCATCCTTCAGCCGGCGTACCACACGGTTCTGGAACATGGTCCATTTGCCAGACATCTGGGAATCTCGTTATCGTCGTGATTCCAACGTGTTCTTCGATATCCTGCTTCTGATTTCGGATTTTTATTATCGGTCATCGTGAAGCAGGTGGTGATAAGTTTACAACGAATCTAAAGCGATTTTAGGACAAGTTTGAGATACAATCTTGGAAAAAATTTAGAACGTAGATTCTGGGCAGGCTTTTAGCCATCAGTGCTTGAGCCCGGAGGGGCATTAATTCGCGCGGAAGTGTGATTTGTTTGTGTAGCAGTTTTGAAGGCATGTTAAACGATGATTAATGGTTTACAGGTTGACGATAGACAACCCATTTTGGAGCAGTTCCTGGCCAACTAGTGATTCCCAGAGCTACCATCCGGCCGAGTGAGATACTTCTGGAGTGACGTGACGTGACGTGTGCGTGTGTAACGTGACGTGTATCCTGTTTACATGCCTTCCGACATAAATGCCCATAACATGTTAGTTGAGTTCCGGTGTCCCAATTTATTATACCCCAATTAAGTGTGCCCACATCTGGGCCCTGGGTTTGGTCTGATGATCCTCTAATGTGTTTCCATTGAAAACCTCCACAGGAAGCCGCTGCACTAAGCTGCCGGAGAGATGCTATCCATCGTATGCCTGCCAGTATTTATTATTTTGGTATATGTTTCGGGTAAGTACCTACAACTATGTTCTAGAGACATGACTTCTCATTTCGGTCCGATTTCGTTGTTTTCAACCCGGCACTCGCTGGGACTCCCACTTTAAACGTATATGCTATATCTACCACTTTGAAGTTTCATACTGCAAAGTGCTCCACCGCCGACCTTAAGTTATATTTTGTAAGAAAATATGCTCCAGGAAGGAACTCCTGTCGAAAATTTATGGCTCTTGTTTTTCTTTTCAACGGAAGCACAACAGAATCCTCCGAGTGTCTTGCATTCCAAGGAGGAGTTATACTCGCCGAGATGCAACCAGCTCCCTCTGCACTAAGTGTGCAAGGCGCTCCCCACAGTTCGAGGCAACACTTCTTTTGGGCACTGCACTAATTTGAACATTGTTCGCCAATTAGGGTCTTGAGATCCGATCTTGGCGCCCGACCTACCTCCTCGACCCGTGCCAGCTCTATTATGCAATTCCTGACAACGCCCCAGGAGTACACACAAATGAACCTTATTTGATGTACTTTACCGAGCGGGTCTGGGTCTCCAAAGACTCAGACCTCATTGTCAGACTCATTCTGAAATTTCTGAACTAGTGCCAGAACATGCTCATCTATGAAGCTGGTCACTGCAATTTTCTGACGCTTGCGAATTTGGTGTTTTCATATATTAAAACTGATTTAAGGATTTTTGGAATTCTTAGGATTAAAAAATTAATTCCAGGAAAAGTCACCATTATATCCTGTCATCACGCCAAACTATAACAAAGTGCGATAGCATTTTGATCATTTTCAATAATTACTTCAATTAGAAAAAGGATAGTAAATAAAATAAAGTAAAGTATTAAAGTTTAAATTAATTGAAGTGAAGATTGGACAGAAGGAATGTAACAGTGGTCTTAAATTCGTTTCTTTTAGTGTAGCGATGATTCCTAAAAAAATCATTAAATATATTTCATAAAATTTAACAATATTTGATGCGGCAATTATAGGCTTTATACCTCTGAGGGAAATAAGATATTTTATAAATAATATTGAATAGATTACCATTGAATATAAAAATGCAATAAAGCAGTAGCTAGGACCCAGTCACGTATTTATTATTGTTATATTTTATTGAAATAACAAGCATAAGTAAAATAATCTGCATGAAATAATTCATACACACACACTCTTCAATAGCAAAAAAAAAACAAAACTGTGTCAATTTAAGTAAACTTTCTGTAGAAGATCATATTTATGTGAAAACATTAATAGTTTTCGTAAACTAAGAATTGTTCGTTATCGTTATCGTTTTCGAGTAAACAAATTTTGTTGGTCAAAGTAGACATTCAAAACCATGTGAAGTTTCTTGTACGTATTTGAAAAATTTATTTATATGTAAACTTTGTATTTTACTTTATATTTTACGAACTGAAAAGTTGTCTAAACTAAAAAATTACTTATTACAATAAATAAAAAATAAACGGTTCAGTTTAAAAATAAAAAAAGAATTACTGAAGAAAGTGTTTGAATGGTTCACACATATTTACTTTTTGAATGAATTATTTAAGTTTTGAATGAATTATTGCCATTTAATTTCTCTCAAGAAAAATTCAAACAAAATTAACATTTAACTGAAAATACTGAAAGAAGGCTATGCTTAAGTGTTATTTATATATCCATTTATTCATTGAAATATTCCAAGCGAATTACTTTCTTCACGTTAGAAAACATGGTTTTGAGGAAAACATCATTAAAGTTTATTATTGTTAATCTGTGAATTTATCGCACAATGAAATTACCAGCCAAATTTGCGATAACTTTTGATTAACAATTTCTTGGACGTACGTTCTTAAAATTTGATGTTTTCGACTTATTATTTTGCTTTTCATGAATATTTTTCTACAGTACAATCATATCTTTAAACACTTTGAATTTTTTAGAAATTATATTAAAATTATCAAATTTATATTCCTTATTAACAATGATATAGATCTAAGTGGAAGACTTAATTTTTATTATAGTTAATCGATAAATTTTTACTATATCAATATTTATAAAGTTCTATTGAATTAATTTTTTCCGTTTTTCTAGCCCAAATGATTTTTTTTTTAGTTTATTTATTTTCAATTTAAAAACACTTAAAACTCGCATATGTTGCTGGTTTTGATGTCTTAATTTTAACAAATATTTTTCCCGTAAAATTTACAAAATGTGTGCCTTGTTAAATCTGCCTCCAGCACATTCTCAATGATTTTTATGATTATGTAAAATATTTCCAGGTATATTGCTCGATGGAAAAATACATAATTATAAAATGTAAAATTGTCCTCATTTTTCAGTTCGATGATTCACAAAATTGGTGCCCACTTCCATTACAAAATTAACACCACAATTTTCCAAATCACAAAAAATAGAAAACTGGTGTAAACAACCCATTTTTTAAAAAATACTCTTATAATTATAACAATCGGTATTCCTAGAAAATTAAGCGGTGTATTAATTGAATTATCAATTTAATACAAAAATTATCTACAGCACCAAAATATCAGGGATTTGACTGTAAGCTATTAAAGGGGAAAATTGATTTTGACTTTTTCCGAAAATAACCTGGAATCGTATTTATTTTCTTAATAGAACGTACCAAGATTCCAATTAGTAAAATTAGGTCATTTCCTTAATTTGAACATAAAAGAAGGTAGTGAACATTGGTAGAAGTTTTTTCGGGTCTCAGTGGTCCATATTATTCGAATTTTCTCTTATTTTTATTGTGATAACAAAAATAATTGATTAGCACCTACAGAACTGCTGACTTACACAAAAACTAAGACCTTTTCAATACGATTTTCGCCTCCAATTATACCCTCTCCTGGTCTGACCTAATTTCCGATGAAAAGGAAGGAAAAAAAACACAAATTGGCCTGTCAATAAATACCAAAAAGGAGAAGCTCCCTTTGAGTGAGCTTCACCTTGAACCTTTTCACAAAGAAAAATAATGTTTGAAAGGTCACCTAATTGGAGGAAAATCTTTTAATGAAGGGATTGATTCTAAGTTCAGTTCATAGCGAATAATTTATAAGACTAGCCCCAGAAATAATGACAGTAATTGGGGTATATAAAATAAGCAAGTTTTCAATAAGGCGACCAACTTTAAAAGCCTTTGTCCTCATTCCGGCCAGTCCAGCAATCCTTTGGTAGGCCTTTGCCTCATAAACTTGCCTCTAAGTCCGGATCCGGGTCGGACAGTGTACTGGAATAAACGTTGCGTAAAGTCCTCTAGCCTGTTAATTAAGAAGCAGAAAATGGCCAAAGCGGCTTAGCATATTGCAAACTAAAGGAGGACACCAGGAGCTGCTGTTCATATGCCACCAATTTGCGAACAGAATGAGGAACACCAGCCCAGTGGAAGAGCTCCAGGGAAGTGGAAAAAAGGACCATTTCGCAATATGCAGAAGCAACTTGCGGCAGAACTCCTCATTTTCAATTCACCTACTTGCCCAAGAAAATTTCTTATGTCGCACTATGGACGAGGCTGTTTTCCTGCTAATTTGTGCAGATGGAACAACCTTCTACCCAATTTCTAATTTTTAATGAAATATTTGCTTAAGAATCAACGAGAAGGTGACCGAGATTTTTGCAAGCACCAGCAAAAGATTTAAATTTCGTTTTCAGCTTAAAGAGAGCATGAACATTTGCAAGGTCAAGGTGAGATTGTGGATCAATCATTCACTCTAAACATCGGTGTGCTATTTTACACTTTTTTTTTTAATTGTTGATTTCTTTAAAGTATTTTTATTTCCTTAAATTCCAATTGCAAATTCTAATTATTTATCGATTAAAGTCCAATCAAATTATAATTTTAAAACGGTAAATATATGGTAAAATGTTAGCCATTTTTTCCTCAAAACCAATTTTACGAATTGAATGATGACCTTTTCATAAAAATCCAATCATCTGTCTTTGGTTAACAACACCGATCTCTGCGGTTCGATATATTTTTTTGATTGCTAGTTCATTTCAGTTTTTATTCCCCATTAAAAGAATGTAATTGCAAACAAAATGGTATTTTCTTTAAATCCGTCACGTCTGAAGTACCCTACGTGATAGTCATGTACAGTCTAGTAAACATTTTCTTTTATGATTCCATTTCATTCAACAAAACGAAGATTTATTTTAACAATGATAAAATTTATATAGCTTAAAAATCACCTTGGAAAAAAAGCAAAAACAAAAACAAATATTTCTCAAATTCAGTGTTCAACCAAAATGTCCTTAAAAATTCCACAATTTTCATTAATTAGTTTCTTTTTAATTAATTTCCAAAAGCACGTTTAATTTCCAAGTAATTACCGATTAAATTGGTTTATTTTATGTATATTATTTCTTTTAAACATGATATACAATATTTACGCTGGTGGTTTCTAAACTCTCAATGAAAATTTGGCACGTTTAAAAAAATTAATCCATGTGTTAAATTAAATAAAGGCGAATGTGAAGACAGATCACGTTATAATTAATTATTATCGCGTTTTTACATAAAAATAATTCAGAAATCGCCTTAAATTTGATTTGTACATTTCTCTCTGGAAATCTGTGTATTACGTTCTTATAGGTGTAAATTCATCAAAAATCTTCATCACATTTAATAAAAACATACCGAAGAAATGTTTAACAAATTCGTGTCCTCTAACAAATTCTGTACTAATAATCCTAATTTTCAACTCTTTCAGCATTAAATTCGAATATAGTTTTTACTGAAAACTTTAGTTTAGTTTAGTTTGTGTACTACTAAATAATTCCTTTAATTTTTATTGCGACAACTAAAAAAGTTGTCAAATTTAATGATTTTCCTCCATTGCCTCATAACTCTTCCCAAACAGTCACCTTCAAAATTATAAATGAAATTTTTCGTACTATAAATAAAGACTCTGTTTATAGAGTCAATTCCAAATATTTACTAAAAAGAATATTAGAACCGTCCAGCGACAATATTTGCAGGATTCTTTTAGTGAAAATAAAAATCTTTACTATCCATAAAACGAGAAATACTTCCTGTGAATTTGAAGGCTAGTCATATTTTCCTGTTTTTATTACCTTTCGTCCATTACTCTAACCGATCAGTTATATTATAGTTGGCCAGTGGCTACCATCCCCACACACGCTCCCGAAATCACCAATTTAAGGGATAATTTAAGGCGAAGCAATTTCCCCGCGCGCGTGTTCGCTATTTTCAATTTGCAGCCATTGCCGGGCTAAGTGTTCACTCCCGGCCACTTAACCCATATTTTATAGCATCTTCGGAGGCATCGCTCAATTCCAACACGTCTTGTGGCGTTCTCGAGAGCGCTCATAGCTCGTAAAAGTAATTGCCTTTTGATGTTCCGCTCGAACGGTGCGGGCCCCCCGCGCCCATAAATGTTGACTTAATGTGGCGCCAGCATCCTTCTTGTTCTGGTAGCTCCTCCGTTCGGCCATTCAATTGTCGAACACCGCGCCAAATCCTCTAAGTCAATACTCGTCCGTACTCTGATTTGAAAAGTTCGAAAACTCGGCCAAAAGACAAACACCGGCGGCGGAGTCGACATTCGACATGGGGGTCGAATCGATCGATAAATGTTGTTTTATTTCCATGTGTATCATAAATTGATTGCCCGTTTTATGTATATGGTCTGTACGGCCTCTGGCACTTTGTCCACTTCCAGGTTCAGCGACAAACGACGACATCGAGACCTCATCCAGTGGGATCGTGCTCAAGGAGACCGCCGCTAGGACATTCATCAAGTCGACTGCATTGGCGACGGCTATAACGACACCATCAGTGACAACAGAGCTATCAACGTTAGGGATAGGAGAAGCAGCGGAAGCTACAGGATTTCACGGTTCTCCGACCGGGACGTCGACAGGACCGACCAGGAGCAGCACTAAATCTTTGCCCACAGTCCTGGTGGATACCACTACTACCATCAGTACTACAACTGGTGCTGTTGCGGCCCCGATCCCAAACCCGGCTCAAAATCCAAATCCGGACCCAGACCTCGGTTCCGCCCCAGCCCACTACGGCGGGTATCTAAATATAACCAGTCAGGCTGGCACCCATGCTTATCTGCCGTGCAACGTAAGTATCCGCAACATTTTTAAGCAAATCTCCGGCTAGTATTGACTTAGGGATGAAAAATGAATACCCGTTTTGTTGGCTTAGCCTTCCGTTCGATGTCCCAAGCAAATACCCGGGACACAACTCGGGACAGTCGGGACTACTGCTTCGAGCGCCTTCTTTGTAATCTGGCCATGCCTCCGGTATGCCAAATCAAGCTGGCGTCAATGACTCCAAGGCTATGTTGCACTAAAATTCTTGTTTATCCAGATCACAGATCTTCCCGGGAAGAGTTTTCTAACTTCTGGGCTAAGAAAAAGTGGGAGAGGCTTAGTTCCCAATAAAAAAACACATTTTAGTTATAACCCTTTTAAAGAGTAGGTTTAAAAAAAAACAGTGCACTTAAATACTAAAGTAATTTTATTAAAAATTTTGTTTAAACAGAAAGTTCACAATTTGGAATTGAATTTACTGAAATTAGTTTATGGCAAGAACAGCAATAAATGTTAAATCAGTGTATTTTTTTAGTTATATATGATTTATCTTTTTATAAATTTATGTTATCATACGTTTAAACGAAATAAAACTCCGAAATGAAAAGAAAAAGAAATCCCAAATTTAATATACAGATAAAATTAAATAAATATAAAAATTAATAAGTAATAACGAGGAAAAATTAAATGAAAAATTAAAAAAAGAGATTTTTATAGCCTATCGTCCAAAATTAAATTCTTTTGTGTACATCTGCTTATAAAAAATTAGAGCGTTCAATCAGAAACTTCACGGAATTATGACATTCTATAGTTTTATTACTGCCGCGGCATATTTTTTCATAGATGAAGTTTTATTGGGGTGGGGTGTACAATGCAGTCCAAATGGCCATATTTAGGGACGAGCATAACTACCGAATTCCTTTTATAATTTCTGAATTCCTGGAGACTAAATACCATTGACGACCGTCTTAAAAATTTTTTATCAAAATTGCAAACAGTTTTAAGTTAATTGAGGTCAGAATTACAAAACGTAAATTTCTCACCTTCAAAGATGTGAAAGTCAACCAAGCAACGTACAAAACAATTTGACCGTAATCGAGCAAGAATTAATTTTAACCGAAGAGGGATAATTTGACAATTTCAATTTAAGGCTATTCCGAAGGTTCCACAGAAAGACGAATGTTTATTAATACAAACCAAGCACGGACGAGCGGCAAGCCCCCTGTCCCGTCCATCGGTAGTGTAAGTGTGGGTCAGAGAATCACTGTCAGCAAGGAAGCATATTGCGTCTAGCTGCCGAACTACAAATTTTCTTCGTCTCGGAAATGGTGACAAATTTGGCCGCCCAGGGCTGTTTCTGCTTTTGCGTATCAACGACCAGACCGGGCCACCTAATGCCTATCATACCCCGGAGTTCGTAAATTCGACGGTTTTGTTGGGAAACTGCCTAAATTCTGTGGATTTGTTGCTTTTTGTCGGTGGGCCTCTACACCTGCCTCCCGGCGATTTGGCTCACAACTTGCCGGAGGGTTCTGACGAAGGGAACAGGGGGCTTAGCCATGTCGATGCGTAAACTGGGTCGGCTCTTCGATGAAGATAGATTTCTTATTTGGCAACATTTCCAATTGGTGCAGATTTACATGAAATAAATCGATGATGTCAATATTATTGCGCCGCATAAAATTCTAGTATCTCTTTTTTTTCTGTATTAAAATCGGTAGTGTGTAAAAATATACGAAATTCCAAATTTCCGTTTTAGAAATTGAGATGGAGAAATATTCCCCTTGATTCAGATGTTCAAAACAGAGAAGAACTTTTTATACTCATATAAGAAAATGGATGATATTTTAAAGTAATTACAGGCTTCTTGTCGGCCACCTTAGTGATACGATAAAAATATGCAATTATTCTTACAGATCAACAAAAATTAAGGAGATATTTACTGAATTGTCATTTTATTATTCTTGCAATTCAGCATTCAATTTTTAGCATTAGAACTTTCTTACATAAACTGATCTTAAACAGTTCGAAGGAAAACGAATGGCTAAATAAAAATCGATTACACTAAAAATAATACAAAATTAAAATTCTACGACCGAATAAAAAATATCCTTTTCAGAAATTAATATTGATGAAAATATTAAAATATTAATAATATACATTCCTTTCTAGCCGACTAAAGCTATAAAGTTTTTCTACCAATAAATTATTTTATAGTATTCCCGTTGTTTAATTAAGGTAGGAAAATTTAATTAAGGTAGGAAAATGTTTTTTTATGTAGTTTTATTTGAAGAGTCAGAAAAATCTCATGAACTTTTAGGTGATTATCGTAATTTTTAAATAATAGTGGATAATTGTCGGAAGCGAAGAGCATATGATTCAAATTATAGTTAATAAAAAACAACAAAATTTTGGGAATAGTAATGGATACTTTTATATTTTTTTGCTTTATTAAATGTGTACTATCAGTTAATGATTTTTAGTTAATATTTTTTTAAACATTTTTAAAATGGCAAAACTTAACTTTAATTTATACAAACAAAGTCCATTTAAAATTAAATTTAACACATTCTGCTGTTCCATTTAGTTTTCAAAAATTACGAGCTTTTCTTCATTCGTCTCATGATATGGTGCTGAAGTTAATAAACGTTAAATCGTACCCTTTGAGCAATCGGATATTTATGTAAATTGAAATGAAGGGATTAATGTGCACTTTACGACTTTATTCATCACCTGTCCTGTAAAACGAATTAGTCCTTAAATTTAAGTACGAAATTTATCCTAAATCTGGCAGCGAATTGCTATCATTCTCCGATTTGTTCAGTCCATTGGCGGAGATGAGATTTGAACACACTTAATTACTTAATTTCAGTAAAGTTACCTGGAGAATTCTAATTTTCATACTGGTCCAACCCCCTCCTTCCAACTGAAAAGAGAAAAAAATACAAAGTACCTACTAGCAAAAAATACATTGCAGGTAAAGCAATTAGTGAAAAAGCCAGTGTCATGGATTCGGGTGCGGGACGGTCACATACTGACCGTCGATCAGACCACATTTATAGCGGACCAGCGATTCCAATCGATTTATACCCAGAACCCGGAACGGTGGTCACTGCAAATCAAGTACGTGCAGACCCGGGACGCCGGGTCCTACGAGTGTCAAGTATCAACCGAGCCAAAAATGAGTGCCCGGGTCATGCTCCACATTGTAGGTAGGTCACAAGCTCTCAATTCCCGGGTTTTCCGAATTCGGTCCCTGTTAGTTCCTGAATTCGGTTGCCGGATCCTGGGACTCAGGTTCCACGAATTGGTTTTCAATTAATTAATGAATTTTTCGCAGAGCCCAAAACAGAACTCCTGGGGGAGACGAATCGACATGTGAAGGCCGGCAGCCGGGTCGTACTTCGGTGTGTTGTCACGGGCGCTCTGGAGCCCCCGCTTTTCATCAACTGGTATTTCGATAAGAAGCAAATCTTCCTGCATAATCACAACGGATGGAGGACTGAAATGGACCGAGAGACTGGCAATCATGGTGATAAGCAGAATACGGTAAGACGATCATTGGACCATCCGTCGCTGTCCTATGATCTAGTACATAGACGCCACTATAGCTATGTGCCTCCATTTTCAGATAGCCTCATTAATTATCCCATCCGTGACGAAGAAGGATTCCGGCAACTACACATGCAGCCCATCAAACAGCGAATCAATTATGGTCGTCCTGCATGTCCTTAATGGTAAATTAATTTCGAATAGCTCGCCGATTGGATCGCTGTGCACATGTTCAAAGGCATATTTGTAGGGATTGTGCCCTTTTCGATACAATTGTAATAAAATGGGTACATTTTCTGCCTTTCCGGGAAAATGATACACCGACACAATTTCTTATAAAGTTCCTTTTCTTTTTATATTATCGCTCCCAATTTCGAATAAATGCACACATCTTTAATGTTTTCAACCAAATCCAAGTAACACTTATTAGGAAATAACCTGATTTTATTTCTACGTATTATTCTAAAGATTGAATTTATAATTATGTTTATACTTTTACCCATCAATAAAAATACAAAACGAAGTTTTGTACAAAATTCAAAATATGTGAAAAATCAATTGCCCAATTGATATCATTAATGAATTGGGTATCAACCATCGACTATAACTAAATAAAAAATTCTATAGCAAGTCCTTGCCTCTAGATCGATATGAAATCCCTGTGTTTCATTCAAAAAATCAACAAAATCCTGTACGAATGTGTATCAAGTGTATCGTTTCTTGGCGTGCACTTAAAAAATTTAAACACTTCAAAATAACTAGTAACTCATTTCTAATTTCTATCTTCTCGGTAGGTGAATATTCGGCCTCAGCAATCACTTCAGGGAGTCTCGGTCGCCAGCACCAGTCCGTGTTCTTGCTCTTTGTCTTGGGTGTATTGGCCTTTAAGAAAATACGACTCCTTCTTGAGTAGCTCGGTCGGCGCCAAGACTAACACACGACAACGTCCGCGGATACACCGTTATTATAATTCGTCCCTATCGCGGAGGCCGTGCAAAAGCCGACGGAGTAAACGGGGCACTTTTGTATATATTTGAAAATAAACTGTTGAGACAGTAAATTACGACTTAGCCCTAGGATAAAGTATCTAAAAGGAAGCCAAAGATGCTGTAGGCAATAAAACTAGGCCGTTCCCCATGCCCTGTAAATATCCATAATTGGTACTCTAGGTTTACCACGAACGTTTTTATTTCTTTTGCAAGTGATGGATGTAATTGCGTGTGTTACTACATGAATAAATAATTTCTTTTTTACTTATATGTCTTTGGATTTATATTCATATCGTGTAGACTTCTTTTTATCACACCTTTGGGGAAAGCTCAATTTGTTGCCTTAAAAAAAAATTAATAGCTACAACGTAGCAACAATTTTCCCCGAAGATGTGATGAAAAGTAGTACGCGTGACACAGGAAAAAGGTGAAAATAATTACAGGTAAGTGTTTATTACAAGCTCGAAGGTGTGACCAATTTTGGAATAAAATTAACACGATATAGGAAACTATACAAAAATTATTGGTTGTTATGCTTTGAATGAGAACTATTCATTTCACAAATAAAGTTTATCAAATCTTATTTATTCGCAATACATTTCAACATGTACCACCTTCAAATTCATGTTTAAAGTATAAATTCAATGACACAATTTAAACATTACTTAGAAGTATTTTTTTATTTATTCCAGATTCAAGAAAACAAAAATAAAGATATATATAAATTAAAAGAAATTATTTTTATTATATTTTACTATTTGATGTACATTTTTTATGTTTTATCACACACTGAAGACTTGATAAAGCCAGAATCTCTACTATTGAAAATGTATTAGAAATTTCATTTCCCTTTAATTTGATTTTGTATCGCAATTTAGCCAACCCCATAGGTTAATTGTTTTTATTTATAACTATCCAAGCTTTTGCTCATACTCCTATAGCGACATAGAAACGCTATAGACCAGATTCATTTTTGTTCTATTTCCGCGCCTTTATTTCTATGAAATCCCCAAGATTGGCTACATTTTTTGTGAAATTAATTCAATTTTTTTGGTAAAAGTAATTAACGTAAAATGAAACATCTTTTTTAACACAGTATGATATATAAAATCACAGTATGATATAATAAATCTAAATTTAGAAAATTTTAAAATAATCTCTTCATATTGATATTAAATTCATTCTTTCAGCTATTTTCCACTTAGCAATTATAATTCTTAAATATCAAAATATTCTTTTCCTTCAATTTATGTGAGCCATAAATTCTTGTCTGCGAATGTGTGTTGTAGGAGTACCTACAAAGAGCCAGTATATTTCTCACTTTCTGGAAGTTTATGTCAAACTGGAAAGATCACTAGACAGTCTAGTCAAGAAGATGAATAGGATTATTTTTATTGACCAAGAAATATTTAAGCAGAATTAATTTAAGGCTGATTAGTAAGAATTTAGTTCTCGTACTTCTTAAGCAAAAATCAGTATTAATTTGAAAAACATGACTATTACTAATTACATTTTTACACTTATTGATAAATCTACGTTTGCAACATATTTAACAATTGAAGGTAATTTTCTGAAAGACTTCCACGGTTAAATCGAATTAAAGAATCTGAAATAAATTAGCATGTCTTTATTTACGCATATGGAATTTCTACTTTTGTTTACTTGTAAAAAGTAAGACAAACAAAATTTCCAAAAATGTAAAAGTTTTAATGATTTAACAATGATTGATTTTCCGACACCATAACGACCTTGGTTATTGATTATTAACCTTATCGTTCGTATCTTTCGCTCAAATTTTCTATTAAAGCCAACAATTTTTAAATAATTTGTTATATTAATCCAACTCTATATTTTTTCATACTATTTCGGTATAATTGACTAAATCATGAATCGTACGATCTTATTCTTTTTCATTTTATCGTAGTATAGCCTTTCAAAAATAAGAATAAGTAATTTAAAAACACCTAAAATTGTTGCATTTATTGAGATGTTACAAAAATTTTGCTCTGGACCTTAAACTTAAACGCATTTTTCACAAAACAATTTTTGTTTTCGGAATTGACAACATATCTCAATTTCGATTCGACCGATCCGCTTAGATTTTATAGTGTATCTTTGGAACATGTGACAACAATGCTTACCTTTCTAGCCAAAAGTTTTATTTAAGTTGTGTTTCAATTAGACGGAAATGCTGAAAACTTGTATTTAATTTTGCGAATGAAATTTTTTTCGTAGCCAGTTAAAATAAATAAAGAAAAACTTGGACAGTAAAGATGTTTATAAGCATTTTATCAACCTCAAGTCTTAGAATTGTAGAAAATCATGTAGTCGTAAATACTTAAATAAAAGTTTGAGATCAAGTATTAAAGTAATACCGAAAACTTAGTTGTTATGCATAAATTTCTACTATACTTTACAAAAAGAGTTATATCTGAAACTTACGAAATTCTAAACTAGTTCTAGGCCAGATACAGATAGAGAAAAGAAATTTAAAGCTCTCCAATAAGAAATAGAATTTACATATCTTAAATTTGAATAATAAGAAATACAAATGGAAATGACGAACTAAAAAATTTTTTAAAAATATTTTACCGGTGTTTATTGAAAAAATTACCAGATCCTAGGCTAGTTCAGTCAATTTAGAGTAAGTTAGTGGACGTCTTAAAATTTAATTCACCCTAGAAATCTGAGCTAAAGTTTCAGATTTCGACCTGTTAGAAAGATTTAAATTTTCACTTAATGGCCTCGTTTTGTATTCAAATTGCCTCGGTAGAGCCACATCTCACGCTGTAATGCTTCCTGCCTGGCTGGACTATCCTAGGGAAGCATATTTAATTCAGTGCATTCGTTATGATCCACAGCAATTCTAAAATCGCGCAAACTGCCCTTGTGGAGCATAAATCCATTAGGTGCTTTAAAAATTAATTTCCCCCCGTTCCCAGTTTATTTGGCTGAAAAGAGGGTGTAGGGCTATTTCGCCATGACGATGAAAATGTAGAACATCCCCAATGAAGAGGGGTATGGTCCGGGTGTTTCAGGGTGAGTGTGTGTGATAATTCAAAAGGAAACCCTTTCACTTCTCATCTTTTAAATGTCAAGCCGAAGACGGCAGCAACAAAGAAGTGCAATGAAAGTTACTTACTGCAAAACCAGACTGTAAGAGCTTCTTACAAATATTCCTCCTATTCTAAAAGGAGCAGCGGACGGGGGATGCGGGACGCGAGTCTCCGCGTCGCAAGGTACTTTTTTTGTACTGTGTGAAAATATCCCTTATCTGTCGATCACAGGGCACACCAGCCGCAGCAGAATAGTGCATCCAGGCAAGCTGACTTTCTTTCAGCATGGTGCGCCTTTGTGCCGTCCGTCCCTTGCCCTAACTAAATTGAAAGCAGAAACGAACTATTTACTCCGTTTTACATGTCGAACAACTTCACATGGCTCTTTTCCTCCGAAGTGCATCCACCAGCTCTCCGGGGACTCTCCCCAAACATTCCCAGACTCTGACAGGTCCCTCCAGGCAACGGGCGGTTGCAACGGAGGCAAGAAATTGAAGGAAACTTGAGAAAAGTTGGGACGGACAAAGAAAACATGCTTCTTGCTTGAGCTAAAGGCATCCGGCGAAACTTGGGACGGAGGCAGGAGGGATCATATCTTCCCGAAGGAGTCCGGCCATGGGACATAGAGTCTCGAAGGAGAAACTTTTTAAATTATTTTTAATGGTCAATAAATTGCAGGAAGCGCAAATAGTATAATGACAACACGATACCGAAGGAAGGAGCCTCATTCAGGATCCTGGAGCGCCAAACATGGGGTCCGAACATTGGCTTCTACTTAAAAATTGCTGCTTTGGGAAAATTTCAATACAATACCTCCGCCAGAGAAGCGATTTGGCGGGGGGACTACAAGTGATTTAAGGGACTTAATTGGGTACGATGGGAGCGTAATTGGACCCCGGCCTCGAGTGGCAGTTTGCCATTGCCGATTCCTAAAGCAAGGAATCTTGCCAGGATGCAGCTGCCCATTCAGGACCATGTATGAACGACTTGACATCGGAAATGGCCAATGTTCCTCAATGCACCCAATGCACTTTGGATTTCTCCTTGTGGCCAGAATAGAAGATTGATGACTATTCTTGGGTAATGGGAATTTTCTGATTTTTTAAGAACCCCTGAACAATGCCCGATTACCTTTTGTATCCCTAACTAGATTTTCTAACTGAGCAGACCACTTGAATTACTTCTTTAATTGGGCGTGCTTAAAACGCGCTTAGTGTTCGCTATAAATACTCCCAGAAAATTTTCTGAGTGGGCTTAAACAAAATAAATCCCACGAGAGCAATAACCTGGCGATTTCCATTTTGATTTCAAGCACTTCTTACTACCATTGTTCTACAGCTCATTTGGAGATCCTCCCACAAAATGCTTCGGGGGTTGGTGGCAAACATTTTCCTACAATTTCAGGAATATTTTTCCTGGAATACGCAAGTGTAGGAACAAAATTTTTGTCGCTACGGAAAACAGCCTTGAAGTAGATTTCGCCGAAATTTTACAATTTTAAAATCTCTGGAAGAGGTTTCACGAAATTCATTTACTTGAAAATCTTTCACAGATCTTATTTTAAATTTTAATCCTTTAAAAATGAATAAAAACGCTAGGATGTAAAATTTCATTTATAAAAAAGAATGGTATAAAGATTTAGTTACACGTGCATTGGATAGAATTTCTGAAAGTTATCCTTAAATATTAAATTTTATAAAAGTTATTTAAAACTATCTACTATAGAGGGTATGTAGCCATGCTTAAAGTCTCTAGGACAAGTCAATATTTCTTAAAAATATGCAAATAGATTTTGTTTAAAAAATTATATTTAAAAATAAGCATGTTTTTTAGTTTTTCAAAATTATTTAAAACTGAACGCAAAGCCATAGATGTTGAATTCTTTTACTTTTTGTATTATACTTTGTAAATTTTGATAACTACAGAGGTTAATTTAAAAAAACTTTAAATATTGAAATAAAAGTAAACGCATATAAATATAACCACAACATTTGCGAAGATTCAGAGAAGAAAATTTATTTAAAATATTATCTAGAATTTACTACAAGAAATTAGTTTCAAGCAGTGATGCAAAATGTCCTCTAGAATTTTATAAAACACAAAAAAAGTCTGAGTAAACCTATAGATGCAGCTATTTTCAATTTCTTCAAAAAGTTTGAATATCTTTTTCGTATTTGAACGAGGCATGGGCTTTAAATCTAAAGAACTAAAAATCATGGGAGCTGCTCACAAAGGGAAAAGGGCATAAAGGCTTCGTGGCCCTTAGAACCTTTCGTTTGATGCAAGAGAGGCAAAGGCGGATAG
This sequence comes from Proctacanthus coquilletti, assembly GCA_001932985.1. Classification (NCBI taxonomy): domain Eukaryota; kingdom Metazoa; phylum Arthropoda; class Insecta; order Diptera; family Asilidae; genus Proctacanthus; species Proctacanthus coquilletti. Next base: position 223,739 of record MNCL01000095.1, on the reverse strand, counting down.
GATTTCCGCATCATAACACAACGCAGTGCACTGATTTCGTTTGAAGTGCACTGACCCTTCTATACCGATTTCGCGAACTGCACCCTCATATGCAATGGGGGAATTGCACGGTTTCCATCCCCAAATGGGCACCAACCGCCAAACACCCGCTTGATTATTTCTCAATCATGCCGCGAAGTTTCTGATAGTGAAAACTACCCCTCACAGTTCCGTAATAAAACGTGCACCTATTTCGGATGCTATTCGCAAAGGAGAAAAAATGTTTTTTTTTCTTTTTTTTTTCTTATTTTTTAGATTCCCAGAGAAATGATGAGATTTTTTCAGTATCGCTAATGGGAAAACCGAGAAAATTATCATCAGTAAAAGTGAGCGCTTCCTGGCAAGCATCCATCCGATGTTCATAATTTTCAATGGTTGCATTCGGCTGCGGCGTTTCAACCGGCCGGCGACGCCGTGCAGTGCACTACGGCACGCGGTATTTGTTCGCCTGCTTAAGTGCAGTAGTAATAAAGTAGAATATTTGTTGAAAATTCGGGCACGCGGACAAGGGCTCAACGTCCGGACTGTGGATCGGAATGGGGGTTCGGGTGGAAAACCTATCTTTCATATGCAGAGCAAGCGTCATGATTAATCTCGCTTTCATATGTTCTACACTAGCAAAGTGCTCCAGGGTGAATCCATTAAATTGTCAAATGGAGGAGAGCGCATTTTGTGGTGTTGTTTATCATTTTCTGGTTATTTTCCGGATAAGTTTTTTTTTTATTTCTGTTTTTTTTTAACACCCCATCCCCCCGTACCGCGTTCCCTGTTTTTGGCTTCCGGCTCTATGGCCTTGAGTTGGCTCCAGATATGTCAGGGTATATTTTTTTATTTTATTCTACCAGTACCTAAGGCGTGAATATGAGGAGACATATCAGTCCCCCGGATGAGATTGCGGCTTTTATTAATTTTGTTATTTCCCAGAGCAGTCGCTTCAATTTGATTAATGCACCGTTGCACCATGATAAAGAGCAGACTCTGACGAATGCGATTTGAATGGATTTGAAAGAATCAACAGAACGACAGACGACAGAACGAAGAGGTTCAAACGTACTAGAAACCGTAAATGAAAAGTTTATTATTGAGTGTTCTTTATAAAAAGTTGATTAATAAAAGCAGATTTATGGTATAGCATATCCCACGTACTCTATGAGTCCAATTTATATTATATCAAAAGAAAACTAATTAGGAAAATGGTGCACCTAGCACGAGTTTCCACTTTTCTCAAAACCATTGATACTAAAAACATTGTGAATAAATTCGTTCATGTATTTTTCGAAAAAATAACGAAATAATACTGCGAAAATTCAACACATACAGAACGAGTTCATGTTAACATTCGGGTCAAAGACTTTAAAAGACATTTCGTTTTCAAATAGTTCGCTAATAAATTTAATACTACAATTATCGAACTAATGAAAATGATTGGTTGGTCTGAAATTTTACTTCTAAATAAAAATCACACATGCGATAGCGAAAATATGTATAGAAATTTTATAATTAAAAAACAAAATGAAATGAACATAAATACTTAATAATATAGTTTTAATAATTTAATAAATTTTAATTTTTTATTTAGGTTTTCTGGTGTTCAGTTGTTGCTCTATTAATATTTCATTCAATTTGGACTTACTTGGATATTTTGTGTGTGTTTACCTTCGAAGGAAGAAAATTTAAGATATTTTCTTATATTCTCTTGTAAAAGAGTAAATCTATAATTTTTTTTAGTTTGTACTGCCTAATAATTTTTCCAAATGATTTTTATCGCTGGAAAAATATAACGAAACGATTAATCATGCCCATATAAAAAGAAATCAAACCAAACAAATGTGAATTGAGTTCACTATCGAAATATTCCGAATCTCAGTTTGAGTTCTATACACATTTGTATCTTAATCTGTATAAATAAATATTCAATTTTTATCAGTACTTTTATAAGCAGTGGAATTTTTGTAGTTACATACGTTCTAAAATAAAATAAATAAAGAATAAAATGTTCTTTTATCACATGCATTCTCGTTAGTAGTTTTATCGTTCGTATTTAAATACAGCAGGGCCTTTCCATTTTTTAGATTTTCGAGAATAAATGCAAAATTTTAAAATACTCAAATCAAATTAGAAAATTTGTTGAATTTTTAGAATATTTTCAATAGTATATAAAATATTATAAAATTTTGTAATTTTGATATAAGAATGTCACAAAAGATTTCTAGTCCCACATATGAGGCACGTATGAGCCATTATGCAGTAAAAGTAAATCAATTATTCACCAAAAAGTTCTAAATGAAAACACTAATTTGCAAACAATGAAAACAATTAAATTTTTTTACAGAAAGAATTTCACTAAATTGTTTGAATAAAAGATTTCAATTTTGAAAATCCTTCCGACCGCAAGTTGCACAAAGCATCTCAGCGGAAATAAAAATTTATGTAGGTAAGTATGGAATAAAAAGCGCGTGTTACGTAACCCCATAGTTCGAGAACAGAAATTTTGCTTGTTAGTAAGGGCGACAGACCAAGATTTATTATTTTTTTTAGTTGTTTGTTAGGATTTAATTTAGAAAGCTTTGCATGGTATTATTGTGTGTATGTGTTAGAAGCCCTCATTTTTCGCTTTAACGAAGACCTCTAAATGAAGCGGTGGTGCGGCCTTTACCATTCCTGTGACCTACACCTCTGATACGGTTACTAAAAATCTTAACAGCCTTAAGCGCGTAAAAATTATGACAATATTCTCTGTGCCGTTTCAGCGGCTAGAAGGGAAAAAAATAAAAGAATTCCCATAAGGCAAAGGCGCGGTGCATAACAAACCTTTCGGGCAACAAAGATACCCCTACCTCGCACTGGCTGTCCCCTTCCCGCTGTCAGCACCAAAAGCAAGAACCCTGAGATGGATGTGAAGGGAAAAGTACCCCAACTAGGTCTGTGTAATGCACACGTCTGCAGATAAAGTGAATTTTTAATTAAATCCTTAAAAGACAGGCGTGCTCTTTACACATTTACCGAGTTTTCTTCTGGTGAGACTTTGTAAATTTAAATGAAGTTTTTTTCTCCTACTTCTCTTTTTAATGTTAAAAATTCGCTTAAAAGTTGGTTGAACTTTTGAGTACTTTATGTATTTTTAAAAGGCGTGTTTTCAAGATAAAAATGGTCATACGAAATAGCGAAGCTGTTTCGAGCCTCAAATTAGAGCTTTTAACATTTTTATAAAACTGAAGATTTAATCGAAATCGTGTATAAATGGGAACATTTGAATGCAACGCGTAAATGAGACTACGCATTGTACTTTAAAACGAACTTAGGAGTAGATTAACAACTTCACTGCAATCCGAAACATTCGATAATCCAACACTGCCCTGGGAAAATATTTTTACATTACTTAATTTTTAAGTTAAATAATTTTGTCCTATGGAGTAATAAAACTTCAGTAAAAGTTTTCCCAATAAATATTTCTCAATATCAACAAAAATAATGCAAAAAACACTTTGGAATTTTAAAAAGGTACGCATTTTTGGTTAAAATAGTCCTTTGAATTTGATTGAATGGTTCATTCGAATATATTCTATTTACTTTTTATCAGACGAGAACTAAAAGCATTCAAAAATTAGTCTTTATGTAAACTTCAAATTCTTCACTAGATTCTATTAAATTCTTTTAAGAAAGTGATGACACTTTTGTATTTTCGTGCAGAGCCAAAAATTTTTAGTTTGTTTCATGTTTTTTACCTCCATTTATATTCGCTTTTAAAGAAGTGAATTTTTTTAAACCTAAATAAAACGTTTTCATATCTTTTTTATACTCATCAATTACACTGTGTAACAAATTTTCATTTTCTAATATTCCCCAAGAAGCCATTTATTAAAAATCCTCGGACATGTGTATCAAAACATCTACTTTTTAAATAGAAAAAGTGAAATTCCAGGAAAATATTCACTTTTTGACTATTTCGTGTGATGATCGTTTTGAAAGGAATGAAAATGCTTGAAGAGCTAGTAAAATAAGTTCTATGAGCCAAGTTTGTTCTAATTACTCGACAAAATTCTGAAGAAGGGTCTGTTTGAGCACTCAAAGTGTTCGCTTTGAAAATTGTTTGGTAGGAAAATTTTTAAAGCCGTCGTTCCAACCAAATCCCATTTGCCTCTCATCATCCGACCAAAACTCGCAGTAAGTTGATTTCAGAATTATTTTGCATTTATTCTCAACCCGGAGCGGCTCGGCCGTCTAGTCCCGTCCGAACCATTCCCTAAACAAAAATCGGTCTAAAATTGAATTGAATCGCCAGGAATCGAAAGCGGTGCGCGGGTTCATGTGGTCTGACTGGCACCGGAGTCCGGACCGGGGTCAGAACGGTACGATTCATTTGCCCGACATTTCTAGGCCAAAATGCAAGTAATGAAATTTTTTACGCTGCCTGAATTTTATTAAGCCACGTACCCTTGTAAATACCTACTCAGGCGTTCCTTCGCTTGACATCAAAGACAGAAAAATTCCGTCCTCTGGCCAATTCTAAACAAATCAAATTTCATAGTGGAATAGTCCGAGCGCCCGAAATCCTAGGCGGCGACCTATAGGCCGTTTTACCTCCTCTGGTCTGCGGATCCTTCCCAGGCCGGACGTCCCTGGATCCGCAGCAGTCCCAGGCGGCCACTCGGTCACCCCCAAGCTTCCGTACAACATAGTACGAGTTGAATGAAAGAAGGCAAATTTGTTTACCAAAAATTCTTTTATTTGATTTGGGGCTAGCATTCCATTTCTTTCCTTTTTGTAATGATATTTTCCCAAGGCGTCTTGTGATAAGGGCGGCCGCCCTGTGGAAGCGCTACATAAGTCAGGGCTTATTGCGATAAAACCTTTCCTAGCTACCTTTATAGCCATCATAAAAGGCACTCTCCAGCCCATCGCAGTCGCATCCATCTTTCTGGGACACCAGGGGAGTCCCCTGATTTAGTACGTATCGAATCATCAGCATGTGATATGAACTGGGATAACTGGGATAAGTATCTCCGAGGTATCCTTTCCTTGTCATTAGTTTTCTTGTCAGCCCGGAGTACTCTTGAGCTGAGACTGCCGTTGTCGTTCGGCATCTTATCTGTCGGCCGGGTACCACCAGTACAGTCTTTGAAGGTTTGAAGACTGATGGTGTGCGGATTGGTGAAATGGGAAAATGACAGGGACCTTTCCTACCTTTCTGAATGACATTATCCTTTGCTTTTTGAAAACAAATTTAATACACTTTTCCAGCGAGAGCCAACCTTAGTTTCGTCCTGATGTAAATGACATCCTATGGGGATATCGCCTTGTCCAATATCCACCACCAATACTACTACATGTCTTCAAGTTTCCTTAGTGCTCCTTTTCCGTCCTGATGTATCTTCAGTTACCCGGTCGAAAAGGAGAAAATATTACGAACTCAAAGAATTCCTTTTACGGGCGAATCCGTGTAACTTCGTTTTCTCGATTTTAACTGGGAATCAAGGACACGTCCAAACGCAATTTCTCTTCAAAAGCAAAGTCACCTGCCGATACGGGCTAACTTCTTCTCTCTTCCCGCGCGGACCTTTTGAAAAGATTCGTCTTTCGGGTCCCATTGAAAAAGATTGATTTCGAAGAGAACTTTCGTGTCTGCCTCGATGATGGGATCTTAGTTTTGGCGAATATGTTTCACAAAAAATTTCATTTTTCTTTTTAAAGTCCAAGGATATTTGTGTAAAATGTGTAGTTCTTTAAATTGCACAACTAACTTATTTCTTGGAATAAGGGTCAAGTGAGTACAATTTCAGGGAGTATTTCCTAATTTCTAGTTTCTACACATGTTCAGAAATCTAGAAATACCAAAGTAGTTTCACTTTAAAAAACAATTTTCCGTGTTTTCCAAATCTTAAAATTCTGGGAAAATTCAAAATCAAATACAATTTTATATGAAGTAATTAGGAAAACTGGAAGATTTGTGTACTTCGTGAAAATGTGATATAAGTTAAATCAACTCAACTTACTTTTTTTTTGCTTTTTTATTTAGAAACTCATAATTTTGTAATATTTGGCGTTTAATTTACATGTTTTTCTAATATTTATGATTTTGATAAATACAATAAAAATTTACTATTTTCTAATAAATAGTAGCACTTACCATAACTACGAAGAAACCAAAAGAAGGATATTTTTTGCCTGCCTGTATAAATGTACGAATTCGTGAGATAGTTCTACTTTAAAGGTCAGGCCGCTGAATTTATTGGAATAACCAAGTATATTAAAATTCGTCTTGATATTGCGGACGAGGTCAATATGATGAACGCTAGAGAAGTTCAAAATGAAATGCTCTTAGCCAAGGGATTCCGTATGTATAATATAACAATTGGATGCGTGGTATCACTACGTTTATTACAGAACAACTATACTTTTCATTAACCTAAACCCATCGGGTAACTTTAGAAAACAATTACACAAATGTATACATGCATGGAAAAAATTATTATTTATTCAATAAAAAATAAAATTTTTTTAAAATGATTACATTAATTTAGGTCGAAGAAAGCCCAGTTAACCCGAGTCAAGCCGGGCCGAACCCAGCTAACAAAATTCGAAATGATATGAACCTAGTCAAAGGGAGTCGAATTGACTTAAACCAAATCGTACCCAATTTAATCAAACTGAGTTGGGCTAAATCAAATCAAGTCAAACTGAGTGAAGCCCAATCAAGCCTACCCGACTTGCATCGTTCCGAGCTAAGAAGTCAAGCTAACTCATGTAGAACCGAACCCAACGAAATATAATATGCTAAATTTTGTGCTTTTCTGAAAGATTCAGAAGTGTAAAAATTTATTTTAATTCAGTTTTCTATTTTTATCGCTAACAATTTATACTTGCAATTGTGACACACTGTGTCACTTCCTGGTTATAGCAAGTTTAAATTAAACGTTGCAGAAAGGACTTAAGATTTTAAGAAAAAGTAGCCACCCTTCCTCGCTCCTATTAGCATTAAATATTCGTGTGGCATGTTCGTCTGAAGAAATTCATCTTCGCCAAGGAAAAGGCTGCAATGTTTTAAGACAGACTAGAGTACAGATCGAGGACCATCAGACCGAAGGAATTGGCCAATTTAGCGGCGTCAGCGGTTCCATCGTGCAGCCAATTGGTTCCGCCATGAATAAATTATTATGTTTACACGTAAGGAATTCCCTCGTAAACATCCCGCCGGCAGCACATTCCCTTGCACATGCAAAAATCTTATTTTGCGGTCGTAAAGCAGCCATCGTTAGAAGAAGGAGCCAGGGAGCACACCAACCATACAAGGAGGATGCAAAGATGGTTTCCAAGGATCCCAGAATCCCAGATTCTTGCCATCGTCGTGTGCCATACCGCTGCGTCGTACCGCACCGCATCGTATCTTAAGGTTTTCGAGATTTAGGAGACAACAGGCGGGCCAGCAATGGACGTTAACTGAGTTCATTTTCTTCGTGCCAAGGTAGAACCCAATTTATATTCCCCGGCGTCCCGTTCGCATCCTTATACCTTCCCGCCTACTTTGAAGATGGTCGGACGCGAAACCAGATATACGGAAAGGGGCGGCAAAACGAAGAAGGCCATCAAGGAGCTTCTTTTCCGTCTTTATGTGTGCCAAATGTCCCTGCTTCCCGAGGAAGAGAGTTTACACGTTGCGAACACCGCGCGCGTGCATGTATTTTAGAGATTATCTTCCTTGATGGAATTTCCTGAATAACTTCTCAGGAATAACAAACGAGGTGGGACGGGCTGTCCGGGTCTTTCACTGCGTCTCAACCCAGTCTCGGCTGTGATTTCTTGTTGCCGGCACCCACCCCCGGGGGCACCGATGGCAGCTAAAACTCGAGTGGATTAACACACGAATTTACTTTTCTGACTCGTGTTTATTTACTCCCAAGCAGCCGTGGGAATTCGCGATGTTCGCGTAGTTGCGCCAAAACGGCGCACGGTGTCTTACACCCGTGCTAAGGGCGTTGAGGGTGAAAAGTTTTCCCAATTTTTTGTCTCTTTTTCTTTTCCCTACTTCTCTGTTTTTTTTTTTTTTTGGATCCCACGTTGCCATCCTTCGGGAGCCTCCGGAAGCTAGCACTCTGGAACAGACAGACCAGAAAAGTGACAGCCTGTCTGGAATTGTTCAGGGATTAGAGCAATCGCGAATTGATTCTTAGCCTGAACAACAATTTCATGGTACTGTGCACACGGTTTCTTTGTGCGCCCCCTGTGGAAGTCTCGAAACACCAGCACCGGTGATGGTACCGTTCTACAAAACCCTACAGACCTGTCCTCTGCAGCAAAAGGATATCCTCTCAATTAATAGAGAAAGGCATAGGGCACCGATGCTGCTCGATTCCCTCCTGGAAGTTTCCCAGGATCAGGAAGTCATTTTAACAATTATTTCGCTTCGTCCCGGCTTAATTGGAGTAAGAAGGACCCTCAGGGAGCTTCATTCTACTTCTTTTTTTCTGTTTATTGTTCCTGTAATTTTTAACTCCAAAGCAATTTCGATGACCTAGGTAACGCTTGACGAGCTCCTGATTAGCTTGAAAGAGGAGTTACTTGGCTCTTCCTATTCAAATAGTCCCGTAAGAGGAGATATACAAAGAATGGAAGAGCTCTTGTAGTTTCAAACCGGGAAAGCGATATTGTACAATGCTCAAGAACTTTAAGAATCATTTTCGCTTTTAGAAGAAACTACTTCTTTGATGAACCAGCCGTAAACAGACTTGAATCCACAGAAAAATACTAGATTAAAAGGGATAGCTTCAATCTAAAAGAATTCAATTCCAAATTGTAGCCCAACTAACATTAAAAACATATAAAAGTACACTTCTTAGTGTTTGCTCATTCTTAAAACTGAATTTTGTTAATTTCGGTAAATTATGTTTTATTAAATTCTTCACTGACTTCAAAAAAATTCGTCTGTATATTTTTTGCTAGACTCACGGTTTTCGGTGATTATTTTTTTGCAAGGTGCGGAAACGCAGACCCATGTATGCACGTATTCGCCTCATAAGGCATTAAACGGCTCACAGCCCATGAAACGTTTGGAAAAACTCATGAGGACGTGCATTTGAGTGAGTGAGGTCGTATGCGGCACACGTGCCGTTGGGATGTGCGGTTCCTGTGGCATATGTGCGCACATGAGTTGATCAAACGACTAAAGAGTATCACACATTTGAATTCTCTGCGTGACTATAAATTAAATAATGGTGCTTGTTGCAAATTTTAATATTAACAAATATTGATCGTGTGATAAGTCAACACGTTTACTCACGGAAATAATAACATATGATTTCAAATAATGTAAATTATGTTATTAAATCTAATCTGTCTATTATAAATTTGTCTGTCCTATCAGAATTTCCTATTTACAATAACTTAAACCTTTCTTTATAAAGTAAAAAGATATCGAATCCATTGAAAAAGGAAGATTATGTATATGTGGAATATTTAGGGAATTCTAAGTAAGTGAAAATATGTTTTCTTTAAAACTTTCTTATGAATATTAAAGTTTAATAAAAATCTTGATATTCTGTAAAAAATGATTTTTCATGTCCACGAGCTTCAAGAGGTTTGGGTGTATCTTTTTTTTCAATTTTCAGTATTTTCATACAGTTCATGAACTATCAATCGACACATATACGCACGAACACTCACGTGCAGAAGGAGATTTCCCAAAAGCACGCTAATTCACGCGCACCAAATTTCCAAACGCACGCGGATCATGAGCAAGTACACTTGCCAAAAAATGTCGTTTTGTTTTTAAAGGGACATACAGTGAACACGAAAATCAGATATTTATTTTATTTATGTATTTTATATTATTTTTTGCACAATTAATTACATTTGAAATTATTATTTTTTAAATATAGCAACTTTAGTTAAACGCAGGAGATTTTTGAAATGTCGAATATTGATATAGGTTTTTTTTTTTTAATTTCAAAAATTATAAAGAGCATGAAATTTTAAGCAAAACGTATCTTCAGCAAAATTTGCATTATAAGACCTTCCCGTGGCAATTTCTCCTAAGAACTTATTCAATATATTTATGTAACAATTACCCCAACTCTTCTCAAACATTCTTCAGTTTTCACCTAGCATAATTCTCATCTATCTCCTTGATGCAGTCGCGGGGATAAATTTATCTACCCGTGCGTGAACCTTTCGAGAAAGAGCCTATTCTGTCATCATCGTATCTATGCAAATGTGAAGTAGTGAAATATGTAACCCACAAAGAAGGGCATATCTTCTTCCGCGAACAGGTAGAACCACCCTAGTCCGCGATTACCAGCCATTTGAGTCCACTAGGGCTGAGTTCTTATATTCATAAATCTTGCAATCAAAACATTCCCTTTGGTGCGGCTTGCAATTGGAATTGCAGGAAATCGCGTTTACAAAAGCCAACTTACACTCAAGCTCAGCGCAGCGTATGCATTAGCATCAGCTTGTGCCCTTACGTCGTAAGGCTTAAGGGCTAGTGATAGACAAAGCGGTGGCCTCTTTTACATACATTACCTGCCAACATCCGGAAGCATAGGTGGCTGGTGTGTCCTTTCATCACCTGCAACGTCCTTCCTGAGGCGTGGGCTCATTTGGGGTGCGCCAGGTATAGCACATGTGCCACAGGACTCGAGCCATCACCTGGTGCGAACTCAAAAGCTCTTTTCGACACGTCCATCGACGGAAATCCAAAAGGAGTACGGAGGAAATGGCGACAACAATTTTCGTATTTTCCAATTGCCCAGAAATTTTCTCCGACTAGAAGTAGAAGAATATGTTGACGATTGCGACGAGGCCGGCAACTATGGCGGGGACGAAGATGAAATTGGTTGCCGTCCGTCGTACGTGATTTTTGCCACTTTCAGGACCCCCAAGACGTGCTCGCATTTAGACAATTTTGTGTGATTTTTGCCTAGACCAAAATCACCTTCAGGGTCCCCTTTCTCCACCAAATGAACTTTTGGAAAATTTTACACAAATTAGCGGTCGTGAAGTGGGTCATAACTAAGTCTGGAATCGGGAAAACGATTCAATAGAATCTAGACTTTCGGACGAATTCCCTCGCGGCTGAAATTAAAAGAAAATTTATCAACCGCAATCGAAAACAAGGTGAACACGGAAAAAGCTGCGCTGGATTGTTTACGTTCCCGGTAAAGACTTTGGGTTAACGAAGCTTTACACTGGACAATAAAATTGCCCCAAAAAGAAAGTACAAGCTCTTGTTATTTTAAAAAATCTTAAAGGTTGGAATAATGAGGATATTTGCTTCTTATTCAAGACTTTTTATCAAAATTGTCTACGATTATCTTCTTTCATATGATTTCAATCAAAACAACTTTGAGAATTTTATTTTGTCTAAGAAATAAAACTCTTCATTTACAACAAAACTTGAAAAAAAAAACATAATAAAAAATTTAATGGTGCACTAAAATAATTCAAATTAAAGATATAAAAATATAGCCAAGTATCGTTGTTTACTATTACTTAATTTCTTTACATTGAAAAATGAAATACGTAATTATAAATCACTTTTAAATTTTAAGATTTGTGTTGGCCTTAACAAAACATCTTCAAAGTCGCATCTTAATCTCAAATGTTCGTCTAGTTCAAAATAATTCGCAAGAAAATTTAGCAAATAATGCTTAAAGATATTTTTAGGTTGAAAAAATTTCCTACAAGTAAAAATAGAACTCGTAGCCGGAAAAAATATTTGTTTTTTTCTAATTTTTTATAGAGGAAAAGTGTTTGTTTACGAATTTCAAATATTTTAGGTTGTAGATGAGGGCGTTACTAGAGGATGAGAAATTTATAAATTGAGGGTCAAAAACCCCTTAAAATAACATTCGTAGGTGGATAAATATAACCTATTTTTATTAAGTACATGTGTACTTTCGTTTTAAATTAACTTGTGGAGTTAGAATGTTATAGATAACGTTTGTAAATAGTAGTGATAATTGATTTTAGAAAGTACCCATATACTTTCATTCAATCCTAAAAATGAAACAATAGAAAGTTCTTATATTTTTGGAATTTCTTCACAGTAAAATCTTCAGAAAACGGTGGCCAAATCTTGAGAAAACCTTCCTGATTTTACAGAAACTTGTAAAACTCATAATTTGTTGAACACTAGAAATAAATCTAAAAATATAAAATAAATCACAATCCATCAGTAAGAACGTGACGATTTTTTTATCTTTAAATTATTTTTACTAATTTTTTTAATTTTCTTCTTTTTTTTGGAAACAACTTAACTAGTAAAATTTTAAATATAATTTTAATGTAATTACGTTAAATTTCGATGTTATCTAAAGTACAACTTGAAAAGTTTCTACTCTGTAAAGTAGAAAAAATCATTTATAATTTTCCTACCCATTAAAATTTTGAAAAAGAGTTAATTATAGATCCTATCACTAGTTTTTTCGTTTTGATTTTTGATGAAGCGTACGAAAAATTCGTTTTTAGTGTTATGTATATCAAAACGTAAAATACACATTTTTTTAAACTTGTTCTCAAAGATTAAATATGTACTCTTGAGAGCTTTTATAAATCTCCTTTTTATATAATTTTTAACACATAAAAGAATACACGATTTCAATAAGAATTTCCCGTAAGTGAAAGAGATCAGATTTTGAAAAAATAGAAAAATTTTATTTTATAATTTAAATGTATAAAGTATGAAATAGCAGTCAACACGAGGTTTAGAATATAACAACAAATGTTATAAGTCGTAAATTTTATTTATTCATTTTCAAAATTTACCATAGATACTTTAAATGAAATGAATTCTTAATTTTATATTTTACCTTTTTTTTACTTTTAACTAGTTATTTAAAATTTCGTTTCAGATTTTAACAGACATTTTTAGACATAAATCTACAAATGTAAAAGTTTCATCTCAGGTTTTAAGAATAAAAGGGACTTAAAAATTTATTCGTGGCCATTTTAAAAATCGTCGAAATTAAAATTACCTTTATAATTTTATGGAGATATTTTGTAGGTATTAAAAAATATTTTATTTAATATTTTTTATACTATTTAAAATGTAATATCACTCTGTTTAAAAATGATCGTTGTATTACCAAGCCAAACTTGAAAACAACTTATTTACAAAACGTGAGATTGCAAAATTACAAAAAAAATAAACAACGCACTGGTGAAGTTGTAGAAGTGTTGAGGAAAAACGAAAATATTTGGTTTAGTATGTTTACGCAGTGTGAAAATAAAAATTTGTTTATGTACTATGAAAATTTCCATTTAAATAGGATCGATTTGTTCAAAAATATTTGATTTAAACCTAAGAGTCTTGCACACATTCACAAGAAGGTGATTTGTCGCTATTGTAGATGCGGGTATTTTTTTTTTATGCCATCATTTCTTGTGCAACTTTTCTATTGATCTTTCTTTTTAAAAACGCGGTAAATATCAATTTGTGCAATTATTAGATGACGCCATTGGTGAGTTAAACACGGTGCAGTCTGTACTTATTCAATTATCATTTCCAGCCGAAGACCTTCTAAGAAGACTAATCGAAATCCATTCATTGCCAAGGTGATAAACATCCGCGGTACGCACTGCGTAGGTAAATTTATTTTCACTTTTATCGTCCATCGATTGGCTGTGCACCTTGAGGACATCTACTAAGACTAGTGTCCCACCAGAGTATCTCCCATCGGAACTGACTGAGAGGCACTTAGCGAACAGTCTTCGTGGATTTATTTTTAGTTGCAATTTTTAGCATCACAAAAAAAAAGAACAATATTTGATTCTCGGCGTGGATTGGAAGCCGCGCCAAGAGGGGTGTTTTGCAAAGATCTCCGCTGCCCAAGAGCCCGGCCAAGCTTGCATTCCAAGTGTCCACGTCAAAGAACCCAACGCAGAAGATTAGAAGAACTGCCTTGAGACGGTGCGGTGATCTAATCTTGAAAGACCTGCAATTTATTTTTCTTTCGAATACTCGCTAATAGTAAACAATGGGCAAAGGTAAAGGTGGTGGCGGTGGAGGCGGCGGTGGTGATGTGAGTGCCTTTTGAGTATTTTAATGGAATTCAAAATTATGTAAAAAGTTGTGCCCAGGTGACTCAACCTGTGATCAACTGAAGGGAAATTTTTAAAATCCCAACTTCGGTGACCCCTTTTCGATTTACTCAGTGACGATGATGTTGATGAATTTTTCATAGTTGCAAAGTGAATTTATTAAAACAAATACGTCGTTGTAAGGAAAATGAATAGAAAAAAAATTCCGCAGCTCGTACAGCAAAATAAACAAGAGTAAATTGTGAATTGAAATAATAAAAATAACCCCTCAAGGACAAATCAGTGACTGAAAGTAATTTGAAGCATCTTCTGGAAGTTGTTGTGGTCTATTTTTACTTTGATCTGATAGAACGAAAGTGAAGTGAACAAGCAGCTCGACAGTCTCTCGTAAAACTAAACAACTAAAAATGATTATCGAAATGGGAAAGAATTATTACAGCAGAAAGTCTTTCTCCTATGATTGCTACACTTTCGAACAGTCCGTCCATAGGGCGCGGAGCTTGCTTTTATTTATAGCACGATACTATTTTTTTCATTTTACTCGATATAGCCCACGAAGTTCAATTAATCGTGAAGAACCAACAGCACTTTCACACGAATTATGAGTTATTATACAAACTTTGCCGCCTCTAGAAGATCAATTAATTTAATGTTGTATTTTTCTAAGTACTGTAGCTGTTATAGAAAAAAAAAACCAATTCAGTGAATACGTGCGCATATTGAAAGTATCTTTTGTATTCAGAAATTAAATTAAAATTATTGATTATTATAAATTAATTTTATATCTTATAAGATTTTAATTTAAGTATAATTAAATGGCAAAAGACAAACCCATCAATCAAAAACATCGCTAGTGTAAGGAACCCCATGTAATACCCATCCTAAACGGAAAAAAGACTAAAATCACACAAAAATAAAAAACTAATATATAAAATAGTATTAATGATAATAAAAACAAATATAAACAAGAAACCCTTCGCGTTACTCGTCGTGGCGATCAAGATGAAAACTGTTGCAATTTATGCTAGGACCCAAGTTGCATTCCCGCCAAATCCTATATTGGTTGGTTTCGTAGTTGAGACGTGCTTAGACAACAAATATAACCGCAAATATCGACTTAAATAAAATATTAGTGTTGTTAATTTTAATATATAAATAATATTTATGCTTGGTGGCACTAAGGCACAGACATTTTCTCAAGGAAGCTCTTGAGTCCTTGCAACAACATAAATTCAGATTTTATACTATTTTTTCGTTAGGTATGTTCACGCATAACTTTTTATTAGATTCACCGATTTTGAGGTATTTTTTTTTTAGAAGATTTAATTGTTGCCTCAAAATATTTTAATAAATTTGAAAAATTATACTCACTTTCGTGATCTTCTAATTATACGACCGATCCGAATGAGACCTTACTTCACAGAACTTCGGCATGTCTTCAGCAGAGTTTTTTGCGTATTTTCCAACATTGCTCAAACACTGTAAATGAGGCCCCGAGGTAAAATTAACTCATAGACTTCGAGCTTTTGTCTATCTGCTATTTTTTTTGTATATCCTATTTTATCGGAAATTACTTCCTACGTCGATATATGCCGAATACTTCGTTCTTTTTGTACCCAGGATTTGAGAAAATTATGAGTAAGTTTCTGACTTTATAAAATGGTCTTTATTATTTTACATACAAAGCAGTAATTACAACAAAATTACTCATAAAGTAAAGAGTGCTTAAACGTTTATGGAAAAAAAAATAATAGAAGGGAAAGGAAAGGGAAAATTAATATAAAATGTGATATAATCTTAAAAAAGAATTGTTAAAACTTGACTCTAGCTTATGAAGTTATATACACAATCTAATAAATTATGAATAAAATAAAATATGAATTAAATACAGTCATTATAGTAAACAATTAAATAAACGGTCTATTAAAAACCAACAAGTGGTTAATAGAAAATAGTTCATAAATAAATAAAGACGAATAATACTCTACAAGGAAGAAAGTCGAAAATTATAATTAAAATGATAATAAAGAAAGAAAAAAGTAAGGATTTCAATTTAAAAACGAACTATTGCACATTATTCATGAGTGTTGTAGGTCTTAAATACTGATGGTGATAAATATAAAAAGAAGAAAGAGATATAGGAACACAGCATATTTAAGTAATAACGTAATTTTTGTACTATTTAAGATGATTAAAGGGCAAAATTCTCTTTTATATTCTAAACCTTCTTAATTTCCAGAAAAAAGCCGGCGGTGGTGGAGCAGCTAAGGCAGGAAAGGACAATAAAGCTGCTCCTGCTGCTGGAGCTAAAGGGGCAGACAATAAGGGCGGAAAGAAAGGTAACCCCTTGGAAACTCATTTTGTATTACTAAATAATTTAAATTCAATCTAATAATATCTTCTAGGTGGCAAGAAGTGACCCATGGCCCCCGCCATTTCATCCCATCATCCAATCCCCTGAGTGAACAAGGTGACTGCAAAATAAATTTGTTATGCCTGAGTATTGTGATATAATTAAGAGAATCAGAGTGTGAAAAACTAAAATAAAAATGCGATAAAAGTAAAATAAGACAGCCTTCTTTTATTTACATACAAATATATAACTTTCATGCGAATCGCGAAGATAAAATAGTGACTAAAAATAACAACGACGGGCACCATTTGGGGGGCGGGAACAGCTATCGGAACCAATCCTGTGACATGGCGCCGAAGAACGCCGCAGCGCCAGACTTAACGTTGCTCGCATAATTTTGCGCTATCTGCTGTGATGTCATAAGCTTCGATTCTGACTTCCTGGGCTTAGTTGATTGACTTGTCTATGAGAAAAATAGAAAAAAGAGAATGCACAAATTCAAGTAGAAGTCAAAGAACTTGTTGGGCTTATTAGCAACAAAAAAAGAAAAACTTGCTTAATCTACGATTAATATAGAAATTTTTAGTATTCTAAAAACATCATCTAATCTAACTCAAAAATTTCTTAAATGCAGTGGCCTTAGTTGAAATGAAAGGCAAACATACAATCACCCGCAAGAAAGAACTTATTTCTAAATATGCACACAGAATTAAAGCTTGAAATCTAAAAGAAAACAACCAAAAAAAGCCAGTGCCTATTAAAAAAGGTCTATGCAAAACCACTCAAGAAGCAATCGCATCCGAAACAGGAAAAATCAGCTGAACGACAAATTTACTTAGGAAAATAGAACAATGGTGGAGTCGCCCTAAAGAAATAGAAAATTTACAAAATTTACGACGAAATAAAATCCATAACATTTAGAAAATGAATTGTAAATAGGTTACAAACCTTTTCTGTCTCTTGTACAACCGGTGTGCTTTTACTTTCCGGCGAAATAATCGGCAACATGGGGAACCATGTAGTTGACGACCCGTTCGAACTAAGACTCAGTACATTTGGATCTTTGTCCAGTCCAGCGCTCAACTGCTTTACATCAGCAAGAACCCCAAGATTCTCTGGGAATGGTAGTAGTACTCCAAACTGATATTGCATACGCTGAGCACACTTTTTTACGTTCGTATTCATGTAGGGGTGAAACAGTTCAAAGTCAAAGGGGTCTACGACGTTTTTCAGATCAGTGGTCAATTTTTGGAATACATCTAAAGTCTTCTTATCGTCACGACCGACAAAAAGAATTTGCAGGAATTTGAGGTCGAAGTAGAGTTGGATAGCCATGTTCTGATTTGAGGTAACAAATTTGCTGGAAGTCATAGCTTTGTATTGTTTAAGAAGCATCTCCATCAATTTCGCGTTTAGATGGAGTAGGACTTTGCGGGGTAAAGTCTGAGGTACCCATTTGTTAAGGTCTTGGATTATTACAATCAGATGTGTTTGAAGAGATATCCTAGGCTGGCAAGGTATTCTAATTGAAGATTGTATGGGATTATCCTCTTCGTCCTTTTCCTCAATTGTTATCGTTTCCCAGTTCTGGAAAAAGATGAAAAGCATTATACTCTACTTGAAGACAAAACGAATAAAATAACATGAAAATTACCACAAAATCTTTAAGCAGTGTTTCATATCCCAAACTTTTTCCTAAAGTCTCCTCAAATACCTGACTTTCTAAGAAAACATCACAAAACTGTTTCCAGAATTGAAACGACTCCTCCTCCAATAAATTGCACACTTTGGTCCACTTTTCTAGACTCTTTTTATCGACTGTGATTTTATCCCAGCTTGAGTCGGAATACGTGTGGGATAGACACAGTTTGAAGTGCGGACACAGATCAATAAAGGACGCAAATAGTCTCGCAAGAAGTACCAACTCCTTGCAGCGCCTATCCACTTTTATACTCTTGATTTTCGTAATCAAATGCGACATATGCTCTTGACTAATGTCTTTCAAAAATTCAACTATGGCCTGTTTCTCGGCCACTTGACCACCTTCATCTTCAATGAATATGCTCACCTCGGAGAAAATCCCCTCCAAGCGTTTGTCAAATGATGAACAGATTTGAACAATTTTGGGATTGAACCCCTTCGCTTTCATAAGTAGGGTATTCAGTTTTTTATCTTTATTTAAAGCCTCTTTTAAACTCTTTGGAACTTCCGAGCTATTTTCCACCCAAAAGTCGCAATTTTTACTGTCATCCTCCTTGCTGGATACCTTCAGCATTTCTTTGACTTCATCGTGAACAGCATTAATGCACTTGAGCCACGAGTGTCGGACAATATCCCGAATTCGACTATTCAAAAGAGGCTGATACTCGTGCACGTAAAACTCCAGTCCATGGGGTAACGAGAGGCACTCGCACATCTCGTTCCAGTTCGGAGGCCTTTGTATGCTCTGGGATTCTGTCCGAATCTCTTGAATCGTTTTCATGGAAGACACGAGATCGAAGAGCCCACTCAAGTGCGATTTTGTTACTTCAGAAATTGACCTTAGCCACTCTTGTGATTGCGTCTTCACCGACTCAGGTGTGAGCATGGGAATTTCGAAGGTAGGCCTTTGGTAGATAGTATTAATCAATTTCATAACCATCAGGGAAATGCTTGAGAAAAACTTACTTGAATTTCAAAATAATATCAGGAAGAGCTTGTAGCATAATTTCATCGTTGAGGCCCATCAGGAAAATTGTTGGAGTCTTGTCCTCGCTGGAGAAATGTTTAAGTGCATCCACAATTAAACCTTCCCCACTTTCTAAGATTACAAAAGATATTATGGATTAAATTCACAAGAAGGAACAGTTGTGATTTCTTATTTACCAAAGAAGCATTTATAGATAAGTTCTACGGTTGTGTTAAGCACCTTCACACTAGCCAAGATCCTGTCCTTAACCCTTCTCTGCGCACTATGCTCACTGGATAGGGTCGACAAAAAAGCCTTGCTCCTTAACTTTATCAAAATTGCAAGAAGCTGATCCAAAGACATTTTCTCTAGAATAAAAAGCCCAAGGAGGCAATCAACAGCAGCATCGGTTGAAAGATTCTCCCGCTCCAACGTCGTCAGGCAATTTTGCTTAAGAGTAACGAAAAACGGTTTTAATACTTCCCACTGTTTCTCAGCAACTGGAAGACGCTCAAGCAAAGGATTGCCAACGTCTAGTTTAAGACCAGTGCTGATGTGTCTGGCGAAGGTAAACAACTCAGTGGCCAGGAAGAACTTTTGCTCCTCGATATTTGACCATATTAACTCCGGCATATCGGTGAGGAGCTTAATTTGAGCCATTGTGCTGTAGCTAGTGCTCTTCCCGTGCCCCGTAGGGCTTCCTCCTCGCTGGTAATTTTTGAAGCCGACCAATTGCTTCTCGTTAAGACACCGAACACTAGCAATAATGCTGCCCACTTCATCAATTACAGAACTAGAAGTGGTTTTCATCGCTTGGATTGTATCTGCAGCTTTTAGCAAGTCTCTGTATCGTTCTCTAGAAAGGAAATACGAAATTCCTGATAAAAAATTTGGAGATGAAACCTTTGGGTCCCTTACCCGACCATCGTCCGGAGCTCTTCACGTTTCTTTTCCACTTCAATTTCAAGTTTCTTCTGGATTTGATCTATTTCTGCAATCGTGTGCTGCTCAAAGAGCGCATCCACGTCTATATCTAGTAAATTAACTGCAGACATTTTCGCCGAAGAAACTGAACAAACTGCAAACGTAAACAAAACTTTTCTCGACAGCTGTCAATCAAAACTGTGACATTTGTCTGTAACACTTAACGGTAAAACGTAGGTCAGCAGACAATTTTCGAATGGAATAAAAATTACATTAAAAATAATTTATGAATATCGGAAGACTTGAAACTCAATGTTATAAAACTTTTAATTTGAAAATACAACCTGTTTGAAACTTTTATATAAAATGAAAATCAAATTATCTACAGCGCCATCTAATGGATTATATGAAATCACTTCGATGCAACGAGGTCGCCAACCACTTTTCTTATCAATGGCGGGATTTTCATTTTTGTAACGGTGAAAAATCGAGATTTATAAAAATTAGGAAAAAGCTAATTTCAACAAGAATTTTTAAAAATTAAAAAAATAATTCATTTTAAGACCGATGCATTGAATTTTAATTAGAACTGTGTTTTAATTCAAAAATGTTGCTCTTTGCTTTGACCGAAACCAATAAAATTAAAAAACAATTATAAATAAGCATTTTATTTCATTTAAAACTAAAATTACATTTTATTTAACTTTTAATGTGTTATTTGGTCTAGGAAGTCGTGAAGACTTAAATTGGCTGTAGAGGAGTAAAGTTCTCAACAAATGATCTGAAACAAAAGCAAACATTAGTTTTTATTGTTTTATTTTATTAATAACAATTTTCTTTGCACAAATTTACAAGTAAAAAAATTCTAAATTTTATTTCATGCCTACATTCATATGTCTTTCGACGTCTTTGACGACTATAGTGAAGACTGCTTCCCGTGCAAGTGCAGCTCGCATTTGCAGCTCATGAGCTAGAATCTTGTAAATTAACAAAAAGGTCAAGGGAACCCATGATCGCGAACGGGGTATAAAATCCAAACAGCGGCTGGCAGAGCGGGAGCGTGGAATATTTAAAAAATTCATAAATTTATCATAAGCCCCGAGAATAGGGTCCCGCACTGAATCATCGGCTGTGGATCCGCGGGCACGGCCTGCGTGCGACATTTGTTCACATTCTTTATTTACTCGCGATGATCACACTTAAATTGGTCCAATTAATCGTGGGGTATAAAATCCAAACAGTGGCTAGCAGAGCGTTCGAGCGGTCTGGCTGCCGGGGTAGTGGCCAGGGATCGGGGGAGGACAAAATGCAAGAAATGGGCCTTAATTCGTCCCAATGGAATCTCATTCGAATTTATTGACAAACGAATTGAATTGATTGATTTAAATGGATTTATGTGCATCAATGGATGACCGGCAGCCATAGCCCGCGGCCGCATAGCTACTACGTGACTGCACGGACTGCGCGGCACCAACGAATTTATGGGTTATTTTTTACTAGGCCGAGTGTCCTCGATGTGCAGGTCCTTGTGAGCGCATAAATCTTCTACGGATCTCGCGCTTGTACCGTTGCTACACTATCGTCGCCTAAAAATCGCTAAATTCCGCGCGGACAGCGCCTCCGTGTCCGCGGGGTCATGTTTCGCGATAGTGGCGCGAACACCGAACATGTTACAGTAGTAAAGCAATTACTCCAGCGCTTCCAATTAACCGCCAAATGGGGCTCGCAAGGGGCTCCAAGGAAGCGTCGAGGGCTCCGGGGAGGCGCTAGACTGCAATTAATCGTACTACATGCGATGCCGGGGCAACTTCTAGCAACTAGACCGAATAGACAAAATATTTTAACCACGCTTTCCCAACCGAAGAGCTCCTAGCCAGAGAGATCTTCGGGGGCACTATACCATTCCCCCGAGGAGCGACGCGCCGGTCGTCGTAATCTTGCTCCTTTCGTATAATAATCATCCCGAAGTAGCTGGATGCTGCTGGCCGGACCAGACCATGAACCATCTTTCATGCTTAATTGCCTTTGGGCTCTGAGTGTGTCTTCAGCGTCTTCAATGTCTTCAATTTATCTCCAGTCAATTCGGGGATAACAGAAATGAGCGCGCACTTAAGGCAAATTAAGGCGCGACGGAGGCCGCGAATGGGCGCGCACAGGGGTCCGTAATTGCTCCGATGGTGTTGGATATGTTTATCAATTCATTTGACGACATTTTAATTCGACACTATCCCGCGAGTGCAATGATAGTAGCGCCCCGTGCGTGCGCTAAGAGCCTAGGCATAGTCGCACTAGACTAGAGACCAGACCAAACCGGGCGATCTCGGACATTAAGATGGAGCAATTGCGATTTAATTTAACGCCTTAGTGGCAGGCAACAAGTGCTACGTGGACAACACTTTGCTTTTAGCCTTTAAATTTGCTCCTCAAATATATTGCCATGCTAATTACAATTTTAGCGAATTTCACACGGAAAGCCTTCAATAGTGTAATTTTAAATTTATTAAAAGGGTACAGCTACACCTTATCTAATTTATGGTTATAATTAATATTTAGGAATACCATGAGAGGCGTTTGTTGCAAAACTTAGATCTAGACTAGCCATGGCCAACTCAGGATTGGTCCGCGCGTGAGTATAAAAACGTTACCCTAATGAAACTAAATTTACCCGAACTTAATTTAGACGGACTTAATTTAGCTGAAATGAATTAAATTAAACTGGTTTGAGCTGGATTAAATTGAGATGAACTGAATTAATCGGGATTAATTAGTTAAACTGAAGTAATTAAAATTGCACTTGCCTTTGTGGCACTACATTGTTAGCTCATTTACTTCCTTGAAATTCTTGACCACATGTTTTTTTGCAATTTACTCTTATTTGCAATGTTAAAGAGTATTCTTCTTCAAGGGGTCAAATAATTAATTATTTTAACACTTTGTGAATCACTGAAGCCTCTAGAACTTGCTGAGAAATTTTTTATTTAAAATTCACGTTAAAATTTTATCAAAACATAATTTTGGATCAGTTTTCTTCGAAAGTATGTTTAAATGTCTAATGTCTACAACAGTTCAAATCTAATATAGTTTTTAATTATTTTTGCGATTTTATAAAGTACAATGTAAAAATAAACAACAATTATTCCAAAAGACTTCTATATCCTTTCACAATTAGTACAATTTTGTAGAATTAAAATAATTTTGGTTATTTACGGAAATATTTACTAATTGTATTAAAAATAGGAGAATTTTTCTATCGAAAACTACCTAAAAAAAACAAAATTTGGAAATTTTCAGACAAGTGTTTTTTGTGCTAAGCCTTCTATTTTAAAAATTAGATTCAAAATCAGAACTTTAATTGGAAAAATATCACAAAACACACCTTTATATCGAAATATATAAATGAATAACTTTTATTTGTGCGGAAAGGTACAATTTTATAGTTTTATCCATTTCTTTCAGAGACTCTCTATAAAAAGGTGGGAAATTATGATTCGAGGTAAAAACGCAGGATGTGAGATTTCAAAAATTGTTTTTTTTATTTAAAAGAAGAAAAGACAGCAAAATAATAAAATAAAATAAAATGAAACGAAAATGAAATGTGAAATGTCACAAATGAATAAAATAAAACCCCTTATTGTTTTATTATTTTATTTAGTTGACCAAATTTTATCAAGGTACAATATTTAAAGTGGTTCTGTTTTATAAAGGAAATCTCTTCTCAAGTATCAATTTTTATTTAATTTTAAATGGAGTTCTCACAACAGTCGCTTCATTTTAGAACAAAAAAAAACTATTTCAACCTCAAATTAATTTATCTAAGCTGCATATTTTTTTGCTAATTATTAAACACTTTATCTGAATGGTAATAATTTGTTAAAAACAGATTTTTTCCTGCCAAAAAGTGTTAAAATTTTTGTTCAAAATAAAAACTTTTACATTGTTTGTTTTTATTTCAATTAAAAGATGAAATATCATGACACTGCACAATTATTAATTATTATTTTTAGTTTAACAAATTATTTTGTATTTGTCATGATACAATAACTTTACTTTTAGCTTCATGCAAAAAAATCCTTTAAAAAATCCACCTATCTATTTCTCGACTCTTTGAGTTCCGTCAATTTTAAAATTTTGGATATGGGTTATTTATTTTTGAAATATAAATATTTGCCTTAAGGTTTATTTAAAAACTAACAAATGACTTCCCCAGAGTGTAACACTTACGTGAATCTCAGCCGGTTCCATTCATATTTGGTTTTCATTGGAAGTGCCCTTACCCAGATAATGAACTCAGTTGACTCCAAACTAAATTCCATGTGAAATGAAGTGAAGGCATTCTAATACTAGGCACAGCAAACAGATTCGTTCGTATTTCACATCCGCAAGATGTAAACAAACCTCAACCTACGCCCGCCAAAACGTAGCGTCCTCGTCACCGGAAGGTCACCTACTGTTTGCACCCCGGTGTGCATAGCATAAGCTCGTAAAGTATACAAATCCAAATTCTAAGATAATTCGCGGTGTCACGCGATAATTCCCAATTCATCGCGCAACCCAGTTTTACCTGTGGAAAGGTTTGCCGTTTCAAATTAGCGGAGATAACGAGCCGCTGCCGCGGAATTGTCCAATAAATAGGCACCCCCGGAACGCTGCGATGCACAGAAAATTGTTACCTTTTGTTAAGTATGGCACTTCACGACACGCTTCTCACCTGTGCTGTGGTACTGCTTATTCTAGCGGTCGTCGGACGTGCCGACACGGACGGTAGGCAATTTCAGTTTTACCAAGTAATAAATTTCATATTTCAATTTTGGATAAAGGTTCGAATATAACGCGGATTGTTGGTGGAAGCAAAGCAACCGGACCATATCCTTATCAGATTTCGCTCCAGTACAAGAGGAAGAGTCAACCTGGGATAATTGGCACAATCCTGGGCGCCGAGTCAGGTGAATGGGGTCACACATGTGGCGGATCCATCATGGGCAAATACCATGTCTTGACGGCGGCGCATTGCGTTGATGGAGGAAAAGCTGAAGATTTTTCCGTTTTGGCGGGCACCTTCAAGAGAACCTCCGGAGGAAGTAGACACCTTGTAGAGTCTATTAAAATTCATCCAGATTATGAGGAACTAGTGACCAGTGATATCGCCATATTAAAAGTAAAAGAACCCTTCGAATTTGGTGAAATGATCCAACCAATCGAGCTCGAGGAATCCCACATTGGGGCTGGTGTACCTGTAACACTTTCCGGATGGGGATATTCAAGGCCCATTCGGCTCGGGAACTTGCCAAAGGATCTAATGACCATGGACTACATGACAATTTCGAATGAGGAGTGCAAAAAAAGGGGTTTCAATGTGACCAAAACTGAAATTTGCACCTACAGAGGATTTCTGAGAGGAGCATGTGCTGTAAGAAAACATATTTTTTTTTAAATATTGCTTTTTGTTAAATTTATATATAACACAGGGTGACTCTGGTGGACCACTAGTAAACAAGGAGAGAACAAAGCAAATCGGTGTCGTATCCTATGGATCCCTAATCTGCGCTTCCGGGAGTCCGGATGCCTTTACCAGGGTATCTGAATTTATCGACTGGTGCAAGACAAATATACAAGATTAAAAATTAGTGTAAATTTTAACGACTAATATAAAATACTTTGAATAGAACAATACTGCATTTTATGAATAATAATCTTATGTTCCGAGTTAAACTTTGCTATCTTTCTACTCATAGTTCGTCCTGATTTCTTACTGAAAATTGCTTGAGTATTCTACACTCTTTCGTTTAATTGAAATACTCAGCACTCATAAAAAGTGAAAGACGAGAAGACAATACAAAATTTAATAAGAAAAGGAATTCCATCGGTACTGGTTTTATGAAGTCGACCAATAATCCTTTTATAACTAATTTCACATTTGAGCAAAATTAAATGAATGTTTAAGAAATTTACTGCAAACCTCTTTAATTAAAATAAAAACACGTAGAAATTAAGGAAATCAGGGGCAAAAAAGGATTTTGTGTACTTATTATTTATTAATATTCACTTCGTTTTTCTTTGTTTTAGTTAATACGATAATTAGTCCTTCTTTAAGTAATCTAAAATAATTATAAATACTAAGACAGCAATTTAGTACGATTAAAACAGGATAAAGGCACTATATTTTGATACACGACGTTGTAAAACGCTTTTATTTTTTTACGTACACCTTAAAGTCAATTTATATTTTCCTACTGTATTTAATATTTAATAAAGACATAAAAATAAAAAAAATATAAATATAGTTATTCAACTTAAAGAGCAAAATTAAAAGAGGAATATGAGTCCAGCAGTTTCCAAATTGAAGACATCATACGGTAAATTTTCTATGAGAGCAAAAGAAAGTTGTTCACTAACCCCAAGTACCACCGGGTGAATTTCCTCATAAAATCATTCCCCTGTCCGACAACTGATCCTATAAAATCCTGGACAGCTGTAGCATACCTAAAGTAGAAAACCAGTGGGCCTGTGGGGGATATTGAATATCACCTTGAATAATTAACACATTTTCCACATGAAGACGGATTTCACGAGGACACCGCCGTGAGGGATACCCAATTACTGTCAGGTCGCCATCCAGAAAATGAATGTGTTCGGGATCGGGTTACGAATTTTCGGGGGCTTATTTTGCATAAATCCGCAGCGTTAATGAAATTAGCTTTAGTTAAGCGGGTCGATGAGCACAAGGAGCTGAGAAGGATTCATCTCACATATCCCCGGTTAGTGGTTGGATGATGACGATGACAGATGCCCTTAGGGGTCTATTGCGGTTTCTGTAGGCGATTGGCAGAAATGGAGCAAATTATGGATTTCCATAAAAGTTGTCGATCGTTCTAATTCAGGTTTAGAAATTTAATATGAAGTACCTGTAGGTAACAATTTTGGGCCAGTATCAATTCTACTCGATTTTTAGTAAAACTTTTTATTTTTTGTACATTTTTTATTTGGCCTACGATATTTAATTTTGTAGATAAAATAAATAAAGAATAGATAAATTCGAGCACTACTGACTCCTGTGACAAATTGGAAACAGGCAGGTCATAATCATCACCATCTCTTGCGCCTAAGCAGAGCAATCCAAGAAGATGAAAAGTCAAAGCGCAGTTCGAGAATTAAGTATGATCGTTTCCAGTAAATCGACGTATCGCAGGGCATTCGTGGTGTCCACGTCTTTCAAGGCATCCAGCGCGCAAAAACAGTAAAGACCCTCGAAGAAGGCGGCCGTCCGTCGTCGTTGTCGTCATTTCACTTAGAGCTGTTGCGGGGAGGGCGGGAGTAACGAACCTTCGCGGGCGACACAATAGTGTACCTGGGTGCCTATGGGTGCCTGGTAGGAGGAGAAGGTAAGCGAAATCATGCGCAATACCACCCATTTACGGAAGTATATTATTCATTGGGAAATCGTGACTGCTATTGAGCCCGAACGGTACCGTTTGCAGCCGGCGATATCGATGAGATCCCAGGTGAGTGCGCACGTCTTTTCCAGGAGGCGACGACGGCTATGACGAAGACGAAGACGTGGACGAGGACGCCGCCGTAACAACAACGACGACGTCCACGTACACCTCGAAGCTATATTAGCCTAGCCGCGCTCTAGACTCTAGACTAGTAAAATAAGCGCACTGCTCCCGCTTTGGATCGCGCGAGGTTTCAGTCCCACCCGGTACCTGGTGGCGATTCCCAATAGCAAAATGGAAGAGCGCGTGATTGTAGCCGAGGGTATCGGGGAATTGCCCATGTCTTATTGTAAACATAATTAACAAAATAATTCATCAATGGTCGACGAACATGGATATGAGTACACCAGGAACACCAGGTATGCTACGCACTCGTGTCCATATGCTTCCCCCCGAGGTCCAGGGGTCAACTGCGATGTGCCCAGGCGCTCACTAGGCAATTGACCTCGTCCTGGATGATTCTTGGCTACCAAGGTATCGATCATCCGCCGCTCCATAGCCACAATCGCAATCGAGGAAAATTGAAGTCGATGGAGCTGTTGTGTGTGCTTTCGAGATTATGGTCGTTTCGGCCATTATCTCTGCAGGCTGCACCTCGCCTTGCGCTTTTGATTTTTACCTCTGTTCTTACCTTTTGTTTTTGGTTTTGGGGTTTACTTTGTTTTCCTATTAATAACGGTAAGTTATAATGAGGCCTTGTTTAAGTGCTTCGCTCTTTCCCATCTCATTCCCATCAGAGAAAATTCGAAGGGGGCAAGAACCTCGAACTGGGAAAATCAAGGGCTTAGAAAATTCTGTTTGTTTTATTTAATCAGTTAAAGCGTACAAGTGAAATCTTCAGAAAATTTAGATAAGAAATTAGGAACAGCAAAAAAATAACAAAAAAAAGCTTTACACACGTCCCTCAATTTACGCGGCACTTTATTTACGCGAGTATTTTTTATACGCGGCAAATTTACCTCGATTTGTGCGATACTTCCTATACGTAGAATTAATTAACGCGATCTTATTTTACGCGGTCAGATATATATTTTCCTAAAAATTTTATAATTAACAATTTTAATAATTATTATTAAATTTAATTTTTTAAGCTATGTGAAATAAATATGTACATATGAATTTCTAAAACTTTGACTAGCTTTTAGCTCTAATAGTTTTTTTGTACTTACAAACTTTACTTGCGCGATTTTTGTTCGCGTAAATCAAATCCACGTGGAACAGATACTTCGCGTAAATTGAAGGACGGGTGTATTTTATAAACTTATTAAAGGTATTAAAGAAGGTGTTTGTGGTAAAGTTTATAAAAATATCAACGTAATTACAGCTTTACTACGCGCTTCCGTTTTACTGGTCTTTATTTTCTAAATGCTTGCTCTTTGTACATACACTCCGAAAAATTTCATTGTTAAAATTCACTTTATCTTTAATGATAATCTTACTTTAAAAGAAAATTGCGAAATTTTATTAGCCAAAATAGTTAAAAATAGTATAAAGGCACTATTCTTACATTTGAAAAAAAATATATATATATTTTATGTTTAAGTGTGATTTTTATTACAGTTTGTAGCAATCATAGTTTTGTATTAGAATTTTTGAAAATGTAGACTATAGGTTTTTTTTTTATAAGTTTTAAGCGTGGTCGGAGTAGCCACAATGCTTCTTTACGAATAAACAATAGAAGGAAACAATATATGTCTATTTATTTCCTTTAAAAGCAATAAAATAATTTTTTCAAAAATTATAGTATTATAAGAACAAATTCATTAATATCTGTAGATGCTCGTACATAATTGGATTGCTAATATATTCGTTATTTTCATAGATGTATTCATGTTTAGTTGCATTCAAGTTGTATAACTTTTATGCTACAAATTCGAAACACCATTTATATATAGCAATAAATTCTAGTGTTTCTAATATAATCAGCATGGTTTTCCTGATTTGAATCATGAAAATTTTTGATTAAAATAGTTGAAACGAACTTTTTTCGGACTGTGCTAAATTTAACTGAGGAAAACGGAATAATTCGGAGAACATTTATACTTTTTCCTTAAACATGTTTGTTCCAAAATTACATTTTTCTATTCTTTGTGCAACAGAAAAAAAAAGAACTAGGAAAATTGTCATAATCTATTAAATGATAAATTCAATTTAAGTGTAAACCTTTAAATTTGTACGGCTCAATACTAACATTACTGCTAGACTTTTCCAAATATTCCAAAAGGACTACTTTCAAACGTAAAAACCTATTAAAATTCTTAAAGTTATGTTTACAATTTTTAGATTCGATGTTTAGATGATTTAGATGTATGTGCTTTCGAAAGAAAAAGAAAACAAGATAAAACTTAGGAATGGCTGACCAAAAATTGTATTAGCAAATTCAAATGATCTGATCATAGATCACCGACATTCACCCATTGTTCCTGATCTTTGACTAGATTCTGACATCGTCTAGAATTGGCAGAGGTCAGTTTGATCATCATTAGAATCTGGTAAAATTCGAAAACAGGAAATGATCACTTGACACCGTGGATCATACGAAGAAGTCTTAATTGCATTTTGTTTCAAGTAAACACACCAACTGAATGTGATGGAGACTGCCACTAGCCACATGATGATTCACTAGGGCATCTCATGTCTTTCTTGGGCGATTGATTGATTTCTTAGCTTTTGTTTTCACATATGTAGCTCGCAGGCGCAGGGCGTTCAGGGGGAGCATATGTACACGTTCGAAGCGACCAGGAAAATCGATTTATCCAAGAAATGGAGAATGCAACCAAATTGCATACATGCGGAGAAATTAGCTCACATCTCAAACAGGTAATCTCGCCACCTGGCAAATTGACTACTTCTCGAAAACATCTCACGAATTGATTCAATTTGAACGTGGAAAATTACAAATTGCCAGCAAAAAGGAGGATTACTGTTGGACTTGGGAAAATTGAGCAGAAGAAATAGCTCTAGATTAAATAGCCACGGACTTTAATAAAATTCAGAGTTGACCATTTGCAGAAAACTATCATCAGATAGTAGCTAATCTATTTAAACATTAAACTCTGTATTTAATAGCCAGATGAGAGATTCGAAGGCTTCAAGCGGTGACAATACCTGGAATTTACTACTTTCGCACCTCATTACATGAAGTATAGGAAATCAACACAAATAGATGCTACAGGCACAATTTCACCGCGTATTCACGACCATTGTGACATTCTTTCAGGTAAATTTAATGCCCGTAAATATCCGCGGTACGGCGGCAGAAGGCCACGTGATACTGTGGTAATTTTCACGGCACAGCATCACGCCACTCATAAAATATTGACGAGATAGCCGGTCCATGAGGCGAAAAATCACCTGGACCGCTCAGCAGTTCGAGTGGAGTGTTCGAGCATCTTATCTTAGGATGCTTCTTCGAAAGTGTTAGCGGTCCGATAGATTCTTAATGACTTCCTAGTGGCTCGAAGGTATATCACGCGGCCCTATACTCGAAAGAGATATATCGACGATAATTTCACGCATTTACGTTCAGGCCAAGGCACCCACCTTTGAGATAAATGAACATCACCGGACGAGGACTACTTCGGTGCGCGGTTTACCTGTGGGTGCCCAGCCCAGACTCCCCGCTCCAAGTTTAAGTCCGACCATCCTCGCGGCAGCCAGCCACGATAGCTAGCCGTTGACTTATTTGCCCGGTTGAATTTCTGTTGCTGGAAATCGACCTCAGATTCTAATCTCTCATGTTTGGTTACCACTTCTTATTGCCCAAGCCAAGATTAGGCCCAAGAACTACGGAAGACTCGAAGACGCTGCTGGAAAAAATACCGCCAAGTTCTCACACAACTTGTTCTTTTCGTGCTGCGACGTGCGGTGCGGCACGGTGAAGCTGGACCATAGAACCACGAAGGTAGTTTCTTGGCCACCACCATATGGCATACCACGGACGCTATACTCGCCCGTATTATGCTCGCATAGTCGCAATCCAGTACGGTACAGCCGCGACTATGGCCGTCTTCGTCTGAAGAACTCGCCGGCAGCCGGGGCCGCGCCGGGTACGAGCAAGTATTAATCGTCCGAAACGTGTAATCGTCCGGATTCATGTTTCACTCTTTCTGAAGTGTGCTCCACGGGCTAGATAAGTTTAAGTACTAGGTAAGAGTTGACTCGCCAACGTTATTTATGTACTTTCTCAGCTGAAATTCACGACAGACATGATTTTGGCCCGATAAACCAAATTAAAAAGAAGTCGAACGCGAAAATTCTCTTAGCGCAACATCAGGGCCGAGACGGTCGGCCGGGGCGACCACGCGGAACACAGAAACCCGAACGGGCGCTATATTGGCTACAGTAGCAACGCCAAGTTCGTTGATCTGCTAGTGAAGTTGTCGTGAGGAAAATGTTTCACGGCACTAATCGAGATCAATCAAATTTTTATTGTCTTTTTGTTTTTTTTTTTTGGATGGCCCATGGTGCGTGAATCTGTGTTTGGACAGAAAATGTGAATACACAATTCAAACTTTTTGTCTTTTGTAGATTTGATGTTCGTTATATTCAAACTGAAAAAAAATATTTTATACTAATGACAAACAATCTTTTTAAAAATAAAATATTTTCAAAACGCATTTTAGAGAAAAAAAAAAAAACAAAAACAAACAAACAATTTTAAAATTAGGATTAACAAAACTAACACAACAAGATTTAGAATTTTGAATAAAAAATATTAAAATATTTTATAATTTTGCTCTGTATCTGTGGTTGATTCTTAAACTTAATGTGACAAACAAAAAAACAAATAAACTTAATTCAGCCTAATATTTTAATTAATAGAAATATATAAAAGTAAAAATAAAAATGTTTTCAACTAGAACACAGCAAACTACAACTACATTTAAGGTCTTAGCTTGCTCAGTTTCAGTTCCCTAGAAATTTAGTTTAAAATTTTCCAAAACAAGTTTTAGTAAATTAAACAAAACATTGCTTTTTAAAAACTAGTACATTTGTTGAATGGTCCAACTGACCTCTATGAAAAGAAAAATTAATTCTAGTAAAACGCCTAGAAAATCGAATTAAATGTTATACTGGAATTCTTGGGACTTCAGTTGTATATCCCATGAGACTAGTTTGATTAGTATTTTTCAAAATTAAGTTACAATCAAAATTCTAGACATGAACTAAATAATACCAGCTTTGCACTACCGCATTTCATGGTGTTCATGAACTAGAACTAATAGAACTGAACTTTTCAACAAGTACACTTTTTTTTACGGAAAAACTATGTTCTCAGTTTACTTCAAAATCATCAGAAAATCATTAAAATTTACTAGACCTTTAAAGCTTATGTAACATTTCATTTTACGTTCAGTTAAATACATCAAATCTCTAAAAAACTAACAATTTACAATAGTAAATTTCTTCTAGTGAAAATTAATAACAATTATTTCGAATTTGGGATTGTATAAATTTGTTGATTTAAATCCTCTAGAATCATCAAAATATTTTAACTTTTTACCACTTAATTGACTTTATCACTTATTTTTTAGAAAATTATTATTAATATTTCCAATAACATTATAAACTAAAAATTTCGATCTTTGTTAACAAAATTAATATTCATTATTATTTTTAAAGCCGTTTACATTTTTTTATCCTTTTTTTATATTTATTTTACCTCTTTTTTTATTTATAATAAATTGGTGAATTTTTCGAAATAAAATTAAAATAATTCCCTGAGATTGCAAGGTTTATTCATGAACGGGTTGAGCCATTATTTTACTATTGAATGAGTTATTATTACAATTATTTGCATATACATTATTTTTCAATAAAGAGAAACTGAAATTACGGAATTCTTAGTACGAATACTTGCTCGGAATTTTTATCAGTTCTTAAAAATATGGAAAATTTTACTTACAATAATAAATAACTTAATTTACGAACGAATAATAATGAAAATTGTTAGAACCAAATTTGAACTAGTTTAGTCTAGATATCTCAAATAAATGAATTGAACAAGGCAGTTGTCCATAAAAATCAAACTGATAGTGTTAACAATAAGTCCTTACCTTTTAAATGCTATTCTGAAATATATCCTATGCGGGATTTGGTCATTTTTGTATTCTTCATTAGATAATTATGCAGATGATTAAGATGATGGACAACTGGTTCATCATGGGCGATTTTCCATCCAATCTCATTTCTCATCTCTTAGAAATCTCAAGTAGGCAAAATTCCAAATGAGTAACAGACAAAAGCGCCCATCAGGGGTGAAGTTTTGTAGAACAAACCAAACAGCCCCTACCTCTATCTACTTTACCCAAAAAAACAATCCCGGCCTATGCACAAAACCATCCCCCAGGAGGAAAGGGCTCATCAGGTAGAGAGCTGAGTTTAATTTTGCGGCGAAAGTCCAAAAGTTAATAAACAAGGCAGGATGATCTCAAGATTAAAATCTGCGAATGAATGGATCAAAGGGGACTCTGCGGTGGCTTATTGAAGGAGCTCCGAATGATTTCCCTGATGGGGTAGCTCTTGAATCTGTTTTTACTGTGATTTATCCACTCAAAACGATATAGCCTGCAACCGGGGCGAGGAGATAGGCAGGTAAAGTTAGTAATAAGTGCGCGCGCGGAGGCGTAAAAGAAACCGCCACCATAGAATCGTCTTCTTCGTCTTTGTCGACATAAGATGAGAACGACGTCTTCATTGGATCTTGGTGGATGCGATGCGCGATGGCAATGTGTGATGTGCCTGGTAATGATCCATTTTGTCCAAGGTACGCAAAGAATTCAAAGGATGCCCCACTGAGCTGAGACCGCGCGTCGGACCTCAGATTAGAATCAAATTGTCCGTTTTAGGGGCCCGCATCTCATGAAATTCGCGAATTTTTCCCTCGTCCTCGGGATGTTTATGATGCTGATCAGTACCGGGGATCTATCCGCATGTCGCCACATCGACTTGCCATGCTCCCAGCATGGATGATGTCGTCGCCGCCGTCCGCCAGCTAAGAAATTGGAGATTATAAAAGGCATTTTTCTGAAAGCCTCTGTCCGCTTCCTTGGAACTTAAGAAAAATTGCAAGATCTTCTGCAATGATAGAGGAACTGAGTTCAGAGGAAATTTTCCATTTTGTAGTCTTTTACGTCTTTATAAGGATTTTTTTATTGGAAGATGTTCAAGATGCTACGAAGACTAAAAAATGCTAAGGAAAAAGGCTTAGAAAGCCGCGCAACCTTAAGTCTGGAACGGGGCTCCTTATGTCGTTTCGGCTCTTTTGTTCACAAGGCAATAGACCTGCTAGTGGAATAAGGTGTGGAAGGTTTTATTGGGCAGTTAACTTTTACCAACAAGTCCTGGATTGTTTTGGGCTCTCAAGGTGCGTCTACTAGAGCATGTGTGGCCCCAAAGTGGTGGTCATAAATCGTTAGTTTAAGGCTAATTAGAACAAATTCACAAGAAGCTCGTTTGCCCGAGAATGGAAAGAATGCTTATGATAATGTTTTTTTTTTTTTTAAATTCCTACAACCCCCGAAGCCTTCCTCAAAGTCGAGTCTTAATTTTCAGGGACCACTAAAACGTTACTGTATAACACCCGAGGTTTAAGAAAAAAGGTGTCACAGGCAAGCAGGTAGGTAGGTGTCTCGCTTAATTGGTGCGTAATCAATTATTCAATCAGCGACGACCTCCGGAGCTATTCGCGGTCTGAACAGATATCGCTGCGACCGCGACGGGACCGTTCCGAACGAATGAATCAATTAATTTGCGTCCAATGGAAGCTTCACGATAAGAGTGCGCGCTTGAGGAGACCTTGTACCTTCTCCTCCTAACCGGGCGAAGGGCGAGAAAAAATTATGCAGGTAGCGCAATCAGATAAGTGGACACCGCGATATTGGTCCCGCGCGGGACCGTGGCCGCGGCCACATTCGCGGCACACTGGGTCCCTGACTCCAATTAAGTGGTAATTCATATTCATTCATGCTATGGAACTAACCCGGAGAGGGTAATTAAGTGAACAAGGAGTCTCAGACTTGAGAGATTTATTTTAGGCACGATTGTGGGTGGCAGCACCTCTTCCAAAGCGGTATCTTCGCGATTCACCAAGACCATTCATTCATTAACGACGCCGGCGACGACATCCTGGGCCGACCGCCCTTCCTTATCCCTTTCGATTAGTCAACAGGCTTGATCTTTCGCTCCCCTGAATGGGATTTTGGAATCTGGATCTCTGAGCTGTTCTGTCTCTGTTAGCCTATGGTCCAAGGCACAACGGCGAGATGAGTGAATACCGAACTACGCGAATGTTGGACGATGTTTTAATTTAACGTTAATTGGGCCACCCATTTGCTGGCTGATTTTACTTTTGCCGCGATATCTTGGAACTGATTGCAAACATTTGCATATGCGATCCCCGGGGAGACTCTCACATTAGAGTGCCAACATAATTCGTGGAAGCGATCACACGTCAGGGCAATAGGTGTAGGTGAGAAGGTACCTCAGAATATGATTGCTGTAAAATTGGCATGATTGAGGTTCAGAAAGATTATGATGGTAGTTCTTAGATTCAAGATCTCAAAGAGGGAAATTTCTAGATTACCTAGATCTATTATGCACCTTCGAAAATATAATTAGTCATTCATTTTTCAAGTTGATTACAAGGCACTGAACTATCTTAACCTTAACTTCGCAAAATTCCGTAGATTTTAAGATACAGTCTTATATATTTAAGAATATATGCAAATACTGAAACGGATCATTAAATAAATATAAACTTCCAAAATAAATTAAAGCATAATTTAAACATATATAAAATTTGGGTATCGATGGAGACTAGGTTCTTTACATATTAAATTTAAAAATAATTTACAAACGAATCAGTTAATTCCACTTTTTGATGTCTTTTGATATTTTTATTCGAAAATCGTTGATTATTTTATAAATTTTTAAATGTTAAATATGTTTCTTCAAAACCTGCATTCAACATTACGAAAAGACAACATTTCATTTGGCCACGAAATGGTATATAATTCTTTTTTTTAAAAGCCCAAAAACGAAATACGTAACAAGAAAATGCTACTGCTTTATTAGTATTTAAGTTCTGTAAACAATATTCTCAACACATCTTGACACAATTAAAAAGTGAAGTTTTGTTTTCGGTATAAGAAGTGTTCATGCACTTGATGTTACAATTATTAAAGAATTTTCATGTACATACATTTTAACAGGCAGGCGAAACAACATGAAATACTTTGAGATATCTAATTTAATTTTTTTTTTAATTCTTTGTTTTGCACCTCAAAAGAACTAGGTTAAAATGCAGTCGTGAGGAATTCTGGGAAAAGTAAGTTAATTGAATCCATTGCATACTGGCCAGATAATTCTATCCTCAGTAGTGGTAATAATACCCTTGTCATCTACCCTGAAAGCAAATTATCGTGGTACTTGCATTTATTCTAATTAAAAAGTGTGAAAGGCCAGTTCGTTTGAATGCATCGTCTGACGCAAGTAAATGATAATTGTGACCTTTACGCACTTGTTTACGCATTTTATATGAACTATCAATAACTTCAATACTTATAGCGGAAAATCCAGAAGTAATGAATGAGTTTATGTTGCATTCTTTACGACTTTATTTATGATGTTCAAATTTAAGGTCACAAGTTTAATAAGCCCAAAAGCAAAATAAAAGTTATGTATAATAAAAGATTAAAAAAAACTTACAATTCTGATAAGTTTGCATTAGTTAACGGCATTGCGACTCGATAAAGAGAATATTTTTTTTATAATTAAAATTTAAAATTGAACTGAAAAAAGAAAACTATCCTTTGTAAAAAGTTTTCACTATTAAATAGTGTAACGAGACTCATGTTTCTTTTCATATTTTACTATTGCTAACTAGTTTCATGATATCTAGTAAACATTGGTAGATAAAAACAAGTTCTAATGTCAATTGTCACAGAGATTTCAGTCGATTTTGATTAAAAGATAAGAAAACTTGGATTAGCTAAATATTATACAATTGAAGATACTGTTTCATAAATATCTATCAAAATGTACTTTTTAATGCATCGTCAGCGCGTTCCCAACAAGGTAACGCACCCTCCTGAAGGACTGACCGAATTGATGTCGGACATCACTAGAGAGGTTTTAAGAAGTCGACCTGCATCCTATTGCCTCTATAAATTCATTTCTGACTATCTTCATACACTTCTGCGCGTTCGAGAGAAAACTCTAAGTAATATAATTATTTCATTATTTATTATGTTGTTATTTTTTTATACATTCTGTTCAACTTGAATAAGTTTTAAAATATTTTATTTATTAAATGATTATTCACATAATTTTTAATTTTATTACATAGTCGCTCAATCGGTTATTGATGATCTGGTTAAAACATCCGAAAATGTTTGTAACTTTTTACAACAATCTGGAATTTGTTACGATAAAGCGAACAAGGCTGGTTCCATAATACAAAAGGCCTTCATGGATTATATGAAAGATAAACGTGACAATAAGCAGGAAGAGCTTAAAGAATTTAAGGAACTAGAATTAATTTCTGAGATTATAAAAAAATGTAAGTTCACAGAAATGGAAATTCTTCGTGCTAGACCTGCAATTCGACAGGCTTTCAGGGATTTCGTATCTGAATATTTGAGATTAATGAAGGTTTGTTCTTTTATAATTTTTTCTTTTTTAATATATAAAAAATTTAAATATTTTATACCAACTTTAGGCTGCCGTCTATAGCACTTATTCAACGGCACCTCCAGCACAATCTACACTAGAGGCCTATAGCATTAATGAACAAAAATTAGAACATTTAAATAAAGCTGCCACTGTAATACAAAAAATGTTTCGAGGATATCTCACGCGTAATGCTTTGGTAAAATATAAAATTTATTTATTTACCTTTTATATCATTGGAAAAAATACAAATTTTAGCGCAGAGTATCCCTTCAATTTGATGTTTTTATTACGAAATTTTTTAGAAAAAATAACATCCAAAAACTGAAGAGAACATGTCAACCATTCTCTCCCGTATGTTATTAATTATTTAGTTTTTTTTTTCTTCTTCAAATATTTTTTAATTATGATTTATTTATAGAAAAAATATGAATGTATTAAAGATGACTTGTATCTCAGTAAACTTACCAAGGCGGCTGAAATTATTCAGGTAATACAATAATGTAATTTATTATTTTTATTATTACTATGGTTTCAGCGATGATTGATTAATATGAAACGTAAATTTCAGCGAAATTACCGAAAATACTATTACAAAAAGCTTCAGCAATATGAGGTATGTTTTAAAAGACCGCAAAAAAGGGGTTTTATAAAAGCAAGTTATTTTATTTTTATTCTTTTAGACAGGAAGAGCTGTTCCGGACAAGGCTGCTACTACAATAGGAGTAAGTCTTTTCTAATATTTTTTTACTACTATTTGAAATAAAATATCTGTTCTAGACATCATGGAAGACTTATCAAACAAAGAAAACATTCCAAACTCAGGTATTAAGAATACTTTCTTTTACAGGAAACTCAAAAGCATTATCAAAATTAGTTTTAGCTTAAATATTTTAATTACCATTTAAACATTTCAGATGGAAGAAGAAAAAGCGAAAGCTGCCATTTTAGCTGCTGAAGCAAAAGCGGCAGCAGTAGAAGCAGCAGCCCGGGAAGCGGCAGCAAAGGCAAAGGCGGCAGCAGAAGCAGCAGCAGCGGAAGTGGCAGCAGCAGAGGCAGCAGCCCGCCAAGCGGCAGCCGAAGCAGAGGCAGCAGCCCGGCAAGCGGCAGCAGAAGCAGAGGCAGCAGCAGAAGCTCTGGCAGCGGAAGTGGCAGCAGCTGAAGCGGCAGCCTGGGAAGCGGCAGCAGAAGCATCGGCAGCAGCAGAAGCGGCATCAGCACAAGCGGCAGCAGCGGCAGCGGAACTACTGGAAGGAATGCCAGAAATCACTAATCCGTTTGCACCAGAATAAGCACCCGCTGCTGAATAGGTATCTTCATTTTTATACTTTTCCCTTAAGCAGAAAATACTTTGTCCGTTAAGTAGGAGATAAAACAATCTGAAGCTTTAGAGGTTCATGCGTAACGAAATTAAACCACATTCTGTAACTTCTTTAGGGCTGGCTAAATTTT
Source organism: Proctacanthus coquilletti (assembly GCA_001932985.1). NCBI lineage: Eukaryota > Metazoa > Arthropoda > Insecta > Diptera > Asilidae > Proctacanthus > Proctacanthus coquilletti. The sequence goes on along the minus strand of MNCL01000095.1, from coordinate 184,102 downwards.
GAATACCTATGGGAAGAAATTGGAGAATGTTGGGACCATTCGATGTGAAATAAAGAAAATTATAGGTTCGGTATTTATGTGACAGATTATATTTTATAATAAATTGTAATGTTAATGCCCCAGGGAACTTTTAATGAAGAGACTCTGAGTAGTTCTTTCTTCTAAATCCCTAATCTAGGGAAGAGAAATTGTGTGTCCAAGGACTAATGAAGCTTGATATAAATCCAGCAAGGGATTTACGCTTTCGTTCGCATTACTAATCAAAATTCTATGCCCAGATTAGTTTCGTAGATGCTGAACAGCAGTAAGAGGACATGTTGTATAATCTCTATGCTAGTTTTATTACTTCTGAGATCGTGGTTAATTCTTCTTCCAATCATTAACATAAATAACAAATCGTCCTTGAAATTACAATTGTAATAACTCCACTACAAGCAGTGTTACTATTACGACTAAATGCATATAAAATCGACTCTTCCTCTGCACCTTAAGGCGATAACCTTCCAATCCCGCAGGTATCATAAGCCCTCTTCTCCCATAAGTCAGTCTTCTGGCTTGCGGCTAATTTGCCGTGCTCAATTCCAGCTCCCAGAGGATTTAATATGGGGTACAAAACCCCATCTTGAAATTAACTATCATTTTAGTGACGAAACTTAATTTCGCACAATCCGCCCTGCCGTGCGCCTGGACTGATTCTACGACTCTGCTCCAGTGATATTAAAACTTATTCCGTCGTCTCGCACTGCTCTTGTCCGCGACCATTGCCATTATCCGTAAATGAAATTACCTTTTATAATAAGCCCGGACATAATCTTTGAGGGTCCGTTTCGCGAAACTACCGGAGCGCCAAGACAAACCTGCGAATCGCACAAAACCTAGGCCCTGGACGCACGGCTCCTTCTTGACCATGGATGCTCTGGCACAAGATGCAAATTCTGTGTGGTCCATTGACAGAGCACGAGTAAGGGGACCGCGCGAGGTGGCCAGGTAAGAAGACCATGAAATCGCCGTAAAGTGTTTGCATACCACGACCATAAGTGCTGCCGTGAGGTTATAATAATCAATTTATCTTTATGGGCCCCGTTGTGATGGTGCGTCCGGATGAGGGAGCTTTCATGGATCCCGTCGCAGACTCTCCGACGAATTTGCGTAATTTTCAATTTGTCTAGTCGCCAGTGTCCGGTGGGGTGTCATAAAGAGGATTATTTGCAGCCTGTAACGACCAATGCGCCGACAAAACCATAAAATTTAGAATTTTTTCCATTAATCTTGAATAGTGTGATCCCTTGCAGTAAATGAGACGATTTTTATTTCGATTGTTGTAATATTAACAGAAATTTTTCGCTACTTCTAAACGATAAGTATTTTTTTAAAAGGTACATATTTGCAATTTTTATAACAAAAGTGTTTTAAAACTAAAACTATTTAAATAAATTTTAAAAGACACGAGTCTTTTTATCTAGAATACTTCAAAAAATTATAACCCATAAAATGTGGAATGGCTTCTTCCTGTGTAAACTAGTCGATCTGCAAGAAAGTATAATATAATTTTATTTATTAAATCCCAGATTATTAATTAGAGCCTTTGTAGAAGTTTGTTCCATCTGGAATATATTCCCAATCTATAAACTTAGAATACGCCTATAATAGGATCAACATCAAATCAATCCACAAGTATCCTTCACCAAATGTTTTACTAGTTAAAGTATACGCATAAATGTTAGTTTTATTATATAAAATTTATTATTTCAAAGTAAATTAGGGTAAAATAGAGTACTTTCGATTTAAGAACTTTTCTTTTAATGATATTCTTAAAGTACGCATTCGTATCTCTATTGACCTATAATTTTTTAATCGGTGTCATTTATTAAGTTTGGACATTCAAAACTTATAAACGTGGTACGTTTCCCTTTCTTTTTGCGTCGTTCGGCGTATCGATTAAAAGAAACAAAAATTATTAAACATGTTGAAAACGATTGAAATTTTTATGTACAAAAACAATTAAATCTTAAGTATTTTGGAAGATAAACGAAGAATGACGTTTAAATAAGCATACACTTAATTGTTAGGTTTATTAGTTCACCAGTTTATGAAGTTGAAAACTTTTGATATTTTTTTTAATTGTTTGAGACATCATTAACTGTAAATCATACTTAAAATTAGAAAGTATTATATTTTACGTTTTTAACTGCTTTCCCAAACCACCATTCAGTTTCTCTCCGTTTTTGTTTTTAGCAAAAATTATACTTTTTTTTTGTATGTATTATGAGACCTACTGACCAATTGCGACCAACTTGTTGTGCATTTTATTTTTCTCTGGAACACTTCAGGTGAAGTGCTTTATCGCAGCTTCAGGTCGAGACTATACCATGTCGAGTGTCGTTGTCGTTGTCACCTGAAGAATGGGAAGGTCCCGGAGTCTAACATTGCTAAAAGACAATTCTGCGATGATTTCGATTCGCTGGAACAGGGCGTCCAACATGACACCAATTGCTGGTAGTGGCATCGGCTTACGTTTTAGGTGTTCCCGTGTGGTATCAGACAACACAAGCAACATTAACCTCATCGACCTCTCCCGCGGAAAGTGATTCAACTTAACGACAAGATCGGGAACAAAATGAACCACCACCGGCAAATGAACGGCAAACTGCCGGCAGTCTTACCTGTATACTATGTGTCCCGGTCCCGATCCCGTCCGGCGGCTCCACCTTTCGAAACGGGAGAGAGTTATTACAGAACATGGCCCGCGGAACGGTCGGTCAGGATGGGAGTCGCGGATAGACGAGACACCACCGCAACAAAACAGAAAACAGTCAGCGAACAGTATGTCGGCCAGTCAACGGAAACAAGATCTTCTGGACCATCAGCATCACTTTTGCGTCTTCGGTCTTCAGGAGATAGATCTCCGGGAAGAGGAGGAAGGGGCGCAGAGACAAAAGGGCATAAATTTTTGTAACACATAAAACGGCATCTTAGGAATGTGTCCGCGCCGGTACCGCCACGGCTCGTTCTGGACATAGAGGACCCTAGGAGGACCAGGCGAACCAGTTCCGCGGCCAAGAGTGCTGTATGGCGATCTGCTCTACTCGCGGATCTGTACTATAAATAAAGAGCCGCGTACTCTGCCACTTGCGGATTAGTATCATCGGTCCCAACGCGACTCTATATCTTTTCGCGGGACTCTTGGAACAAAAAAAAAAAAAAAATAAAATAATATAAAAAAACAAATTGAAATAAGAAATAGCAACAAATCACATAACCGGCGCGCTAAGACGACCAACGCGACCGATATGCGGCGTGCGGTGCAGCGATGAGAAGGTCGCCCGGCCCTTCTGGTCAAAGCCTTACGAAGTTAGGATGACAGCGCACCGTGGACTGGTGCCAGAAACCAAAAAATAAAAAGATAAAAAAAACAAAAAACAAAAAAACTGAAGGAGACGAAGAGCTCAGTTTGTGTATATTAAGCGAACGATTATCCGCGGTTGTAAACTTGGCTCGTAAATTAAATGACAAATTGGATTTAAATTGATTATGCGACGGCAGGACCGACTCGCGTGAGGGCAGACCTGTGGCGGAACGCGTGCTTAGGTTAAAGGGTGTCAATATGCAGAAAGAGAGCATATTGGTTCTATAAAGGTGCGATTTAACTGGCTTTGCGAACGAACACGCAATGAGAATACAAAGTTGCTGCTTCAACGCGTGTTAAGATCCACATACATAGACATCGTAATAATTCCATAATATTTGTTGCTCCATTCTACAAAATTGAGAAAATTTACATGCAAAGCTCAGTATTAAAACAAACGACTTCAAAACAAGTGTTTATTAATTTCTCTGTATATTTTTGTATGTGTATTTAAACAGATTTAAAAAAAAAATGTGGAAAAATGCTAGAAATTTATATTTATATAAGAAAAAACACGACTAACATCTTAAAATCTTCATAATGCATTTATTGCCTCCTATTCTTTCACAGGTCCAATTTTCTGTCCTTTATAAGTTCGACAGCCGCCATTCATATTTAAATAAATATAGCGTCTCCATTATAAAAATTTAAATTAATAATATAATGGCGAAATTTTTGCCAATTAAAACAAGGGATAGTTTTTTTATAAATCAAGATTTTTATTGTTGCTGGGGAAAATCCAATCAATTAACAATCAATAAAAGCAACATTTAGCACTATCTTAGATTATTTATTTTAGTTTATCTACTAATTTCAGTCAACAATAAAAAATTTCTCAACATTTCATGTAAATTATGTTACGATGAAATAAAATAAGGAATAAATTTAAAATTTACCAAATTTTTTTTAGAAAAATCAAAGTACTAACAAAATTGTTTATTAACACCTTAAAAGGTAAAAAAATTTGTAGAAAGAAATTTTAAAGATGTATTCTTCCTTAATAACTTTCTCTATTGTGCAAATCAAACAAATTTTTTTATATTTGCATTAAATATGCAACCAATTCAAGTTAGGTTTATTTCGAGAAATTTTTAAAAATCCTACAAAAATAAAATATTAATTAAATAATATTTGTAGTCTTCAGGATTACGAAGCATATCATATTTAATCCTTCATTAAATTGTCATTGGTTTTAATGCGAACTGAATAAAACATCATCAAATAGATTTCTATTGTGCTCCATAAAATTATGAGACCGCATTTCATGCAAGTGCATTCATCACGGGGGTGAGTGGGCGCCTACTTATTTAATTACCTCTAGCAATCCGCCAATTGTCCAGGGATCACAATTGAATTATTAAACCTCAACCAGTTCAATCGATGTACCATCCCTCTGGTCAAACAAAGCCAGATTTCTGGATGACTGCCGTTCACCCTGCCCAAGATAAATCTGGACACGGAGCAGGAGAAGAATGGTGCAGGGATGCTCAAAGGGATTATCGACGAGGAATGATTGAGAAGCCCCTTCGGCTCCTCCGAAAGATTTATTCGCAGTCGGAGGTAATTTTGATTAACTTTACTCCGCGTCTTCGGATCTTGGGAAACCGGCAATTGCTCCTTTGCTAATTAATTAGATGATAAGTCATTAGTGGGGGCTGAGCCTTAATCCCGGGGCGAAGGTGCACCACCTCCCAGCCCTCAGGGGGTGAATTCAGAGAAATTCTGAATTTAGTGCCAGACGTCGAATAACGCCCTTATTGTGTTCCTGCGCCCGATTCCCCCATCCTTAGTTGATTCCTAGTATGCATATGTGTGTCCTTCCGGAGCTCTTTTAAGAAATCCTCTCCCTTATTCCCGAATCATCTCTGCCGGGGGCAGAAACATAAAAATTCAACTTGCTTTATGATCCATATTATTAAATTGCCCTGCTGGCAGGAGGATTTATTTTAAAGAGGTTCAGACAGGACTCCTCCTGAGTGTTTTCCTCGAGTCCTCGAGTCTTGGACCGATTTTCGTATGCGAAAGGTTGGAAATATTTTTGCAATTTATGCGGTTATATATGGGCCGGTTGAGTTTTTATGTTGCATGCCAGTTGAATGACCCTTTTAGGGACACGGCCACAAGAATTGCGGGAGGAATATATGGCCGATTGCAAGACTAAGCTTGTGGGGACTATTTTAATTTTATTGGAATTCCTTGAGACAACTATGGGCGGAAGACCAGGACTAGTTGTAGTCAGACAATCTTCAGTTTGGACAAAAAAAAAAGTCGTTGAGAAAAACATTCTAACAAAAAGGATTAGGTGAAACCCTTAGAAATTCACTCTTCTATAGATAGAGTGTAATTTTGAACCGACTTAAAACAAACGACAAATTCTCTGTGTATTTTTTACGTATGCTTCGAGAGGGTTTAAACCCCTTAATAGGGTATTGCTTGCTTCCATATTACAAAAACTGAACCTACTTGCATAAGTATAAAGAAATTTTTAAATATGTTATTGCAGTTTTGAAATAAGCCAAAAAAATGATAACCTTTTCATTACGAAATCCAAAGATAGGCAAGACAGGATCCTTGGAGGCGACATTCTCCTCTTAACAATTCATTTTATTTTTCAAACGCTTAAATTGTTAAGTGCCCCGTGAGATTATTTTTGGGTATATCTCATCCTCTGATTTGTGAAAATAAAATAAAATATTAACATAGAGAAGTTCCATGTATTTCCGAGTGTCATATAACAAATTTGAAATCGATGCTAACTAAAAGCTTTCCTCCTATCGCCCGTTCTAATCAATTTCTTCAAGCTGAAATCTTAGCTCCTGAGTGTCCATTACACTTAGGCATTGGTAGGCTACCTACTTTCTTCATAGGTTATCGAACAAAACCTCTGCAGACGCCTACTTACTTACTACCTTTTTTGTCTAAGTGAAAAATGCACTCAAGCACTATCTCGGGAACACTCATTGTAGCACCTTGACGGCGATAACGCTGTCCAGTAGGTGCACGCGTTCGCGAGGTAGCCGCGATAAGCTCGCCGACCTGAACACTGCGTATCTCATCCCTCAGGTGTGATGGGCGACGCGGCAAATCCGTTAAAATGTGAAATGTCCGTGCCACGATAATGGGGAAAGCGATCAATTTGTCAGGCTCCTCCGAAATCGAAAATAGTGTGCTCTCATGGGCGAACCTAAATCGCGACGGGGACAGGCAAACCAACGGATGATGGCCAGGGGCCATGGGAACGCCGGATGACAAATGACCATGGCTATAGGCCTGGAACCGGACTGACCATTTCCCCGATTGACATGAAGATCCATTGGCAACGGCGGGTGCGCCGCGGATGCTGCGGATATCACGCGACTAACGGAGCAACCAATTCAATTGATGCCCGCAGAGGAGCAGCAAATCAATGTCCATCAATTAAAATCCGTCGAAGGTGATAAATTTGTCAATTGGACCGTTGAAACGGGTGACATATATCGCGGTGGGCATTCCGCTTCTGCAGCAGTTTTTCTAATCATAAGATTGTAAACATGTCTAACATTAGACAGTGGGTTTTTTTTTTTTGGGGACGATAGTGTCACTCATTAAAACAGCGCAGCGGGGGAATTCGATCATTGATTTTTTGTAAAATTATCCCATGTGTATATTAAAAGCCAACATATTCTTGGACATATTTTTTAAACAACAAATTCTCTTTCTCAAAAATCGTTGGAGAGAATTTCTAGAAAACAGGAAACAACTGTTTGTGAAGATCATAAAAATTAATTATATAAAGAAGTTGAAGCTTAATATTTAATTTTAATTTAAGATTATTAACAAGTAATTGAAAATTGAATTATTTTTACTTTTTTGTTTGCATAAGTTCCACTCAGAACTTTATGTAATTACAAATTTGGAACGCTAATATTAAATATTTAAATAGTTCTAATTTTAGGTATACATTGTTTTCCAAAAGAGAGTACATACGAGGTACATAAAATGGGAAATAAACTTTTCATTTTTTCTTTTTTTTTAAAGTTTACTAAAAACAGCTTCGATGCGCGGATGTAATTTTTCTTTCTCAATCAATTTATATTAATCATAAAAATTTGTGCTTCTTCGAATAATACACCTGAAATTTGATTTCGAAATAATTTTTAAATTGTTTAGTTTAAGATGAAAATTTGAGTCTCGCCGCGGATTCCTTTTAACCATATGTGGCTCACTTAATCACTTTTAATTTTTGATTTGAAAGTCCGATAGCATTTAGTCTTGCGATATTTACGCAGCCGCTGAAATCACGAAAAGGCAGTTTAAATATGCGCGCAAAAAGGTCCAGAGTGACTAAACCCAACGTCTCGAACCTCCGTGCTCAACTTGGAACACCTGTGGCTTCATGAGCACCTTGTTAATCCCGCAGCACCTGAAGTGTGATGTATGCGCACGCAACGCGCTTCAGACAGGCGCGAGCGCGCGCATCGCACGATTTCCTCCGGCCCCCAAATCCAATCGATTCTTTGATGTGTTCAGGAATAAATCAATTATCCCGATTCCCGCGCCCCATGTCCATGTTAATAATTTGCTGCTAGATTTATGACAATGTCAATTTTCGTGATCCCCGACAATTCCCGGCCAAATTGGAAAAGCTCCTCTGGCCTGAGTCATTGTCGTGATGATTTTCGAGGATGCAGAATCGCGACCACCCTGAGTATGAGCGGGTGGGAACGAGGAGAGAAGCACAGGATGAGAAACAATGCGATGACGGGTTCCCGGGTTCGACGGGCCGAGTACAATGCGTGCTCCCGGTGCCCATCTCAATGCACCGGAGTCTCATTCCCTGGTGTCAATTGGAATTTAACAGGAAGAATTTATGAATGTATTATATGCACGCCGAGCACAAGGTCCTACAACTCCCGTCGCATATCTCCAGGATAATTAGGCAGAAGCTGGGCGTAATGAGAGCGCCCCATTTGCTGCCACAGTCCCGGATCCCGGATATGAGCGACGAGTTTATTGTTCGGCAATTTGCCAGGAAGGAACACATTGATGCAAACAGGGGCATATGTAGAACCTGCTGGGGGTTCCGGGTTATCTCCGGGACTAGTGAGTTGAAGTGACTTATGCCTGAGGGGGATGGGGAATATCTTGTTTGGAAGGAAAATGGAAAATTAATTGCTTTTTGCGGCACGACGACGCGAATTTCCCTAAGGAACAACATCGTAAAACTTCCAATGGAGCAATTTCGAGCCTGATAAGTTCCTGTGGCAAAGGATATGAAGAATGAAAACTTTTTCCCTATCATCGTCGTCGTCATCATCCAGGGATGATCCCAATTTTTCCCTAATTGGCTCGGCACAGGTGCCTGATGGCACACCTTAAGTGTTGCACACTAATTACTGCCTTTTCTCGGTGCTCTGTCTCCGAAGCTGTTGCCCTGAAATATTTACGATAGAAGGAAATCACCTCTTTGCACGAGATTCCCACAGGAGGAACCCCAGGGCATCTCCGGCGGGGCGCACTCACTAATCATCCGGGCGTCCCACCGTGCCGTGATGACACGAAAACTTCCTAATTTTCGACTCGCCGACGAGATGTGACACAGGTGCCACTAATTCTTTAATAGCTATCTCAGAAGACTATAAGAACCCCGCTGGGCTCGCAGCGGGATTGTCTCATATGTTATCGGAATTTAATTAATCGAAGCCATCGCGGCGCGACGGTGCGGCAGATTCATTGCAGCGATCCGCGTTTTCGCGACGGCTGTTGGTTAATTGGTTGGTCAAGGCAATAGTGGGTCGACGGGTCACTGTGGCGACTTCGCGCCTCTGGGTCGTTCCAGTATGTCGCACAGAAGAATTCATCACCGTTTAGAAACATTTTCAATAGATACCGGGATAAAAAGGCAAATATTAAAATATTCTGGAAAATATTTGACCCCTTGGTAACTCTTGTCTAGTGGAATTTTTGCTCATAAAATATTTAAGCACATGTTTATAAAATCCCAGCATAAAAATATTAGCTTTTACTCCCAGACACGATCTAAAAAAATTTTAAATAATTTTATAAAGCAAGAATTGAAGCGTCAATGTTTGGTCACAATTACCAAAAAAACCTTGGACTTTTAGAAACTTTTGTGTTTTTATTTTATTTTATACTAACGGCTACAAAACACCACTTAAAATACCAACAAAATATTTAAAGGACGAACATTATTTTAAAAACTTATTAAAATATTCCCATATTTAAATATTTTTAAAATAAAAGACGATGGTTCTACTTCAGGCTTGATGAAAGATTTTGATGAAAAATCGTATCAAACTTTTACAAAGCCTGATTGATTTGTTTTTTTTTTAATAAAAGAGAAGATTTTCAATTCGATGCCTGAATCAGTTCACATATTCATAAGTAAATTGTTTTAGGAAGTAGGTGCAATGTTTTTTAATAATTTTAAAGAATTGTCATCACATTAATAGCATTTTTTCGGTTTGTCTGTTCTGATTTTGCAAAAAAATAACTGAATAAATTTGGATGATACTTTTACCAGAGTATCGTCCTGAGCCAAACTAAAAATCAAAAAATTAGGCTATAAAGTCCTGCCTGTTCCTCTGCTCGTCTATTTCTGATATCCGAGAATCGAAAAGATTTTTCAAAAGGGCCTCATCGGCTTTCCTTCCTAAAGGAATTTGCTTTATTCTTTTATTTATGCTTTTCAAACGTTCTAAACGACGTCTTCTTATACGAAAAACATGGTTAAATACACATTTTAATCCTCCTTATGATATATTAAAATTAATCGTTTCGCGAAAGACCATTAGTCTTCCAAAACAAAAAACCTGTGCAGGATCATTTGACTTCTGACATTTCCTTCCCGATTAAACTACAGGACATTTGCCAATACTTGACAAATCGATTCAAGGATGACAAATTTCATTTGGTCGGGGCGCTTCCCTAATTATCCCGAAAAATGAGAGCATCCCGCACCCGCCACCAACCAACGACGACATCACAGCATCATTAGGGTGCCCAGCATCCCATTGATCTTTAAAGTCAACAGCAGCAGCGACGGTCCCGTTGCGCTGCGCCAATATTTGCATTGCCATCATTAATTATCCCACTTTGTCCCGATTTCGGCGAAGGTGAAAGGATGCCCGGAGGGAAAGTCTTCTCGATGGTATCTTTTACAGGGAATGCCTGGGATGAGGTTTCTTTGATACTTTGACGGATTCTGCACAGATGCCAGTCCGGCCATTGCCTCTAATGATTGTCGACATGCGTGGGAACCTAAATTGACTTTCTCACGTACACTGTACATGATTGAGACTGTGGATGCTGCTCTGACGCTTCGGCATCTTCGAGCTCATCTCGTCTAGCTATAAGAAGCTCAATAAACTCCTCTAATAATTAATGACACCTCATTAATGTCCGATTGTGTGAACAAAACAGAACAACATTTTTGGAGCCGTGCATTCGCCTCGGAAACCAGGTGAAACTCGTGCACAGGTAAGCCCGCGACTTGTGGAATGATAGGAATTGCGGCAACCACCATAACTAGCTTCTAGAATCTTAGTGCAGAAACAAAGTGAGACTAATTGAGGAGTAAAAAATCTAAGTGAATCCATCATATGCTCTCGCGGCGGCGGCGCCCATGAACAAGAAGTTGATTGGGATCCGTGGCCACGTTGCTGGTCAAAGATCCCCCTCAGATCCCTCCTTGGACCTCTTCGGGCTGGCCGAGTGGTCATCGCCAATAAAAATGGAAAGAGGTGGATGACCGTCCGCGGCCCTCAAATAGATTTCCCGCCGGCTCGACTGATCACCGCCAGAGGAGCTAATCACTTATCATTAGGGCTGCGAGTCTGGCACGGCTTTGTCTTTAATTAAAAAACAGCAAAAAAGGGAAAAAGGCAAATAAATAAGTGTCAGCGGACCATTAATTCCCACTTTAATCAAGCGAAGAGATTGCACCGGAACGGTCATCGTCTTAGGTTCCCACCCACGCCCAGGAGCCATTAGAAACGTTCCTCAAGCGCGGAATTCCACCGCCACGGAGGTGGACCTTTGTCTTTCAAGATGGTCAGCAAGTCCGAGGGCTAATAAGTCCTATGCTCCACTCTATAGAATCGAACCAAATGGCTTCCGACATCCGCGAGGAATTTCTCGCTATAGAAAACCTGCAAACCAAATCGCTAGCGAAATAAAAAAATCACCGATGAATGGCGCTCAATTGTGGGCAGTTCAATTTCACACTTTTCAGTGGGCTTTACGCGTGATTGATCTCGCGGTGCGTTCCTTTCTTAGCGTGTCGTGACCCCGACCGCTATGCACTCGCGGTCTGTTCGTCGATTCCGCGCACAGATGAATCTTGCAAAATTTACGGCCATGACGAAATGTAAATGAGAGACGGGATGTTGTTCTGGGGTCTCGCGAATGGAGCAAAGCACCTGGTCCAGCCGGGATCGCGGATTCGTCTAGGAACGGTAAAATGGCATCATTGGCACAGAGTCGCGGTTGCGTAAGACCGTCTTCGATTCTATGCCAATGAACGCACAATAGATGATGCAGTTGATTAAGTTTTTGGCAGAGTCGCGATCCCAAGAAAGGTGCTTCCTTTGTGGTAATTGATTTTGATCGATTGCCATGGGACTTATTGTGCAATACAACCGATAAGTGGCCTAGAATGATAGACTTTGTAATTTGCGACCCACTTTGCAATTAGAAGCAAAAGGGCATTACAAGGGCTCGAGAAGTACCCGATTTGGTTTTCAAGAGTATTCGACATGCTCCGTTTTATCATAAAACGGTTAAAGAAATAAAAGTGGAAGTAATAAATCTTAAAGGTATATTCGACTTTTTCCCTTACTTACACTTTTAACTTTCCAATCAGAACCTGTAGTTACACCTGTCGATTTCAGGGCTGTAACATTTTATAGCCTCATTTGCAGTTCTTTGACTGCATCTCAGTCAAGAAGATCTGGGTACCTTTCTTCAACAAAATGTGTTAAAAGTATTTTATACCTATTCGTACAGATCCGCAGATTAGAGGTTTGACGTATGAATTATCTTGAGCACCTTTTTTAACTAGTAGGTAGGTTCCGTTTAACACGGTATACAAGAACATGGTTTAAATCTGACCTAATCTAAATATTCGAGAAACCTGAATAAGTTTTAAAGAAAGTTCAGCAGGTAAGATTAAAGGTTTTGACTAAAACAAAGCGTCCTAGGCTATAACGAAAAAACTATTTAATACAAGTTTTTATTTTGTTAATAGTTTTGATGGAAATCATACTTATCCCAATTTTTAAAAAAAGTAGCATGTATTTTTCATTTTTTGAATGTTTAAACCTTTTTTACTAGTTCTGTTTTTCGTACACTACAAAAGTGGCTCGTATACCCCACCAAATTACACTTGAAACTTTAGTAATTCTTTAACAAAATTACTTAATTAGAAAAAAAAATAAATCTCTCCAGAGGTTAATTTTAGAACTTGTGGTTGTTTGGTTTAACTTAATAATTCAAATAAATGACATATTATTATCAAAACTATGGTCTGCATATACAGAGCCCCTTTTGGACTCACAGTTGGCTGTCCATTTTCATTCAAAAATCTTAAGTTCTAAATTGACTAAATTATGACATAGTAACCCTTGTTTGGAGTGTTTACACAAAAATTAATAGTCATGATTATTTTTGCATTGATCTTCATCCAAAATAGACCCAGCTTAGAAAGTTTTTCTCACAAATCGAAATTGTGTAGGATTACGCTTTTGTGAATACACCAATCCCTCGATTTACGCGGTAGATGCGTTCCACGAAAAATCGTGCAAATCGAAATCGTATAAAATGTTAAATTTTGGTTCCATTGAAAAGTCATAGCTACCAATTCACGAGATGAACTACTGGCTCTTTCCGGATTTGTTAATGAGAGTAGATTTAGACGAAGGCTTGGGCAATTTTCCTACTTACCCCTGTAAGCCTTAGACGCAAACAATTAAAAATAAACAAAGATAAACGAACTAAGTGGCAATAATTAAGGTAGAAGTTATAGGCATTCTGAAAAGGCGTTTGGCCCAATACGGGGTCGAACTAGAGTCCCCTCACTGCTTGGATGGTGGTTCTCTGCTTGGAGCTTAGCCGGCTTAGGGACTGAACTGGAAGAGTGGACCGAATGACTCAAACGTTTTCTTTATAAAAAAAAAACTAGTTAGTAGGCCTATCCGTGAATTCAACCCACAAAAGAAACAAAAGAAATCATTGGGTGGCCAGTAGCGGTCAAAAAGTGGTTAAACTATGGATCCCGAGTTCGCGCAGCTCTGCTGTACGACGGTTGAAGATTTTTCAGTTAAAAACATTTGTGCAAATAGTTAAGAATTTAAGGGCTATTTTTATTAAGCCTAAAAAATTGTATGTTTTGTTTTTTTCTATTTCCTACCTAAGATTTGTGTCTTGTCAATAAAAAAGAAATAAATTTAATAATTATAGTCGTTGACCAAATTCGAAAAAGTAAAGCGGCATTTCATTTCGTGCTCTAATTTTGGAGAACTCGATTCGAATTCGGGGGGAATCCCCTAAACTGAAAAAAAAAAAATTCAAAAATAAGGTCCGTGAAAAGTCCCGCAAGTTGCGGGAGGCTTTAAAGTCGCCCCAGAGGCTGATGCAAAAAACCACTGATGCCGTTATCGATTTGTTTACGTCTTGTGTGGGCACCAGGCCACGTTGTAAGCTGTCACCGCAAATCAGGGCAGCGGCGATCTCCCCTCCGCTCACGGTGGTGGATTCCGTTATCAGCGCGTTATCACTCTGCTCCACGACGGCATCGCATGCTGACCACGTGTTGGTGCACACACAGTTGATGAGCGGCTCGCAACAGCGAGCTCCTCCTCCGATCCGCTCAGATGTAGTGGTGAATTTCCCCTGCTCGGTGCGAACCGGTTCGAAGTGGCCCGGTAGCGAGTGTAGTACTAGACGGTACATAAGCAAACTCCGCCCAGTTCGAATCGGTTCGGCCGAGCGAATCTCCCTGGTCATGCCAGAGCTCTGAGCGGCGCACTGACGCAAGGGCGGCCGGGCGACGTCAGAGTTGGCGCTAGCGCTGCCCGGGAATGCGGCCGCTTGGAACGGGGGCGCAGGGATCCGAAGTGGATTAGATTTTTACTCGGATTCCCGGAGTTAGTTAATTGGCCCAATTTGATCCGTCCCCGCAGTTCAGCTCGAATGCTGTAAAATGTTCACATCAATTTCGGTCGGGATTGCCGCTCGAGGCCCAGATGCAATCTCGTTTCCAGCACGAGAAAGGAGGAACGTCCAGCAAATTCTAACTTTGCTACTCGCGGGGAAGATGTGTCCACTGCTGCTGATCGATTCTAGAAATGTTAAAGCCTTCTTCTCCGAAATACCTTCGTAATATCATTTTAATTCTGTAGTCTAAGTTCAGGACGGCCAGCGGTCTATCAAATTTTTCCTGGTACCCTTAAACCCAAAAGGCTATTTGCACCTCTTGCACATTGCTGAGTTTGATGACGAATTAAATAAGTTTAGTAATTAAAAGAATTTTTCGACAAAAACTTTTATAATGAAATAAACTGTAACTTACCTTTTATTTTTAGTTAGAAAATGAAATTGTTAAATCGTAATTTTGATGGTTATGCTGCCTTTTTAAAACATTTCTGAATATTAAAAAAAAAGTTTGTGGTAAGATTCTGCTGGACATTGAATTTATTATCACAATTATAAAATATAATAGGGAAACGATTTCGGAAAACCAGCAAATTAAAAAGATTACAAAAAAAATGAATCAATGTGAAAATAAGTGGTGTTTAAATTCGGGATTGTTTTTGAAATTCCAGCCGTAACTTTGAACACTCTTTGGCTTATGCTTTAATTACTACCTCATAATTTGTCTATAGCATCTTTTCGAACATTGAAAAATATATTTAAAGCCTCTTTTCTATTCTTATCACTTTATAAATATTAATAAAAGGAAATTTACATTTAATTCTTGTTTGACCGCAAACCCTCGCGTGTCCTTATGAACCCTCAACCCATGTCATTTCAAAACAGATCAGAGGGTTAATAAATTTCCGATACTCATCAGGATTGAGTGAATGAATTGTGTGATCTCCCGGGAGATTCAAATCACGAAAATGCGTAACCCGATACTGCTTTTTACAACCACTTCGTCACCAAGCGAGAAGAGATTACCTTCGGGATAAGATCTTCAAATACGCGTGCCCCTGCCCAGGACACCCAGAAGCAAATACAGCGAACAGGTCAACCCGCGAAAGAAACAACCAATTCTGCATCCCAATTCCCGGACCGATTGTGAGATGAAAATCATTGCCGGCCGGGAATCAGGGATTCAGCGTTAACATTTGACATCTGATACATTTCTAGCATTGCCATTGTGTGGCTGATCCCTAATTACTCGGCATCAACTGGCGGTATCCCGAATATATCCCGGCTTCCCTGTATCCGCAGTGATTTCCACAATCCGCCACCGGGAAGGGGATGGGGATAGTGCACACGCATCAGCGACACAACCGCTAAATTTCGCCGTATGTCCTGAATGGGAAATGATGAACGGGCCAAGGGTGGTTACTACCGGGACGTGGATTCGGGAAGGATTTAAGAACTTATACTGTGGCTTAATTAGTCCCCCTCATCCTGGGATCAATAAAATTTCGCGAAACTCATCTGTTCATCGCCTATAAAGCACACCGGAGACGCGCGGCGCGCCGTTAAGGATATTCGGGATTGCCCGGGCACGGAACCCAACAGCAGGGTGCGCCGCAATCCTTTAGATTTATTCGGGAGCTTGAGATGTGCCCGAGTCCTTCTTCCCGACTTTTTTTTTCTCTAGAACCCATTAACTGAGCTTTTATTGGTGGCCGTAATGGGCGAACTGTGCCGGATTAATTTCTCCCGGCACAGTGCGCAAATTTTAATTGCTTCGTGATGTTTTTATTAGCGCATTTAATTACCGGCAAATATAATTTTTATAGAAAGAAATCAGAAAGGAGGGTCCCCATGGTGGAAGTTTACATGAATACATTTGCAAAAGACCACACTAAATTTAATTTATTTGTAAAAAGTTCAAGCCTGGACTTTGTTCGCTTCAAAATGTCGGCCCAAGGTTTTATTTATTCATGCATATTTTAATTTCTTCTTACTCAAATCTTATTTAACTAATTAAATATTGTTTAAGTGTTGAAACTAACCCTTCTCGAATCTGCTCATATCACAACGTATTTGCTTAATTCATAAAATAAAAAAGTGTTGCTATTTCTGTACACGTTCTTTTTTTTATCATCTTGAAGAAAATTTTACAAATATAAAAATGGAACTAGTAAAAAACACAAGAACATCTTGTCAAATTTTAATTTTAATTTTCAAGAAAGAAAACTGAGTTGACAGAAAAATCGGGAAAATGGTATAAATCGGTTTCTACACTTGATTAAATAGAAAATTACTACTGAAACTACGAATGTACTCTTAATTGCCCAAATATTACAAATATTATAAAGAAATTTCAATTAACTTAAATCTGTCTTAATTAATTTATATTTCTAAAAAAAAAGCATATAGATGAAAAGTAGTGGTAGGCATAAAAATTATTAATTAAGGTAAAGAAAGTCTCATTAACACTAAAAGCTTCAATTCCCGAAATATGAAAATGTTTAATTCGTTTCTTTTGAGCAATAGAAATTTTTTTTTTACCATTTTTATTCTGTAAAATTATGGCAGACTTAAACAATCCATAATTTAATGTTGATTAAAAGATTATGGATTTCTATAAACATGGACATTACTTGGGTGGATCTTTGAGACCCCAAATTTTCAAAAGAGTGCTGTGAAAAAGTGCATATAGCTTCAAAAATTTATGCTAGTTAAATTATGTAAAAAATGTTGTCAAATTTTTTTGGAAACTTTGTATAAACAATCATAAGAAAATTTATACATTCTAAAATATTGTGTTATTGCTCTTAAAAAAACTGCTTCTAACTAAAAATACAATTAATTAACAATATATTTAATACAAAATTCTCGGGCAAAAAAGGAAAATAAAATTTCTATCTTGTTTTTCTCGAATGCCTTAGAAATATTAAACTTTTTTTAAAAAAATCTTTAAACTAATCTATTAAACTTTTTAACTTAATCTATTAAACTTTTTTCAAAAAAATCTTTGTTTATATTAATTATATTTTATATTTTTATATTTTTTGCATTTTTACTGCATCTATGATATTTATTAATATTATTTTTTAAATTTAAATATTTTTGAAAGACCTGATTGAATTTAAGGGTCAATAATTTTTTAAGATTCTTAAAAATTTAATTACCCTTGATTCTTATATTCTTATTATTTTTCGATCGAGTTCTAGAACTATGATCAGCAAAATCTGCAAATATAAATTTTAAAATCAATTGTAATTAAAAATGCGGTCAAATTTAAATCGTAAAAAAAGAAATTTTGCAGTACAACGACTTTCGAATGCCTCTTCGTTTTCGAAGACGTGAAGACACATGGAAGACGATACCCATGTCTTGGCATGGTGCGTTTTTATCAGATAACAAGACAATTAAGGTAATAGCGCTGATTACTCCGCCTCGACAGACCGAGTCCGCGGATGGGCATCGATCCGCGGAACGCGGACCGCGCGACCGCGTCGATCCCGTAAACGGCACTTGCTCGCGCACAATACTCAATCAGCGGGCAATAAAGGAGTCCAGTCGCGGCCATGGAGTCAATTCCCGGCAAGTGACCGGCAGCGGTCGCGGAGGAGGTGGGGCGGCCCGGGACTGAGGCAACCGCTAAAATGCGCCGTGATTAATCGCCAGTCGAAGATTAATTGAAATCAATCAAATGTGAAGGTAACTAATGGTGGCCGGTGTTTGTTACAGAAACAAGAGGGACTTACACCGGGATAGAGGCAGGAAGGAATGCGTCCCGCGTGTGAGAAAGGTGCCTTATTATTGTAGGAGTCGATTTGAACGGTTTGATAGGGAACGGTGGGAGCCAGAGGGGACGAGACTACCTTTCTGGGCCGCACACCTTATGACCGGGACTGGTCGTCATAAGATACAGAGAAAAGGGTTAATGAAGGCCCGAGTGTCTAAAGCGAATCTGGACGGACCGAAACGCGCGTTCGCCTCTGATTGAAACGTTTATCCATTTACTACCGGCTCGTTCCCGGATTCCGGCTCTGATCGACTGATGTACTTTGTCATTAGTCATATGCTCCTCTGGGACCCCAAAGCCGGGACCTCTAGGACCAATGTTGGTCGAATCGTCGCGGATCGATGATGCGCATCCGCCGAAATGAAGTTGTCTGTTCGATGCGCTGCTGGTGCTCGTCGGCCGAACAGTCCGCCAGTCCCGACAGACGCGCCGCTTCACGCTGCCGCACCGCACCGCGAGAAATCGAAGTTGATGGCGATGGGATGCGATCGGCGTGTTATTAAAAGTTTATTATGGTAGCCTCGCTGACTTCCAAACACATTAAGAGGTCAAGCAGACAAATTTTGTGCGGTTTACACCGCACATGTCCGGTGATTAATGAGGTCCATATAATTGAGTTCCTTTCGGGTTAATTTGGCGGCTCTTCGACGGAGGAGGTTGCACCACGATCTGGAGTCATACAAAAACTAAAACTGGTCGACGAGGTTCATTAGCACCCGCCTTAATATCTGAAAGCTAGTTGATCTAGCCTCGTGCAGTCTATTGGAATTATACCCACTATTAAACCGGAGAAAATGATCGCAATTCAAAGCTATGCGAATATCATACCTTTTGGTTGAATACCAGCACACCAGAAGACCATCGCCCATAGTGAGTACGAACAATAAGCAGAAAGATTTCGTAATTTGAAAGCGATATGTAGACAGAATATTACTGAGGACGTGGTGGGCAGCCATTAGGGAGCTGCAGCTGCATAATGAAACTACTTGTTATCTTGTTGTTTATTATCACGAATTTGTAGTTAAGAAGTACCTACCTAGACAAAATCACTACTACTTCATTACACTGTACTAAAATTTAATAAACAATGTGCTAAGGGTGGGAATAAAGCGAAATTTGTTGCGTAAAAAGTTTTACGTAAAACTAAGCTCCATTACAAACTTGGATTCAGGGAATACAGTCCTTGTTAGAGTTTTTTGTTAAAAAAAACCTCCTATGTTAGCCACGTTGGAGCCCAAATTAAGATAAAACAATTTCTTATAAAAGGTTCTTTATTTTACTAATTTTTATTAAGTAGACACAAACAATTTGAATAAATAAAATAGAGAAATAGACCGAATGACTGATAACGAACAGTTAAAAAGAATAAATATTCAGTTTTCAGTTTGAGCGGTATTTTAAAAATTATCAAAATAATTTTTTAAGTTCTTAGTTTAGGTTTATCTATTTTTGCAAATTTATAATTGTGTTATGATTATCTCGCTCAATGACCATGACGTGTCTAAATTTTTTGTATGTTAAAGTTCACATCAAATGAGATCATTTCCCATAGAGTGTGTCTTATTCTTGTAATTTCTCCCTATAAATATTTGATTCGCCTTAATAGAAAAATGGGTCGAATTAACAAGTTTTTCCAGAAATCTCGTGTGTCATAATTTTAAGGAAAAGAAATATTTTGTCATGTCACAGACTCACCCTGACACAACCTTAGAACCTTCACTAGGGGATGAAGTTGTGCAAAGACAGCCACGACCTTTCACAAGCCAAAAATTGTTCTGATTGCACCCCTAAAAACCTAAAAGATGCAAAGATCATGGACCCCAGCATCAGAGCTGGTCAAATGTCAGGATCTCGATGTGATCTCACGCGGCGCTCGTTAAGATGTTGTCAAACAATACAAGGATCAGCTTTTTGTGTTAATTCTCACAAGACGATGCCGCCACGCAGGAAAACGCGTAATTAACTGTTTCTTGTGCAAACCGTATGTTTCACCTTGAAGGGCGGCTGCTACAACCCCTGCTTTGATCCTTCGATCGAGTCATAAAACGGGAAATTCCACGGCGACTAAGATCGATTCCGTCAATCAAAGTGATTCTTAGCCTTTTCTCATAAAAGTTTTAATTGCGATGACGAAGGATTCTGAGAAGAAACTGGTTTCATTGCAAGAACCAGAAAGTCTGGATACTCCCAACAAGCCCTCGTTTGGAAGGAGCAGTTGGGGTTGCGTACAAAATCACATTATGGCCGTAGAATACCAGAGCCACACCGTGCACTGAAGGAACTCAGAGGTCACTAAGGTCACTACTGGTCACTTTGGAAGGATAGAAGGATTCTCTCATACGAGAAAAAAGGGATGAACACAATTTACGAGTGTTTATGTCTTCCCGGCACTTTGAGACCAACCAGTTCCTTGGCACATTTGCTTAAGGAGGTCCTGCAGGAGACCATGGTTCGTTACTCCCTTCTGACGAAAGGGACATCAAGAGCGGCCGATGGGTGATATACCCGCATACCGTCGGCAGGGGGAGATAAGAGTGCGCACTATTCTCGCAATGGACTCTGGACATCACATGTTGCGTCCAGATGGCAATTAGAGAAATTATCTGGATAGCCAGGAGTCGGCTTAGTGACAAAAGACAGATACGTCGGATTATGACCGTTTTATGACTCGATTACGACTCCCCGGGATGTGCATTCAGGAGTGCTGCGGAATGGACTCATAAACTGATTATGTTCGATTTATACCTCGATGGAATTTTTCCCGGTTATTGTCCTAGTTTCTGCACAAGAACTCTTTAGTGGTCATATTTTTCAAAATCATCGTAAAACTTGCAAATAGACCACTATAAAATCTCGATCAAATAAAAACAGCGTTTAAAGTTTTCAAAGGAATGAATTTATATCGTTTTGTTGGTAACCATAAAATAGAAAATTTTCCCAAAAAATGTGAAATTTACAATATTGCATTATTTTTTGAAACTATTTTTTAAAATTTCTTGTCAGTTTTCTCTTCGTTTAAATCGTTAGATGTATAAACATAAACATAAGGGCAATTTTAGATTAGTTTTCCGAAATTTGGTAACTTTTCCTGTTGTCATAGCATATTAAGAAAATAAGGCATATAAAAAGGAGGATACCTAAAATTAAAAGAAAAAGTAATGTGTGATTTCGTTTCTTAAAAATTATAACAAAAGAGAATGCAGGATTTTGGTTATTTATTGCAAAAGTCGTTGGTCTAGGTTCGTCTTCTCAAAATAAGTGAACATTTTATAGCAAGGTCATTAAATTTTCCCTTCAGTTTCTTCACCCATTTCTTGATACATTAAATTCGATCTCTTACTAAACATGCTCTGGAAGTATTTCAAAAATTATTAACTTTCTCAGGAAATCATGGATCATGCCTAAAAGCGTAATAAAACTATTTCTAGCCACTTTTCTTTCGTATAGCATTCAATCCAATGGTCGCAATTAAAAAGCAATAAATTTCCGATTCGGGGGCAAAATGAAATTCAACTCTTTTTCTCCCTACACACCTTAAGAAAAGAAGGGCTTTTCGTTGCGGTCTAAAAGAGTAAAAAGGGGTTCTTTCTGGGTAACATGAGCCACACGCATTTGTTCAAATTCTTCACAAAAATCTTTAAAGAAAAAAAATAAATAAATAAAAAGAACACTTTCCCCCAGGGCACTTTCTCGAAGAAAGAGAACGTCGCGATGTTTGTAAACAAATTTGGATACTTTATGGCATAAGTGGCTGTGAATGACGTGAACACCCTGTTTTATAGAGACGCCCGTTTTGTCTCTTAATGAACTGTGAAACGCGGCACGCAAGTGATAAAAGCGACGTGTCGCGCGAACGGGGTATGGATGAACGCACAGCGAACGTGTAAAATTGTGATATATGAGACGCATTGTCTTATAAAGTGTATCCTTGAAAAATCAAAATAAAACGTCTTACTTTGAATTGTATATTCTTTAGTTAAAATTAGTCAATAGTTACTTAATAACCACAGAACACTTGTAATCCAATTCGGAAGTTCTCCAGACGGTGTCCGGTTACGGGTAGGATCCCATATGCCTACCTGCACAATCTGCTTTTAAGAGTTTGGAAAAAAAATATAAAATAAATCCCATAAGTCCTTGTAAACTGAGATGCAATCCTGCAAGGACTAATTAGGAATGAATTGGGCATGGGAACGATTCTTGTTTTTCCCAAAGGAATTCTACGCTGGCGGGAGCAAAGGAAAACTAAATTATCTTGGGAACATTTCGCTTTTCACCAGACGGAATCTTAACTGAGATGAATTCAAGGTGCACTTTTGTATTGAGAGAAATTGATGAAATACTTTCGATTTGGAAATGCATCAGTGTAGCATATTTTTTAAAAGTCAATAAATTTTAATCAGAGATAAGCAATAATCAATTAGTTTTTCAATTCCATAGTAATTACCTCTAAATATTTCAGTCCATTACAAGCAACTGATTAAACCAATTACTTTTCAAATGCTTTTAAAATACCCTTAAAGTGATTATTTTAATCAATTATAACATTTTTCAATTCAAAATAATCACAACTATATTTCCAACTTATATTTACAAAGAATTATATTTGCAATTCTTATAAAATTACTTATATTTTGAAATCCAAGTAAAAGTAAATCTAAACCTCTTTTTATGCGACTTTTTTTTACGCGAATTGGGATATGAAAAATAATTTTTCTGATCATTGAATGTATCACGTAAAATTATTTTTATAAAACTTCACCTATTTTAATATTCGTATTTCTATTTGTAATTTCTTTACATAATCAATTATTTTTAATCTTAAACCACAAAACATAAAAAACTAATAAAATCCACATATGCTTCTACTTATTTTATCGCTACATTTTAGATTTTGCCATTGATACAGTCTCTCA
Source organism: Proctacanthus coquilletti (assembly GCA_001932985.1). Lineage (NCBI taxonomy): Eukaryota > Metazoa > Arthropoda > Insecta > Diptera > Asilidae > Proctacanthus > Proctacanthus coquilletti. Next base: position 160,845 of record MNCL01000095.1, on the reverse strand, counting down.
TCTTTTCTAAAATAGTAAATCTTCCAACAACAAAAAAAAAACTTCTAATAAAAATTCTACTTCGACCAAATTGACAGAAATCGGCTATCAGTTCCCATAAATCTACATTTTTCCAATGATAAAAATTTTGTATACAAAGCAAAAGATTGACGCATTCTTGGGCGAGTGTATCTGAGCTGACCTCGTCTCAAGTATAAATCAAGACGGACCGACAGCGAGCCAATAAGGCAAAGGAAGAATCTGTGGCCATACAAAAAACATGTCGTTCGCTGATAACTTGCGGCCGAAATTACAAAATTTTCAAATTAAATTTTTGTTTGTTGCTCTTGCTTTAGATAACGAGATTTAATGGCGAACACTGAGCATAAAGTGGGGGAAATTGGCTAATTCGAATTGCTTAAGGTGACCAATTTGCTTTGGATCCTACTTAAAAAAATATTGAAAAGTAAAGAGTAATTTTCCTGTAAACTTTTGAACGCTTAATTTGGAGAGAAAATAAAACCAGAACTCTTGATTTTCGAAATTCAAACTCTTTAAGTATAGAACTCTTGCTGCTCGAGTATAACTCTAGTAATTGAACGATTACACTTTTGCTTGCTTTTTTTCACTTTTGTTTTGAGTAAAATACTTGACTTGACGACACGGACCCTTACATTAGCTTCCTAAACTACTTAAGGAGACCTATACGTTGCTCAGAAATTCACTTTTAGCCTGGTGTCTCCTCAAGACACTAGTGCACAGCTACTGTGCGCGTCTTGCCTAACATGTCGACTGCGTGAATTCTATTTACGGCTTCCTGGGGTCACCTGTGGGGTCACCTAAGAAATTCCGAGTAGTGTCTTAGCCCCTATAGGCGGCTTCCTGTGGCATGCACACCTTGTTCGTAATCTGATTTCGAATTTTGTCCACAACGTCGGTCGTCGTCGTCGTCAGGAGGTCCCCCGGAACATTTCTTTGGCTTTGTCCCGACTCCCGGCCAATTTCGTGAGTCTCAAGCGTTGCATCATCGCAAAAATTACGTAAAAATATTACGCCGCAGCAAACGCGTTGTGGTGTCGATTCAAAATTTGAAACCGTGGATAATTCCCCACCGAAGTAGGGTTCCGGTCAGGACTTATTAGAACATACCTCGGAAATGCAAATGGTTTTAGGGAAATTATGGAATTCGTGTGGGTATCTTTTTTCTTGGTTTTTTGGATTTTGTGGGAATTTGGATATGATAGAAGCCACCTGCCTTCCTTTACTCGCATTTTTAGAGGATAGACTTGGGTACACGAAATCACGGATCTACGGGCGCCCAGGAAGTAGGGGAAAATTAATTTTCTAGTACAAGTTCGTTTTCCCTTTCAGAATGTGCGGTTAGTGTGGGAATTTGTTATCTTGGAGTGAAACCGACCGGAACAAGGGTAGACAAGAATTTTTGTTGGTTGAGGGTGTCTCTCATTTGCTTGCATATTACACGTTTCACGGAATGTGAACAATTTTGTTTACACGATAGAGATTTCCTCCATTGTTATGGATTAACATTTTAGAAACCAGATTTTAGAATATAAGGAAATAAAATGGTTAGCAAAGTGTTAGTATTTAGTATTTAAGATTAATTGGCGCTCCCTCCCCTTTTAAATTCTGGTATAAGCATTAACATAACATGGTATAAGCATTAAAGAGTCTACTACTCTTTTGGGAGGAGGTCTTAATTACCTTTCATTTTTTATATACAAATTATTCTAGCATAATTTGGTTTTAGTTACGCATGAAATACGCCAAGTTAATATACAAAATCAACTTTTCATGTTTTGGATAAAATTTTCCCAAAATCACCAAAAGAAGTATGCTACAATGATTTTATAAATTTTCCAAATCTCAATACAACTATACTATAGTGCTTTTTAAGAGTGAATTGAACAATAAACTTAAAAAGAGGATGAAAACGATTTTTCAAAATATTTTCGAAAAATATGATGCTGAAAGAGGACCAAAATAAAAACTCAAAAAAATATAAAATGATAACATAATTCATAAAAAGATTAATTTATTTATAGAAAAATAAATTTTGAATTAGTTCAATTAAAAATATTTGCTCATATTAGTCAAACCTCGAAATGAGCGCAATTAATAAGAATTCAATATAAAACATTTTGTAGCCTAATTTTTGAACATATTTCTAAATTCAGATTTAATTTTAAGAAAAATTTGATTTATTGGCTTTTAGTCGTACACGAAAAATATTTAATCTTTTTAAATGAATTTTCCTGTACTTTTTCATGCTTTACTATATCGTAAAAAATATCTAAAAGAAAAACTTTTAGCTTTAGTTTTTCATTAATTTTGCAGAGCGATTAGGAAAAATAAAATAAAATTATTTGGCCACCCTGTTTGTAAAAAAAATTATTCCTCGTAAAACTAAGAAGAAAGATTTAAAATTGTAAGACAACTCGTAAATTATTCAAAAATTTGAGATTTTTTCATTTTCCTTCAAAATTCTTCTAAGAAATCACTGACCAGACAGACGTAGACGTGTATGGACCCATATGATGAAGGTTTAGTGTTACAAGGAAAGGTCGTAATCGGCAAAGAGGCTCTGGCAAAGCATCACCACTTGTTTTAGGGCCATAAACTCTGATCCTCATAACTCTTTCTTCTGACTGCTGATCCTTAACTGAGGGCACAAGTTCTCCTTAAATGCTGCTGATGGTCATTTAGATAATTCCTTATCGTGTAAAGAGTAAAATTGCTTTTTTTATTAGAACACGACATATTTTCTAACTAGACGAAATTAGTTTTTTTTATGACCCTCGATCTAGATTACTCCGCAGATACCAATTTTAAAGGTGAATAAAAAAGAAATATGAACAAATTTCAGAGGAAGAAAACGTAGTAATTTCCTTGGATGCAAATATTTGTAGTATGGATAAAAAGTAGAGTCCTGCCCAGACACAAACAACCCTCTTTAAAATTAATAGGGCACCGAATCAATTCCATCATCAATTTCTTTTCATCCCGCAAAAGATCTGAATTAGGTCTTAAGTCTGGCACCACGCGACTCCTTCCCTCCCTTCCGCTGTATTAAAATAAAATTGTATAAAAACTCAAAAAGCGCTTAAAAAGTGCATTTCACACTCCATAAAAAAGTAATTGGCTCCGCATGTCCTCGAGGATTCCAATAATCTCAGCAGGACACTGGACAATGGAGATGTCGTTACCGATCTGCCAACGTTTTTATTTATACGGCTTTTCCCGGGGTTTCGATTCCCGGATTTCGACAGCGAAAGGAATTGATTTATTCAGGAACCGTAGAAAATGTGAAAGGAGACAAATCAAGAAAATATTCCCGCGCGTTCCGTTGTCCTGGTCGCAGGAAAATTTGCGTATTGTGTCGACATCGTAGATACCTTTCGGGGTACAGGGCTGGTCGGCTACTGTACTTAAGGTGACCCTTCGTCCCTTTGATTACAATCGATTGCACATAAGGGAAACATGCAAAAATTTATTTTTTTCAATTTTCAGTCCTTTCAAAAGGGACTTGTCGTCTGTCATGCAATTTAAATATTTCTTCACAAGGGAAAGGTTCTTCGAGGGCTAAAATTTGACCGAACCTTGTGGGAAACTTTTCAGGATTTCTGAATTATTTTTATTTCGTAAACATTGCTTAGGTTATTTTCCTACACGTGTAGTCCAGTGCCCTTATGAAATACAATACACTCTGACTTGCATTAATTTAAAAATACTTTTTCACTATCATTTCTTAAATTTTTAAGGTATTCCATAGAAGAGAATTTCTGAAATTACTTTAAGGATCCAGAAATGAATTTTTCCACTTTTAATCATGTTTTGTTTGGAAAACTCTATAAGGATAACCCAGACAATTTTTTTTGTGAGTTTTGTGCAACACGAAAAAATTCCCAAAAATAATTTTTAACTTTATATACAAAAGCAAAAAATTACAACTTTAAAAATTAGTTTATTTTGATTTTATTAGTCTACTATTTGAAATTGTTTACATTTTGTTAATTTCATTAGTCGCAAAAAGTGATAATTCAATTCTGAACATAAGAGACAAATTTTCCAAAAGCTATTTCACACAAATTTTGGGAACGAAATTTTAAAATAAGATTAGTACAAACTAAAACTTACTTTGAAATTTCAAAATATTTGTCAATTTAAAATTTTCTTATTAAATACAATATAAAAATATTTTGTAAATGATTTTTTTAAATTATTTAGACGGTTTTTTTTTTTCAAAAATTTCTCAATTATTTTACTGCTTAGACTTTCAAAAATGTTTTTGACTATTTTTTTTTCTCTATTACTTTCGGTTAAGAAATTAAAAAAGTTTATCGTGACGTAAAATATAAAAAATAAATTCAAATTTTAGGAAAACATTGAATAATTCGAATTTGTGTATGGATTCCTTGGGCTTTAAATCGTACACTATATTTTGAAAAATCCGTTTTTAAATAATTTTAAATATTTTGAATCACAGAACACGAATTTTGATTGTTGATAAACCTTTTTGAAATTTATGTCAAATTAAACGATATCGCATGAAAGAAATTAAAACTGAAGATGATTGATTAAAATGTTTTACTACTATGAAACTAATTAAATAATCATTGGTTTTATTATTTGCAATTGCATGTATGCATATGTGTTTAGGTTTTTCTGCGAATGTGTTTAATTCCATTTTTGAAGTGGCTGAACAGATTTGTTCGCGGCTAATCAGAGCAGGTTTCATAATTCCAAATCAAGTTGTAATAGGTATTTCAGTATTATCACTATGATTGATTAAAATTAGTATTCAGTGATTATTGCGGCCAATATTTTCAGAATTAAAACCGTCGTATATGTAGGTCATGGATATATGCAATTTTTAAACATCTGTTTAAAACTTTGGTTGCTTTTAAACCAAAATTCAAAAAAATCCAATAAGACTAGTCTTCTTCCATTACTTAATGTATCTTCTTCCCACGAAATTGAAATCGCTAATATCTTCCGTCGACGCTCAAGGAGAGACCACCCATAAGGTCTTAATCGAGGCTCGAGGGCACAGCTACACGGCTCCTGGAGACATTTGCCGGGGGAGTTCGTACCACCGGCGATTTGCGGGAACACAAAAAGCGACCGCGTGTATGCGCCAGTGCAATCAAGCGGGAATGATTTATTTGATCAACTCTAATTAAGCCGAATTGGCATAAGGCTTGTCGCAAAGGTCAATGCTGCGCGCCCTGACATGGCTCTCGCAACGTCTTAAGTGGAGCAAACCCTTCGATTCCGGGCGGGTGGAGGCGCAAAGACGTCGACAACGGTGACGGCAACGTTCGCCACACTGGTGGCCTTTCTTTGCTAATTTATGTGAGACTTGGCTAGCATTTGACGGTTCGGGAAATGTGTTTCCTCAAATCAATCCCCGGACGCGGTGGAAGGGTCAAGTTTGCGAGAAGGTTTCTTGTTCTTCAGTTCTGAAATGCTCGAAGGCATTTGTTGGCGTATATGAGTTCCCACTGCAAGACGATGCCCATGGGAACTAGTAGTGTCAGAAACCAGAACTAGCCGGGAAGACGGTGTGTACCTCCGCCATCACTTGGGCCGCCGTAGTGCCGACAGCAAAACGCACTTCTTGAAGTTGTCCTGTAGGAACTCCGCGCGGTGAAATTCTCAATTTCCGACGAAGTAACCGAACTGGTTCCGTCGCACCGAGTTGACCCCCCGACCCGTGGCTGCTTTAATTCCAGGCGTTCTGGGACCTCTGCACTCGCATGAAGAAATTTACATACTCGCGACCGCGGCCAGGTATTGCACAATATCTGGCTGGGGCAGCGATATGGTCGTCGCCCGCCAGATGGATGACATGAGACGAGCAATCAGCCCTCCATACCTGTGCCTACCTTTACCCACCTTTACGTACTTTTACGACCCGTGGCTTGTTCATCAATGTTCCTGCCGGGTCTGGATAGCAGGTTCGCGGGTTTGCAAATTCGCACCGCGACCGGATGATGTCGATGATGACCAGCAATCCTCGTAAAAGTCCACGGCCATAAAAGCAAGTGAATCCATCCCGAACGCGCCAAGAGTTGCTCTTCTACGTATCGTTCCCGATTCCCGTCGGTTCTCCTCCTACTCCGTCTGTTCGAGCCATTCTGGCGTATTGTCTGGCGTGCTGGCTGGCAGCCCCCGCGAAGGTATCACAGGTAACTAACAGCCTAACTAGAGGTAGGCGTGTGCTAGTCGTAAAATACCTGCGGAGTAATTAGCCATTAAACACCCACCAAAATTGCTGGAATGTAATTTGTTCGCGGTAATTGCCCCGGTCGGTTTATGGGCCGATATCGTTTAGAGCAAAGTTAGCCAGTCACAGGCAGACAGACAAGACGCGTAGCAGAAGAACTTCAGCGAAATTGTTCATTTCTTTTCTTGTTTTTGCGTGCTAGTTGAAGTTCTGCGCGTGAATGGAGGAAGTTGAAATTGATTTTTTTATGGACTAGTAATTACAGACAAAATCATTTGCAATATTAGTTTTTAATAGTAAAAATTGAAATTTTAGTAATAACTATTGAACACTTTTGTCACGTGTATTCTGTTCTGAGGCACGCAAGGAATGTTCTAGAGATAAGATATATAGAGTTAAAGTCAGAGTGTAAGGATCATGAAACTTTAGTACAAAGGTTCATTGTGTGGACACGGTTTCACCTAAAACTATAAGAACCGTCAAAAAAGGGAAGAACATAAAACAAAATTAGTTGTTTCATTTCAAGATTTAATGATGGTTCGGGCTTCGATTGTAACCACTAGTCTTAATATAAACGCTAGGTTATATCTATATGATATAACTTTAGATAAAAAAAAACGGCTTTTGCTTTGCAGTTGCGTATGCAGTTTTCTGAACACACGCTTTTACAAAATAATTTTAAAAATATTTGATTGCTTCCTTGAGAGACTTTAAGTTCTGAATTTTATAAAAAACGTGAATAATTTCAGTAAACTTACATGGAATTGCTGCTGAGTAGAAGGGGGCCATCAAAAATCAAGGAAAAACAAAAGTCAATTAAAAATTATAGTCATTAAAAAGTAGTAATAAAACTACTCAAAAAATGTAAAACAAAAATTCAAAATTCGCTACTACATTTGTTACAAGAAAAGGAATTATTGATATTAAAAATATAAAACAGGTACAAACGAGAGCCACAGAAGTGTAAAATAATTTTCTACATTTTCAGATCGATTCTGTACTTTTTTACTCCTACTTCGATTAAATCTAAACCAAACTCGGAATTTCAGAATAAAAGTTAAATTAGATGTTCTTAAAAGTTCATACTTTCAGCAAATGCAGAAGGGTCGTCATTTTTTTGAAGTCTAAAACCAGAATAACTTTCTGAAGTAAAAACGGCAGGAAATCTACAGAAATTCAGCTAATATGGTAATAAAATTGTAGGGAAAATAATTAAAAAAACTCGATGAAGGTAGTAAATAAAAAAAAACGAAAAATACGTACTGTTTTAAAATCTCAACCAAACCAAGGTCTATTTTAATTTCCTAAGTACCCACATTGTGGTCATTGTGGTCGATTCGTCAATTTCAAAATTCTTCGACTTTCAAATCAAACCACAAAAAAAACGATTTTTGAAAAAAAAACAGCTTCAACACAATTAATCAAAACAAAATGTCGATTACTATAGAATTGAATGCCATCGATGAATAACTTCATCTTCGTGGTACTAAGCAAGGGAACCAAAAAAAAAACAACAAAAACAGCGAGGAGTGATAACCTCGAAAGTCCGATACCAGCAAGCCAAATCGCCGAAAAAAGAGAAACGTATAAAGAAAAAAAAATGAATCATAAAAAAACGTAAAGTAATCGAAATCTATTGACACTTCAGGTATGACAGGTTAATAAGCCGAACATTAAGGCTGATTGATGGAAAATCATCAGTCCATGCCCAGTCCATCAATACAAAGTACAATGGGAAAGTGAAAAATGATAAAAGCGAGGGAAAATATTTAAATAAACTCGCGCCTCCAGGCGTCGAGATCTTACGGGTATATGCGTGGCCTTCGTTCGGGCTAATTGGAATGCAAGTCGGGACCGGGAGGAGGTCAAAGAAATAAAACAAAAACACGTTGATAGAGAGAAAAAAAGAAAGATGCGCTTCTTGGATGATATTTAAATTAACAACGTCTTCGATCGGTGCGTTGGCGCGATCTTAAATTGTTCATTTAGCGACGTACTCAAGGTGAGAATTGCTCCGATAAATGGGAATGTTTACAGAGACGCCTCCAAATATCCCGCGGTTGACGCCTGTTTACTTTCTCTTTATAGCCGCGATTCGAATCGAGGTGGAAGAAACCATGTTCAGGTTAACGATATCGAAATGAGTTAGGTGGCAGGTGGGACAACCTTTTCAAATTGGGCGGAGAGGACGTCAAAACAAGTCCATTGTACGAAGAATTGGAAAGGTGCACTTAGAAATAACGTAAAATAATTGTAAATATACAAAAGAAATAAAAGAATCCAATCCTTTTTTGCACTTTTCTGGTCCCTTTGAAAATTTTCAATACTTAAGAAAATCCACTTTGCTAAACGCTAAACGATATTTTCATATTAATTTTATTATAATACATTACTTAATACTTCGTTGACACACCCCTTTCATGTCCCAGATCATCACACCTAGAGTCTAGCGAACCCAAAGCAATTTTTGAACAATTGTTATGTGAAATTCTTGAAGAAAATGTTTTTTAAGAAAACGATTTAAAGTAATTTATTAAATCAATTATTCTCAAGTCCAAAAAAACGATATTCCATCTTAACACACTTTGCCCGCTATTCCAAAGGTTGTGGGTTCAATTCTCATATTAACACCTTTCCTGCACTATTTGCTTAACATGGCCTTTAAGTTGTCCCTGAGGAACTTCCAAAGAAAAGAAACCACTTACTTTTATAGAAATTGAATTTTATGTTTAGTAAAATCAGGACAAATTTTTGTGTAAAATTATATCGCATTAAATTGCTAAATTTTCTCCGTTGACACCACTTGAACATACTCTTCAATATTTAAAAAGCAACAATGTCCGCATTTCCAATCAACGAAAACCCCGTCTATTTAATTCGTCCACACTGTTCATGCTACCTAAAAAAAAAAAAACAAAAAGAACAAAACATAAAAAAGGGACCTAAGAATTATCTTGTGCTCCATCATGTTTCATGGCCACCCTCTGTCGTGTTTTTTAATCATCGAGCTGAACATTTGCGGTCTCATTAAATTACACCCTCAACTGTGGCCACATATTCGACCGCATAGTGGCGGGCAACAAAAGCCACAAGCCACCCCCACACCGACCACAACCTCCGACCAGAGCCATCGTTGCCGTTCTGGTGGCCTCGTCCGTCGACAGGAGCTATCCCGATAATAGATACTCCCTGTACAGGGTGCGCACCCCGGGGTGCACGGTGCCACATGATGCGAGGGAGAGACCACTTAGATCCCGGAGGGTGTACTCAATCAAAGTTTTACGCAGGTTGCCCGAAGGGTTGCGAGCCAGATCTCACCATGACGGCTCAGTTGGTAATTGTTGTTGTCACTAGTTGACTACTAGTAAAAATTATTGGCTGCCCTATGCGAGTCCTTCATGCAGGGCTGTCAACATCGGACGGAGGCTCATGTGGGCAAGTACCCCCAAGGGCCCGATCTGTAACGTAACAGGGTGGCACAGACAATTTCCAAGGTGCATTATATCGTACAGGGTGGGTGTTCATACCGTTCCGACGGGCACTGGGGAAGTGCTAATTGAATTTTCATAAGGTTCATAAGTTGGGCCGTGTACCCGGATACCCTGCTGTGTCGAGGGCGGGTACAGGGTGACTGATGGGTGCTTTCACTAATTGGGTATGATTTCGACGAAAAGTTCACGCCGACCGGGTAGTGCGGGTAAGTGCACTGAACACAGACGTTATACAGGGTGGGTGGCGTGACATTTACCAATCAATGGCGGGACTCGCGTGCACCCGGGGCAGAACCTGCCGATCGACATGAAAATGTCAAAGAGATAATCAGACCCATGTAAAGTGATTTCTTGTGTTAATCGACGAATTATTTATAAAAGCTGCCAATTAATTGCCGTGCATATTGCCGTGGGCCGTGATTTACCGCCGCGGGCATAGTGGCCCGAGTCGCCGATGGCGGGATAAGGCCCATGCTATTGTCGCCCTGTAATTTGACTTCCATTTACGGCTTAATGGAGGACTAGTTGCTTTCTCGTTTGAACTGCAGATTAATCGGAGACACTATCATAAGAGTCTTGTCGTGCCACAATGAGGTCCACAAAATGGACCGAAATATGCACGGAGTGTACAAGTGACCATTGGGTAATGGACAACACAATGGAGTTGAACCAATCAGTATAAGTTATTAGATCCACATTATTGACTGTCGTAAGAATGATTGGAGAAAATTCCTTTTAACAGAATAAATAGAAAGTGAAATATTATTTTTTTTAATTGAACTAAAATTCTATGAAACTGTAAGGAGGCTTTTGCACTAGATTTTATTTTATATGTTATAGTTTTCTACCGGCTTTTGATTTACTCATCGAACTAGACTAGACATTACCAGCACTACATTCCAGGGTTACAAAGCTAGTCTAACAAATAACTAAGAATAAACTAATAGTAAAATTGGCTATCTTAGTTGAGTCTACTTTTTTAAGTGAAATATTATATTTATGTTGAGTTTATTTCAAGGCTAGTGAAAAATCAAAAAAATTCGCTGGTTTTTGAAAACTTACGCCTCATTTCATATCAAATTTGATGCTAGTCTTTGTTTTTTAATTGTCTAGAACATAATTAAATTACTATACTACTACTTTTGAATGATCCTGTAGGTTTTAAATAAGATAGTCCTGCAGGTTTAGTAAGACACAGAAAAATTTTAAAACCTTCGTTTTGTTTTTTTTGGTTTAAACTTTACTTAGATTCAATTATTCAAAGTCTTTGATTTTAGTGCCATCAATAAAATGCTTAAGTCGAGTACAAAAAATGCTCTACCTGAACCGTGTGTACCTTTCTCATTCAGAATAGTGTCCGTAACGAATATTGGCATGCGTCTATTACAGTCCTATTAATTTGAAACACCCGCAAAATGACCATGAAATTACTTTCGGAAGTTCAAACACAATCCCGGACGACACAGGGCGGAGTTTCAGGGAGTGACTGATGACAAAGGATCACCACATATTTCACGAAAATTGCGTGTGCAGGCGGTGGCGATGTCACGTCGTAGTGGACAATGTCCAAACAATAGCGCCAGAGCCGTAAACTATTGTCGGAGGATGTTTCATGTGTCTTCTGCCCTTTTGTCTGGCGAACCAGATGTCCATAGTCGGCCGGCGGGTTATGTCTCTATTTGTTCCCAATTTCTCCTGGAAATTGCGTGGGCTCTGGACAACGGGAGTCCCGAGGCGACAAATAAAGAAGTCAAATTTCATACTAACCCTGTCGCATGGCCATTTAGCGTAATATGTCCGGGATTCGGGAACAATTTGAAACGAATTGGTCCCTTCCGGTTGTGATGCCCGTAGAAATTCCATCAAAGGTGGTCAACCACTTAAAGGAGATGTTGTTAAGCCACCTCCAGACATACTCCCGCAACCGCAGAGCGTGTGACCGACTTGCTCGCCTTTTTGTCGATCCGACGATCCTTTTTCGGATGCATGCGAGCACCACCGGAAGGCGGTCCATATGCAGCCTCCTTAAGACGTTACGATACCCAAATGAGCTGGCATCAAAGACGCACAGTGGACAAAAAAATTGTAAAAATGTGAAAACGGCTACAAATGGCCCATCTGGGAATAGTCGGGATATGTGCGTGAGAAGTCCCGGGCATTCCTGGCGGTGCTAGACGTTCCGCAGACTTGAAGTCATTTGCCTTATGACAGGTCGTGAGAAAAACGCGTTTTTCGGCGGCCCGAATGTGTGGAGGTGGTACGTCTCATTTCATTAGCCAGGCCAAAGATGCTCGTTTAAATCGCGCTCAAATCCAGGAAGGTGAAGATGCTTCCGTATTTCTTTGGATGGATCTTCGCTAAGATTGACGACGGCGTCTTGATAAAGTCGCGCTTCAGACTCGAGAACAAGCAAGCGGTTCATTGCGTTTGAGCACAACAAATTCCTACTTCCGCTCGTAAATATTTTCTTTTTAATGGGAACGCAAAAAAATACGACGAGGGAAAAGATCACAATTAGAAAAGAAACAGTTGACACTGTGGTGCTCGGCTGGCACCTTGGGTAAAGTAAACTCCCCTGTTTACTGAAGCTACTTGCAAAGTAACTAGGTAAACACTCAGGTGAAATGATAAAGGCCATATTGACTTTGTGTAGGGTAGAATTCAGGTACTCTGAAAGCCCGAAAATTCAATTGTAGTTAATACAAAATAACGATTTAAAATTAAGGCTAATAACGAAATAAGAACACGTTAGAGCGAAATGTAAAGTAAATGTAAAAATAAAATTTCTCAAAGCATAAATTGGTTTTTTTTTTCTTTTTTTGTTTTATCAAAACTTAGGTCATACCTACTTCGTGAAAAAGTGTTATTTTCAAAAAGGAAAGTATGTCTTTTTATTTAAAATAAAAGTAAAACCACGTTGAAGCAAAATAAAGAAAGATTAATTGGCATGACTACAAAAAATAAAGTTAAAGAATTCTGTAGGATTTTTAAGAAACTATCAAAAGCTAAAAAAGTAATGTGACATTTTATCAATTTGAGATTAGAATTACTACAATGGAAGAAATTAAAAGAATTCTTACACATTTCCTTATATAACCGAAAATTTGGAGTATAAGACTTACCCAAAATTTCAAGTCAATCGACTGTGCTCAACTTTTTTGTAAATTTTATCTTATTTGTGGAAATTTCATCGTACTTTCTTTAATTTTACATTGGTTTAACATCCCATGGTGGTTTTGTGGGGCAGTGACTTCAGATCGCCATAAATAAATGATAGTACTAAAGTGGTTTTTAAAGTCGGTAAGTCTAATAAAGGCAACTCCTAAGGCCATAGTTCACTTCCTATTCTTGGTAAGATCCGCAAAAGAAAGCGATCGACGTTTGAATTGTTGTCTTTATTTTATAATTTTTCATTTCAGAAAAATAAAATTTTAATTCTAATTAAATGAGAATTTGATTTAATTTTTGAATTTTTTGAATTTGAGTAATTTTTATCTAACAAAAATTATGTTAGTACGGACATTAGACTTTCTAAAAATATAAATATTCTTTTAAATAATTTTCGTAACGAAAATAAGACTCTTTATTTTAAGTTAATATGACAATTTTTTTTTAAAAAACGATATTTTTGCATGTGAAAATTTTTCGTTACAACGTCTAGTCAACGTTTAAAAAATACCACAAAGATTCGAATTTTTTTATTTTTTTGGCGCCAAATCAAAACAAAGCAAAAAATTTGTGTTCTCGAAAAAAAAACACCAGGGTAAGTTGTAAACCAACAAGCCCTAGAACTTCACGCCTTGTTAATGGAATTGTGATGCTATGCATAAAAAACTGTAACAATACTAAAAAATCTGACCTGCTTGACCTTCACGCTTCAATAACTTTCCTTTTTCTTAAATTGGCTAGTGCTCAAGAAACTCACTTCAGTGTACGTCACTTTTCTTCTGGATTTATGTGCTCTTTAATTCCAGTCCTCGTACTGACCATTCGGTCCTGGGACAATGTTGCACTTTTTGTAATTTATTCCTATTTTCATTTCATCTTGGCTGCGACTTAGGAGTGAACTAATTTACGTTTTTGTTGGTCTAATTTCATGGGAATACTTGGACTACTTAAAAGGGGCAGTTTTAAGTTTTTAGCATTTTTTAAGATAAGTATTTTTAGAAAATGTCTTGGAATGAACATTCTACAATTTTTTTTTACAGAGGTCAGGAGTTCAAATTAAGTAAATGGTGTTTTGGACAAGGGTAGTCCAGCAGCTGCTTAATACTCTTTTTTAAATTTTATTCAATTTTTTTTGAAAAATTCGCCCAGAATTTTGGAATTTCGTGCCGTTTGAGGTGTTTAATTTTGAATAGTATTTTATTTAATTTTTTTAAATGAAATATCTTTTCTTTTGTTTTTGATTTATTTTTTAAATTTCAAAACAGGAACAGAATATACGATGCAAGGAGCATGACTTTGACTTTCTTCCCACAAAAATAAGACTCGTGTCGTGTCGATTTTAATGTGAAAAAATCATAAAGGACTTCCTGCGGGAAGTCAGATGTGCAATTGTTTCCGAAATTGTTGAAAACACCACGCAATTGAACAACGTCGGACAAAACCAAGTAATTATGTGCCATTAAATGCTTGTCCCAATCCCAGATCACAGAACGCTATCCTGTAGAACTGGAGAGCAAGTGTTGCGCTCCGATGGTCAAAAAGAAGGAGCACACCTTGTTTTGTGAAATTCCCACACAGGTGAGGGCCGCGGTGCAAAACCACAATCAAACAAAAATCAGTCCCGGAGCGCGGACCAAATTGTTCTTCAGGACTTCAGGACAGGAAGAGAGCTATGAGTCCTGGACAGCACGGCAGGATGTAGGCGATGTGTGTGATTTTTTTCCAGGAAATGTGATTTATGGTAAAGAACCCTTCAGCCGTGCATGAGACGGCGAATTCGGACGGACAGGTGATTTCGGCGTGATACCTGTCGAGAATCGGGGGCTATGTACAGAAATTTGATTTCCACCTTTTCTGGCGGGAATTGGGAACTGGGAACCTCTCGGTTGGCACAATCGTTGTGATGGAGCGGGGGATGAATACGGTAGTTGTCCAACCCTATAGCGACAGCTGGAAATTTTCAATGAGTCCGTCGTCACACACGGGAATTTTTCATAGGGAATTCACAGGACGTCTCCCAAGTCCCGGCTGCGTCCTGATTTTGATCAAATTTGCGTAACGTGTGTCAAGTGGAGCGGAAACGGTTTTCCCCCGACGTAGTCACTCTTAGATACGTGGCGCACCAAAAGAAAATTAACAAGGCGTGAATGCATTTCATAAATTCAAAAAATGATGGCGATAACTTCGTACCTTCGTTTCGGGTATCTTACAGGGCTCCGCTGCACATGCAAATGCTCTAAGTCGTCGATACCTTCAGAGAATCTTAGTCTTCACCGTTTTTCCCTAAATCTGAAAATTCCTTTGTATGCTTTTGACGTCTTTTTTGCCACCACCGGGTGTCTTCTAGCTGCGAAATCCTCTTGCCGTTCATAATCAAATATTTATATCGCGCCGTGCATTGTTGCATCGCTCGCATTATTATTACCTGGCCAGGACTCCTAGGGGTAGTGGACCTTAGGGAGATTTAGAATCATCACCACGGTATAGCGACTATGACCGGCCGTGTGAAAATGTTTCAATATTAGGGCAGATCTAGATTTCAGTGGTAGTTTTTGTTGCTTTTTGATCATTTTTGAAATTAATGTTGAAAAGGAGATTTCGAAAAAATGACCTTAATTAAATTTGGGTGACCTTTTACACTAGTGAATGGGCTTGAGAAGTCTTAGAGGCGTTAGGTTTGAACATGATCAGTAAACATAAAAAATTTGTAAAAAACTGTAGTCACTTTCAATATTTTGTATACAGCACGCGGGATTCCTCAGAGTTCTATGCAGGGTCCACTGCTCTTCAGACTTGTCAGTAACGACCTCATTGTATGCAAATCCTTTTGAAATATATTTGATTTAGTTTTCGTGAAAAAAACCCTTTCTATAATTATTACGTTAATCTCCTTACATAAAAAAGAAAATGATACATTATTTTTCTATGAAATTATTATTATTAATAATTATTTTTAAATAGAGTGAATAGTTATATGGAAAAGAACGATGAATTTTGTGTACAAAAGTGGTGTTTTCGTTTCGTTTTGAACAGATTTTGTAGTACGCTTTCCTAGATACTTATATTATATGAATCTAAATTCAATTACTACAGTATGTACTTTTCAACCTATTTCAAATAAAAATTATCAGCTTACTTGTAATAATTGTAAGTAAAGCTTGTATGCTCTCATATAGATTAAAGGTCAATATATCGGCTTAAAAATAAAAGAAATTTATTTTCTACTCTTAGCAATTGAATTAAGATCCTATTTGATTTTAAAACAAAGAAATCGAATCACTTTTGACATATTAAAAAATAAATATATAAATTGTCACAATTCGCTATATTTTCTTGTAGTTTGTATTTAGTTTTAAATATGTCAAAAGTGATTCGATTTTTTTTATTTTAAACAATTTATATAACTCTTTCGAAAAGAAAACTATGGAGAAATATGAGAGTATTTTATTATATACCGGAACAAGTGATATAGTTCACCAAACCAAGTGAATTGAACACTTCTTGGTTAAAACATTTTTTAAAAATATTCTTTAGCACATGAAGCAACTTGATATAACTGAATACGGAATTCTCAGAGCGTGAGTCCAACTATTTCAGTCAAGAGGTTTTATTATATTTGCTTTCGTCTGAGTTTGCTTTTTTAGTATATTGTATATTAGTTCGTATGAAAATTACAAAAAAACACTAATACTAATTGTGACAAGTTCGATAGACCAGTCAAAAAATACTCAACTTTCAGCTTTCGACAGAAGGACCGTAACAAATCGTTAGAAAGTACTAAATTTCAGGTGCACTCTAATTCAGTGTCACTCAAAGTAAAGCACCCGTTTCACAACAATCCACGCGTAGGCCATAAAATAAAAAAGCAAAAGGGGTAAATGACAACGAGCGTGGGTATTTTTAGATAATTTCGAAAATGTAAGAAACCATTTCTGGGAGAAGACCCCTTTTTCCCGGGTCCGGGAATCAACTGCTCTTGATAAATACGATGGCACTCTCGGGGGATTTATTGGCACATTAAGATAACTTTCTCGTTTTCAATGGCCCGCCAAAGGAAGGAAAAAGGAAGGAAGTTTTTCGGATCCTGTATATCCTCGAGCAGGTGCATTTTAAGAGAAAGGACTCCAGGTTTCATATTCAGTAGGAGAATTTTTTTTGTGTGCTCTTAAAAGGCCATCGTAAAAAAGTTAAAATTATTTCGAGGATTACGCAAAGCAGCCGCACAGCTACCACCTTAATTTCTACGGGAGCTGGTGTGGCTCTTTAGAAGGTAATTTAGAGTAGACTCCAAAGAATCCTACAAATCCCTGGGAATTCTTTCTAAGACAGCTAATTACCAGAATTATCACATCTTCGATTTATGTCGTTCACCGGTGTGGAGCGCGTAGCACGCGGTTATTTTTGCCGCTGCAGTCGCGGGTCTTAGCGTCCCATCTCCGGAGATATTTTGTGCGTATATGGTTCAAGTGGAGGAACAGATGTACAGCCGTAAAGAAGGCCCGACGAAGGCATAAAAATCTTATGACGTGAAATAGGGAGACGACTGAAATGTACATGGGGGGAGAAAGAAAGCATAGTAAAACGTAAGATTGACCCGGAGATGACCCAGGAAGACGTAAATAGAATCATCCGCGCATATGTAAATTTTTCAAGCATAAATGCACCTCGATCCGATCGGAGTTTACTCCACCGCGTGTCGTTAATGGCATCCGAAGATTTTTCCCTTCCCATCTTATAAGATGCACATCTCCATCTTCCTATGGGCGGTTTTTCATCCTCATGGATACCCTCGGTCGTTAAGGACGACGTTTCTTGTTGATTAATGGGAAAATTCAAAATGAGGCGATGCGAGTGATTATTACTCGATTTGCTGACGATGCTGTTGTTGGCCTCGCTTACCGTCCCGCATTAATTTTTGTTTATTTATAAAACTCGATTTGATCCGGATTTAAGCTCCTCGTCTTATCAGGCAATTGTAGCTCCATTTTTGCTGGATTTTATCTGCAAGACTCGCAGTTCTATCGCAGGCTATGCTGATTTCAGCAGTCGACGAAACGCTCACAAACATGTTTTGACTCACAAGAAAAAGGTCGCGGGCGGCGATAACCCCTGGAATCTTATTTTAAAAAATAAAGGAAAAATAAATGAAAAGAAAAGATATCTTGCGGGAAAATTGTTATAATATGAGCCATGCACGGCTTTGCTCAATCCCTCGGCTGGATTTGATATGCTCAGGATGAATCTCCGGTATCCGTCGTTGACTGGCTGGTCCAGATTATCTCTGCTTGAAGAAATTTAATTGGCTTCGCTGAGTGTTTGTTATATAAACGAAATCATTTCAAATTGTCTGGGAAGAATTTTGCGAAGGTTGCACAACGAAATTTCGCTTGATACGATAATAACGCTCTGAGACAAGGAAGCCATTTTCTTTTGCTTTGAATTTTTCCGCCAAGTAAAAGATATGGGGATTTCTAGAAATTATCAGAAATTCGTTGGCATGATGTCATCAAATTGAAAATAATATTAAACTCTTTCAAACTGACAATCTGTGCTTATCTATCTTAGTAATCATGTAACAAACATCTAAGTAAATATTTATAAGTACAAAAAGTATGTAAAGTAGTATAAAACACAAATAAGTTTGAAAGCCGAATTTATTATTCGATGTTATATCTCTTAAAAATACAATTCATTGAAATTAAGACTATTTAAATCAACGTGCTTACCACTAGGTGTCTAGAAATTCCATTCAATATTTCGCAATTATAGGGAAGCTTTGACAAATAAAGGGCTAATTTTAAATCGTGCATCTTAAAAGCTACGACATTTTTAAAAACCGAAAATTGATTGCCCGATATGAAAATTTTTATATGAAATTTCAGATTTCTAAAATAACAGAGTTCTCTAAAAATTTGTAGAATACTTTTATGAGTCTTTAGTAATATTATGTAACATTTAAGACGTGGGTAAGAAATTTTAAATATAGTTAAACATTTCCTTTTATTGCCAAAAGGTATCTTGCTTGGGAAACTTGGTAAGGTAAAAATTTGTCGTAAAAGTTTCCTCTGGCTAGAACGCAAGCAGCAGAATTTAAGAGTACTTTCATTGCTATTTTATAAGAGTTTTGTTATTTAAGACTCAATAGAATTATGAGATGGAAACGTCTCTAAAAATGAAATATAAGACTTGTAACTTGGTAAATTTTGGACATATTTTAGAGAAACCCTCTTTTAGCCTGCGTATGTACCTACATTACACCTAAACCTTTGAAAAAATCCTCGACTCCCCTTGTAACCAATTTGATCCGCAATCAGAGAACTCCAATCAAATTATGAGCCCTCTCAAGTTACCATCGTCAGTACCTTTCCCTTCCCTACTCCAACCCATAACGCGTTCAATAAATATTTTCGTGTAATTTAAAAAACATCGGAAAACAACCAAAGACCAGAAGTTGAGGAAATGTCACAAGTACACCAAGAGACCAAAAGGGGTTTCTTTGATCCTCCTCCCGAGTTCCTCGGAGTCGCGCGGGTTTCTCGTTTCAAGGAAGAATCATAAGTCGTAGCGTAACGAATAGCTCGCTATATCTCGCCGAAAGGGGAACCTCCTGCAGGTGATAGGGCCGTAATTTAACGCATTTTACGTCCGACATTTGATTCCTTGACGATCCCAATTCGCCGCCAGCGAGGTCTTATCGTGCCGAACGGACGGAAGTCGTTTAGATGGCAGTAACTCGCAACTGCTAACTGCCACCGGTGATGGGCTCGATGGGTCGCTGATATAGCCGCGATAGTATCGCGTGAATATCGTGCGTATCATTTACACGCATTCGCCCCAACCGCGATACGGTGATTTAATCGATTCCTCGGGTTTTGTCGCTTGTAAAATTTCCAAAGGAGAGCTAATTGGAGTCGGTTTTCACAAGGGCATAAGTGGACAGGAAGGATTTTGAATAACCACGAGGTAGCCAAGCAGGTGTGCTGGTTACAAAGTTTTGAAGGGTTATGAAGTCATATGAGGAAATATAATTTTAAAACCATATTTCCGTGAAATAATAATTTAAATTGAAATGCGCACAGTACGAACAAAGTTTTACACCGGAGCAATTTTTGGGATCAAAGCACATTTTCTTCATTTCCGAAATGGGAAGGGATACTAAAAATATAATAGATAAATTAAATGGTAATAAAAGAGCAGAATTCGTCGAGATTTGGCATTTTAAAGCAACTCGTAGAGGTCTCCAAGTTTAAAGAGTTGCTAGTTGCTGAACAAAAACTAGAAATCGCTATTTTATGTTTACCTTTTAACAATTTTTATAAAGTTTTATATTAAAAATTATTCAGTATTGCTTTTAAAAGTAGGATTTTTGGTGATCACGATAGTGAGTAGGTAATTTCGATTTGACCCATAAGGACCCATAAAGACGCATAAAGCCAACACTTTAACTTTCGATAAAAACAAAATCACTCGTTCTTAGTGAAGAATTACAAAAGAACTATGAGGCAAATTAAAATAAAAACAATCTTTTGATCAACGACATTTACGCATTTTAAAGAAGTGTGCAAAGTTAGTACGAAATCGTTTCAACAGATTTTAGAAACTTGGGAAACCACGACCGCCAGTTTATTAATAAAACGTACTTTTTAAAAGGGTATAACTCGAAATGTTTATGCGATCACCTACAAATTTGTAAAACATACTTTTGAGATGATCTACTTTTGAAAAGTGTACAAAGATAGATTTTTTTCAAAGTTACAATTAGGTGTGATTATTTAAACACTAAAAGGTTTCCTTTTGATGAGATTCAATAAAATTTGGAAAATTTTGAAAAGAAAACCGACTTAACTATTACAACAACACTCGACCATATTTTTGGCACTTTTCGAAAATAGGAATGGTAGCAATTTCAAAATCTGAAGTACAAAAGATGCGAATGTATTTTGAATCTTCGTCACTGCCCTTATTATTCAACAAGACCTATTGAAGTAAGAACAGTGTTTCAATTTAAGTAAAATTTCACTATGTCGCAACAAGTGACCTACATTTGACCTTGTCGACGTCTAATCCTAATTAGTAATAAAATGAATCACTGTAGCACGTTTAGGTGGATTTCTTGGATGCAATACAAATTGCACCTGACTGTAATGCTACTAGAAAATTAAGAAAGACTAATTACCCTAGTTCACCTCCCGGAAGCGCTTGACTCTTTGGCCCGCACCTTTAAGTTCACGTTACGCATCTTCCCGGCGACGTACGACGATTTACTACTTATGGCGGCAATCCTCACAATCTCAAGTTCAAGACCAGTTCGCGGCACTAACAAATTGCGCGAACAGCAGCGCGGGCAATTCGCGCATCTAATTGAATCTGTTCACCCTGTAAATTAGTGTCGAAAGATCTGCACAGAATGGCAAAGGACAGAGGTCCAGTTTTTTCCTTGTCATGGCGCGCCAACTTTAACCACACGGCGCGCTTCTCTCCATAGGCATTTCTTATACCAATCCCGGTCAGTTGCGCGATTCGTGATGTCCACAGCCAGCCGCGCGGACAGTAAAGATTTCGAGGCGTTTCGAGGAATCAGAGGTCACCCACCACCAGTGCGATAAGATAACAGGCCGACGATATAGTCGGCTCCTTACTCTGCACCGCTCCATCGTCTTAGATCTAACGTTTTAAGACAGCCCCATTCCGGCCACTTCAAGACGTTGTAATCTGACACGATCCAAGAAGTGGTCGGCCAAGCTGCGACAAAAGATCGCCTACTCGGCCTGTCAACAGTGGAAACTGTTGCTCGACTGCTTGGAACAGATCTGAAGATGTCACCTTTGCGGGCACGCTAAATGGCCCGTCTAGATCTGTTCTAATTTTTCAAATCGTTCTGTGGCCTTCTTAATGTTTTTCTTAGCGAAACGCGATCGCGTAAGATCAGCGTCGAGGACACACACTATGGATTAAGTTTGTTTGTTTTCCGAAGAGTTCCGGGGATTTATGGCGAAGATTTGTTGCGCCTTTAATGTGTCCACCGGTAGCTTTACGTGGATGACAATTTGATTGAAAAATGCGATAGGGGATTAGCGGATATGTTTTGATCATAAAAAAGGATTTGCGGTTGACGTGATTTCTTAAGCCAGCGATTTATTTCGTTAGCGCGCTTCTTAGAAGCCGACCAGATGGAGCAATTTAATTTACAAAATTACTCGGACCCCTGGTCTTGCCTTCATCACCAATTTGCATCATATTTTGATGTTGTTTCCGTAAACAGATTAGGCAGGATGACATAAATGACTTTTTCCTAAAGAATTTCTTGAAAAGAGTTCTATATTTACGTTTCATGCTTTCATAAACTAGCCTTTCTAGCTGAAGAGGAATTTGATTATTACCCCTAAACTTAAACAAATTCCTACAGCATTCGTTAAGCAGGCTTAGCTGTTACACTATGCTAAGACGGACCCCTATTCTATGCTTTGTTAGGAAAAGGACTGTTGTTCATAAGGATAAATTCATACATAGTAAAATTATAGGAGATCGCTATTAAACCAATAATTATGGATAGAAACATAATTTTTTATTAAGATTTTTTAGCCTCTATTTTGAAGGCCAAACACTAAATTTGTTTAAAGCACCTTTCTTGAAAACAATTTTTTCGAAAAGGTTTCTAAAATATGTCCGGATTAGCTTAATTTAAATTTATATAAACAAATTCTCAACACACACATTTTTTTAGGATTTCAAAAATATAAAATATGTCATTTTTCTAAAAACAATATTTTGAAAATTCATCACGCAAGAAATGCAGAATTTATTTGACAATAAAATAAAAAACTAAAGAAATTATTGTTAATAATCTGAATTCTAAAAAAAGTTGCCACATTTTTCTGGCATATTTATTTTTCATTATATAAAACTTTATAAATAAGTTTTTTTTTTTAAATTAAAAACAAGTTTTTGTAGATCATTCATGAAGAAGATATTCTTTATATTTCTTACTCAACATGAATCCTCAACAAAATTACTTTTCTTTCTAGAAAGATAAGCAAACGATCATTTTTTAGACTTTGTACATTCTGAATAATAAACTTAAGTCATTATTATTAATTGATATTTATTTTTTTATAAGAAAATTATCATAATAAAAATAAAGAGGGAGCGAACAAAAAAAATACTACAAGTTAGGTAATTAATTAAAATCCTCGTATAGTTTCCTGAATGACCTCCCATCCTAGTTCCTGGCTATAGCTACCGGGTTCTGTCTTCCCATATGCATGCTGGTACGATATATGCAAATTAATACAGCTCCGGGTCGAATTTCAATTCCTCTGCATACCCATTCACGTAATTACCTCATCAACTTGACTGATGACGCAATGAATCTCTGCTAGCTAACCCTTCAGGAGATGCCACGTCTCGAATAGGTCCCTTGACTGCAACTCCCGGGGGTTAGATGGGATATAGCGCCCAAAATCAATAAAGCGTGCAGAAATAATTAGGAATGCAAAGGAAGTGATTGATACCGACCACAGTCTGGAGGTCCTACTGGCTTTCAAGGAAGGATTTAGAGAAAGGATTCACTCGACCGATTACCTAACGAGATTTGGCCGGTGATGGGAAAGTTTTTGGGACGGTATAGTTTTTGTTTGGCTAGTGGTGTCCAACTTTGGTAATTTTACTGGTCAGTTTAGGACCGTGGGATAAATACATCAAGCCTGCACTTTACGGTTTTAAAAAAATTGGATTCTTTGGATGATTCCTAAAGCATATGCCCTAGAATATTCTGGAAAATAGCTTTTCAACAACACGTAAACCATCGTTTTCGCTAGCATCGATACGTTCCCGTAAATCACTGGTAAAACATTCTATGCACACTTCCGGGATCTTTAATTTATAGCGTCTTTGACCTACCGCCGTCATTCGCGGTGCGGTCAACAAATTAACTCCTACACCGCGATTGTGGATGACAACAAAGGGCTTCTTCTGTATAGCTCCTGCGATCCTACCGATCGATCACCGCTGGTATGGGACAATTCCTTAAAGACAAAGGTGCTAACACCTCGAGACGTCGACGACGACAACAGGCCTTCAGACGCATGTCTGCGGAATTCCCGTCGAGCTAAGAAGACACAAAGAGCCACTTGTCCGCTGCTCTAAGTGGCTCCCCTTTGATCAAGGCTTGGGCTATTTGCATAAGAAATTCGATCGCTGTCCCGCAGGCAGTTCTGCTAATCGAACACAAAAATAGTACCGCAGTCGCGCGGGATGTCTTAGAGAAAAGTTTTGAGAAAAGGGCTTCTCGTGGCAGTAGAGACAGGCTGTCGACTATCCGCCGGTCGAAAGGGGCTCCGGGGGAACCATAGCCTCCGAAAACTTAAAGCGGCGCGAAAGTCGCGTTAAGAATTTCCCGGCCAAAAACAAAATTAGACGCGATCGTGATTTAGTGATCGCTTAAGCGTGCTCTGCTGATTTATGGCCGCATCTCGATCAGATGCCTTTGCCTTTGTGTATGGACAGGCTCCGAATGATGAGAATTGGCCCCTTGCCCTTCAGCCGACCGGCCACAAAGGAATCCCGCAAAGACATTCGTTCTCGTCTTCGAAGTGATGCATAGCCTGCCAATTTTCGCCTGTAATGCACCCAAAATTGAAAGTGACACACGGAGAAAATTGTGAAAAAGTCATGAGGCTATTTTTGGTAACTCGCGACACCAATTTACGACATCTTCTTGATCTCTTTTAGCGGGCAGGGCCAATATACCAGACTTGCACAAATGGCATTAATTGGCACGTTAAATCACTTGTGTCACTTTCTAGAAAGAACTGGACACTTATTAAAAAGAAAATACAATTTTAAAATAATTTCACAATTTCTTTTCATCCAAAATAAAGTTTTTAAATAAAAACATGAATGTTAAATTTGAATACGTGGTTTTTAGACAACGTATATAAATTTTTTTTTGGTTCAAGCGCTAGTACAACTCACACATTTCAATGACAATGACAATGAAAATGACAATGAATTAAAGTTTTTGGTAGGTATTTTTAAAATCTTACAAATAACATAAAGAAATAATAGAACCTTAAAAATTAGATTTGTAAAACAAAAATACTTTATAATATTCCCTAAATAAACCTCTAAAGGGATTTTGCAAAGTTTTAAAAATTCGAGAAGTTAAAGTTGTTTATAGTACAAATGAAAATCACACTTGAAATTTGAATGTGTTACTTGGAAAAACTGGTAGAGTCGTACTATACCCCTCAAGTTAAATTTAGAGAAAAAGAAATATCCTTGGCGACTTCCATTAAATATGAAAAAAGTATCTACTCTTATAGTGCGGAAGAAACTTTTCTTTTATTGTTATTCATTTTTGTAGTTGATTTTCTTTATAAATCAGTTAAGCATTGTAGGAATACAGAGAAACATTTTTTACAAGAATTCGCCGCCTTTAGAAAGTAATTCATAAATCCCTATTTTTTGAATTGTTTCTTTATTTTCACTAGTTTAATGAAAATATCTCCAAAATTTAGCACATATTTTTTTTAAATAAATTTTTATTTATAAATACCGTTAGAGAATAAACTTTATTTTTTTATCAGTTCTCAATAGACCTAATCATTAAAATATACACATAAGTAAAGTTAATAGTAGCAAGGAAATGGTAATGTAAAAAAAACGTTTAAAACACTTTACAAAGTACTCAGACGAAAGGCCCACATTCTGAGGGCGAAGAAAACGCAAGATGAATTAATTTACTTAATCTCAGCTAGTTGAAAGCTTAAACGCAAAAATTGCGCGACAACTGGCCATAACTCACCTGAAGGTGGTCATAAAAAGGCGCAAACAATGGGTCATTGCAGACTAATTGTTTCTAACGCATCTCTTCATCATCATCAGCATCCGAGGGATTTAGGCGAATTGGTTGTTCCCATCGTAAATTCCATCGTGCAGCAGTCTGGAGCCACCACAGCAGCGATGAGTAACGAGGACAGGTTGTCACTTAATTGTCTAATTATGTTACGTTTTCCAAAATGACTCAAATTCATTTTCCAAGGAAAGGTGCCCTGAGCACCTCTAAGAAGTGTCCGCGAAACTTCTTCGGTCTTTTGGAGTCAAATCTGCCGCTAGAGAACTGCGACATATCTTCGCGATTCATACGCGCGAGGTGACAAAGGTCGAGCGGAGTCTTGAGAAGTTCACCGTGAGAAAAAGACGAGTCAGCGGCCCTGTTGTCGGGCCATCTATCCCACGGTAAATCAAACGCAAGTGCGTCTTTATTTTTGCAATTTTGCTGTAACAAGTGCGTGAGCGTATTTGCGGTAAATTGTCTGCGAGAGGATTAAAGGCCTTTAATACCCCTCATAATCCTTTTACAGTAGATCGGCTTGTTGGGCATTTGTATCATTTCGCTTAACCGCCGTGTGGCTTACCCGCGGGTTGTTCCTTTCACCGCAGGGGCTAAAGACCTGAATAGAAGGATGTGAATCCCTTGAATCCCTTAGGCAACGCCTGTGCGGGTACAGGAGTACAGGGGAAAAAACGCATTTAAATGCGCTCAAGTATGATTTTTGAGCCCATCATATGGCACCGCGCCCTGCTCGCTTCCCACCCGCCCAAAGTGCTGAGCCCTAGAATAATGCAACGTTCACACTACCGCGACAACAGTGCGAAATGGGGCGCTATTGTGGCCGCGCACAAAAAGGATTTTTCAGATAAGATAAATCTATCACGACTTGTGCTCCAATTCAGTGCGCACTCGGCGGTTCCTTGCCCCGTTCGCCTTGCTCGCCCTTCCCGCTAGACGACTACTGTGGGTCCTCCTGAGGGAAAAAAGGACTTAAAAGGGATACACAAGATATAATGGCCCTTGAATGTCATTAGAGCTGAGATAAAGTGCTCGACGGAACTTTAACTCCGAATACGATGAGGAAGAAGACCACAGTGACAACGACGGGACCCAAAAGGACTTGATGAGGAAGTCGAGCTTCGCTCCTTTTTTATGCCTTCGTGCGCCACCGAGCGCCTTTCTTCCAGACGAAAAGGTCCAGCTGTTGTGCAAGAGGATTCTTGAGGATTCACTTAATCCAATCCTTTTTTGCCAAACGGGCTTACGACTTAATTTTGCGTTTTGCGGCATACCCTAAACCTTCCCCATCTTCCCAAATTTTAACTAACCGTGGCAACTGGCAAGAGCCGCAGTTTTCACATATTTTTTATTCTGGGCCCCCAGGAACTGCTGCGTTCGCATCCGTTCTTTCATCTCGTAAGGTGCCTCTAAGTCCTTTTCAGTGAAGAGCACTTTTCAGCATCAGCACATTTAAGGCCTTTTCAAATTTTATTAGAAAATCTCGCATTATGCCTATCGATGGTGGGGTCCTGCGAGTCCCAGCAATTTCTCACGACATAACGAGATTTCCAGAATGCGTCCGGGATGATCCCGGTTCCGCTTCATTGGCCCATTCAGGAAGCAAATCAGGCCAAAATTGGCCCAAGAATAAAATCTAAGCGGCAGCAATAACGTCCAACTGCCTAAAATGTCCATTGCACCATCTTCCACAGCAACAAATCAAGCTGAACAAAAACGCCCGACCGCAGCGGTCTCGCTTCATTAAAATCGGATTAGCCACAACTCCTTGCGAGGACGACAACGTTCAGGAGGACGCTTTCTTCCCGACATTGACCACCGCGGGCCTGAGCCGTTCTCACGGAATTTTCAGCTTTATCCTTGGCGCGTCCCGGTCCTGTGTTTATGCAGTGATGGAATTTTCATCGTCAAACAAACAGCCGGAACCCAGGACACGCACGGCTTTTCCCTTATAATGTCACAGATGGGCACAGGGATTGACCGGGACAATGGTGCCAGGGTATTTTGACCAACGTCCGTCGCATCTTTTTGGGGTTAATTTTCTTATTTCGTGGGGTCATGCAGCATCTGCAATAGAACTGCACTTCGGATGTCCGAAGATTTTGCATCTCTGACCTTCGGTGTACCAAAAACAGAATCATAACTTGTAGGCCAATTAAGGGATGTCACCCCGGAGGTCAAGGAAAGGAGGCAGTTTTCTGGATAAATGTGACTTGCTTCTAGGGTTTGTTAATTTTTTTCATTGGCGTTTGAGGGTCAGTCGGCATTTTATTTAAATTTAAAAAATTAAATATGAATTTGTCCAAAATGAAAATAATTCGAAAATGAATTCAAAAGAAAAAATCACAACGAGATTTTAGGCTAAAAAAATGCATAAAATTTCTGCTTTTGAATATTTTTACTTAATAAAATGATTTTTGAAAACTTCTCGAATACTAAAGAGACGCTAATAAAAATATTATAAATTGATCCAGACAAATAAATAAAAATTTGCCTTCCGTAACATTTTAGAGAATTTAATTCAATTTTCAAGTAATTAACAAAACTAAAATCCTTTTCGATTAGTTTTAAAAAAATCAGTTTCTTCCATAAATTATTTAAGAGAGTATTTGAATGTGTTAACTTAAAAAAACAATTTTTTTACATTACGCCATTTTTGGATCAATTTTTAAAATCAACTATGGCCAAGCAGATACAAATCAATTTTAATTTAACTCTAAGCAGGCACTTTATTATTAGCCCAATATTTTTACGATTTTTTGCATTCCCATAAAATAAAATTTCTTGCGCTCTAATTTTGATTCAGTTTTTTGTACGGTCAAAATTTTGGAAATCGATACCGGTCCGAGCCCTTTAAATTTTAGCATCTATGAAACCTTTCAAAGCATACTTTTCGTATATTCTAGATTTTAAAATTTCCTATAGCATACAATTTCGCAAAATAAAATTAATTATCGGCTGAATGACGATATCTTGAGGAGTTCTTATTCCCGATTTGAGATACAAATCCCGGTTTGACGACGATGATTTAAGGGATGTTCAAAAATGAGACGATATTTTCGAGACACCTTCTGCTCCTTCCCGTCACCTCGTCGAGGGTACCAAGGCAGCGGAATCTGAAAGAAAACGAACGTCAAAATTTTTGACAGTTCAATTTCTTGTAATGCATGCCTATGGCTGGCAGATAACGTGTCACACGTCGCCGGCGTCCCGCTCGCAGGCCTCACAAAGAAAATTCACTTAAAATCGCTCCTCAAAAGGATGTCAGTGAATTTCGCTAAAAAAGAGGCAACGGTGGCGGCATGGTGACGACGTAGACCATGGCAGGGAATGTGCTCCTCCTGTGCCGCTTCCTCCACACACGTCTACCGATTTTCACTTTTCACGTTCGGTTTTTTTTTCCAGAGATCTTTGCTTTGTCGGCGGCCCGCGCTGCGCCTCCTCGCATTGTGTTCGGGAGCAGAGGGATAAAGATATTAAATTGTCACTCACCGACGAGGAGGATGAAAATCGTGAAATCTCATTATGCACAGGGAAAGGTAAATAGCACACGTCCCTCGACCAGAAGGTTCCTTTTCTCTTTTGAGCGCCCTTGATACTCGGGAAAAATCCGCTTAAACATGGAAACTTGAAAATTTTCAAAAAAAAACGCAATTGTTTTGTTAAAAGAAAGTGAAATGCAATCAAAACTGATGTAGGCATCACAAATAAAGACTGGCGTTAATCTTAAGTCACGCTCTATTCTACAGTCAGCTTAAAAAAAAAACTTTTTCGAAAATATTTGGGTCAAAATATTAAAATAGAAAAAAAATGATTGGATTAAAAAATAATTTTTTTACGGTTTTCTGACGGCTTTTAGTAGTATTACTTTTCAAATTTTTAATTTTCCATCAGAGCTAAAATTGTACAATTAGCAAAAATTATATTTACCTACAGAAGTGAAATCTAAATATTCTAAATATAACTTTTGTTATTACCATAATTGTAAATAAAATTGTAATGTTAAATCCATACACCATTTTTCAAAATGTCGAAAACCGATTTAATCTAATTTCTAAAATTTTCTGTGAAGGATCACTTTGACTTTTCAAATTTCAGCACAAAATCAAAATTATTATTTTAGTTTTTTTTTCATTTCTTCCTTGTTGATTTATTGAGCTCCCTTCTTTCTTTTTCTCAAAACAAGACGAAAGGAAAACAAAATCTCTCTTGCGGCGACGCTTTGTATCCTGAAAGGTATCAAAAACGCCTACCGGTAAGCGGTCCCACGCACAGCAGGTGACTCCCTGGAGGGTGATAATCACCTGAGCGTACCGCATCCCGTTTCTGGCCGAGTACCTCCCGGCAGGGTGGCCACTTTCACTATATCGAACCGAATCCGATTTTTATTGTTATTAGGCGTTGTAATCCTGGCTGTTTACACACAACCATCCCGTTTCCATCCTGGGCATCATCTCCTAATCCTTTCAATGCGATACTTAAGCCGATCATGCGGTGCATCGGAAGGCTAACCGGGATAAACACACCCTAACGCCTCGAGCCTGTCTCCGGGACTCCGGGATCAGGATGGGTTAACCCGTCTTCCAGCCGCAACAGTAGCAGCCTCGGGACTCCGGAGCAATAGCATCGAACGACCCGGGCAAGGAGCCATTTGTGGTCGATTACATCTTCGAGAGCATGTCTGGAAGGGTTTTTTCACGTTTCCATGTTTTTTTCTTTTACTTGTTTATTGCCTTGGCAACAATGACGAATGGGCGAAGTGTGCTGTATGGACCAATTTTGTTGATAGCCCGAAAAAGGGGTTGAGTGGTTCGCTGGGATCGTCCGGGCAGAGCGCGGCTGAGGGCTGGCACAGGCAGACGAGCCCTAGGCCTCAAACCTCAATTAAACTTTTTAATTCTTCTAAAAGTTATTTTCGACAATTGGACTTGTGGGTCTCAGATTTCCGTCCCGTTGACACATTTTTGTCATAATTTCTCCCAGATCTCGGATCCGGGACGGTGTTGGTGGGCTTGCAGTCTTTAAAAAAAACGAAGATTCCCTCTGAATTTTAGTTTGATGATCTGGAGAGGGTTCTAATGCAGGGAAAGGGAAAATAATGGACTTGGGATGGTGGTAAAAGTTTTTTAAAAAGGTACTAATTACTACCTTTATAAAAAATATAAAGAAAGAGCAATCAATTTGTTGAGACCACTTTACAGTTTTGAAGTAATTTGGGAAATGATTTATTATTACTTGAGGTGTTTCATAGGGAGAAAGGAATTTCAAATCATTTCAACAAAATCAAAACCAAATTTTGCTAAATATTTAAAAAAAAACTACAGGTTTATATAGGACGTCAATTGTAATCAGTTTTTAATTTTGGTATCTTTACAATTAGAAATAAATGCCTTTTATGAAAATTTCCTAATGTACTTACAACAGTACAATTAAACCAAAATATTAAGGTAAAAAAATCGTGATTCAATTCAATCAATCGAGGAATCAAAATAAATAAAAAATGATAAATCTGAGAAGCACAATAGGAAGCCACAGAATGCATCGTTGCATCGTTTCTCTATTCTTAAGGAGCACAAACATAAACCTTTGTATACTCATAATAACATTCAAGTAGTTGTTTGCGGAAACGGGCCAAAATTTATAGTCTGTATTTTCAATTAGTCTAAAAACTGTCTAAAGTAGAAAGATTCAGACAAATTCATCTAGCAATTTTGACGTAATAACGTAACAAACTTGCTAAAATTCGTATATGTGGCTATGTTGAGAGTATTTTCAAATAGCAGTTAATCTCAGTCGTATCTATAAGAATGATGTATAAGGACACTTCTGCTAGGGACGAGCAACCTCCAACCACGTCTTACCTGACAAGACTGATGCCCATATACCATATAAACCCACAAAAGATTTTATCATTCGATGTTTGCATCTTGAACGGACCGTAACGGGAGCGGACCCTTCATCCTATGAATGCAAACGCTGATTGCAACATCTTGATAAAGGAAACAGAAACAAATTTTACATTTTAGGGGTTTGAAGGAGCTCCAAGAAGTCAGCAAGCGACGGTGGTGTCGGCGGATGACAACGAACCATCGAACCATCGAGGGTCCTTAAGATTATGGGACAGGACTAGGACCAAGGGGCAGAGGGTAAAGACAAGATACAAGATGGAAAGAAAAGCCCAAACGTTCAAAATCGAAGATTCCGGACCCGGTCTTTGACGGGTTCTTTTGTGCTGTGCAACGTTGAATGACGACAAACACAAGGAAAACGAAAGGAAATGTGGCGGGGGATGCGGCACTTGGACCAGAAGCGTATCCGCGTGGAAATCCTCATTAGATTGCATTTAGGCCTGCGGGGCACTCGGAGCCAGTGATGCTCTTTTGAGTCCCAGGTCCTGGTTTGCATCGACCGGCGGAGTTTACCTGTGGGAATTGATCAAGGAACGTCTGTTTTTGGCCATTTGCGGTCTTAAGGAGCCTTTGTTGTGGCTAGCGAGTACTTGAAACAGAAACAGCGGGTGTCCGTGTAGGACCGCTTACCTTCAAGATTGATTGCGATCAAAAAGGTGTAGTTGCGGTAGTCAACGAATCGAGGAATAGGTCGACCTTTGAAAGTGCCCGTGACCAATTTATGGTGGAAAACAAACAAATTTCCTTTTGAAGAAAAGAACCTTAGGGAAAAAGGATCTCATTTCCGATTTTATATTTCTCTTTAAGGAAAAAAAAGAATTATTTTAAAAGATTTTTAATTTCCGTCCAAGCGGATTTGTTTGGGTATAAGCAAAGGTAGAGGGGTCTTTTTGCTTTACGTTCATAATGCAAAATTTTGTAAATAACATGACCAATTTTCTGAATATGACTAAATATTGATCAAAGAAAAAAACTATCTACATTTTTTTTAAATAAAAGAGATATAAGAAAAAATTTTCGTGAGATACTTTTCTACCGATCAAAATAAAAGATGAAGAAAAGATAAGATTCTTTTTAGCTAGTCCTTCAATGTACAACCTCAAAAATATGAATTTTTTTATTCTTTAAAGAAAAAGATTGCACAAGAAGTTTCATGCCTTCAGTTGGATTGAAAGAAAAGAGAATTTTTTGTTTAAAATAACTATTAAATTTTCAAAGTTCATTCACAAATAATCAAAATAGATACTATCGTAAAATTTCTCCTGAAATAAATTGTTTTATTAATGAGAACACTATATTTAAAATACAAATTTAAAAAGTCATATGAAGAGCACTAGATGAAGATGAAGACGTGCCAACAATTTCGAAAGTTTTCTTTGGTATAAATTTTGAAAACTTTCTTTTAAAGTAAGCAACTTACTCGCTTTTAAAATTTAACTATGATAAATTGTTTGTTATTTCTCAGTATTTTGACATTAAGTATTTACGTATGATTCCTTAAAAATAGTACTACAAAAAATATTATTCAAAAGTCAAGGCATAGGAAGTATTTTTCAAAATCTTTAGTATATCTTAATTCCGTCTATTACGCCATTTTTGTATATCAAAGAAATATTTCCCGTATTTTTTGAATTGCTGAAAAATCCTAGTAATGCAGAAGCTTAAAAATTAACTTCAAATTGCTATAGAATCCAAAATTATAGAACACGTTCTAAATTTGCCTACATACATTTAAAATATACAAGAGTTGCCGCAGGTGTAAAACTGCAAATATCAACGTTGATTTTTCACAAAATTAGACAAATTCCAATATTTCAAATCATATAATTTCTTTTCTATTTGTCAAATTTTATTTCTGAAACTGAAAATTCCATAAATTACTTCAAGGGAGTTCTTAGCTACTTAACCCGCGTGTAAACGTGACCCCTGGTCTTGCACTTTCTGATAAATCGCAAATATCCCGCGTCGTGTTGACCTTAATCAAAGCAACTGATGGCATAAATCATCGGATGGACTTTGTTGACAATGCCTGGTGCCATTTGCATGTTTATTGAGTTATTGGCTAGATTGGGATAGGGGAACTGCTAGATTCTTGCCCTGGTCTATAAGTGGACACCATACCAGCGCAAATGATTGTCTTCAATCGCAAAGCAAACATTCCGACATTGAGCGATGGTGCTATACAACGCTTTCCACAAAACTGAAAATTATGTTAACTCCCAGGGGTTTTTTGTGACTTGAGCCGAAGGTGTTACATTTTAAGACCAGTGGTAGATCCCTTTACTTCGCCTCACGCGGAGTTTTATTAGTCCTTTTATGCTTCCTAACTGCCAGTCACCACTGGCTTTACGATGTCCTCCAGGTTTATAGTGACCATTAAGGATAGTCAAACAGAGATCCCACCACCTAGAAAATTTATGATAATCCCGTCTCTCCCTGGTATCGTTTTTTTTTACTATTTTGCATTTTTTTCGTGCCTCGTTTTCACCCCACATGACACGAAAGAGTTGCAACTTAAGTATGCCAAAAATCGTAAATATTCCCGCTTTATTCAGGAGGTGTATATCCCTTCAAAGGATAGTATGGCACATACTCCGCTGAGGCTTAAAGGTAATTAAGGAAACTCTCTGAACTCAACCTTTTATCCTTCGATGAACAATTACACGTCCTTTGCATAAATCCATTAATTTTGCGTCAAAGACATTTTTCCCGAAAAATTCTCACGCTGACTTAAGGACCATAAAATCTTCATATCAACCGATTGGGATCCCTTTTTCGGTAATACCCTGGCAAAGTAGTCCCTTTCGCCGACCATCCTATTGTTCCCTTCTGCTGGACATTTGATGTAATCAATAACTCTTGGACAATGTCCAGCACACCGGCTAAAAAGGTTTGGGCCACTGTGTGCTCTTCGGATGTCTCAAAGGAAAAGCAAAGAAAGGTTCGTAAGGGAATTAAACTGCTGCAAGGAA
This sequence comes from Proctacanthus coquilletti, assembly GCA_001932985.1. Classification (NCBI taxonomy): domain Eukaryota; kingdom Metazoa; phylum Arthropoda; class Insecta; order Diptera; family Asilidae; genus Proctacanthus; species Proctacanthus coquilletti. The sequence continues at coordinate 126,226 of MNCL01000095.1, read as the reverse complement.
GGGTACGGAGGTATTACAGGTATTGCGTCGTTAATATGTTTCTGCATATGCTCACCGAAATGTGAGCAAATGTGGCAGACTAGATTTGGGTATGTTTGCATAAACAATTTTCTTAAGATCCTTCTTGAGACATTTTAAAGCCTGATGACGATATTTGTCGTCATCAGTGAACAATCCGTAACTAGTGAAGGGAAATAATATCATGTGTGCCTTGGTAACTTATTTTTTTAAATATTGTAGTATATCTTTCTTTTTATTATTACAAAATTTCAATAATTTGTCACTCCATCCTAAGTTGTTAAAATAAACTAAAATGCACGAATATTTTAAGTTGGACTGTTCTTCTACGCTTTTTAAATATAAAACTTTTAAAAAATTATTTCAAAATGACAAATATAACCTCCTAGTTACATTTCAGGGTTTAAAAAGTAAAAAAAGATATTTATAAGATTTTTTAGGTAACTCCAACGAAGTTTACGTTCAACAATTTCGAATGGAAAATGTAAAAAAATAATTAAAAATATTTGTTGTTTGTTTTTGCCTTCGTTCCGAATAAACGAATAATAAATTGAAAATTCCACTAACCAATTTTTTATCTTCTTCTTAATTTTTACGTTATTGCTCAATTAAATTGTCGGTTTTAATTTTTAATACAACAAACAAAACAAACAATTTATATTTTTCATATATTCGAATAAACAATTTAAAAAACTATCATAATAATGCTATTGTTTTTCTAGTTTTTTAGAAAACTGACCGTAAAGTATAAAAGGGATCCTATTAAAGTCTACCAAGTGTATTTTGAGTTGTTCAATTTTATCTTGTAGGATTTTGAAAACAAATTTGATTGGCTTGGTAGGAAAACAGACAAATATAAAAATCATCTCCTTAAAAAGTATTTTGTTTTTAGTTGTATATAAAAAATATAAAAATAAGCAGGAAAATCAAAAACGAAAAGTTTAACGAAAAGTAGGCAACATTATGTACTGGGTTTATGCATACGAAACATCTTTTTTTTCCTAAAAGATGTTTATTTAACACATAATACTACTTTACGTTATATCCCAATAAAATTACTTTTTTTTCAAGGTATTCCTTTTTATTTCCTTTTTTGCTTGGACCTTTGCTAGAAAACGTAGTTCATAAAATTTATAAAAAAATCATAATTTCAAAAATCACGTTTACACCTGTTTTATTTATTCAAATATATTTCTTCGATTTCGAAAACAAATATACAAAATGCAGCCCTATTTTTAAAAAAATTCGTCGTGTAGTACAATTATCTAATATTCTTTTACTTTCAACCATGATTTTCACAAGATAACATCACAGTCAAATTCAATGTGATCCTACGGTGGGGCGGTATTCACTGCCAGACTTGGACCTAATGGTCTATTTATTTATACCTTGCGCCTTAAAGTGTTCCGAAGGGCAGGAGAGTCATTAAAATCGAATTCATAGCAATAGCAACAGATTTTAAATGTTAGTCTGCCTGCCTACTGGTCTAAATACAATCTCAGCAGGCGCTATTTTCTTTAAAAACCCTTAATCTGTGGTCAGTCGACAGATGTTTCTATTTTACTTCTTTTATTGTAAATTGCAACATTTCCATACCTTATACATACCCTTCTTTTGGTCCAATTAAAATTTCCATGACAATTTTGCCAGTCCTTTAGAAAAAACATTCAAGAAAGTCCTGATTCAGAGGAACTCCAATCAAAGAAATAGGTACCTAGAACTCGTAGCCCACTTGGGATATTTACCAAGAAGTCACTTGTTAATTTAACCATCCCCCTTGACGCGGTTCGGTACATAAAAACCCACCAGAAAGGCACAACCGGATCAATAAGGGCTGATTGGTTTCTACCGTTTAATGGGTGGAGGATATACGTTCCTGGGCATACATGACCTATGCCATGCGCACATTCCGCATCTCCTTGAGGAAACCCCCTACTTTCCCGGAAAAAAGTAAAATAAAATAACGCTGGAGCACAGCGCTATAACCGGAGCAGTCATTTGCTGCTGCCGGGCCAATTGATGCTCCTAAGGAGCGTCCGTCGTCGATTGATTTCTGTCCCTTTTCACAAATGAAAAAAAAATGTATAAAAAAAAAACTCTGAAGAGAAAAGTATAAATGAAAAAGTTTTCTAAAGAAATCACCACACCTTGACCCACCACCCATCCGGTGGTGGCCCCTAGTGGTGGATTGACGGTCCTAGGGTCCTTTTGAGCACCAGCTTTTCCATCTCTCGCCAAGAACATAGATGAACCCCCTGGGGCGGCTCGCTCCCATTGACCAAATGGATGAGTCCCGTCTGTACACCAGAGCGCGCCAGTGTGCCGCACACAGCAAACTCAGCGCCCGCTGTCGCCCGGGACGTGGGGCGGCGGGCGACGGACACAGTTCAGAGACACCACAAATCTCTTGAACTATGCAGTTCGTCTGCGCCCATCAGTTTAACCGCGATGACATGGCCGGGGCGCTGGCTTTTCACTGCTATCTGAACTGTCGGTCAGAGGGTGGCCAGATGGAGCAACCCCCGTATATAACTGATAATGTACACGTCGTCGTTGTCGGTGGCCCTGCCACTCTGCCACCATCAGCGCTCTCTATCCAACCTATCCCGAAGTGCAGGGGGCGCCGCGCGGCCAACGTGAATTTGATCCCATTCCAACACGGCCGAGTGTCACAGCGGACAGAACAGAACAGAGCAGGGCAGCACTCTCCCACACCGCACTGTGCACTGGGTGGCCTCGCACTGGCCCTACTAGAGCACGGTGGGTTCGGCGGGTAGTCGCCGCCACCGCCGGTAGGTGAGCTTAGCTCCGATAAATACGGGCTCAGAGCGGCCGGGCAAATTTTCAATGATTAAAACCCCCTGACGAGGCCAATCCCGTTGTAGACCTCTACCGGGTATCACGTGAAGGCGGGGCTAAAAAGTTCGTTGTCACAGATCTGTTATTAATATGGCCCGTAGCTGGCAGCGGTCTGGCTAACTACGTGTATATAGATCTACATACACACGGGGCACCGCTGCTGCCCTGTTCTACTTCAGCCAAGCAAACGGTGCTCGGCTGCTGCATGTGTGTGCGGCGCTGTATTTATAACGCACGGAGTGGGGTCAGGGGTACCGTACCAACGGCGAACCGTGCCATGCCACTGGTGGCACCCGGAGTTTCAGAGGTGGCGGCACCGGAGCCAAATGCCATGCCATCGGAGCAACACATTTGAACACACCGTAATCGCACGCACACACTCTCAATGCGGGGACGGGCCGAACTGTTCTACGGCTGGCTGGTGGGGCGGTGTGCGTGTGTTTACCGTCGGTTGGCTGAAACCGGCTTTCTGGGCCGCGATCTGTCAGCGTGTGTGTGCATGTGCGATTGTGTGCATGGGTTGGAAAGTTCAAAAATAAGAAAAAGACCTTGTCGTAGCGGTGCTCAAAGCCAAGGGGTCCTTCGGGTGTGAGTGAGGTGTGTGTACGCCGTTATCTATTGTGTATAGACGCCAGTGGTGGCGGCAGCATGGTGAAATTAAAAAATACCGACTCCCGAATACATGTAAGACCTTTCCGGTGCCCTATTCGGGTGGGGAGGCGGTATATCTTTCACTCTCCTTCCACTCACGAATGCGGTTCAGGTTGGGGCTAGAGGGCGCTCGCTTCGCTCCGCGGCGATGTGTGTGCGATCTCTGATTTAGGCGCGCCGTGAGGTGGCCCTGTGTGCATCTAGAAGAGAGTCCAGTGGTGGTGTGCTGATGTGATGTGTCAGGTCGAAACGGTCGAGTCGGGTCGGGTCGTGTACCTTTTGCACCGACTGTTTTGCCAGTCAGGCTCTAAAGGCCTTTCGAACAGCTGAGGTTTTCTCGTATGACATTTGTGTGCGCAGAAACGATAATAATAATTTTCTTTCTGTTCGCCGCATCCGTTGCAACCGTTGACGATTTTTTCCTTATACTAGTGCCGCTGTTGTTGCTGCTTCTGGTGCCGCTGTTGCTGCTTCCGTTTCCTTTTCTTCAACGTTCAATTTCGGATTATTGTTTTTGGTCGGTAACGACAATAACAACGAGAACGAATTTAAGCACGGTATTACAGTCAATATTCGAGAATTTACAGTTATTTTTCGTGTCGTTTTATCTTCAATTGGACGTTGATTTAATTTTGGCGCGCAATCGAAAACAATCGGTCAAACGTTGTGAAATTGAAGAAGATCTTTACGATCGAACTAGTGCTGGCCGTTTGGCCGCTAAGTATTTTTCGTTCATTTGGTTTTTTTTTGGTGCCGCGTAGTGAATCGCGCTTTGAACCGCTCAACGATACCAACGATCGCGACTTGATGCCCGGTGGTGGTAAGACGTTGATCGTCGCCGCCGCGAATCGCCCGAATAATGATGACCAGAGGTTTTGAGGTGCTTGGAATTGTTAAGTGATCCGCAAGTGATTTGCAAGGCAAAACGCGTGTGGTCCTTTGCCAAGTGGAAACACAAGTGTGTAGTGTGAACATTGACCCCGCAACGCCCTTGCTACGCAACACTGGCAACGCTACGCAACGTAGCGAAACGCAACGTAACGTAAATACGCGAGCTATAATACACAATTGGCGATTATTCCTCGAAATAAAAAAATCAATCTGATCTCCCCACTTTTACCTACCACCCCCCTTTGGATTCCTCAACCTGTAACCGGAAAGGGCCCTGCACGACCGGGGGGCCAGGAACCTTTAAATCGCCAAAATTATTACCCATAATTCACTAAGTGTGTACGGGGGTGGCGTTATGTGCGCCTCGCCGTCCACAGCAACGGGATTCTTCAATCCACGTTCCCAATCTTCCGCTGAGCTCAGCGCCCTAGAGCTGGGCTTCCCCCGAAGTATGGCCCTGGTCGCCCCGCCCCCACCCAGCGCATGGCATGACCCGAACCTTAGCAGTCACCTGCCCGTCTCCTCGACAACGTCCAGCGTTGGCGGTACCACGTCATCGTCGGCGGCCACTAAAGAAGAATTAACAAATCTGTCAGGGGGTGGTGGCGGTGGTCACCACTCTGCTGGCGGTGGTGGCGGAGGAGGAGGCGGCGGGGGTGGAGGTGGCGGATTAGGACCAATTATCACACCTAAGGAGTGTATACCTGCCAGCACAACGCCCAGCTCCCAGGCGAACAGTTCACAGAGCAGTAGTGGTGGCGGGTCCCAAGTGCTCAAAAATGAAAATATCGAATGTGTCGTGTGCGGTGACAAGAGCTCCGGTAAACATTACGGACAGTTCACCTGTGAAGGTGAGTAGATCCTTTCTAATACTTAGCAATTACGATCTCCGTTTTTGGGCGGGGTGCTCTCCTTCGTTCGTAAAGATCAATGAGGTCACTTTCATAGGTCCTTATTATACTTAGCCCAAGTCATCCACTGTCGAATGAATTTTGTTCGTCAACCCCACCCCAGTAATGTCTAAAATAGTGTCTAATTTTTGCTACTATTGGTAAAATACGTTCTATACTCGAAACGTCCACAAAATGCGCCTTTTCTGACATGGCTAGAAGTAGTTTATCGATTGCACTTCCATTAATCATCTTTACATTCTTCAAATAGATCTTTAGTGGTTTTCTTAGCGGAAAATTACTTAATGAACAATAGTACATTTCTTCTTTTTCAAAATCCTTAGGTTTTGTAACAAATGGTCCAAAAAACTTTTAAAAAAGCAAAAAATGGCAATTTTAATTTTCAAATATAAATGTTTTTTGGAAATTCTTGCCACTATTCAAGTTATAAATAAGAAATTGTTAAAATTGACTTAATGTGTTATGTAAACTACCAATCAAAATTTCTAGGAACTATAAAAACACATTAACAGTGCACAAATGTCGAAAGTAATTTTACACTAACCGATTTCACTTAAGAAAAAAGATTTTGATTAAAAAATCAAGTACTGGACTTGTCGTAATAAAATTCAATTTTGTTTTGTTAAAGAAAGATTTCTAATTTTAAAAATGCATTATAACAAATGATTTTTGGTTCTTAAATCTTCTGTAATAAAACGATAAAGATGAATACTAATTAATTAATTAATATTAAAGAAACCTGGCTCGCATTTAATCTTGCACCTTAGGCCATAGAATAAAACTGCTCTTCGAATCGTGAATTTAAATATCTTATATTTATTTGATTTAATATTAAGTAACAAATATTTACTTAAAAGCATGTTAGTAATTTTCATAAGTATTTTTTATTTTTCAAAATGTATAGTTAAAGATTAAAATTTATTCATACATTTAATTTGTAACTTTCTAATGCAAATTTTAATCGGTGATGCTTTTTACCTCGCCTACAACAAAATCTACATCAAAATTAAATTAATAAAGTAGAATTTAATTTTGCTTAGGCTTGTTGTTCTATAGTTTCAAATCTTTAGTGTTAATCTAGTCTTCTACTAGTCTGCACCTAACTAAATCGATAGCTTCCTTGTTTATTCCCTGAAATCATACTCATTAAATTTTTTCATTCTCCTTAGACTTTTTTTTATGTCTTTTAATAGAATCTCTGTCGGTTCTTCCTTCTAAATCAAAATCTTCATTCGACCTTTTCTTATGAGAAACTTGTCGTCGATTAAGCGAAATGAGCGATTGAGTTTTTTTCCAACAGAATTTAGCATATCAAATTTTAGAATCCACTTACTCAGAAATTAAAATAATCAAATGTAACTTCATCTTTCGATAATTATCTAATTACAAATTAATTAAAGAATAAGCTTGTTTCACTAGAAGAAATTTAGCAGGTCTATAATTATAATTTAATATTCGTAAATGGCTCAAAGTTGAAACAAATTGGCATGAAATTTTACATGAAATTTTTGTAATTTAAAAATTATTTATCATTTATTTCTTTTGTTTTTTTTTTAAATAAAAAATATGCACGTACATATTGAAAAATGTTTAATAAACAATTCGTTTTTTTTGTGTTATCACATTGCAGCCAACTCGCTCTATTTTTATCTTATGATTAAATTACCCTACGGTTGAAGTACTAAAAACTGAACTTGTAAATATTCATCTTAATACCTCAAATAGTGCGTAAATTAAACGAAAGGATTAATTCAAAGTAGAACGAAGTGTCGACATTTTTGTTTATTCCGCCGGGTGTGAATTTAACTTTAACTTTTATTTTTTTATATCAGTTATTTAGTGATATTCTCATTCTTAGTGAGTTTAAATGTTGCGATAAGTACTTCATTTTTACGATAATTTTTTCAATTATGTGGGATTTTTTATGAAATTCTGTTCTCAGATTTTTATTTTAAAGTAGATTGTTTTATATTTTTAGTTTTAAATAGCGTTAATTTTGATTTATTCTCATATGTATCATAAAAATACATATGTAAATAAATCAACTTAAAAATTCATGACATAAAAATATATTTTAATGGAAAAATTTGCAAAAAATTGGTTTTTTTCTTTTCCTTAAAATACGTTTCCACTATTCTAAAGAATCATAAATTGCCTGATTTCAATTAAATTTACAAGCCGAGTATTATTTTTACTATTTAATATTAGTTTCTCCCTTCTTATAAATATAAACAACTATTTGTGAATTTTTTCCCACGTTGATTAAGAGCGCAAGAGCGTAATCAAAAGTAACATCGATAATTTTTCTATTATTAATTTTCTTGACGGATTTTTATAGTGCTTTTTTAAATTTATCATTTAATGCAATAAGACGTATCGAGCATTTTAATTTAACACTTTATTCGGATTTTTGAAAATAAATAAATTTCAGTTACAAAATTCAAAATTTTAAAAGTTTTTAAGCTTCTCTTTAGTTAGTTTTATGGATTTGAACTGAATGAGCTTCTTTAACTTTAATGTGCCAGTCGAAATCTCGCAAAGAGTTTTTTTCTTTCAAGCAAGTACATTTGTACGTATAAAAACGTTAAGATAAGTGAGCTTTTGATTTTTTATGGAAAAAAAGAGAAATTAAAACCGAAGAAAAGTAACAAACGTGGTTTGTAACAATTTGAGTCAAGCAAGTCTTCAGGTTTCGCCCAATGGACTTCAATGTCGCAAGCGCATCTTGCCTTTCTGCGTTGGTCAAATATTCCGAAACTTTCTAGGAGTAACCATAAAATCCGTCTTTCTGTCCACAACGTCTAGTGACGGTACTTCACCGCCCTAGGTATGCCCAGTCCCACTTGCCCCGATTACACTCCCTGCAGCTTCAGGAGGAGCAGCAGAAGAAGAAGTCGCAATCCTTGTCCTTTGGCGACTTCAAACTGTCCCCGGGAATGAAATTTCAAAGATCTTTTTACTCTCGGAACCTCGAAAAAGGCAAAAAGGATGAGAAAACAAAAAAAAAAAAATAAAAAAAATAAAAACCGGGAAGATGTGCGAGTAAACGCCTTTTATCCTTCTGGCACAGGGTGTGCCCGGTGTACGTACACTTTTCGTTGATTAATTGCAGTCAAAAACCAGAACGACATGCACCGCCATGTAAATGTCCCCCTGTTCCTTCCGCCTTCCGTTCATCCCGGGCGACGTACTATTTTACAATCTGTCGGGGCGGCCTGGACCGGGCGGGAGAGGGGCAACCGGCAAACCCGGGGAAAATTTGTGCGTCTTCTGTTTCAGCGGCGGATTTTTTCCTCTTTCTAGTTTTGTTTTTTATTGTTATCCTATCCCGTGTCTGGGAGTTCTGGGCTCGTTCAAGGAAGTTATGCAATTCGCCTGGGAATAAGTCGCGATATAGGCTCGAGACTCAGCTCCTTCCGTCGTCGGGTTTCGGGGGACAACATTATTATTGACCTGACGTTCTGACGTCCTGGTTCTTCCTGCACAGCCTCCAGGACCCGGCCTAGACAATTTATCAAGTGGATGATTTTTATGAGGCTTTATCGTCCGGATTTTATGTGATTTGAATGTTTTATGGATTTTTGCTTGCTTATTGATTACTAAAAATATGCTTATCCCTCCTCCTCCCCTCTGTGTCGTCTTTAGTTTTTGGATGAATTGAGATTTAGAAATGGGAAGGAGCTGTTTAAGGACATTAAAAGATTTGTCTCTGATTTCTGGATCACTTTTCTTAAAACGTGACTTATTTTTATTTTAAAATTTGGAGCGTAATTTTTATTTGTATACAAATTTTTTAATTTAATAATACTGACCATTTTTTTTTGTTTTCTTACTTAATTTGGTGGAATCAGTTTTGACAAATTCTGATTTAGCTAAAAGCTTAAAAGAACTTCCATATTTGATTTAGAAAAGTATATCAAACATTTTATTGCTTTATTCTTCAATTTAAATTTAATAAAACATTTATCTACGTAATTTTATCTGATTATTGAAATAATTCATCCTTTAAGATTTTGATAATAATTAATTTTGAAAAATAATCGACATTTTGAAAGATTTAGAACTTCCGAAAATATCAAACAAGTTTGGTCAAGTTTTTTAGACACTTTAGAGTGTTTTAAAATGTTACAATGGTTTTAAATTCGATGTATTATCAATTTTACATATAAAACATTAAATTTAGTTTGAGTTTTAAATGATAACAGATTTATAATTCCATGAATTTATTTTTAAATGCCACAGTCCTTTTTGAAAGTCTCTCTTTTTTTAAATTTAGTAAAAGTGTCTTAGTTTTCTCCTGTAGTGTCCTTCAGCTTTTCAAAAATTTAAGATCATTTGATCAAATTGAAAATTAAAAATTATTATAAACTATCTAGCAAAATTTTAGAATTTTATAAGATTAGAAAAACAACTATTATCCTTAAAATAAAATTGCCGATTTTTCTGGTAAAAAATTCCTTTTAATGCTCTTGTTTTTGTATTTTAGGATCAGCTTTTAAATTTATCCTTCCCAAATCAATTTTTTAATGAATCAAAATGCATTATTATTACTTGATTTCGCTTTCTTGTGTAGATACGTAGTCTTTCAATGAATTTATATTTATAATAAAATTGTAACAAATTGCGTTTGCGTTTTCACTATAATTCCGAGAAGAAACTGTGGTATGTCGCATCTTGAGCTGAGCCGTGTAATCGTGGGCGAACACTAGTATAATATTAACGCCAGAGGTGAAAGCCTTAAAAATCTTTGTTTAATTTAATTTTACTAATTTAAAAATACATGACCTGATAGGCATTACTAATTTATTCTTGAATCAAAAACTAATGAAGTTATGAGTCCAAAAGAGGGCGCTATGCAGAAACCCGAAAGCAACCCATCGTACCTTTACCCCTTTAACTCGCACGTAATAAATGATGGCCAGCATCATCGGTTAGCTGCTGGCGAAGAAAGGGTTCGTTGGCGGAGGTAGAAAAAGAGGTAATCAGATCTAACGATGCATAAATAAATCGCTTAACGGTGAGAGAGACCCTCTTGACTCATGACTTTGATCTCTCATATGAGGGCTAGGCGGTGACCTCGTCATCCCAGAAATCGGGAATGGTATGATATATAAAATATCTCCTCAATATTTTAACGGCCAGATGTCAGAATTTCGCTTCAATTAATCTTCTTGACGAAAGAATCAGCCTCGCGATCGAGCCGCTTCGAGTTGTGGACTCATTCTCGTCAGGTTATAAAAGTTGAGGAGCTAAGTCTCGCGGTGTATTGGCGATGTTGCCTTATTGGCCCAGCGGCGGCAGGAGAAGGAGGTTGGGTATCTTTGGTCGGTGGTAGACGACGACGACGACGACGTTTTTAGGTGTAGTAGACGGGGCGCTCGCGAGAAGGGCTCCTCAATCTTGACTATATTGCGCCAAATCACCGGTCGAGCTCGCATCAATCTCAGGTTTGGCCGGGTGCGCTATGACGGGCCAGGTATTTGGCTCGTTCGACGAGATCGCCGGTAAGGAAGAATCTATGATATGCCGCTGTGGTGTGAACCCAGGCAAATGCCGCGATATAGCGCGGCCGGAGCACCACGCGCGCATATGAGTTTTCTTAAGAAAGAGGATCTTAAGTTGGGAGCTCTTGTGTTTGCTGGAGTATCGTGGCGCGAGGTAAGGAGTGGGTATCAGCCGGTGTGCTGGATCAGAAGACTAGGAAGAGATCGAAGGCTTGGCGGTGGTGCTGGCGGCAGCGACGCGGCGGAACCGTTTCCGCGAGATTTCGCGGATGACGTGGTATTCGGGCCATTTTACATCAGCAACAGAGCACATAGGGTTCCAATAGTTACACGGGCCTGTAACAAGTTTGTTTGGATGTTGCAGGCCGCGTTCCGCTGCTATACCACTATTACCTGCCGGTGACTGTGTGTACATAAATAATCGCCGTAATAAATGATCGTGACCGGTTCAAAGGTGAGAGAGGAGTTTTTGTGTCTTTTTTTTATCTATTTTGTCGTGTTTTTTTATTGTTCTTGCCGTTTGCATCGGCGTGCTATCACCGCGTTTCTTCATCTTACCTGTAGTCTTGAGTGAGATTGAAGATGTGCGCTGGAAAAAAAAGAGGTAAAAGAAGTCTCACAAACGAACGACTCGTAAGATTGGAGGAATTCTCATAATTTTCCCGCTATTGTGCCGCCATTGACATGCAGGATTTAATGGCATTAATTAAAACGTGTTAAATGACGGACGGAATTGTCTTGCTTTTTGCTGCTGGCCCCCAGGCCAGATTCTCATGGATTTCAAAATGCCATCGTGCTACTGTGGAACCGTGTCGTCTTCGATTGCTTTTCTTGCTCTCGGTTTGATCGGGTTGTAGGAGATGAGTCACCTTTCGCAGATGAAATAATCGAAATTGGATTTTCGCAGTTTTTGCTGAGATTTACGCATTTTTATCTGGATGGGATTTTAGGGAGGAATACAATCTGTAAATTGACCACGACTAGAGAAGTTACAGTTGCTGAGAATTTTAGCGCTATTTATTTAAGAGAAAAAAGCAATTTTTAGAAAATTCCTAGACTGAACACTTTCCCTTTTTACCATTGAAAAATTGGCTCACTCTTTATTCTTCTGTGTTAAGTAAAAGGTTAAACTGGTAAATATCATCCGTTGACCTAGCATTGTTCCGATAGTATCTTGAAGGTATGTAATGCCGTACTAAAGTCTGAGTTAATTTAGTATTCAGCATGCTCGATGAAAGAAACAGTGTTAAAAACTGTGTTAAATTTTAGTATTTTAAAAAAGTATAATTTCTAAACAGTTTTATACATAATTTACTTTATATTTATTTTTACACTATATTTATTTACCATTTACCTATAGTGACCCGGTAGGTAATAAATTAATTTTTCTTTATTGGGATTTTATTTACTTTATCCTTTGATTAACTTGCATAGTTATAATCAAAATATTTTTACATGGCGCTGGTCAAAGGGTTTTTTAAATAGCCCTACACTTTCGTTGTTAGTAATGTTAATTAATAAAAAAAAGTAACGAGAAAAATTATGGATTTACATAACTTTACGTTTTAATTTTTGTCCAAAGGTTAGTTTTTCTATTCTTTCAAGACAAATTCCATTTTCGTGACTTAGAAATACTCAAACAAAAACTAAATTATAAACACTTAATTCATTTCGTTAATTTATTTGTTATTATATTTAAAGATACGTTTATAATGTGCCATAAATTACAAAAAAATTGTTTATATATTGACTATTTAAATTATTTATATTTATAATTGTAAAAAATAATTAAAAATTACTTAAAAGTTATTGCATTAGATTTTAATATGAAAAAAGGAAGTTCTGAGTAAAACTTAATGTCTATAAAAAGTTGTTCAATTTCACAAAAGTTTGCAACTCCAAAATTTAATTTAAAATTCTAAAATTCCTTTTAAGAATTCAATTTTCAATTTAAAATTCTAAGTTTAATTTAATTTTTAACTTTTGCATTGAAATTTGCCTCTGTTTTATGTAGAAAATGAAAGCCATGTTGAGTGTTTCTATATAAAACATAAGAAAGTTATCCACTTTATATAAAACATTTTAAAGGAAAGTAAAAGCAACCATAAAATTATAAAAGTGTCATAAAATTATAAAAGTAAGTATTAAAAAAGTTTTAACCACGTACGTGTTTCATCTTTCTGGTAGAGGTGTCATTTAAAAATAGCTTTTTAACTTTCCACGAAAAGGACATTCGTAGAAAAACTAGAAGTGATATTGGCAAAACAATGTAATGAATTAAAAAAAAAAAAACAAGCTAAATATAAAATACGCCAAAAAGTCCCCTATCAAATGCAGGTAAAGCGCGTGCCAATAAACGAAAAATTTTTCAAAAATTTCAGTACCCTCGCATTTTATAAATGTCGCATTGTTAAAATTTAACCCTAATGACCCTCAGAAATCGCTTTCGAATTACCAAAACGCCTTCAATTCTTCGACACGTTCAATTTCGAAAAGGGGTAACAAAAATAATCCCCTGAAATTTTGCTTATAGGGTTGACAATGCGTAAATACATGACAACTCTACGACCAATCAAAATTTGTAACATTGACAAAAATCCACATTTTTCAAAAAAAAAGAAAAAAAAATACGAACATATTTGGAATTGAAATAATTGGGAACATGTGAGGGGTTTCACCCTTCTAGATTTTTAAAAATGGTTTTAAATGATATCCACATCATCTGCTATAAACGTGTCGTTATAAGAAATTTGTAACATGGTACAAGCGACGTAAGCTTGACACGCGTGTTTTAGAAATTCGCTGATTGAATTGATTGGGTTTATTTAGGGTCATATAGCCCAAATTTGTGGAAAGTTCTTTTTTTTAAACAATTTTGAATTCAGTTTGATGTTAGGTCGATTCAAACCAGTTTTAGAAAACAACATTTTCATGTTAAAGAAATGCCAGACGTCTTTACTGTCATATGCAAGGTCGTCTTGGATCTACAAGGACGGGGAATGGTGTGCTTAATATTTTTCTCTATATCATTTCTAGCACACCACGTGTAAAAGAAACTAATCTTATTCGATAAATCAATAATAAAATAAAACGGAATGATTAGTTCATGTTCATAATTAATTAATTAATTAGTGAGTTAAATTAACTTTTGACCTCCTCTGATATTTTCTGGAAATTTTTATTGTGATGAAAATATGAACAGTATAAAACGCACATACACCACATTTCACTCTTGTTGACTCTATTTTTAAAAAGAGGTACAACTTCGAAGAAGTCAGTTTTACTTGCTTGAAACCATGTTTTAAAGGTGTCTTGTTGGTTTACGATAATCAAATCTTTCTGTTAGTTTAAAAAAAGTTATTTAAAATTAATTTGTTAGTTGAAAAGGAAAGAAATCAGTAGTAGTTAATTTTTTTATAAAAGGAAATGGAAAAAAACAAAGAACGAGTTTTTCTTTTAGCTTTTTTGGAAATATTTCTTACAAAGGCTGTAAAAAATAATTTTGTGATTTTCTTATATTTGTTTCTATTGGAAGAAAATTAAATTTCTCTTGGTCGGGGCCTAATCGTTTCAGCCTTGTGTTTTTCTGTAGAAATAATATTAAAAATGTCGACAGTAATCGTTTTTGTATTCTTGGCTATTGTTTGATCTATTTTTGTGTTAACTTTTCTTATTATTCAAAAATCGTTTTTGTGTAATGCTGCTTCAAATATGTCTTGAATTTGTGTACGAAATCTAATTTCAATTTTTTCTAGTTTCTAAGGTTTTATAACTTAGCTAAGAGTTTAAATTAGGTAGTATTCAAAAATGGGATAGTACAAGATCATGTCTATGTTAGTTCTTGTTAATATTCGAAACCGTACAAAACGATCCGTAAAAATCGTTAATAAGGAATGATTTTAAGTGTATTTAATTCAGGTAATAGATCTCCAATTTTGTTATTTACAAACCTACAATTATAAACGCCAGAAGTGCACTATTTCTTTTCAAAATTCAAAGGCGCTGTCCATGAGTTCACCACCCGGCAATCATCCAAGATCACTTGGTACCAGCCAAGGTGACCATTGGTAGCTAGAGACGCAACCGGTCGATCTCGACGACGACGATCTTGCGAAATCGTTCTAAATGAAAAGTCATGAAAACAGATCGTACTGACCAAAGTTCTTAAGATGGCGAGCCGTTGCTCCCTCCTTATTTAACCTCTGTCGTGCTGCAGCAATTGACAATTTAATAAAAAACAATCAGCGATCGAGCAGTCGGTGCTCGGTTTAGACTCTGGTCCTTCATGGCCCGGAGGCAGGGGCAAGGGGGGGAATACCTAACAGTACGGTGTGGAGCGACAACAGCGGCCATGGTCGGGGCACCGAAAGTGAACAATGGCCGAGTGCGCAATTTGGTAATAAAAAGGGAAATCGAAGTATCAATAATCGTTTTCGTATTCAATTCATCGGACTCGCGGCCGCGTTGTAGTCAGAGACTCATGTTGATCCGCGCGGTCTCTGTGCCCTCGTCCTCGACGTTTCCCGCCCTTTAGATCCATCGTTTTAAGAAATTCTTAAGTCGAGGTACCCCCCGCGAGTGTGCGGCGCAGCATGCGCGTTTCAATCGCGGCTCCAACTGCTGTTGTTCTAACAGGGCCGCTGCTATAACATCATCTTCCCAGCACTATCTTCGCGGGCTGTTTTCCTCGATTCTTGTGAATCGCGGCGAAGTTGACCAGCCGGGGAGGGGGTGGGGGAATGGGACGACGGTGGCCAAGACGAAGACAACAACGATGGATATGGTCTAAAGCGGAAGACGAACGGATAGGCGGTCGGATCCGGAGAGGTGAAGATCGGCTGAGATTCATTTCTTGAACAATTCTTGGATGCGGAGAATGTGGGGAGCATGTCGGCCGCGATCGGGGTATGCGAAAACTGCGCGCGCTTAAGAAGCATGCTTAAGAAGATGCCAGCCGAACCCTGGTATTGTTCCAGTCACGATTTCCCAATGTGAATATATCCCAAAAAGGGTGGATACATGCTGCACTTTTTATGAGTGCCTCGTGTATGAGCATCGGTCCTCGCCGGAATAGCCTTTGTGTCCTTTTTTTGTGTCCAGTTCAGCTCCTCCAGCTCAAACTTAAGCTATCCTCAAAATTTCTTATACCCTCGATCTTGAGGAGGTTCTACATGTTGCGGCGGAAGATGGCCATGTGGTTCACTGTTGTGTTCGGCGGCGCACTGGACCGATGTTATTATATCGATCCCAGACAATGGTCGCTGGCCAAGTGGTACAAGTCTTCAGCGGTCCTGGCCGCAGAATTTTCTCAGGGGAATTGTAGGGCCAGCGTGAACATATGGCCGCCTCATATCGCGGTTATGCAATTTAGATAAGAATGCGATTGCCGCGCGCTATTCCCGCGCCATTTCGCGATTTCTTCCTTCCACCCAATCAGCTGACTGACGGGGGAGTCGTTGTTCGCCAGATTGAATTTTCTTGTGTACATGAGACCTTATATAAAAAGGAGTTGCTGACGGGTCAAATCACATTTTTGGTACCTTTTTGGATTTTAAGAAAATGAAATTACGAAATTACGTCTTTTGGTGCCGATGATATTGAATACAACGCGATAAAAACTAAGTTTATGGGAACAAAAATCAATGTTGAAAATTTATCAATTTAAGCAACGTATAGTGACCATTTTTAAAAAACAGTATTTTTTTCTCTTCCCTAATTGTATACTTATGTTAACTGAAATTTTTGATATTTTAAATTTGAATAGCGCCAACGTCGAAAATGTCTTACTTGTTCACTTGCCTTTTATCTAAATGCTAAATTTTTTCAATTTTAAACCTAAATTATAAGCGCACTTTATCGTAATTAAAATTTACCTACGTTGATTCATAGTTTAATTTTCTATAGCCCTTGTAAAAATACAAACAAATTATTAAATTGTTTTTGGCCACCTAGAAGATGAAAAGTTATCTAGAATTGAATTTTTAGTTTTCATGTTTTCAAGCAAAAAATGAAAAGCAATACTGTGCATTTTCTACTTCGGATGCGGTGTTCAATTGGACTATTAAAAAATAGTCCTACCTATGTTTTAGACATAATTGTCTACTTTTTAGACACAATTTCCGAATCAAGAAAAACAGCATCTTGGACTCTGTTTTGTCTTGTGTTTTTGTTTAATACAAGAAGAATGGCATCGTGTACAATATAAAATCCTAATCGCGAAATCGTATTAATCTGCCGTTATCTGGCAAACACCTTTGACAAAAACACCTATCGCACACAATCGCCTTATGTCTATGGCTATAAAAACCGAAAGATAAGGGAACTCTCGCGCAACTCGTGTTCGTTGCTATCTTTTACGACAGGTAGAATCGATGTAAATCCACCGCAGACGTAAGTAAACGTCGCGGCGATATTGCCCAACTATTATCCAGCATTAGCCGCCTACTTTGAATCTCTGGATCTGCCCTCGCGCACAGATCGTCTTAGTCTTAAGTCTTACGTCTTTTACTTGGCAGTGATAAAGGCAGATAAAAGCCGTGCGCATTTGTGGTTGGGTAATTCAATTAAATTTTCCAATCACCAATTTCCAGCGCGCGGCTCGGAGCAGGGGGCGGGAGCTGGGGCGAATACGCGAGTGCAACGGCCAGAAAAACTTAAGACGATGGCTGTCCACAATTCAATCCGAAGTGTGCCCATAAACAGTTATTTGCAGTCCGAACGCAATCGAGTAAATTCAATTAGCGCAGAATGGCGCGAAAGATATCCGAGTTAATGAGAAATCAAAAAATCACCTGAAACTCCCATTAGACGAGCCAGATGTGGGGTGGGGAAATGTTCCAGGGTTTGAATCAGTGTACGGTGCGTGCAAAGATGCGAATCGGTCCAGGCTCCAGGTGGAAATAAAAAGGGTTGACACCTCTTCAGATAAAGGCAAGGAATAAGGAGGTCGAAGAACTTCTAGATTGTACTGTGCAGTTTCTTGAGAGTGTTTTGCACCTATGCCAGCCACCGCCGCAATTATCAACAATTTTCAATTACCTGGGCGACCATCGGCGTCAAAAGTCACGCAAGTGGCTGCCAAAGTAGCGGCAGGATACCGCACAGTCGGTGGAAAGATTACCTCAAGATGGGGTTAAGTGGTCTATTAAGGTGTGCTTCATAGTGCCAACGCCTGGCTACACTCGAGTGTGAATTTCATGGAAAATAAAAGATCTCCCGAGACGTGCCAGCCTGCATTCACATGTGCGCACGGATGAATTCATGCGAAGCTCTAAGGCTGCAGAAGACCTTGTTCCACGATGGCTGTTGAGCCCCTGAATGAATTTTTAGAATGCGGGAAGGAAACTAAAGTCAGAATAAACGGCCATCAAGACAAAGGAACGTTTACACCTTTCTCTACTTTCTTGTATTTTGAAGAAAAAGAAAAGCAAACAAATGAATCTTGAATATTCCAAAGTATTTTGAAACTCTGAAGTAACACACTGAAGTAATAGCCCTATAGCATATTTAAAATGTCTTCTATCAATTGTGGCCAATGTTGTCCAACCGATTTAGATGGACAATAATAAAACATTTTGTTCAACAATTTCGCTTAAAATTGTATTAAATTTTGGAGTACTAATTTAAAAGACAAATTTTACTTTGGACACACAATTTCTTCTCTTTTAAATAAATAACAAATCTTACTCATATTCCTTTCCTTATGAAAAGGGTAACTCAGTGGTCTAAAGACTTGTACGGCATATTTATAAAATATCTTGTGCCATTATAACTATAAAAAAAAACTAACAAAAAATTTGGCAAATGACTACTTATTTGTTTATTCTGGCTGTTAAGTTGGAGCTAGAGTATATATCCCAGATTTGACACCAGATCTTTCTATGACTGTCTCTACCCAGCTCCAATATACGCTTATTCCCCGTTCTACGCGGCATTCGAATTGCATGATCTCGGTTTAACATTGTTGAAGAAATGCATTTCAGTTTAATGGTTTCAATGTGAATTTTAGATTCGAATAACACGGTTTCAATCTACCTTATGAATCAAGGGCTAGGTGTACTTATTTAATAATTGCCATATTTATGATGAACTCCATACAGACTTTATGAATATTTTTTTTCGGAAAAAAAAATAAACGAAATTTGCCAGTCAAAAGCTTCAACTCAACTACCATGAAGCCCATCCGTTTCCATAAAGATCATTTGGAAAACAAAAAAAACCGACAGGTGTGAAAATCACTCACCTGAAGTGATCCCCGTGAATGCAATAACAATCAGAGTACAAATTTGCGGTGTGCAAATATTTCGCACGAATATGACCGCATCTTAATTTTTCCCTTGCCCATCAAATGCGATGACTCCATCGTGGTCATCTCACGAAGACGCGTTTACGCGGTCGGTGGGCCTTACGGTGGCGACCACCGTGTACACCTTTCCCAAGAAAATATTCAAGCAATTTTCAGGTAAATTCTCGTCTGCGGTAATTCCGAAGAAGTTCTGTTTGCATCGTGGCGGTTTTTGGCCGTCGCTGCATCACCGCCGAGGACCGTCGCAATTAAGCCGAATTTCATGTAAGGAATTGACTTTCGTTGTCTTCTTGCCGTCATATTCTTTCCTTTTTTTAATTTAATTTCTTTATTTTTAAGTATTTCATTACCAAGAACTTTCCGTCGGACTTTCTTCAGTATAGGGCCGTCAGGAGGCCTGACACACCGGCGATTGCACACCGCCTTCTGTCCGACATCGTGTTGACGATTTTTTTCCCGTAGTGGCTCATAAATCACGCGCGCAGTCGCGGCGGGCTTATCTACTTAAAATTCACCACGGCGCTGACGGATTAAGGTGATCCCGAGAAGTCCCAAGAAGTGTGTTGCGTTTAATTGTGGGAAAAGGTTGGTGGCTTTACGAGCGGCAGGGGAACAAGTCCAATTTAAGGTGTTTAGCCATAGAGCCACTGTTTCTAGTACGGTGCGGGGGAGGGGCGAACTGCCACACGATAAAAATGCCGCGCTGATGAGCGATCCAGCTTCGGCTAGACAAGTTCACTATTTGTGTTTCCTTCTGCCGTTTCAGCGGGTTCTTTTGTGCTCTTTTTAATAGCGGGGTCACGCAATTAAAGAGTTGTTAAAACCCCATCTAGATAAGAGTCGGAATGTTTTGCATCCTCCTGCCGCGAGGGGTGCTGGAGTTTTTTTGGCAATGAGCGCGTATTTCTCTAATTACTCGCTTTTTTTCACGTCACCCTTTTAATTCCTAGTGGACACATAGCTGAAGATACGTACAAATTCTAAAAATTAAAAAACATGTTGAAATTCATAGAATTATGATTTTTTATAATACAAAAATATTAAAGGTCAAGAGAAACAAAAATTGAAAACATCTAAACCTGGAAGTTATGTTATACAAGGTAGGAAAGATAAAAACATGCATTTTAATGCCAATCAAAAATTAAAGAATATTAAAATTTAATTTAGTATTTGCATCAAAGCGATAAATTATAACTTAATTCTAAAGAAAACACCTTTGTATATATAATGTTGCTTCAGATAAAAATATTACCCATGAGTCAAAAATTCCCACTATTAAAAAATCCGCGTCAAATTTCGGGTGTGGCCCAATGCAGATACTTTTAAGAGTTGAATTTACAGCCTTGAATGTATGAACTATAAACGGTGTCTACATACATCCACAGTTTTCCATAATGTGACTATGCTCTTAGTAGCTCTTGAACCACGGAGCTCTAGTTTCCTATCTCAACCAGCATCATGATTGATAAAAAGTGAAAATTCAATCACGGTTCTAATCAATTTCACTATGCAGTTTTATCATTACAAAATTTATCCGTGCAACTAAAGCTATTGTTTTATTTTGTAAATTGTATAGTGTTAAAATACAGTCTTTATCTTATTTAAAATAACTGAGTTTGCTTGAATTGAAAACACTAGTGAGCTATTTTGAATATTTATCTTCTTCTTTACACCGTCTTCGAAATTTCTTTTCATGTGGTATTAAGGGTAATAAATGCTTAAAATATGGAGAAGTCCGGTTAATTTGAGTTCCTGCACTGCCTTGGGCAAATGGAAGCAAACTGCTACAAAGCTGTGGTCACTCGCATGCATAGCTTGAAGTCAACAGGGCAGAAATCACGCGATTTTCTTATTTTTTAAAAAGTAAAATTCGCGATAAAGTTGGGTGCATACTTCCATATATCCAAGAAATGGTTGTCTGTGACTTGGAGGTGTATACCCTAAGATGGCATATGCCTACGGCAATTTCTTGAGCAAAGGCCGAAAATCCCATTAGCGACTTGTTCTAAGTTTTTTAGCTCAATCCATAGCAAGAAGACCCCCAAGTTATGTGCACAATATGGTTCTTGTTTGAAATACTAGAGTCTTACACCTTCTTAAGGTGGGCGAAAACAACGATGTACCACTTATTCATTGCGCTGGGGGCTGCCGAGGCGAAGAATCGCTCAGGTGTTAAAAGCGCACAGGTAAAAGGCTAAAATGCGGGGCTCTGTCCATTTTAATCTTTGCTACTGCCATTACCCTCGGCTGGCCGGACGATGATGAGGGTGAAAGCGGTTCTTGGCCAGTAGGCGAAAGTAAGTTCTTGGCCGCCATTAGGGAGTTAAAGGGCTAGAAATAAGACGAAAGTGAATGTGTGTGGACCCTTCGAAGGCATATGCCACCTTTGAGGGCACAGAAGATATTTTAAAGGGGATCAAAGGGAAGCAAAGCGGCCCCTATGTGCTGCACTTTTAAACGTGTCGGAACGCATTCGTCTGGCTTTTCTGACCTTTCGGGTAATTTACTGGAATGAAACCCTTTTGTGGGAAAACCTTTAGCCACACGGATCGAAGTATGCGATTTTTACTAGGCTAGCAGCTAGCAGAGGTTTGTCAATAATCGCCGCTTAAAGAATAATTTCTTTTCGGTGTAACTTAAGATTTTTACCGGGAATAACGTCTATTGGAGGAGGAATCCAATTATAGGGCTTCCCTTAAATAGAGCAGACATTTCAGTTGTTTTCTAGTTTCAGCTTAATTTAACGTAAATTGTGGACGACAGAAAGGAGAAGTAAGTACAAAGAATTTTTGAAAGACTTCAACTCAAGCTTTTGAAAAGAAAAGATTTTTTTTTAAATTTTATAACACTCTGAAAACAAAATTAAGCATTCTAGAAGCCCCTTCTTAATTTCTTAGTTTAAATTAAAAAATAGGCTACCAGATGCTACTTTAACACCAAGCACACCTGGAAAATTGGAACGATTCGTTTTATTATTAAAATTCTTTATCTCAATAACTATGCACTTTCTAAAATTTACAAATAGACATGTCTTGTACCTAGAAGCGAGTTCTTTATAATGCAAAATAAATTCGAATAGTAAAAAGACATGTATTTAAAGATATTTCACGTCAGAAAAAAAGTTGAGTTGACCTCATGGGCGTTGTCAGAGTTAAAAAGAAATCGAGACTCTTGTGAATTTGAAAAAAAAGTGCTACAAAACATCTAACAGATTTCTGTTAATCGACAACAGGTCTTTTAATCGCATGCTGCTATTAAAACGGTCAACGAATGCCATTTAACTTCCTTCCGTGAATTTACCACAAAAAGAACAGAAAATAAAAACATCCGAAGAGCTCACGAGAGCAGTGGGACAAAACAATAGTTAGTTAAATGTCCACGGATCCGTTACAGAAAGAATTTCACCGGGAGTTGAACACCTTTTCCCGTCTAATTTTCTGCAATTCGTCGACAATTTTCTACTAAATTAATATTTTTTTCCATGCATAAATCATCGTCACATAAACTCCCACCATTTCTGTTAATTTCGTGTCAAGTCTCAGAGTTCTATGCAAATTTATCGTCCAGTAGTACTATCTCTTGAACACCCCTTTACCCCTCCAAACTAGATAAAAGTTGACAATGATCTTGTGTACCTTTTGCAGAAAATTAATTTCTAAGCTTTAATTGGACCATGGGAATGAACTTTTCCACTTGAAGAGGGAAACCCAGTACAATCGTGTCATGCAACGAAAATTTTATGTTACCTAGTCTGCTATGTCGTTTTATGCTGTTATCGAGAATCGAGCACAGAATTAAGAGCCTCAGGTGTAAGCTGATAAAAATCTTATCTAGTTCCCAGCAAGTGGGAAAATCATGGCACCCAGCGGTAAAAATAACCCAAGTCCCCCAAGTCAAAATGAAATGATAAATGCATATGCGGGGGAGGAGCACGGTTTAGTCTTTTAATCGAAGACATAATGCGTGCTAGTACAACAAAAAAATGTATAAAAATACGTGACGAATAAAGAAAAATATTTTCGTGGATTTTGGGGAAAAAAAAAGTAGATTTATTTTTATCTAATTGTTATTTCGTAGAGTCTTGAACATTTTAAATAGTTCAAAGGAATATGTAATTAAACTTATTCTGCTGAGGGTATTATTGTTATTTTTTGGGAAGTTACGTTGGCGTAAATCTACGACTGAAATTAAGTGAAGACTACGGAATCAGCATCGGACCCACAACCTTTAGAATGCTGGATAAGGTGCGCTATCATTGATTTAACTAAGCTTAATTTTTGTACAATCACTCAATTTATATGTATAAGTCTCTAACACTTTTAAACTTCATAATTAAGAATTTTTTTCAAATATTTTATAATTCAAGTTCATAAAAAAGAAAAGGAGGAATTAGAAAAAAATTATATTTATTTTGCTCGCCGTACAATTTCCTCGACATTAAAACACCTCACCCGATGTTACCTGTCACTCATAATTAATCAGTTTAGGCACGTCAACGATTCCCACTTCGCTCTTTCTCTTTAAATTTTCTTTTTGTCCCATTTCATTTTTTTCTTCTTCGCCAATCAGTTGAGCATTCTTTTGTTTTCTTTCCTTTACTATTTCTTTCACTGCTAGTTCGTGAACACCTTTAAGTACTTCGATAACACCTTCCTTCCTTGAAAGCTCTCAATTAATCTTTTTCTCAACTTAATTTGATTTTATACACCTCAGCAGGAAAATGCCGCCATATACAATGTCAGATTTTATAAATAATTCATTATAACGTAATTAATAGTGGCCGCGTATATGCGGTGTGTGTGCCCGTCTGTTAAAAACTATTATAAGTGATTTTGCATTTTCACGAATAATTGATAGTTTCGGATAGTCTTTTGTCGGATTCGCGTAATGAACATCTTTACACGATTTAATTATCAGACTAAGGTACACACCTGGGAGGTAATAGCGAAGGATTGTAGACAATTACCTAAGTGGATGTATCTAATTGAGGTATCATACGCCATGTGACGGATTATACTACGCAGTTCTTCGACTGTAACTACAGCGAAGAAAGTTGGTATTCATTTATTCAACGTTTTAGCAGCGAATTAAAGCATTTTTGAAATGAATACGACATAAAATTTGAATAAGTTAACAGCGGAAAGTGGATTTGAATACAAATGCTATTTCATTTTCCTTTCGATACCGTCATTGCGTTAAAATATTACAAAGTACAGTCAACCCTCGAATAACACGGTTAATCGGTTACATATTATTGAAAACCTTGTTATTCGATACTTTAGATTCATACATAAATGAACATTCGGTTCCAAATCTAAACGTAATTCAAGTATCGTGTTATTCGAGGATTGTTGCAACTTTTGCCCGTTTTTTATTCGAGACTCCGTGTAACTCAAGTACCGTGTTATTCGAAGATAGAGTACACATAGGCTATGCATTCGGGTGTTCTTAAAACTCAATACACATACTCGTAACAAAATTATGATTAAAAATTAAAATTATAAGCGATTTGTCCACTATTTAGAAAAAAACAAAAACACTATAAAAATGAATTTGTTTCTCTTTTAATACTTTTAATATATAAATAATTATATACAAATTTCATTTATTGTTTTGCTCTCAGATGTTGGGTAAAAATGATACACACCCAGTTTTATACTTCTAAATCATTAAAAGTTGGTCGCATAAAATAGATGCAATCATAATCATGAAATATACGAATTAATTAGCCCATTAAAAATGTAAAATACTTTTATAAAATTCTGTTTGTCATAGTTAGAGTTATGACCTAGAATCTTAGTCCAAAATCTTTGGAAAAGATCCATTAATTATAAACAAGGCTGACCTAATTTTCGACGTAGAATTATTGCGGTGATATAATGTCGCCACCCCGAAAATATTTAATAATAATCAAAATGAAGGAACAAAAAAAATTCAAACCTTGCCAAACCAGTGAACCCATTTGTAAGTCGCCAACTCGACACCTCACGATTAAATTGTTGACCTGAATCAACTTTGCCTGATCTGAGCAATCAAATTATTACTGCCGAGGAGGAGGAAGGTAGTTGAGGTGCACATAACTAAAACAAAAAAGAACATACATTATTACTATGTATAGACGAATTAAAAAAAATTGCTAAAAAAAAAGTTAAAAGAGCGGTGTTCGCTCTTAAGCTGCAATTAGATTTAGCACTTGCATGGCATGGACATGGACACCATATCACCGTTGTATTGCTTGCCGCTTACCTTCTTCTCACCTTCTCACCGCCGTCGGTGCCACCACCTTCGCGCCGAAGCGACTGCTAGATCATCATCTCAATTTTCCAGTGCGATTGCGATTATATGCATCGCGATGTTCACCGGAGCGTGTGGTGCATGTCAAACGGGCGAATGCATACGACAAGATCTTCCTAGTGCGGGATCAACGTCATCATACTTCTGGGTTTGGTTGGGCCATCTTCTTTTATACGATCTCAGAGCAATCTGCACCATCTGAAGACAACCGACGCTCGATTGCCAAGAGCACGGGAGTTGAAACTCTTCATTATCCAGTCCAGGACCCGGTCAATGGTCGCCGTTGCTATTGCTCTCGCTACATTAATTAGCCGTTCATAGTGTAATTGCCGAAGAAGTCCCTGGCCAGGCACTGCACGCCCGCCACTTTCCTCCGGATTTCTTCAGGTGGGATAATTATAATTTGATGAACGAGCATGAACTCCCCGCGCAACGGGAGCAAACACATGTGCAATTGTGGTATTATACACACGGCAGGCATCGCTTACCGTGGCAGTACCCACCTAGGCGCCTTGGTACCCTTTCTAAGCCCACAAGAAATCGACCTTCCTCCTACAAAGGGAACATCTGGAGATTCCTCAACCAGAAGTGGGTCAATGAAATTCTTCCTGCCCGGTGTTGTCGCCCATGTCCGTCTTCGGATGGCGGGTGTGCGGATGGGATACCCACAATGTTTCAGCTCCTGGTTCGCGGACTATGCTGAGAAAGACACGACTATGTCTCAAGAAATCGACCAAGGAGGACCCGGAGGAGATGGGGTAAGAAGGTAATGCACGAGAGCCAGGTTTGATATGAAGAAAAATGCCTGAAGGTGCTTATCGCTCAGGTAACCACACTATACCTGTCTGTCTGGCTGGTCTGACTACTCCCCGGCTGTCTTGCTGCTTACCTTGCCCGTGTCCGTGTGCTCCTCGCGGAATATTTCGCGATTCTCGTCGCCGTTTTTTCGTTCTCTCTGCGCGAATATTTCGTGATTTTTTTTTTCTGCCTGCACTGTCTTAAATCTTATTTTTAGTCGCTTGCCGTTGGTTTTATTACTGCTCCTCTGTTTTCAGGTAACGTAATTAATTAAACCGTTACCGGAAAGTTGTATTTTTGATCACGACTGGATTTTATGCCCCTCGAACCCTCCGCCATGCGGTCAAGAAGTCCTTTATTAGGCGCCTTCTTGTTCGCCTGGTTCGTGGCGCAATAGAAACGAGCCCAGAGTTCTTTCTAGTCGTGTCGAGACTGAAGGACTACTGAAGATGTTTTCCATTTTTTTTTTATTTTACAATAATAGTTTTTCTCTAACGATTAATTCTTTAAGGAATTTTAGTTCGATCAAATGATAAAAAGCGTGTATTAAAGGAACACTATAAAAATAAAAGCTTAGGTAAAAATTTATTGTAGCTCCAAGGCACCCAAAAATAAATTAATTGGAAATTCGACTCTCAAAAATATTACTACTAAATATCTTTGCAACAATTATTAAGTGCTTCTTTTTAGTTCTAAATGTTATTAACAAAATCCTGGTAGTAATTGCAAAAACAATACTTTTTAAAACTATGTTCATGGTTTTGTTTCAAAATTTAAATAACATAGACTGACATTGTTTTCTTCAAAATGCTACTTATGGAATTAATTTAAAAGTGCCTTTAGAATCCCTAGATCCTTGTTATTTCTAGAATAAGATACAAGATTAGTATATAAATTTTAAATATCAAGTAAACTTTTCTAAAGTTCAAACACAATTTTCTGCAAATTTATATATCTTAATATTGACTAACGTGCCATCCTCGAGTTTTGACGGTAAAAGTACACCTGTCTCTCAATTTACGCGGCACATTATTTACGTGAGTATTTTTTTTTTACGCGGCAAATTTACCTCAATTTACGCGGCACATTTTATACGCGAAATTGATTAACGCGATTAGATGTATATTTTCCTGTTAAGTTTTAAAATTAACAATCTTATAGTCAGTATACAACTTTACCCCAAATTGCTATAGTAGCGAATCATTTCAGGTTGATTGATTTAATTTAATACAAGACGAATGTCTTGTGCCTTTGTTTTATACGATCGGATTATTTTACAAGTATTCAATTCAAGACATACGTAAAATATCGCGGGTTCTTGAGCTTCAATTTATGCATGTATTCTTCACATTACACATTTAATAAAAATGTACACTGGACCTATGTATTTTCGAAAATTACATAAATCTCTTCATATAAATGCAGCAAGAAAGACTTTTACCAATTTCGTCTGTGTCCGTCCAATCAGATGAAGTAGAAATTATCAAAAGATGCTTCTATTGCATTTGGACCATTTTATAGTTTAATGACCTAGAAATTAACTGAGGTACTTGTCGCCCTGATGTGTCATTTGGAAACGGAGAAATAAATGGCAATTAATAAATTAGAATATATCGGCTTAGAGTGTAATTTGTTGGCATCGTGTTTAACGAACAAATTTTTTATTTATATTAGAAATTTGAGCCTAGGAAGCCAATAAATAGAAGAAGGGGCACTATATGAACTATTTTCTCAATTATGTACAAAGCCATAGTTAGCAAAATATGAAAATATTAGACATGAATGCTTCATAGTTGATTACACAACGTACAAAAGGCTAACACGGATTTGGATAAAAATCATGCGACAATTTACTAGGCCAATCTCAATCACGAATTATTGGATATGAAAGGTTCTCAGTCATCACCATCATCGATAAGCGTGACATTTTTGTAAAATTCTACAAAATCGAGCCCAAACCTTGTCCCATGTTGCACGATTTGAAAATAATTCTGGCCTGCAATAGGTCAACCGTCGTACTGCCATCGTCGGTAGCCGAAGGTGCTCTTAGAACAGTAGTCGGATAGACCATCCCACATATGCACGAATGGCGGTAACTCGTATCAATTACCGAGAATGTCATAAATCGAGAATCGCGTATACGTGCGACCCCGTCATACCCTCCGAGAGGACGGAATGAGACAGGATACTTTGCTGTCGCTCCAGATAATCCAGCAAATCACCTGGCACTTCATAAACTTTCTACAATTTTATCGCCGGGTCGAATCACACGTGCGCTGCTTTCCTTAAGCAATTTCAGTATTGCGACGGGTAAGTGAAGCTAGCAGGTTGCCTCCATCGTCAGGAGAGCTCGCGCCGCGGAGGTGGTAGTGACGACGGCGGCTTTGGATACCTGCATATGCCTGATTTGTTTGTCTTATTAAAATATTCGGTTCCATTTGGAGCGGCGGCGGCGGCTATACCTGTGCCTGGGCCTCTGGCCTAACCCGCCCGGAGTAGTATCGTGCTGTGATATGACATTATGATAGTCGTCGACGTCGTTGTCGGCTCTTCCTTCCTTTCCATATGTGCGCCGTCGAGCCATACCAATGTTAGGCATTTATGGGATTTTGTGGTTTTACTGTTTCGGCAGTATAGTGCACCGTACACAACTAACCGCTCCCAGCACACTCTCTTGTTTGGAGATTTCGTTAATTGAATCCAATTTAGCGTAATTTTATGGGCGTTTAGTTGGGCTTTAAGTATACGAAAATGTTTAGACAGACGACTTTAGAAGGATCGTCGTCGGTTCGTCGGTTCCTCGATTTGTGGGATGATGCCGAGATTGTATCTCATGGCGGTCCTGTTTGCAAACCATTTTATATGGAAAACGAAGGCAGAGCAAATAGAGTTAATTTCATTTTAAATGAACACAAATAGAAATAATTTGCTTGAATATTCGTTTTTGTAATTTTAATTAAAGTTTTGTTATTTTCTCCTTTATCTCTTTTCAGGCTGTAAATCTTTCTTTAAGCGATCAGTTAGGAGAAATTTAACATACTCGTGTAGAGGCAATAGAAATTGTCCAATAGATCAACATCATAGGAACCAATGTCAACACTGCAGGTTAAGAAAGTGCCTAAAAATGGGTATGCGGAGAGAAGGTAAGTGGAAGTCCAACTTGTATTCCTGCTGTATTTTGTAAATAGTTAGCCTAGTGATATACAAGTTAACCTCAAGCACGGAGGACCTTGTACAACTAATAAATAAAAGTAAAAATATATAATATATTCGGTTACATTTCTGTTGGAGGATTATTAATATTTCTTACAAAATCTTAGAGACATCGCTTCACTTTCCCCGTAATCTTTACAAAACCTTTTATCTGTAATTTTTCTCTGCTGGTTTAAGTTCGAGAAAAGGGTCAGGGTCTAATACTTCCAATATTATTCTGCAGTTATTAAAATAAAATATCGTTACAAAATATATAAGTAGTGTTCAAGTTTATACAGTGCTCTACTTAGCTACTTTTCTGGAGCCTTGACCCCTTATTTAGCCTTTATAACTAAACAAAGTATTTCTTGAGTAAGGGTTTTATGAGATCCTAAAAGGATCGAACTTCTTTATAAAGTTTTCGCCGAGAATTAAATGTAGAAGAAAAAATAGAGCGATTTAAAGAAGGGCGGTATAAAATCTTCAATGATCCTCGCTCGCTCAAGATCATAATTGAGGACATCTGAAATCATCCTATTAGAAAACACTTTAGTCTAAAGCAAAAATAAAGAAAGAGATCATTCATCGAATTGGTCCGATGCCCGAATTTCGACATCTTTTGAGGGAGCTTTGGTCGAAGAATTCGTTTCGATTTTATTTTTAAACTTTGACATTCCTACGACAATGTTGTTCTTCGTCGAACAGCTCCCTTTCAATTTGCAGAATTGTGAACGGGGTCGGGTTCAGCCATGGTTCACTTACCTTGCCTTGCTGAATTGAGCAGGATTGGGCACAGATTGGGTAAAGGAATTTTCTTGTGAGGAAATGATATGTGCGCACATAATTAGCACACGGTGGAAGTATTTTTAACAATTGCTCTGCGGGTCGCAATCGCATTCTTGAACTGAAAATTCGACGGAGATGAAATCGCTAATCCGTATTTTGTTGGCTTTAAAAAGGGTTCCAGGTTGAAGGTTACATCGGAATGTTTATGGGGTTATGAGGTCTCTTTTCGGAATTATAATTTGTTAGATTTACCTTTAGCAATAGCAAAAAAGAAGGATGATTTCCCACATATGTAAATTTGGTGAATCACATACAACAAGATCGCTGTATAGAAAAAATGTAGGTGAACAGTTGCAGAATAGAAGAAGTTTTTTTTAGTTTTCAAATGTACCATGCCAAGAAAAACGTATCTTATAACTTTCGAGATGAATTAGACTAAATATTGCCAAGTTGTGAACAAAATTCCTTTTAAATTGAGGTTTACTGGAAGGCGTTTTTTAATCATCCTTTGTATAAGAAAGAAATTCAAAGACTAAAGGATGAATAGCAAAAAATCATACCTTTGAAAAAATGAAATAAAATCCCTTTCATATTAATTGCCTTAATTTTCCGTTAAAAATTTTCCCACATGTCCTGAAATGGGGACCCTTTTCTCACTGGTCACTAACTGACCATCAGTCGTACATCCAGGGAATGCAACAGGACGTATAATTGTCAGCCTGAGCAAATTATGCAAATTCGACGTAAAAAAATAAAATTAAAAAAAAAATGTTGTGCAAAAGGGAAAAACCGTAAAGCCTTTTCACTATGGTCACGTCCTGTTGTCCTTTGGCATTGTTCCATCGTCACACCGAAACGAATTTTTAACACTTCACCTTAATTGATGTCCATCCCTTTATTTTTTCTCTTGCACCCAAAAGGGTCAAGCACGCACGGTAAGAGCGAGACCACGTTTCCTTGACCACTGTCCGGCAGTGGCAGCAATCCCTTTGAATGGGACACCTTTAGGGAAAGGGGTTGTCCTCAGGAATGCGAAATAAATCTCTCACGCTACTTTTTTCTTCAGGTAGAAAGGATCATTAGTTGCAAAAGACCTTCAATATCCGCCGCTGCTCCTGCTGATGCCCTGTCCCCTAGCTCGGATTTCTCGCGGTTTACCCGCGACTGGACTGTTCGTAACTATTGAGCCATTCATCATTCCACGCGAAAAAAAAGATAAACGATAAAATATTGAAGTTAAAAAGTAGTATAGGAGAAAAATATGAAAGAATAAAAAAAAAAAACTATACAACCGAAATTGTTCCTGAGTCATGGTGCGCCCGATCTGTGGTGCCTTACTTGTTGCGGGCAACAAGCCCGAGTATGTCCAAATACCTTCGGGACCATGACTCTTCGTCTTCTCGATATTAAAAGGAGCCCCAGCAGCCGGAGGGTACTCGGAATTTTACTTTGGGGGCCCATGTGAACCCTCCAAAGAACCTCAGCACCGCTGCTGGTGCTGCTGGGAAGACACGGGTAGATGGCTAACTCGGCTGACTGCATCGCTCTTCTAGACTGTTGGACGGGACGACTATAAATCTTGGACGCCACTCCAGAAGAAGATCTCGGCTTTGGCTATGGGAGCTCTTCTTGTTCGCGGCTGGCTCATGTGGTCCGTACGTACTCCAATACCGCGGCACGAGTGTGTAACTTTTCAGGGAACAGAGATTTTGTGGCACCCGAAAGGGTACCAAAGGGGGAAAATGTGGCCCCCATGAATTTTTCCTCCTTCTTTTCCACAAGATTCCAATGGATTCCTGAGAAGAAATTTATTTTTATGGGGACGATTTATATTTTTCGTTATTTATCGTTCGAAGCAAGCTTTTATTTATTCCCGAGGCGATCTGTCCGCTTGAATAGCTGTTGTGACACCCCGTGAAATATTTGGAATTTTCACAGAGAGATGGAATGACTGTCGGACAGAAGGTGTACTAAGTAGCGCCACCTGCGGTCTTCGGCCTTAGTTTAGTGGCTAATAAAAATTAGCGACTAAAGACTATCAGGAGGTCTGATCATGGAATAACCCTGAGAAGTTGAAAAACATATTTTCGATGCCCTCTCTTAAATTTGTACAAATCGCTGTTGTTTATAAGACAGATATTCTTCAAAAGTATAATTTCTTGCCAGTTCTTTCCGAATTTTAATTTCTTTTCTTATAAGGAAATAAAAGAATTTTACTCAAAGATACTAAAGTTGATTTGATCTTGATTTTTTACAGCTTTGTTCAGTTAAAATCAGTTATAAATTTCCAGATTAAATTATTGTACGGAACACTTCTCATACTGGTCTAACTCATATATTATATTTTTCCGAGCTCCTAATTTATAAAAAAATATCCTTGAAAAATTGTTGATCATTTTAAATTGTTACTTTGTGGTGTTTTTACTACGCTATCTTAAATATTTTATGAGATATGAGTAAAGCAAATATGGGATCTTCAGCGTGTGAGTATAACTCGTTTCTAACCTGTTTTTATTCCAAAGTTAGTTAAACGCGATTGTTCGAAATTTTGAATGTTTTCAAAAATAATTTCGTAATTCCATTTCTCAAGATTGTCAAGAGAGAAACATATTTTTTCTTTAATTGTGAGACATTTAAATATCCAGGGTCTCTTAAGTGAAAAGAAAAATTCCTTATCTTAGTTGCTTGTCCCATTTTAACCTCAGAATATTCGGATTACCATACGAAAGAAATTCCCATAATTCGTTTTTCGCTGATCTCCTGATGAAATTAATTTCATTTTATCTCAAAAAATATTTACGAGTAAACACCGTCGATGTTGCGTATGTTAAAAATCTATTTGCGACTTTCATTATCGTTGCCCAGCATCTCTCGTACATCTCTACAGAATCCTACATCAAGCCCGTCCCGGCGGGAGAATACCGGCGCAAACACACTCGCCACATTGTTATTTTAATTAAACGAAAATAAATTCTTTGTAATTTGATGCAAATATTTTCCCTCATTATTTGCTCTATCTGTCGTCGATTTTCCTTATCTTGAGGAGCCCCGGATCGTCATCGTCGTCGTCGTCGGAGGTATCACTATTTCAACCAGCACACCACATATCATCCCTTACCGCGCTGCCATCACACCATACCGTATCAAACCCTGATCCTTTACGGCTCCCAACGAAAGGCTAAGTGATTTAACAGGGTGTACGCAATATTTAAACTAACTCCGTACAAGACATGCATGCAGTGGAATCACCTTGAGACGGGTATAACAATGCCTATAAAGGGCAAATGTGTGCTCACGGCTATAGGGAAGGGAATGTCTCTCAAGGAGCCGGCCCGCACGACTAGGATGGCGTTTCATCCCTCAAGCCCTCAGTACCTACCGACCACAATCGGATAAAATGAGGAAAAGAGGCTTAAAGGGATGTTACTTTGCCTTTTGTGCACAGTCAGGCGATTTAATTAATTCTTCTTTTAATTACACGCGCAGGGATTATGGCAATTTTGCTAGATGGCTTTTTGTACCGTGAGAGATGTGGTCCTGTCTTGATGGTGATATACTTACTTAAAAAAAACGGGAAAATAATTTTTTATGAAATTCCTATCATCTTATCGCAAGAAAAAGACTTATTTAGCAACTTAAAAGTGGAAGCCGATAACCTCTGACCGATTGTTAAAAACATAGTTCGTTATATAGACAAAGATATTTATCACCATCAAAAAACAGTCTTAACAATCAGCTGTCGTCTAAAAAATAATTTTGTATAATTGTTTTTTCTCTTACGAATGATATTTATCACATTTAAAATAAATTTGGAGTCATCATTCGCATGAAGAATCATTTCGTACAGTACCGTCGCGAATACAAATCCGTGCGTATGTGTGAAACCGCGACCAGAAACACATGCCGTGCTGTGTCGCCGTGCCGCCGCTATAAAGCGATATCACTTTCAATGTCAAATTGTATTGAGCAAAGTGCGACTAAAGCGAATGAATGAATTATTGACACAGCTCTTGACACCTTTGCTAATTTAGCATGCAACGCCTGCGCCTGGTGTCGTCTACCTTCCTGGACAATAAATCCGAATGCGCGGCCACATAGAGCACTCGGTCAGCGGTGCACTTGGCGAGCCTGTGCGCATTTTACGATTTTAATTAATAATTTCACGATGAATGACTTTATGATTTATTACACCCCCCGTGATAGCCAAGGTTGATGTGGGAATAGTGCTGTTAAAAAAATACTAAAAGGTGATTTCATGAGTTCCAGGATCTTATAGATGGAACTTTTTGCGGTTTACCTAATGCTGATTCAGTTGAAAAACTGAACTAGACAAAACTATAAAAGCATTCAACATTCAAACCAATTAAAATTCAATTAGGTTTTTAAATAAAATTTTCAAAAATTTATTACGTTTTAGTGTACTGTACGTAAATAAATTTGTTGACAATTAAGACTTTGTTGTTGTTGATAATTGATATGCAAATCGTACAAATTGTTATTAATAAATTAAATAAATTAATATTACAACTGGGTAAAAGAAAAGTCGAATTCTTTGAAATGAGTTTTTTGTAAATTAACACAAAATTAAAATAAAATTATGACCTCTAAAGGAATTTTCTTAAATAAGCATATTAAATGATGTCTGAAGACAAAAACGTCTAAAGTTAACATAAGTTTTTCGGTAGCATAAACAAGCTTAATTATTTAAAGGTTGCTTTTAGCTGTCCTGTGACATGATACACTACATATCATTTTTATTATTTTAAATTATATTTTATAATTGACTTATGTAGAAATCAAACATTGTTTAAGCCAAAAGTTAGAAGTCAATATTTGCGTTGTTTTCTAGTAAAAAATCATATTTAAAATGAAAAATTTTAAATTGTATCCCCTTTAATGAAACAATTAGGATTTTGACGGATTAATGACAAAATATTATTTTAACAGAAATGTTTTCAATTTATGCTAGTGAATTTCGGGGTAAACCCTTTTCCATATAAAATTTTGTCTTACACAACTCCAATTGAGGCTATTGCCTCAAGTATCTAAATTAGATTCTGTTTCAATTAATGAAATATGTGTAAATGCGCTTGATCATGCAAATCTAATTTCTTTTGTAGAATAATGTAATGCTTTTTTTAAAACAATATTTCGTTAATATAATTTTAATAGATTTGGATGTAAGATTTCCGCGTATATGTTAATGAGTAAAATTTGCAATTAAAAAGGATTATTTCCATCCCATAAATACTAAGTCCATTAAAGCACTAAGTCTGCCATTAAAAACCACTTTTTCTTCAAATCTCATTTAAAGTAAGTAGTAGTATTTATAAGAACTTATATAATACTTTCTAAAAATATTCAAGAGTAGTTTACGTCTAATGTGATCTTCGTATGCTAGCCTAAAAAATTTAAATCCGAGATGTTCTAATATATCGAAATCTATTACAAACAGAAGATCGTTTGAGATCATACCTACTGCTGTTGGTGCATAACTCTAATGACAATTTCCATCTATAGCCGGACAAAATTGCGCCAAATTAGCTGCACATGTTGCGCAACTCCTGACGACTGCGATAAATTGCATTTTCTTCAGAAACCGTTGAGATGTAATTTTTTATTCATATATTTTTTGCAGTACAAGTATGATAGTTTAATGCTAGGACTAATAGGCGTAATTACCACCGCGCAATCTGCGGCGCGGCGACCATGGCTATCAAAAACCAGGCGACTCCGTCTTCATTTGTCATACTCAAGTGGTCTGATGACTGCCCGCGTACACATATTCACTGCATAAAAGAAAGTGCAAAAAAATTGTTGAAGTTAGTTGAGAAACACCCAGGTGTAAACCACCCTCATCCGACCGGCTGTAATTGCCGTTTATAGTGATTAGCGGTGACATTAATGCGACGGCAGGTACGAAATGCCAGTCAGCCGCACAAGAACGTTTTGCACGCATGTGTGTCCAGTACATTGCGGTACCTACGCGCCAGCATCTTGTGATGAAGATGTATGTTAAGATGTTCGTGTGCTCCAATGTCGTCCAATGTATCTCCGGAGGACATTAGGGGCTCTCCACCTTGACGGGGACGACGGTCGCGATGGTACTGCGTGTAATCCTATGGACAAACATTTTTATATCGTGACCTACTAGCAATTAACATAAAATTTGAATAACACGCCACTTTGTATCGCAATGGTCAAACAAAACAAGCGACAATTACCTGTGGTTCTTGTGTCGCCCTCCCCGCTTGCGGAGCACCTACCACAGGTAAGTGTGCGACGATGATTGACACTGACGGCTCCATTACGCCGCGTAAGTGCATGCCGTGGCACTTGCGGAGCACACACAACGACGGTCATATGTGCCAATTCCAGTTTAATGTCAATATTTGATTGCAGCTCATATGTGACCCCATGTGACGCCACCCCCCTGCCCCATCCCATCATCAGACACTAGTTGGACATTAATGCGTTTTCATGTTTTTTCAGCACGTTTTACGCTCATTTTATATACGAACCGACTTTCTGCAGTGTCATTATAATCGCTGCAAACACACTAATTTCGCAAAATTGATTTAAATCAGGTTAAGACTTATTCGCGAGAGTTAATTACGCGTACAAAAGTGGACCCCCGCGTGCGCGCGATCCCAGGTAGCCGGCGGTTATGATGACGGTAGTCGTAGCACACTTCTCATCTATCCAGTGGCAATTGCAGGTGTCTCCGCAACTCTCGTTGACTTTCAGACCGATTAGCCTCGAGTGCTGTTCAGGTGACTGACGGTGATACCTTCTGATGGGTATTGATCTCAATAGGGTTTGTCAGCGGTTTTTCAGAATAACAATAATGTGACTGCTTGAAGGTTTCTTTAATTAATCGTGACATTTGAGGTATTTGTATGCGATGCTATTTGATCACCTCACGATGAAATATACCCCAATCGGGAATTAACACGACATAGATCTATCTAAGATTGGTAGCAATGTTTTTTTTTTGTTATTAATTGATTCTAAAGTTGTTCTTTGCATTACAAATAAAAGACATAAAGATAAAATAAAAATGACATATGATTTTTTTGCTTGATTTATGATTTTTGTTTTAAGTACTTAGTTACTATATTTACTAATTTTCACGGTTTTATATCTCAAAGGGATTTTAACAAATTTATAAAACTTTTAAGCATGCAAACATGTTATATAATTTTTGGGAACATCCAGATTTCATCCAGAAAGTTCTTGTAAAATAATGCTAGTGCAAAATATAAAATTTAGACCGTAGTTAATTACGTTAAACTAAAATTTTACTAAAACATGCTCAAACAAAGTGAAGTTAAAATTGTTCAATGTTTTGTAAAGCATATTAATTTTATATTACACTCTCTACATCTACATGGCACTTTATCCTTTCATTCTGTCCTTCTAAAAATAGTAGAACTTCTTGAAAGTTCCAATCACCCAGTCCTTTTCAAATTCACGTTTTTAGCATTTTGAAGGCTACGTCCTACGTCAGAAAAAAAACACACATTCCTTATAATTATAATACGTCACAAAATGCGCATTACATGACATAAAAGAAGCAATGAAGATTTTAACACGCCTCGTCAAAACACGGCATTGATTAGGCCACTCGATGAACCCACGAAAATTTTTGAACAAAAGTCCCCGAGTAGTTCCACTTCGGCACGTGCCCCCATTGAGCCCGTCATCGGATTCCCGTAAAAAAGTGAGGAAGCTGCTTGATCACACCGAGGACCATTCATCCCATCAGCGCGGCAGCATCCAACCCAGGCATCTTGAGAGCGGCACGGTGTCAAGAGATCGTGACCTTTTTCGGTGATATCGAAGAAAATCGACGTCGACGTGCCGCTTGATAAAAAATAACAAAGGTACCAAAAAAAAATTGGAAAAAGAAATAGGTACCTTAAGGGGACTAGAACGGGTACGAAAGGATTTTAGTGGTTTTTCAACTTTCAGACTCGTCGCTTTTGTGTTCAATTTTTCAAAATCTTCTGTGCATACTCGACTGGGACTATGCTAATATCTTTGGCGGGATTATAAATTGCAAAAGGTCTCCTTTCCCCCTGTCCCGGCCGGTCCTTGAAGTCCCTGGGAAAAGTGTGGATTTCGTTTGGTCGTGTTGAATTTCACCCAGCGACGTAGAATCAAAACACAATTACGCAAATGTATTGTGTAAATATTAAACAGAATGGCTAGTACGACAAATAGCGCCGTCGGACAGAGGGTATCAAGCGATTACGTGTTCCAAGCCCAAGAGTGGAAATTATTATCCAAATGGTCACCACCGGGGACTGGTCAAACTTGATTCCCATAAAGGGTCAGGGCAGATAAAGTGACCACTCAACGGAGCATGTGAAATTTCTTCAACGTCTCCGGTCTGTCTTGCCTTATGTCCTCTTCGGTTTCCTTTCCAGAAACGCGAAGAAACATACTCGGCACGACGACTAGCCGAGCACTGTAGAAGCTGCCCTGTGGTCAGTTCCAAGGAGGCTACCACAACCGGCCAGGTGGCTCGGGTTTTTTTCTTGTGTTTGCCCATAAGATAAACCATAGGATTTTTGATTTTTATAACTAAGCAGTTTGTTGTGTTTCCCTCCAAAATACTCCTGCCTTTGTCGTCGTTGCAGGAGGAAGCGGGGAGGAGACAACGGCCGGCAGTTTCTTTTCGAGGGACCTCTTTTGTAGACCTGAGCCGTTGACGCTCGGCCTCTATGGGGTCTTTTGTAAACGTTTTGACGTCCGATGATTATCGAATTCATCAAAGCCGAGCTTGTTTGATAGATAAATTGCTCGAGATAGAGCCCGGGTCGTTTGGCACTTTCGAAACCGCGCACGCTTAATTGTGTTAAATCTAAGACGCCTCTCTGTGCGTCCTCGAGCTCCATTGACCTCCTGCTCCTCCTCATCCTCCTGCTTTGAACGTCGTCTTCGGGCAGTGTCTCAAGCGTGTGTTGATCGGCTCCTCGCCGTGTGTGGATTCGATACACCTTCTCTCCGGGGCATAGATCATGCTCTGATAGATGACCAGGCCCGTAACAATAATACGATCGGCGCGATCCCATGCAAATGACGCGCGCGTTCGCCAGACCCCATAAGAACAAAATGCACACAAGGAGGAGGAGATGGAGGAGGCTCCTCCAGTGCGCACGGGACGCCCGCAAGACAGAGTTCAAGAAACTGTTAAGATGTGATTCAGCATCTTTTCTGACACATTTGAATGATTTTTGTTTTGTTACTGCGCTCCACAACTGAAACGCACTTTGTAGCTCGCATTGTACCGGACGTCTTGTAATTAAATATTCCTCGGACTGCCCCCGCACCCTAAGCTGTCGTCGTCCGAGCGGGGATATCTTGCGCAAGATGTTCATCATCGGCCAGGTGAAATTGATATTATCTGATTTTGATTGCTAGCAGAGGTTTACGGGTGTAATTATTAATTAGGACCATCTGAACTGCTTGGTTACACGGTTAAGTTAAATTATTATTGGAAATCGGTTTTTTTTTTCAGGAAAAAAAGAACACAACTAAAACACATACGCATTTTTCCAATTCTTGCCTCTAGTGATCAATTTATCTGCAGATAAATAAAAACATTCTGTCACTGTTTTATTTATATTACAAAAATAAAGTAATTCAGCGCTAGAATTCCCTACTTACTATCAAAGTGACCCAGATGGAAATATATTTTTGCATTAATCGCTATTAAATAAGAATGTTAAGGTATTTATGTGTAAAAGAGTTTTCCAACTAGGAGCTAAGGTCATTTTGACTCGTAGTGCTCCTGACGTATGAATAAAATTAAAGCATGTCTAGAAAACTCGATCTAAAACAGGTA
The DNA here is from genome assembly GCA_001932985.1 of Proctacanthus coquilletti. NCBI lineage: Eukaryota > Metazoa > Arthropoda > Insecta > Diptera > Asilidae > Proctacanthus > Proctacanthus coquilletti. The sequence continues at coordinate 86,164 of MNCL01000095.1, read as the reverse complement.
AAATAGAAAAATATTCGTGTCAAATTTCATTCAAACCAATTTTTAATTTGTTATTTTAAAAATCTCTTTTTGAGAAACCCTCTTCAAAGATTCTGATGTTTTGTGAATTTCCAAAGTTTTTATGTTTCCAAACTTTGTATCAGTATTAAAAGTTATACTTGGTATCAAATATGCTCATAGTGCTTTCTGTTTATTCAGAACGAATATAATCGACAGTGATGTCTAATTTTGTAGAGCAATATAAAATAAGGTTAGAAAAGAGTAAAATGTTAGATCTTTTTGGTAAAAGCTAAAGATCTTTTTGGTAAAAGCAAAAAATTAGTATAAAATTTTTGGTGGGTTTTTAACAATTTTTAATAACTAAAATCTGCCCGGAAAAAGCTGGGCACGGGTTCAGAATATTTCCATAGCTACTACGTAACTGTTTCAGCCTAGCTTTTGAAGCTTACTTTTAATCGTTTTTTCTTTTCTTTCTTCCAGCTGTTCAGCGAGGACGAGTGCCACCCACCCAACCAGGACTGACTGGAATGCACGGGCAGTACCAGCTGGCAAACGGCGACCCGATGGGGGTCGGCTTCAATGGCCATTCATATCTAAGTTCCTATATTTCACTCCTACTACGTGCCGAGCCATATCCGACGTCGCGGTATGGCCAGTGTATGCAGCCGAACAACATAATGGGCATCGACAATATCTGTGAGCTGGCGGCCCGACTGCTCTTTTCGGCGGTCGAATGGGCCAAAAATATCCCGTTTTTTCCTGAATTACAAGTCACCGATCAGGTGGCTCTCCTCCGACTAGTATGGTCAGAACTGTTTGTTCTGAATGCGTCCCAATGTTCGATGCCCCTGCATGTGGCGCCACTGCTAGCAGCGGCTGGTCTGCATGCGTCCCCAATGGCAGCTGATCGTGTGGTCGCGTTCATGGACCATATCCGAATATTCCAGGAGCAGGTCGAGAAGCTGAAGGCGCTTCACGTCGACTCGGCGGAGTATTCGTGCCTAAAAGCAATAGTCCTTTTTACCACAGGTAAGCTGTTGGACATCTTGTACAAAGATGTTCCAGCCTTACTAACAAAAGTTTCAGCAAAGATCAGGTCACTTGCCAATAATAACAATAACAATATCAGTGAGAGCTTCAACGATGAGCTCATGCAGGTGATTAAAGATCACTTGGATGAGCAGTCGTCAGCTCAATCTGATAATTCTATAGAATTGGATAGGAAATCATCACAACATTTAACATCTACCACAGACATTTCACCACAAACGCCCACCACATCATCCCCCCTATTGCCCTCATTATCGTCGGCTTTTAATGCCCACACGGGCGGCAATAATCCCCTCTACTATAGTAGTGCAAATAGTCTTACTAACTCCTCCAACACACTCACCAGTAACAGTAATGTGACGAATTCACCACTGAGTAATCCGAGCACAGGTAGTATGGGAACTTATAACTCACCATCGATGTTCTACCAGACCCCGCCAAGGTCGTTCGGCGCCTTCGACATGTTTCACCACAGCACCCCATTCGTTAGCCATGCGAACAGTAGCGGCTCGTTCAGTAGTCCTAGCTATAGATACTCACCTTATAGCTTCACCAGTAGATGGCAATTGTAGTCGGGGTGCTTGGTACCACACGTTTAATTTCTGTTTTGTATTATACTTGGATTTGCCTGTTTTGGGTTTTTTACGATGGGTTAAAAGGTTTAGGAGTATTTTGCACTTTTTTCCAGCCTTAAGTTACAGGTTTGTTGACCTCTCTCTAGTGAAAATTCTGTAAATCTCTACTTGTGTAAAATTCAAAACACACAAATCGTAGCGAGTATTTAAGTTATTTTTTTCTTGTACAGTAGATCTTTTAATTCTAGTTGTATATTTTTAGTTTTGTTTATTTATTTCATTTAGTTTTAGTTCCAATTTATTTATTTTGAATTAGTTGACTTGTAGATAAGGAACCCTCCCACTATCGCCAAATAAAATCGTTTTTGTTTTCAGCAGCCTATTGTGTTTTTGTATTATTTATTTTTAGTTTTTTTTTTCTAGTTGCAAATCGTTCTCATTTTTCTAAGGAATTCAGGAAAAGGCCTATCACTACCTCATTGATGTACTAACAACTTGCAAGTAAGGGGACTTGCAAATCAACCTTTTTTTCCCGCCAAATCGATAGATTCATCTTCAATTTATCGAAGAAGTACGAAAGTAAAAAAAAAAAAGAAAAACCAAAGACCAAACACCATCCTTGTGTACCAAAAGCCAGAGAAGAGATCTCAAGGTGCACCCACTTGCGCGGCTCGAGAACAATTCCATTAATTCCCTCGAATAGCCGCAATGTTGGCAAATGAATACATGATTCAATCGATGATGATCATTTAACAAAACAATCGTCCAGTCACGGTCTTTTTCGTTAAGAATATAAAAAGTTAATTACACAGGAGGAAAATGACCCCGCGCGCGCTGCTCCGGGGCCACAGTTTGGCCAGAGGAGTCCGAGACCCAGCACTTTACTAGCTGCTAGTACTCATCGGGGCAGGTTGGCCGAGCTCTTTTCGAGTCGCCTAACCTGGCTAACTTAGCTGGGTACCCTCTGTGTTGATCTCCCCCCGTGCAGCTCTGGAACTCGACCAGGCCAGGCTTCTTCACGACTAGACAAGACAAAGGCGCAACTTTGTGATTAACACACAAAGTACAAGATATAGCCGAAGAGAACGACGAGTCGAATAAAACGGTAAAGCACACCGGAGAAGGTGTGTGCACGGACCGGTTTTTCCGCGAAAAACATCTTAAAAGTCTCTTCGTTCCTGGGCTAGGCACATTTCATTTTCTTAGAGTCGATCCGCGGGCCGTTTTGGCATATTAGCCTCATAGCCCCCTAGGTATGAGATACGAGGTATGCATATACACGCAAATAAAACATAAAGGTTTTTTCGCGTAAAAATCATACCTGTACAGGGGCCAGTTCAGCTTAGTCGACAGAGGGTGTGTAAGCGGTTTTGATTGAAATTTTTGTTGCTAATAATTTTGTTAGCAACTAATTGTCATGGGTGGACGTCTTGAGACGGAATGGAGAAGTTTTATAAGGAGATCGGGCAATTCTTCATAACAGTGCTGAGATTTTTCAGTTTAAGGCTATTACTCGCCTGACAGCTAAAAGTCTAGGGTTGTAATTTGGGGATTTTGACTTCTATGTTTTACAAAAGTTTATTAAAAAATGCTTTTCCGATTTACTTTTCTCAATCTGGTCTTGTTAGCCTCTTGTCAAACCAATTCGATCTGGTTAACTTCCACATTTTATGGAGTACTTTTAACCTTTCCAAGGGAAAGGTTAATCACTTAAATTCGGAAAAGTAAAATTGTTGACTACTGCTGAAAAAGTTTAGATTAGTCCAGAAATATAAGTTAAAGTATTAGAAATTGTCGATAGTCTTCTCTACTCCATGAAATGGATAAAACGAAAAGTGAAAAGAATAAAATTACTTTCGTTCTACTTAATTTTGATTTTATTTAAAATGTGAAAATTATATTTAAGATAAAATTGAAAATATTTTCCTAGTATTTAAAATTCGTGGGAAAAATATTTGATTGAAAAATCCTTAAACAGTAAAATAAGAAATATGGTCCAACTTTCCTTTCTCATATTTTAAAAAATAAGTTTTGTTTTCATTCTGGACAAATAAAAATATTATTGCAAAGTATGTAAAATAGTGAGGTGTAAAACAAATACATGTTAGAGAAAGAGAAATTTTAGTTTTATGTTTAAAAGTAGTAAGCAGAACTTTGAAATAGCTTTAAATTTTAAGTTACTTTAAAATTCACAATTTTTACAAAAGTCATGAAGGATCAGAACTTAGTAAACGTTTTTTCGTTTTTTCAATAAGAATGAAATTTTCTCTACCAAATGAAATAGTTGATTTTAAACGCTCCTAATTGTGGGAGCGATTTCTTTTAGATTTCTTGGAAAAAGCTCTCGTTATTAAATTCAAAATTTATCTTAAAAATTGTATTCAATCCTCTCGAAAAAAAACTAAAGTAAGACTTCCGTAAAAAGAATTCTACCGATTCACACCTTATCAACTGTGCCTGCTCAAACAAGAGTTGAGTATAGGAATAATATTTCGACAATTTACATACAAAACCTCGATAAACCGAATTCCTTTGGTAAAGATATGACACTTTTCTGGTAAAGCGGGACAAAACTGGTATTGGAATAAAGCGGGAGCTCTATTTTTATATTGCTGTTATATATTTAACTTTTTGAGTAATATAAAAGTCAATTTGATACTTTAGAACGCCTATAAAAGAAAAACTTTGGTTTGCTCCAAAAATTCGATTTATAGAGGTTTTTCCGGCACTCTGCCTGATCTACTTCTAAGCGGATTCACGGCTTCACACCTCATCTGCGACATCCCACGCCCATTATGCAGAAACTACAACCGGCGACGACGGTGACGAGCCTTGGGGCGCCTCGTGCGTGTCTTACGCATTAATCGCACAACTCCTTAGCTGTTCGCGAGCTGCTTTGATTGGGCTCAATTGTTCCAACATTCGCGAAATTAGCCCCGCGGCCAATGAGTCTTCTCATCTCAATTAAGCCCCGCCGCACCGTAACTCGTGTAATCTATAAATAATTCATCGCGGTTGTGTCGCCCGCTGTGCGGTGTGCATTCTATCGCAATCACAGCTGCGCGGGGTGCGGTGGAGTCGCCGGATAATTTTGTGGATTCCATCTTGTAATTGGGAAGGAATGTGAGTTTTCGAGACATTGAACGGTTCGCTATTAAAGGAATCTTCTTAAGACAGAAGTAACACCTCAAACTGTCTTGAGACAGTCGAAACTAATTTTCTCCGCAGTTTTACTCCGGAATTGTAGACGACCGGTGCTTTGACCACCGCGCAAGGCATTGTGAGCACGAATCCAAAGAAAGCCAACTTGCGCGCCTTAAGACGACGGGAGGGATCCGATGATCACCATCTTCTAAATTCCCTTCTTTGACCAGCAGAAAACTTTTTGTTTGTCGCTTTTGGCGGCAAAAATGCAACTTCTCTTCCTTTTGATAGCTGCGGACACGATTTAGGTGATCTATCAGTTTTATTTGCCGGAGACTCGTTGTCTTTTGAAAATACTCTAGGTAAGCTAGCCTAGCCTAGCCTAACCGTAGTTAGCCACTGCTGCCGTTTCTACAAACTTTCGAGGAGATCCACTAGAGACCCATTGGCATTGCGCCGGCTGATTGCTCCTCCGCCGCGCATAGTGACTTTGAGTTTCATCCAAGACTTATTCCTTACCTGGGCAATATGGTGCTGCTGTCTTCGGTCACGATTTGCTTATAGAATATCTACTGGAGTGCTCTTTTCTGACTCTTTTACGGATTTATTTATTTTACGATGGTTTTCTCCTCGACAGAACTGCGCTTTTCCGTCGTTTGAGGTGTTATGAAACGTTTTGACTAATTTTCATTTTGGAAAGTGTATGGAAGGAGAGACTCGTTGAATTCTCCATAAAATTCAGTGAAGTAGTTTAGTTTTGATTTCGATTATGCCCTCTAGCAACAATATAACAGTTACCGATTACAACAGAAATTTATTTATTAAATTTCATTAAAACCACAAACGCAATTGCCCTTTGATTTTTATCAGAAAACTGTTATACTACTTAAAACTTAATACTTTTAACTAACTAAACTCTTATTGAGCACTTTAAAGAAGGCATATAATATAAGAAAAATTAACTCCTTTGTTTTTGTTAATTCTTATTCTATTTAAAATTAGAAATTCGGGATTCAAGAATTTGACATTAATTAAGAGTGCTTTGCTATTAAATTCTTTGTTTTAATAGTTATGCAATAATTAGTTAACTGTTAGCTTTGCTGACTATTTATAGTTGCTTACGTAATTTCCTTTAATATTTCCTGTCACGTATTTAAATATGAAAAAGGTTGTACTAAAAACGATATCGAATATAACAGTCAAACTGGTATACTGGGATGCGTTATCCCCATGAATTTCAAGGCTAGGAAGATTGTAGTACTATTCCAGATTTTGCTGAGTTATTAGTAATTCTTTTAAACAGGACACATAATTTTTAATAGAAATAGGCAGTTCGTAACCGGAAAGAAGAAAATTTTGGAAAGTGAAAAAAGAATTATACAAAAAACGCAATATTTGTAGGAAAGTTAGCAGGGTTAAAGTCTTCTAAGGCTTAATGAGAAAGAGCCAAGAAGAGAAGTGTTGAAAAAATATACATTACTGAACATACACAGGTACACATCTTCGTTTATTCATACTCACAACAGTAGACGTTTGTCGAATTGTGTGATTTTGTGTTTTTCTACTAACCCTGTAATAATTTGAAAATGTGACTAGTAGATGACTGAATAAAAATTCACGATTTCTATTCAACAGATGCCTGTGGCCTGTCCGATGTAACGCACATAGAGTCGCTCCAAGAGAAGTCCCAATGTGCCCTGGAGGAATACTGTCGGACGCAATATCCCAATCAGCCAACAAGATTCGGGAAGCTACTTCTACGGCTACCATCGTTAAGGACGGTATCGTCGCAAGTAAGTTTAGCGTATTGCCCAACATTTGTAGGGTCAGCATGCTAATTGCAAACGCATATCCTACTGTTGCAGGTCATAGAGCAATTGTTTTTTGTACGTCTAGTCGGTAAAACACCAATAGAAACGCTCATACGTGATATGCTCCTGTCCGGCAACAGTTTTTCGTGGCCCTACCTGCCGTCAATGTGACACACAATGTGGCGCCAGCTGACAACGACCTGATCATCATCAATGGGATCTACTGTGGTCCCATTGCCAAACTACTGTGGTGCTACAAACGCTATGCTAAGCAACGACGTCAACCTGTCCTCATCGATGACGGACAGCATGTCGTCGTCATCAAACCTGGTCGACACCAATGAGGTTCCTGTTGTTGTTGATGTCAAGTAGAGAGGATACAACCGGCATTTTATTCGTTAGATTTTATTTTATTTTTTTCTTCAGTTTATTTTGATTTTTTATATATTTTGAATTTTTTTTTTTGTTTTATCATTCACTTCCTGGAGCCAAATATCCAATCCAAACTAAGACACTGTAGGAGGAATGTATAGGAGTACTGTAGGGCGTAGGCAGCAAGCAGTTATTGTTTGTTTTTTTAGCTAATTCTAGGGCACGAGCGATTTATAGTATTTTGTAAGCGTTTTTATTGTAAAAAAAGATGAAATGAGGCTATAATTGGCGAATATTTCTCTTGTAAAAACTGAGGACGCCCGTGAGACGGGATCGCCCTCCTCGAATGGCACTCCTACTTAATTTATAATTTTCTTTTTTTATTTATATTTTCTCTTACATTCATTTGCAATTACCTTTAATTAAATTTTTTCCTTTGTATCGTAAAATACTCCAGAAGTGCCATTTGTGGAACAAATGTGTTTTAGATGCAATTTCTTATTTTGAATAGGGGACAACGTGTTCGTTTTTTTTTATTGCGCGCTTATGTGTATATACATGTATTTTTTTTTTGCCCGGTAGACGTGGACGCGATTTTTTATATCGACTTTTAACTATTTCCTTTGAGGAAATGTGTTAACTATTATTACATTAACGGTTTTATTTAAATTTTTAAGACGTAAACAAGTGCAACATTACTTTTTAGAGATTTTTTTTTTTTTTGTAATTTGTATTTTTGTTTACTACTTGTGAACGTTTTTAAACATATACGCGATTCGACGGTATTCGGAAGAGTCAAAATTAATATGAAGTTAAATGGTGGCAATATGATTTTGAAATTCAAAATTAATTCGCTTCAAAAATAAAATAAAATAAATACGAAAATGGAAACTTTCAATTATAAAAAAAAAATAATAATTACAATAAAAGTTGAAATTAATTCTGCTATTGAATTATTAAAAAATCTAGAAAAACTGGTCAGAGTGAGTTGGACTCGCATGGTAAGTTTGCGGTTCTCTTTACGATTTAAGTATATTGATTTTATAAATTTTCTTAATTCTTTGTGATTGTATATTTAACTTAAAAAAATACGAGAATATCTAGACCCAGGCCTATTAAGTAAAAAAAGTAAAAAGTAAAGTAGAATTGTTTGTTACAGATTTACAGATTTTTCTTATTCCTAGTTTTAACTCACATATAATTTTTTCCAAATTATCCAAAAAATGCTTGAATTGAAAACAAACCTGACTTTTTCCAATTATTGGTTTCTATAAAAGTTCTAGATGTTCACTATTAAAGTAAATGGCTAGACTAACTTTTACTTGTCTCTTTCAATTTTCCCTCAGCTTTTAGAGAAAATTTTGATTATTTATTTCGGGAAAGAATCGTTTTCTCTAAAAGCCCTGGGAAAGTAACATATATAATTAATAACATTAATATCCACTATACTCGTATGAATTTTGACTCTACTGTTGAATGAAAGCCGTCCACTAAAAGTAAATTTTTAAATATTTTATAAAAAAAAGGGGGCAAAGCAAAGATGACGAACTACAAGCACACAAATATCCTGCCATTTAAATTTACTTTCCAAGACTATTTTCGCACACAATCGAATTCTGCTTAAAGCAAATTAAACGAAAAACAAAAGTGAAATTTAAAAACAAAGAAATGGATATAAGTCGACCCGCCATTTCAATTCAATTGTTACTTAACGCATGATTAAAAGCAAAAAAAAAAATGTAAAATTCAAAGAAAAATTATCATATCACCATTAATTTTGTTCGCAATAAAAATATAAAAAAATTTAATGTAAAATATAAAAAATGCATTAAAATCAAAAATTCAGAGAAATTGTTTCCTGTTCAGAAGATAAATTTCTCGCTGTTGTGATTTTGATCTTTTTTTTTTTAATTTTTAGTTTTATCGTTTTTAATTTGATCTTTATTCTTTAAAAAAAAAATTGTAAATGTCTTTAGTCCTAGGAGAAACTCCAAGGAAGCCCTGTAAATAGACTCAATGTTAAAAAGGTTTACGCTAGCGGAACTAATATATGAGTAAAGCAAAGTAGCAAATTATTAATATTATTAATATATGACAAAAAAAAAATGAAGTAAAAACAAATCGAGGTCTCCCTGGTGTGGGAGGTGCCTGAATTTCGTATATATGCTTAGTGGATTAAGTCCCTTTGTAAATAGATATAAATAAATGAATAAAAAATGAGTAAATGTACATTACTATTAATCTGTGTTAGAAGACTCAGTAATAAAGTAAATTATGCTGAACAAGTGTCTATTTAATTTGTACTCAAAGGTGAGATTTTATTTAGTACAATAGGCCTATAGGGAGAGAAAGGACGCGTATGGTGCGTTAGGGAGGTGCAGAGCAGGAGCCACTTGGACACAAGTGACGAACGCCATTTTACTTACATTTTGTGTGAATATTGCTGTATAGAAAAATGAGTCATTGTAAATGATCTAGTGAGTGATAGCGAAGAAATTGTAAAATTGTAAAATTTCAAAGAGTTATAATAAAAAGAACATTTATTAAAAGAGAATTTTTCTTTTTATCCTTTCGACTATGCTAGCAGAAACATCGGTGTTTTGATGTTTAAAGTATAAGTCAGGTAGTGTATCTTTTGGGAAATATAAAAATAAGAAGTTTAAAAATTTGTGAAAAAAACATAACGTCGTTTGAAAACTAAACGTACAAAGACAGACTGGGCATTTCTGTAACTTGAATGAAAATCGTATGACTCTACTCCCATTCCTTCTTGTTTTTTTTCCAAGATATTATTTGCACGTTTTGTCTTTACGAGTAAGAATTTAAGTTCATATTTTTTTAAACATAGAACAAATTAAAATAATCCTACAACTCCACTTAATAATACTTTTTTTTTTTGATTTAAAAAAAATTTATTATTTGATTAGAGTACCTGATAAAATGGTTTTCGGGAAATATTTCGTTATTTGCTGAAAATCTAAATCTTGGATTCTGTTTATTTATCACATGTTAAATGTGTTTCTATTTCTAAATAAGACCAATAGGGTTTAATTGTGGGGAATAATTTTAAATTAAACAATCGATGAAGAGTTTAAAATTCGTATAAAAATACGCACTTCCCAAAATTCTTTTATGCTTTGATAAATCTCCAAAAAAATCCTTCTTTGTCTGTCGTGATGGATTAAAAAATTATATAAAAAGTTATCATGACATTGATGCTCTTTTTGTGTATAGATTTGCACTTATTATTTTATCTGACTCCACTAATAACCAGATATTTTGTAATCTAAGGTAAACTAGTCGATTAACTAATTTGTAAAGACGAAAAATAAAATCTAAAGGTAAGTGCAAAGTCAGTATATTACAAGGATTTTTAAAAAAAAAATGTTTTTTGTTATCAAATGGATTATAAAAACTAAATTAACCAGTTTTAAATTGTGTTTATGCTCATCATGAAAAAGGTGCTAAACAGATTTAGGCGGGCTTTTTCAGTGCAGTCGTAATTACAGAAGCCATTGGACGTAATATGTGCCATATGACGCGCGACACGTGATGTAAAGCGCATAAAATAGTGATACATGTCACCTGTTACATAACATGAGACCTCGTAATAAAAAATAGGATTAGAGATTTTTTATACGATAAAAAAGGAAAAGTAAAAGTAACTGATAACACATCCGCATATATTTTCAATCATGAATCAACTAGTATTTTTTAATTATAAATTATTGATTTCTAAAAATGTTTAGATTATATTAATAAAATCACTAATTAACCGGTATAAAAAAGTCTTAATATATCTCGGCCTTGCAAGCTTGACCTGCAAAGCTTTCGTTATAGTTTTCAATAAGTGGAAAAAAGCGTAATAAGAAATGTTCCAATTTACGATCTAAATTCCTAGTATAATAAGTTTTATTATTTTTGTAGTTTTATTTCTTAACAATACACGAGAAACGTTTGATCAATTGCGCTTATTTAACAATTTCATATGGTTCCCAAAACGTTTGGGACTAAATCGGCAAAAATGATCAAATTACTCTCAAAAATTCGTCTGAAAAGATATGCTTCGCATGATTCTTAAAATAATTGAAATAACCTTTTGTGATCTTAAAATTTATAATATAAAATGAAATTTTCATTTTATCAACAAATACACACAAAAAAAAGCGATAAAAATATTTGAAATAATTAAAAATGGTAAAAATACGTGTGATTACTTCAAAATTCGTTTGGTATAGCGTAGACTTGAATTAAAAAAATATTTGTCGGTTTTAAAAATATTAAACATATAAAATTCACTATTTTTTTTATTTTATTAAGATTGTTCCAGTTTGATCAATCCTTTTCTTATTAATTTTTAAAAATATGAACAGGAGAATTTATTTGAAAAACTCCAAGTGGTTATGTTGATTTTATGGATTTGTTTAGGACCAGTAGACGAAATTTAAACGTTTTTTCATCCCGCACAGGTGATTAAAAAGAGTTAGTCGACAATTTCATATTCTTTTAATATGAAATCTGCTACTTGATTAATAATAGATCTTTATTTTATAACATTCAGTGGGATTTTGAAATTGCTCACAGTATAATAAAATTTTGTTTATTTCTTCTTTAGAATCCGTTTGCATCTATTTTAAAAGGAAATACTATTTTAAGTCTTATGTTTTATACTTCACTTGCCGATTTTCTTAAATAAATCGGTAGCAATTAACTTTATTAGAAGGAATTCGCAAAAGTAACCTATTTTTTGGCTACCTGTGATATGAATTGGGATTATGAAATTCTACACGTAAAAGAAGAAGAGTCGTTCAACAATTACGGCAATTTATTGCATCAATACGCCTCCCAAGTTCCTTTTGGAGAACTTTCCTATGTAGACAATACACATCATAAATTCCCAAGAAAAAAATTGCCAAAGATGCAAATCACGTGTTCACCTTTCAGACACTATGCAAACGTCCATCACCGTCAGTTAACCATCATCATTCTTAAATCATAAAACTTTTATTCTAATTTCGCCTCTTATTGGACCGTTTTAAAATCATTCCTCCAGAGTCCCGGAATGCAAGTTCCCGGACTTCAGAAGGAGGAATTCTTGCACCGTCATCCGGTTATACTTAATTCCAAGCAAATAGCCTCTGATTGAACAACAATCCTAGAGGACCACCACCAGCATCATCAGCCCTTGACCAGCCGGTGAGAGAGCCAGGTACGTCAGACTTTGCAAGAACATTAATCACCTGGGGGCCTACATAAGAATGGCCGCCCGCCTTGGGTGCCTTACTCGTAGCTGCCTTGTCTGGTCTTGTCTCGTTGTCATGAATATCGACTTCATTGTAGTACTGTGGCGGCGCGGGCATCGATGACTACGACAACGACGACGACGACGAAATAAATTGATTGGGTGTGATTTACCTGCTGGGGAAAGGTTACCTGGTTCAGGGTGTCCTTTCTCTTTAATTCGCCCGGGACATGAATAATGAACAGGATACGTCGCTCAGAAGTTAGTTAGAGGTCTATAGGTGATACAGAGTTTTGTAGGAATTGCACCAAAGAAAGGCGAGGAGAAAGTGTCAGAGTTGTTGGAGGCAATTTTTCATCCTCCCGACCATAGACAGCAATTAATCGTTCGCCACAGAAAAGATGCATATTGGATTGGCGAAGGAGATAAATTGAATCGAGAGGATATGAGTGATTTGTGAGATAAATTGCCTTCGAAGGTGATTCCTAGAGTCCTCGTTAAAGAGACTCGGTTTAGTCTTACCTTGTATGAAACATTAGTTTAATAAAGACTAATCAGTGTTCAATGCTTGCACACATTTTAAATTTAATAGGATTATAAATTTGGTTGCCTAAATATAAACGAATAATCAGGAAACAGAGTAAAAAGAGTAGGACCTAGTGGGTTACCGGGCGGTACACCTTTACAATCAGGCTGATGGAAATACAGACTGACTAATTAAATAGAGAGATCTTTGTGGGAAAGGCCGTAATTAAAAAAGCAAGAAATTCGAATTACTTCAGGGCCATATTAGTAGTTAGTAAAAGGTGGATTGCATTAAATTTTGATTTGCATTGCTAATGAATCCAAATAATTTACGAAACTAGAAACTTCGCAATAGGCTGATACTTGTCTGCTTAATTTTTGGAAATAAAGGTAACATGATGGTGAAGAGTATTGCGGATATTGCACAACATCTTCTCAGTGCAATCGATTGGATTTCTTAGTAACTCCTGCAATAGGGCGAAGTAAGATTAAACGCTACAATTTGTTTTATCGCTCTCTGCCTTGGTGGTGCTGTGTGTGGTCCAAGTTGCAGAGACAAATTTCCACTCCGGATCAGACAGGTACGGTCTAAACTTATGTCACAATCGACTCTTAATGGGGGCAGCCCCAGAAATGACTCCAGCAGCCACCTCAGCTTGCAGTTCGCGACGACGACCACGTCTAGGTAGAAGCACGTGGGCGGCCCTGCACCAGACGAGGTCCCAGTTGAGACCCCATTTAAGGCCCCAGCCCCTTAAGTGGGTACTAGTGATCCCCAAGACGGATTTCGGCCGTTCGCGGGCGTCTTGTCCTCTTGGGCCAGTTCGCGTTATCCGCAAAGGAAACAGGGCGACACGCTATCTGCGGAGTGTTTAGCAATTAATTTGTCGCCATGATTCGGCTGTCGCGCGGCCCCGACTATACCGTAGTCTGGCCGCCCGCTCGCCCTGGCCAGTTTCGGTTATCTCTTCTTAATTTGTGGCAATCATTCGGCGGGAAGTGGACATGTGATAATTGACTTCACCGCGGGTGGCTGATTCGATTGCTATCGACCGCGAGGAGCCCGCGCACAGTACAGCCGCTTCAGGGCCTACATGGAGCCCAATGTTTGTCGACTTGTTGAGGTTTAAGAGGTCCCACTTGTTTTACCTTTTACCAGACCGCTGATACAGAGAATTTCATTGAATTAATTTATTAATTCGAATGGTTATTTACGGGTTCGCTGTTCTTTGCACAGGTAATCGACTTCCTACGCTGAGAAATGTCCTTTCGATTGGAATTTCAGTATTGTTGCCGAGTTACCTCTTGCATACCTTCTTACATAATCTTCAACGTATTCATTTCTATTATAGATAAATATGTTAACACCATTCAATAATCGTTTATTGGTTAAAATATTAAGAAACGAAATACGAGATGTCTTCAGAAAGTAATAAGACTTGCTGTCTTAGATCTACTAAAGCTTCCTAGAGATACAGAAGGTACCCTTATGATGAGACATTGCTTACTTATATGTGGTAGTCTATTTTTCCTCTGGCATAATTACAAAGGTTGCTTTCCTGTACCTAATGCAGGTGTCAGGCATCCAAATAATTTCTGATGATAAATTGTCTTATTCCAATCGAATAGGTTATCGTTTGAAAAGGCTCTTTCTCCACAATCCAAGATAGTTTTTCTTTTTATTTTAGATTGGGTCGTTTTATCAGCTAAAATATACGACACTAGTACGTCGTAGTTTTTTTACTAACACATTTGAATATTATCTCGCTGATAAAAGGTCTGATAAAAATTACAAGAGAAATGAAAACATTTAACATCTATAACTTCCGAAAAAGCAACTACTTATAAACTTTATTTCGTGCTTGGTGAAATAAAATGTAACTCATATTATTTTTTGAGTATCAAATATTCCAAAACTTGGAACTCATTAAAATTTTTGTTAAACACTTTTCATGTAAAGGCAATATCCTTTGTAAAGCAACCTGATTCAGAGGGGAACAGATTTTCAAGAATCTTTCAACTAGATCATCCCAATCTATCCAACTCCTCTACTGTCACTCTTTTCATGGTGAATATAATTAAATCGTTAACGTCCTCTGAAAAGCCATGACAGATTTTGGTAAACATCAAACCGATCCCATTCACCGTGGATCCATAGAGCTCTTTTGAAACCGGACACCGGATAAAAGTTTAACCCCAACCTGCCACCGTGTATCGGGTCCGTCATGATATCCTTCCAAAGTCCCACAGGAGAGTTTCTCCGGGGCACATAATGAACGGGCGTATGTCACCACTAGAAATTCTGATTAGGTGCTGCAGCACCCTCGGTAAACCTGCTCATTTCACGTGTGTCCACGGTACGCATAATTTGCATATCTGAATGACAATTAGGCCGGGACGTCCGTTGGTAACTCTTCTACCGGGACGGGATGCGATGATAGTGCCCAGTTGCGTTCAGAGAGGGTAAATGTTAACAAACGTGCCACTTGCTGGCCGTTCCTCGTTTGGGACCTGACGAAGGGGAGGCACCGAAATCATCCTGAAAATTTGATTTCGCGTGATGGATGGGCACTGTTAATTTGATAATTTCATTTTTTTCCTGGATGATGTATGATACGTCCCACAGGGATGAGCTTGCTAATGGGTGGCTGTGGCTTTGGTCGTGGGAATGAGAATCTTGCGATACATCTTAATCGGGTGCCCTGTCGCCGAGCGTGGGGATGCGAGACAAAGGAGTTTTCCAATTTTCCTTTGTTCGAGAGTATAAGAAAAAAAATTTAATTAGACCCATTTGAACTATTTCGAATACTCGAACTCCACGAAGTAGATACGTAAAGTTTGCCTGAAAGTAATAACGTGCATGTAAGGTCGTGAATTCACTAGAATAATATCTCCTTTTTCCAGAAACATAATTTATATGGAATTTTGTCGCAATAGATCAACAGTAAGTTAATTTCCATAACGATCCCTCACTAGCATCATTTGAATTTATTTAGGAGGAAAAGTATGATCTCTTATTTATCCATCTCCCTATTTTAATAGTCAGAACTTAATGATAATTTACTAAGGAATTTAAAAGTTCATGCTTAGTGCTCCTCCAAAAATATTTTTCTTGTATTCGGATATTTATTATATTATGTCAATGCGATTTTCCTCACAATTTGTAACATAGTTTTCGATATATTATTATTATGCGAAGACTATAAAATGTTATTCAAAAAGTTCAAACAAGGCGTACCAAATACGTGAAATTCAGAAGTCAATAGAAAGCGATATGTACGGAGCACGAAAAATGTGATCATTGATCATAATATGCAATAGAAAATGTTTTCGCTATATCTGAGATTGCTTTGGATTCTGCAATTTCTGATACTATTTATCACACATTTAGGATATTTCCATATCACACTTTTCAAATCTATCATCGTATCGTAATACCAAAGTAGAGTGTAAATACCTTAAAAGTCCGTGAATAGAGCCACAAGATATTTTGTACATTTTCTCCAATTACACCTGTAATTTGTCCTAATGCTTTTTGATTACTTGAAATTTTCTCTAAAAACCCCTGACGGTATTGGCATTTAAGGTATGTTTCGCGAACATCGATCGATTCTGCAGGTTCCCTAGGCCAATAACAATGGTTTCTATACACAAGGGAAAAGATGTTACTATCCGGATCCCGTGGATTCGATTTATCTCTCATTGATTTTCACAAAACTTGCGGCCATAATAGGCAAAGAGCACTTTAACACCTCATCTAAGCCATTTACCCAATCGATTTAGCTCGATTAGAGGAGCCACGCTCATAACTCTTCCTCAGCTAAGGTAAAGGTGTTCCATCTTCATCTGCATTTCACGTGCGGCGCGCACCCATCGCGACTCTATCGAACCGCGCGCGCGCATTGTCCGTCGTGCCGCCCTGTAAATTCCCCACACCTCAGCGGTCGCCGCGGGGCCCTTCGCGGCTGGCAGGAGCAACGTGCGGGACTCGCGAAGAATAATGTGAGAAAATTGATCCATCAAATCGGGCGGAATCAAAATAATTTCGGTCCTAATTTGTCATTTCGGCTGGTTGTGTAAATCGCCAACGGGGACGGCGGGGCTGGCCAGCATTTCAAGACGGTTCCAAGATAGTTCCAAGATAGTTCCAAGATAGTTCCAAGACTGTGAGTCGGCCGCGCGAATCCCGTTGGAGAGCATCTGCGGCACCGCGAGATATTGAAAATTCAAGTGCAGGCCAGGCGCAGCGGCGGTGACGACAACGAAGATTTGCGCCGGAGATGCATATGCACGCGATATGCAATTTATTGCATGGTACAGTGCCGGCCGCGGGGACGTGATCGCTTCGCACATGGCAAATTAAGATTCCGAAAGTAAGGCAGAAGCGGCTGAGATCAAGGAGCGAAGATGTGCGTGGGGCAGCAACTACCTGCGCTTATCATCTTCAGGTGAACACATGAAACAGGTAAGCCGCACCATATTGCGGCACTATGCTGTAGAACAGCTCACAGGCATCACCTGTTGCTTCTTTTTCGCGTTCCCGTAATTTGTGACGTGTTGATCTGATTTGTCTTGTAAGGATGCGATACCTTGGACGGTTTTGATTAAGATACGTCCGACGACGTCATTGGCTTTGATAGCGCGCTCGCATTCTTTGGTGTGCTCTTGTACACGTGTACAACAATGCACGCGGTGTGAGCACGCGGCTTAAGGCACAAAGGGGCGTCCACTGCTATGCCGCACCATTTGCCCTCAGTGGGAAAAGTGGAGCTGGCAGGGCAATAAAACACTACCCACCCCCGCTCCAGTTTTGCCCGCCATTGCACCGTTGCATCATACCTCATATATTAGATTGGCCCGCGCACCTATTGTTTGCCCGCGCCGCTATCCGCGACCTATTCGCGAACCATTCAAATTTATTGCCAATTTCGAAGATCGCGAGATAAAGGCGCTCTTTTGCACTTCGCCACCTACCGCCTACAGAACACGTTGCCGCGCCGCTCGCCTGCACCTTCGGCTGGTTCGCCATTACTACGAATGCCATAAAATCGGGAACACGCGCGTCGTACTGATCCACTGTGACGCACTAGTCCAGGTTTATCCTCTAGAGCTACGTTTGTGGAGCTCGTAAACAAAAAGAAATTGTGTAAGACCCCTAGATCTTCTACTATAAGCATCGCAAAGGAGCCCTAGAGCCATAGGAACTGGGGCGCGGTGGTATAAATTCGATGGTTCATATTGAATAATACCGTCATAGGCTTCTTCCGATTCCACCTACCACTTTTTACCTTTGGAACGATCTGTTTGATAGAAATTAAAATATTGAGTTCCTAGTCCGTCGTTTAGACATCGTTACATTTTTGGATGAAGGAATTTAAATTTAAAAATAGAGAAAACAAACAAAAACTTTTCTTTATAATTTTAAGTCAAGATATCCATAAAAATGTTTTGTGTATACAAAACTACAGTTTGTATTATGCAGAGGAGGGAGACCAACGGTGAAAGTAACACCTTTTGGCTTTCTTGAAATAAAATTGCGTAGCCTGGTTTAATAAAAAAAAAATAAAAAAAGAAATTTCTAACCTACAATTGAGATAAATTGTAAAACGACATATGTGAGTAAAAACTGGCGATATTTAATTAACTGAGGGAAGAATTTTATATAAAATTGTTGTCACAGACTGATCTATATCTTACTAAAGACACTAGGAAGTAAACTCAGTTTAGTCGTGAAATGCGAGTTAGACTCGCGCTTTGAGGATTTCGACCGCGAATTTGAACTCTGTATATGCGCTTAGCTTTGTGTGTGTCTTCTTTAAGAAATTAAAAGGAATATTTGCATTTAAGCAATTTCTTGCTTTTTTACTCTTTTCACTTCAAAGAACTTAGTAAACTTAGTAAGAAATAGTTACTGCTTGTTCAAGGTTTTGTTTCTTCCATGTATGATTTTTTTTGCTTTTGTTCTTTTTGGTGCCGATTTTATTGTTGTTGTCTAAATAGTCAAATATAAAAATGAGACTAAAATTACAAATTCTTAATGAATTGACACTAGGCAACAATGTCGTATTAAAAAAGGTCTAACTCAATTAATTAAGATGAATTAGCGAAGAAAACAAAGTATAAGTATCTAAAATTCCATCAAATTAAAAACACATGAAAATTAGTTTAGTGGAGATAATAATCCTAATACCAAGAAATTTTATTTAACCGAATAGAATTTAACAGCCAAAATCAGAAAAACAATTTTTGAGGTCAGTTGTAAATCCCCTTCCTATGTGGATCCTACAGCCAAGAACTAGGCTGGAATAACTAGTTAAATTCTAACATATCGAATATTTTAAAGAAGAATGTTACTGATACGTTGTACAGAAATATTTAAAAAATTGTGGACGAAGGAAGTATATCTCATTTAAATCACAAACATTATGATCATAAACGTAGAAAGTTCCGTCGTGCAGAGCTTGCTCATTTCCAGTCACAACAATTGGTAAAATTGTATAATATTTTACGTGTATCGAAAATCCTCTTACATAGGTATGTGTATGTAGTAGAATCCCCGGACCCCACTTCTCCAACCCGACAATTAGCTGGGAATCGCGCCAGCGGGTCTCTACAGCCTCCATTTTGGCATTTCCAAATCAACGCCCCTAATCCCGGTAATCGAGTGCATAATCCGGCGGTAACTACCTCACTTACGCGCTGTTGCCAGCCCGTAACCATCGGGATCATCACCTGCAGGAGGAGGCCCTAAATGGTTGATTACATCTGATTAAGGGCGAACTGAAGTGGATTTTTTCTGTTTCCAAAGGGGAGATGAATGCATATAAATCCCAGTGAGGGTGTACTCGTCCTCATAAAAGCCTGTGGGAGTACTTAGGGTGGCCAAGACGATTCTGTGGCGCCAAATTGTGAAAAAGAAATGAAGTAATTCGACGTAGGGACTGTATTTTGAATAAGATTTCAGATTTTACAAATTGGGTGATTTTATATTATCGAAAGCAATTTAAACTATAAAAGTATTATATTTCTACAAGCTTTTCTTCCATTGCAGCGACTAGCTAACTTCAAGATGGTATCTAGGAAGTATCAAGTAATTTTATGCGTTTTCTAATTGTTGATTTTATTTTCATAACGACACTCCTCGCGGAAAAAACATGGTCCCCAGATGGGGATCGGTTGCGATAAGACTTTAGCGTGTTTGTGGCCATTCATCGTGCGCGGCAACGAGTTAATTGATCTTAATTGGAGGCGACATGAATGACTGACTTGTCTTATTCTTTGGGTCTAAATTTAACCACTTGGGTGTTTCTCAAAGACAAAAACACGCTGGCCGGCTTTAATCAGGCGCGGTTCTGTTGCGTTCCGAAGAAGATAAATTTGTAGTGATGAAAACTTTAGCCAGCCTCACGATAACATTCCGAGGCGGTGACTATGATTCCTACTTTGGGACCCACAATGAGACCCATGTGCGCCTTTGTTTCGAATTTAGACGCGACTGACACGGAAATAGTCTTTGTTTGACCAATTTAATTAGCGACAGGCCTTGCGGTCAACTGTGCTGAAAGCACTGAGCGTAAAACGCATTGGCTTATTGTATCATAATTTGCACGAAGCTTCACGCGTATAAATTAGTGGTTTAAAAAAGCAGGATATTTAAATTAAGAGACGAGAGGTCTGTAAATTCAAGACTAAAACAGCGAAAATGAAAAAAATCGAAGAGCGAATCATACCCGCACTTTGAGCTTTCTGTACATTGTTGTGGAATTTTACATACGTTCAAGACATTTCTATACACTAAGGGAAATTTTAATAAGTTTGTCCTTTCTAATATGAGATTTTCAATGTAATGTGCGTCAACAAACAAAACTTATTAATTCTGTATTAACACAAATATTTGAGTACCTAATCAAATTTAAAAAAGGAACTTTGACGAGTTAAATCTGTTATGAAGGCAATTAGGAAAATTGGAAAAGTGAATTTACTTAAACAAATATGTTGGTGGAGGTATCTTTTACGTAATATGACAAAATTTAAGGAAATACCATGAAATGAGCCAAAAAAACCCAAAATACTTACTTTGTAAGTTTAATATAATTACAATAAGAAGGTTTAAACTTGTATCAAAAGTAAATTTAAAAGTAACAAGAAAGTTGAAAAATTTTAGCAAATACAAATTAAAACCAAAGCGGCAAACAATAAAAATTTGAAGTGTCAATTTTTCATGTCATTTTAATTTTTACATGCTTTACAAGGAAATAGTAGGTTTAAATAATCAGAAATAACCAGTTTTATAAAAAAATAAATAATAAATAATAATCAGTAAAATTTATTAAACACAAAATTTTTAATTCAGGGAAAGCATAACAGACCTTTTACAACTAAATTATTATAAAGTATAGTAAATTGATATTTTTTGTTATTTAACATGCATTTGTTTGTTAATAACCAAATCATAAAGTTCTTTTCTTCATAAGCTCTTCGAAACACTCGTCTGTCTACAAAAGGTTTAATATAAACTTTTTCGAGGTCTCAGGCTTCGTTTCTTAAAATTAATAGAAAACAACAATTGTCGAGTCTACGAACCCACAGAAACATTGCACGACTACTTTAAGGAATGTCTATTTACCTGTTTTCAAATCCTAAATGACGAGTATAACTCACCATGATAATGAAATGCCAAAGCGTCTAATTGATTTTGATTTCTTACAATACTCAAAAATTATTTTCAAGAATGTACTTTTGTTTGTTAAAACGTGTTGACAAATGAAGCAAGGTGTCCTTACCTTTTGACCTTTTCGCGTACAACCAGATGGAAAGAATTAATTCGCATTCATATGAAAAACAAATTTAAATGAAATTTGACGTCATAGGATTAATGTAGAATTGCATATTTACAACTTTTAACGCAAATACCCTAATTGGTCTTACTCATGACCACTACTTAATACGGTGTCATAAAGAAATTTAACAATGCTGATTTTTCTTAGTAGGGGAGTATGATTTTTTGTTTTCTGCTGGGAAGGGGTCCATGGGGCAACGTGGCCTGCAACGCGGCCAATCTGACAAATTAATCAAAACAAATCCCATGAAATATTCCTCACAATAAATAATACTGCTTTTGCTCCTTCCTTGTCCGTGTGGCCCAGGCCGAAGATTCTGTAAGGCTGTGCGGCCGCTGGCCGGCAGGGAGTTTCGCGATTTCCTCTTCATTTGGCGAAAAAGGTTTCACGTTGTGCATGGGTCTTGTGTGTGGTCGTGCGAACTCGTGCCTATTTATCATTTCATTTCTTGGCATATGAAAAGCCGCACTCTGTTCCGAATGAAGGAACCCCCAACCCCCGGTCCAAACCTCTGCCTTGAGAGTTCGGTGGAGCGCACATTTGGCGGGACGGTAGGAAGGTGCGACGTCGTGGACCGATGCGCTTTTGGTCAGTTTCACAGGCACAGGTCTCGCACAGGTCCCGCTCGAATCGCGGAATGAGTTTTCTTTAGTTTGCGCGAAAATTTACGACTCCGCGAGACATTCACGTGCAACGCGGATCGTAGCGGCAGCGAATGCGGCCCATGGCACGGCAGAGGCGCAGCTCGGGCTGGCTAAGTCACAAACGCATGCGCACATGAAGTAATTTGCACAAAATGAAAATGACGGCCGATATTAAACGTGAAATTATGTTTTTGAAAGGATTACGTTAATTCGTAATTTATGTGTCACAGAATTGAATGCGACGGAATTATGCAAATTTATTGCGACTCTCCGTGTTCGATTTGCGGCCTGAGTTATTCGTTTTCTGAACTCACTGGCCGGGTCCGGCACACCGCGCGCATTCGCGACCTCGCCACACCGCTCAACTTCTTCAAATTAGGTGGCGACTTGGAGATTGCCCACAGAGCCGAACTTTTCAGCGTAACTCTTCGTCGTCTCATGAATATTCATTTTCAGGTGCAATTTTTCTTCAAGGAGATCTCGTGTGCGCGGAAAATAATTAAACCCTTTTATGCAAAGGCGCCCGCCGTTAACGTTTCCACTGACCCAAATTCCTCTCCGTCGTCGGCGAAATGATTCAATAAAATTTTATGCGCCTTTCGGCTACGGACGATCGACCAGCGGCCTCTGTGGGAATGCGGATTAAGCGCCATTTAGCCGCTCGTTATTGCTCCAGAGTCAGCATGACTTCGGAAATTCTTTGGTCGCAGTACTACCGGCTAAAATATGTCCCCTGTATATTTAGCCGCATTATTGCCATTCTCAACGGGGCACGTATACTCTTACTATGCCAGTTCAATTTGGACCAAGGAGTTGAATTCTTAAAACGCAATTTCGAAATTCGTCAGGCCTTCTAAGTTATTTTCTAGAAATCTAAGATGTGAGATAGACGATTTGTTCTTTAATAAATCTAGCCATACTTCGTGAAATTCAGGTAGATATCACTACACCTTTTCTGCTCATACCCTGTAGATTTCAAAAATACAGTCCGTTCAAAAGTTCATACATCCATTTTTCCATGTACTGGATTTAGTGAATCAACTAGAAGTGATATTTTTCAGCCGATTAGCACAATATTTTTCTAGAACACGATGGAAGTTTTAAAGTAATACAAAATCTACCTTTTCCCCTGTCCTCTATCATTGAAGATTTCCCCTTAAAAAATTCCTGGATTTCTAACCAAACACAACTGGTGAATGGTGTCCAGAAAGTTCTATTTGGTCGCTCCTGACGTCATACTAACACTAATATAAGACGAGTATTAGAGACCAAGCTACTGATGCTATAAATCCGTTCTTTTTTATTATAAACCCTAGCTACCTCCTATAGTTCCTTTAGTTTTTTACTCTTCATCTTAAGATGGACTTTTATTAACCTTTTCCTGGTGATGGCATGCGTACTATGTCAAAGTAAAGAGTCTCTTTACGACAAAAAGAAATCCATCACTTAAGTCTATTAAGACCATTTGTATGTCCGTCATTGCCAAAACCTTAACGTTCTTAGAGACGGCAGTGTATGTAATGTAATGATTAATTGAGTTTAAATTAATAACGTCTATAATAATTACATCCATTGGATTTGAAAGTCGACAACTGCTTAATGATTGATTTGTTTTGTATGGGGTTTATTTCATCACCAAGGCTTAATATACAAAAAGTGTCATCTCTGAAAAGGTCTAAAGTTTCAACTCTCTGCTGGAGATCAGAGGTAAAAATTGGGACTCATATTTACTTTGGAGTAGATTGTGCGTGATTTTTCGGCATTTAAACATTTATTAAATATATGCCTCCAGATACGCTGTATAACGTCAAAGACGCTGAGTTAGGACAAAGATTAAATTTAGGTTAAATTTAGATTTGAAATTTGGATTTATATTTAGAAAAAAATATTTGAAATACTTATCAATATTATGTTCGCTATTTTTAATACTAAGAGATTTCTTACTTTTCTAATATTTTCTTTTAATTTCTATGCGAAAATCATCTTGTATATATGCATTTGGTTTTTGTGATTATTTAGGAACTTATGATGCGTTTGGGAAAATAATTTTACGTAGTGCTGTGCATATCGCATTCGACCGCAAATAAAATGTTAAGATTGTAAATTTAATTTCTAGAAATCTAGTAGGTCCAGTAGTTTTAGTTTATAGGAGGGATTCTCATTTTCCCATATTTTTCAGAATATCATCTTAAATATGTTATTTAAAATTATGAAAATAAATATATCTGTATTCCTCATAACAAGCCCTTATAAATGATACCTCACATGAAAAAGAAATAAATAAATAAATAAATTGCTGAATATGTACTTAATTTACTCCCACTTTAATTCTTATATGAATATCTTAAAGGATTAATTAGTGCAAAGTTTATAGTTGCATGGCTTCTAAGAAAATCATCTATGACAGACGAATAGACGGACAGACGCGTGAATGATCTTATAAGGTATACAGGAAAACTAAGTTTCAAGTTGGGGAGGATTCTATCCCATAACCATCGCGTATACTTTCCTTTTAATCGAATAGGAAAAATTCTTCTCTCCTTACCGTTTAATGTATCTCATCGTTTTCTTTATCTCGAGGCAGATAAGTTCTTTTTGGAAATTACGGCTATACCCCGTTTATTGTGCTTCTTTACTAAAGCGAGGAATGACATCCACGTTTGTTTGAATATCGGTGGCTTGTTTACCCATAGCCAACGTCTGCCGAAGTACATTAAGGATTTCGTCTTCTGGATCCCGGGAGAGGTATCCCCCGCCAAAAGATCCCAGGACTGTGTAATCAAATCAAACCGCCACCGCACTGCGTGCTGCAGCATACAGGAACGGGTCTGACACGATTAACTCCGGTGACATTCCATCAGCGGCATGACATTTTAATGATATGCAAATAGAGAGTCGATTTTGTGTCACCCGCTGTTTACGTATATGTTTATAATTAAAGTTGAGGGCAATGTTTACACGGGCTTACATGGGTAATAATCGCGCTGGGTGAGCGACAGCACGGGGCGGGGGCGACGGCGGTTTATTGAAAAAGTTCAGCTCCAGTGGTGTTGACGAGCGGCAAACAAACAGTCGTTACAATAACACCGGTCATCATCGGACCGTTAGCGGGCCACTGAGTGACATTTTATCACATCCAGATGATTTTATCGCAACGTTTAATTACTTTATAACCCTTTATGGCACGGGTAATCCAGGAAACTGCTAAGTGTCTGTTTTTTGACCCGTGATTTATTCACCTATCTTTTTATGAATTTTTCAATCAGGGTTTTACCTATAGAGGGTACATTTGAGGCTATGAACTTTCATTAAAAGGCAATAGTTTTTAAATTGACCAAATAAATATGGACCTATGGATCTACCTCTAAATAAAATTTAGACCTTAATTTATTATAGTTAAAACTATTGCCCTACAATTACTTATTTTGTGCATTTTGTAAAATGTTTTTTAAATCGTTAAGATGCCTTTTTTAATCTTTCTAATGTCAGAAATCGGATGGGGTCTTTTGCTCAAATAAAAAAAAAAACTCATGAAAGGTGAAAAATGCCAGCATCCATTCAAGGGACGATCAATTATTCATGTTCTCAGATCCGTATAGGTGCCTTTTTCGCGTCCGGGTATTGACTGGCTGCCATGTTGAACCTTATCAGTGATTTCCCGCCGTGTCCAGAACGGAATCTAGGCGTATTGTCGGCCTACCAACGTCTTGAACATTCGATTGCATTCCGAGCCTTCTGTGGTGATTTTTGCATTTCGTACCTTACCGGAATGTCTAAGGTGTCTCGCGGTGCCATGCTGACTACACTCCATAAAGGTGCCTTCAAAATACCCATAAGCCATAAAAGCGCTGAGTTCAGCTATTTCTAATTCCTTCGACACCTTAAGAAAAATTCCTTTTGTTTTCTCATTTTTCCCTCTATCCAACAATTTTGTGATCGCCCGCCTTCGCGCAGATTTCACACGATTCATCTTAAGGTTTGCGATTGTCTGTCGCTGCAGCCCAAACAAGTCGCCCAGGTGAGTGGCTTCTTGAAGATACTTGAGATGCATCTTGGGCTGTTTTCCATATAACTTGCTGCAAGAGTAGCATCCGGAGCGCTCAACCAACATTGGCATAGAGAAGGGTTCATCCCACGAACATGCGGAATGCACTCATTTTGCATTATTTATAACAAAAGGTGAGAAGCGGCGATTGTCCAGGTGGCCCCATCTGCAATTTGCCGTGCTTAACCAATAACCCGCCAGCTCAAATAAATGATATGCGTGAAATTGAAGATAGAGACCAACGACGGCAGCGGTTCGATTTTGTGAACAAATCACTTTTTCACGTACTAGACCGCGACTAGACCTGCGTTAAAACGCGGAAAAGTGTTTGTATAGTGACTATGGTCATAATCGCAATTCGAGACGTTTTCAGATTACTTAGACAAATTAATGTCTTACCGTCAGGTTTACATAAATTGAAAATCCAAGACCTCCACCTGCAAAAGGTGAAAACTATTGTGGAAAATCGCGCGCAAGTGGAGAAAATATTAATATTTTTTTTCATTTTCGACATTCATTAATGCAAACTAAAAGGCTTTTGACTAATTACTGACGAAGCATTGTTTCCCCAGGCGCGACTTTAATTTCCACTCACATTATCCGAATATGGAGTGAAAAGGAACCCATGGTCGTCTGAGCAGGACACTCGCAATGGTCAGCCACCAACCTTAGGCTTTTAGGATGCAAAAATAAAACAATAACAACAGAAAAGTGATAAAAAATTTCCATTATTTCGATGGATGCTCTAAAATATTTTGTTATTTCGCAGACAGCTTTTTGCTAGTTTCTAAATAAGTCCATTGTTTGTAGATGGACGTTGCTGAGGCGTGGATTTCTGTTGTTTTTTGACGCTTTTCTGTTGTCTCTGAGACATTCATATTTAGTCCAAAAATTAGATGTTGGAAGTTTACTTAAAAACATCAAAAATGTAAGTAATAAGCTTCACAAGAGCGTAACCTTCATAAAATTCCACAGACTTGAAGAGGTTTTGTGAAAATACACCTACTTCATATTGTTGTAATTGAGAATCCAATGCAAATTTACAATTAAATTTCTTAAGAAAGAATTTTTATCTTTTTCTTATATATAAATATAAAATAATAAGTGTATATAAAATATTTTTTAGTGGCAAAACAACTTCAGAAATGAAATGAAAAAAATCGTTTTTTGGTAACAGATTTAATCAAATCAGTGACTCTTACTTACATTATAAATTTGAAAGAATATTTAGGATAAAACTGAAGAAGTGAGGATTCGAATATTTTCTTAATAAAAAGTTTTATACACAGGTCGCAAGTCCAAATTTATTATCGAAAAATTAACGAGGAAAATTTGTTTATCCTCACCAACATATGCAAAAATTCTTTCTAAGTAAACAATCTAATCTCGTTGTAGTGCTTTATAAATCGATTTACTTTGCTTATTCTTAAGCAGTTTAATCGCATTCATATTTTAATCCGGACGACTGGACGAAATCGGCAGATGTCCTTAAATTAAGCCGCCCAAGCAGTAACTTAGTCGAGGACAAAGAAATCTTAAGACAGTCGTTGAAGAAGAAGGCAAACACCAGGCCGGCCTTTTTACATAACACAAGAAGATGCTCGGGATTCTCAGGGAATGCACACGTGGCTTTGCCTTGCATCTCCTTAGGGGCATCTCAAAAAGAATAACAAGATCTTACACCTTGTCACCGTGCTGTCTGCGCTACCCGCGCTCCGCCACCACTCGGCTATATCTCCAGGTTGTCCAGGTAAGCATCGTTGTCCATAATTGTCGCATGCTGTAAATTGAGGGCTCATTCTTGCGCCCGGCAAGGAATCCATTGTATGTTAAACAGATTTAAAGGGCCGATACAAATTCTCCCACAATAGACAAATAACCGTCAACAATGCGGCTTGTGTCTTGAAGACCTGAAGATAAATTCGGTGGTGCCATGGGGTGTGCTACTTCCTAAGCCCTAGAGCCAGACGAATTTTGGCCATTTCTTCTGGCTATTCGGCTTAGGCGATTTCTTCAGTTTCAACACTGTAAACAGCGGAAACGTATCCGATGGCCATTAATTTTTGGTTTCCATCTAACGGATCATAAATCATATGGGGCACTCGCGCGTTCGCGATGGCAAGAAACAAAAGCGCGAAATATCTGCAGTTCTGCAGCTCATAAATTTGTAAGATGCCCGAGAACATCTTAGCGTCGATCATCAGTGCGCGAAGGACACGCGAAGAACGATGTCGGAACATCGAAGGGCAGCACTTGGACCAGGCTGCCCGTGCGCGCAATCGATGATCGTCTTCTCGAAGAGGTGGGCGGATTGTAGCACATCGCCTGAGCCCACGCAGAATAATCGATCACATCGGATCGCGAAAAGTTCTGCGTCTTACAAGGAATCTGCAGCACTTCTTGGGCAGTGATGCTTGTTCTCTTACCAGAAGTATTGCTCCTTTTGCTAGTCCGTCTGAGCCACTGAGAAGCTGTTGATCGTTTAGAAAACCGGGATGAAACACGCTCGGACGATTTTTACCCACGATCTACGGGCAAAGTGATGAGTTCCATTCAATGTGCTGCTTGTCCGATCTCATAGTGTGCGATTCGCGAACGATTGTAAGATCCCTTAATTGCCCCAGCACAGCATCTGGCACTAGAGCTTAACTTCGGGTATGAAACGTCTTCTCCGTTTCTTAATCAAGTCCAGCTCGAATGAGGATCTCGTGTGGCAATTTGTTCTAGTTTTGTTCGCGTCGCGGACAAGAAAAAAAAATTAGTCGCGCGGCCACTTTACGCGCCTTGTGGTGACACCCAGTATCTTGGCGGGAGCACAAGGCGACCATCAATTGCTCTTAATAAATATTTATGATGAGGAATTTGTAAATAAAACGCCGCAGAATGAATGAAAGAAGAAGTCCTCCTGTCCCATCTTTTTTTCCAGGGTATCTTAGCATTGTCGCGTAAGTGTTGCAGTTGGGGCCTCTCAAGACACTCGCCTTAATTATCCCGGGGGCTAATGGCGGAAAGACTTATGAGTGTCGCGCGCGCTGACTAATTAACCAAGTGTTAAGAGGGTCAAACAATGGAATTATGACGAGCACCAGCTGCGGGGGCCTTGTTCAGACGCCTCAAGAAGCTATCCGAGGAGCACGGGCGTCCAGTCCGTCCGGGACCCCTTGATCAAGATGAAGATGATGATGAGGATGGTACTGCCGGTGATGGGTCTCCCCGAAAACAGATTTAAATCACTTGCCGGTTATATTTAGAAGAGGTCAAGTGCTCCATGTTAAGACCTGCTCCTGGGGTCAGGATTGAGACAGTAAGGTTGGCAAATAAAATTTCTGAAATGGAAAAAGAATTCCCTTTTTCAGGAGAGATATTAATTTTAATAGGATTTTTTTATCACTTCGTTTGAATACTTAAAAATTGTTTGTTCAGTCTTCAAGTTATTTTTGAAGTAAATTTTATTGCCAACAGTTTCACCAATAACGTATTACAACAAAATATTAAGAATAGTAATTTTTTTATTAATTTCATTTTTGTATTACTGCATTGTTTTTAAATGTTAAAAATTTTTCTTTCCATTAATTAAGAAATTATACTAAAGTTGAAAAAGAGTAGTTCATGCTTATCTAGTAGCAGAATCATTAAGAAACTAATCTCTAATAATTTTCAAGTATTTGTTGTAGGGTGTACTTTAATGTACATGTCTAGCTCGACTGGGTAATGATGATTGATACTATTGAAGGACGCTATCAAGAAAAATTTAATGAAAACATAATTGGAGTGGATATTTATGGGGTAATTCGGAGAAGTAATTTTAATCGGAAAAGATAAGCAGTACTGCCCATTTTACATTAATTTTAGGACAATGTAAATTTTAAAAGAATAAAACTAATTTTATAAATGAAATTCTGTAAAATGCTTGCTACAGATTATAAATTTTTGATCACTATAAATTTTATCGACTTTTTGCATTTAGTTCAGTTCAGTTGAGAACTTGATCGGTTTGTGTCCATTTCATTCCAGATCGTTAACTCTTCATACGTCTAATGGTAATTGCATTCTCTATATGTAATTAAAAAGAAATGAATAATTTCAATTTTTGTGTTCGCAATAAACCCTAACTACTAGTACTAATTCAAATAGTTTATTTTTCACATTAAAGAGCGTAATGACAGTAGTGTAAATATTCTGATTGCACGGCAAATTAACTTTCATATTCTCTTTTAATTCTAAATAATCAAAAGTGAAACTACCGTAAAAATTACGACTGTGAATTAACGACTATGCCCTGTAATAGCACCGGTAACTTTAGTAACTAATTATATGTATAGATGATATTAGTGCTCATTGTTTATACGTGTATGTGTTATAAACGATATTCGTAATTTTAATGACCGATTTTTAATTTCTCTAATAACTGGATGGTGTAATGATTTGGAGATAATTGTATTCTCTATAATTTGCTATTTTAATTCTTAAAATATGAATGCCCCTGTTAAATTTACTAAACAACTTTTCAAGTATGTCTTTTTAAATGTCGTGATGTGTTCTGGAAGAAATTAATATTTTATTTCCCACTTTAAACTCATGTTTCTTTTTTTTTATTTCTTATCAAATTAGTTTGCTTCAATTTGTCACCGATTTAGGGAAGAACCGGTTTTATAGGACCCAAACCTTCCAAACCTGTCTTTTCACCGTTCACCTTTGTTTTCATAATTCAAGAATCGGAAGAAAAACTGGGCCTATTAAATATAAGGATAATGTTATCGATTATAAATTTATTTTTAATTACAGTTTCAATGTTAATTAAATTAAGCTCACAATTTCGGAAAAATTTGTTTCATCGAACAGACCTTCATTTATAGGGAATACCTTCTAAAATTCTGTTTCAGTATCATCGCAATGTTTGTACGTATATCAAATATTGTAAATATTGTAAAGATAGATTTTTAAACACGTGTGTACGAGTAAATATTTCTTATTAATTTAATTATGAATTTATAAATTTAATTTCTTTAACTTTTTCAACTTTCAGTGCTGCAAAAGCCTGAACAATTAATTTTAAACTTCCAATTAGTAACTTTTTTTCGATATGGAGTAATTTGAGATCCCCCTTAAGCTAAAGCCTTAATAAAATAATCTCAATTAAATAAATAAGTCCTATGATTCTTAAAAATTTTAATTTACTATTGGAATTTACTATATGGAAAATAATATAATTATTAATATTATAAAGTTTAGCAGGTAACGTATCGATACAAAAAGTATTATTGCAATTTTTCAGTCAATGCAGGGGAATATTCGTTCACTTTGTTTTTAAGTTTGTCCATTTAATAAATTTACGTTTTAGTAAAATTCTTGATGTCTACCGCACTCGCCTACACATGTACGTAAGAAAATTGCTTTAATTTCTTGAAAGTTGTCACTTACCTATTAGGTAAGGTAGGCAATTTATATCGACTAAAATAATATTCTTCTGAAATATATTTAAGTTTTTAATTTATTTTTAAAGTAAAACAGATTAACGGCAGAATAATAATTAAAAAACGACAAAACAGAAGTTAACTAGTCATTATTACGAAATAGTCATGACCCGGAAAAGCCTCCAAAAATTAGTGTAAAATTCGAATTTAATAAGCGAACCAATAATTTACACATTACCACCGGCGGAGAAGGAGGAGAAGGGGGCAATATATTGACTACGTTCATCGACAGCCGGCAGCTATTAGTGAAAATGAAAAACGATGCAGTTCCATTCGCACCGCCATCGGGAATATTGGGATCGTTGGGAATATTCTGGCGCTACCCCAAAGATAACCCTCGTCACCAAAATTGGGCAATTTTAATAATGCCGGCCGCGGTTACCATTAATCAGCGAAAATAGTCGCGATGGCGATGGGGTGCATATGAGCGCGACACTTACCCCTGATTAACGAAAATTCGCAATGCACTCGTCGAAATTATCTCCATGGGGGTGGTGTCTGAGGAGAAGACACAAGGGTAGGGAATGGAATTCTGATGAATTATACCCACCTCCGCCGACGTGAAGCAACGACCGGTGGCGGTGTCACCACGGAGGCTACTTATAATTAATTCGCGGCTCTTGCGAATTAACTTAAGACATCTGTGTCCTCTTTGCGGCTTTTTGGTACTTGCTTGCTTACTTAGTGCGGCAGCTATTAAGAGATTAAAAATTTATTAACACATTGCGCCTTCTGCTTTACGCCATAATGACTTAAAAGCACACCCTAGGCTCCATGGTTCCGTAGGACTACTCGAGAACAGGACTTTCGAGGGTATTTAGGAAAATTCAGCACTTTGGCTTCGTCGGTAAGTTGATGATTTTCTGCTGAAGCTCATCAGCCCACCGTTCGCATTAATAATTCAGACCCTCTGATGGAGTTTAAAGTAAATCTTATCTCTTACACATCCCCCCGTTGGAAGTTAAAGTTTAAAATTTAAGTGATTCTGCGCAAAGACTAATTTTTGCTTCTCTAATTAACCCTTTATTGTGTAATGTCTGAGTTGAAGGAAAATTTGAACATAATCCTTCGGTATTTTAAAATAAAAATTCGTAAAGCCTTTTAAAATCATGTACTGAATTTTCTGATTTCCATGTTCTTTCGAATTTATGCTAGTTAAAATCCACTTTTTATATAAATATTACAATAAACACAATTACTATAAACAATTTTACGATCTTTCCATTTCTGTTCCACTTTATCTTGCAATAATAATGCAGAATAATAATTTTTTTAATTCTAGATAAAACTGCATAGCGTCTTGTACATTCATAAAAAGTTTTGTTCAATTATGTTTCCTTCATGGAAATAGATACCAACCAAATTAGAGAGACAATAAGAGGTTAAAATTCCAAACAGTTCTTTAAGGATATGAAACTTTGCTTCCCAAATAAATTTCGTACAAAGAAACACCTTACCTTGCCACATCTTTCTGGCTAGTCATGTCGAAAATATTTTTTCAAATTTCGTAATATCTCTCCGGCATCGGTTTGGTAATTTTATTTTGTGGTTAACTAGAAACCGATCGATGGGGTCGGTGGGTGCGGAGTGCCGCATCGGGGGAATGGATGCATCGATCTCTGGAGCTCATCGCTCCCCAGTGCAGCGTTTCCTCTGATCGTGCTGCATCCCATCGAGTATCGACCACATGACCTGGCGAGATTAGCATCGAAATTTGCGTCTTAACTGCCCGCATGAGCCGGCCCTGGCAAAAGAAATTTATCAGTGGGAAGCGAGATAATCAGAGACGGACCGGGGCCGGGGCCCCACGGTACATGGGAGTCTTGAGAGTCTCTCGGCATGGAGCACTCGTTTTCTTCGGGCATATGCCAAATGCAATAAGTCAATGAAATGCTAGGAAAACTCTTTCCAAGCCAAAGGAGCCTCTGAGCCCCTGAGCACTGAAGGTCCATTGAAATTCCAGGGCTGGAATGGCTCTCGACATGAAGTAAATGACCATTGTACCAGGGTAATACTTTGCCTTCAAATTAGCCTTATTTATTGCTGGACATCATAAACACCTTTTCGGACCATACACGACCGAGCATCCTTTAACTTTGTCCACTCGACTATGAACAGCATCCCGGCCGGGCATAAATTATGGGCGAACATAGACGACCATTGAAGTGACCAAATGTTTACACAATTTCGTTAGGAACCCTGCTGGGACCGGAGTCCCGGCAGCAGCACCCGCCTGATAAAAGTCAAAGACTCTTTGGAACTTTTGATTATAACGCCTTTTGTCCTCGAAGGTGTTTACTTCTTTGTATTCGATTAAAATCCTTCTTGTTAACTGACAGAACGCTAGTTCGACATAATTGGAAAAATCTGAAATTGAAGAGTCTATTATGTAATTTTTAGACTGATTAATGTGACTAGGACTCACAGAAAATAGAAGCAGAACTAAAGTAAAGCGGTCTTTGAATATTGATTTGGATATAGCGCTATACTGAAATAATTGTATCCATCTATAAGGAAAAGAAGCCTGTAGTCAAGCTACAGAAACAATTACGCCTTTTTTTATGTATGCAAAACTTATTAATTGGACAATCTTTTGACGAGACAAATATAAAACAGTGCCTTAAATCGTACGATTGAAAAATAAGTTTTTTGAAGTAATTTTTAAATCGATCGTTACCCTAGATGATTGAAATTTTCTGTTCATGACACGATTTATACTAAATTAATAATGTAATTAATAATAATTAAACAATAGGTATAATATAAAATATTTAATTAGATCATGTTTAATTTTAAGAAAATTCTTGCTTGAGATCACTCTTTTCTTTTAAACTGTAAGCAAAAGATATTTTCATAATTTTATTTATGGGCTTTGATAAATAATTTAAAGGTGTTCAGTTTTTAGTTTCTTATTGCGCGATGGATTTGATAATGTTTAAACTTCGTTATTATTTCAACGAAAACTTTAAAGAGTTATTTTAAACTTCATTATTAATTAAGGATTAATTCGAATAGGTAAGATTCATAAATGTACAGATTTTGACATACCTGGTATTATTTAGGAGATTACTATTTCTTGTACAAGCCGATTAAATATAGAGAATTATATCCAACGGTATCTTATCATTGTCGTCTATAGTAATAAATGATGAAATTATTTAAAAATCAATCAATTCAAATCACTTCACTGAAGTCTCACCGAATTCATAATCATCCATTTAGAACTAATAATTTTTAAAATTTCAAATTTCGAGTTATAAGTTAGCATATAAATCGATAGATCGAAAATATTTTGAAAACATGTTTATATTGTTTCTTTTATAGAAATAAATGCGTAATACTATCTAATGAAATTTCTTTGTTTAGTTTACTTTATAACGATCTAGGCTGGGATTGTGACACATCATACAGATATGCGTTTTTCATTATTTTTGCAATACCCTGGAGCATATGCTGCTCAATTGATTCGGAGTCTTCACTTTAATCGCGACGTATTGAACGATGCGCCACTCAAGGCAAATATTTTCCATTCATGTGTGATGCATGCATGAGACCAATCCCTCCCGTCGCCGGCCCCGGAGCACACATTCAACACGGCGAAGGGAGGGAAAGGCTCATCAATAAATGTCATGTCAGTTGTCATGTCGACAATCAAACAGAGTGTCCTCCTCGATATCGAAGAAGCACTTCCATGCCAGCACCGTCGGCATCATCATCGTCATCATGTTGCTGGCAGCGCTCCCCGGTCTCCGTCGTCGGCCTCCCGGCTAGTGAAGCTCTAATTTTCACCGGCCGGCCGCTGTGTGGGCCTTTAATAAATTAAACTGAGATGGCGGTTCACATGTAAAAGTGAAATTTGATTGAGGTCTCGTCTCTGATAAAATAGCCGTCGAAAAATGGGAGAGTGGCGGGTGCGAATCGCGACCGTCTAACCCATGGAGATCAAACACGGCGCCTCATGATTAATAAGTGAATTTTTCTTGCCTGGCAGAGCTCCTATTTTCTAGGCCTATATAATTAGGGAGTTCTCAGGGCGATTAATTGGACCATAACTTGGGGCATTAACTCGTTCGGAACCAGCATCTTTTGAAATTGACGTCATTAATTGATCACGATGATGAGGACTGGCTCGTGGTCGCGATCGTCGCGATCGTCGCGATCGTCATCATCGTCACGATCACGAGCCGCACATGGGGGACAAATTATTGCGCCTTAAGACCCCGGGTTTGAATGAATTGTGACCCATTTACAT
This sequence comes from Proctacanthus coquilletti, assembly GCA_001932985.1. Taxonomy (NCBI): domain Eukaryota; kingdom Metazoa; phylum Arthropoda; class Insecta; order Diptera; family Asilidae; genus Proctacanthus; species Proctacanthus coquilletti. Next base: position 50,190 of record MNCL01000095.1, on the reverse strand, counting down.
TTGATTCGAACGCGAGCAGTTGGAGGGTGGCGAACTGATGGCTAGGGCCACTATATCGCGACCCTCATGTTTATATCGACAATTATGCGTTTGAATGTTAACAATTAATTGCGTGCCATCACGGTGCTAGAGGTCATTTACCCTTTTTGCCCAGAGAAAACTAAAATTTTTTGGGATCCTCCAGACTGGAATCAAAGTAATGAAAATTAAAATGCGGGCATCTAAGGCACTTTTTAGAATATTGCTTTTTCCTTAATTTTAACCCCTAGTCCCTTAATAATAAAATTAACACACTCGCCCTAATTTAACTAGTTTTAATGTTTTTATTTATGAAAGTAAGAATTATGTCTTTTAAGAATTCTTCTGATTTCGTTTCACTTGATTTTTCCTAGGAATAATGCAAAAATAGATCGAATACAACGTACTAAATTATACTACTTCAAAAGTTTGAATTTAAAAAAGGAAGTTAGTTGTAAAATAATATAACTACAATGAAGGATATTATGAATAAAAATAAATCTAAAAATCGTAGTAAAAGTAGTAAAAGTTGTTTCGAAAATTTGTATTTAATTCTGTGTATGTATTTTCAAAATGTTAAAGTTGTATTAAAATTCTAGAGTTTTCATTTTGAAGGAGGTTCTATTTTGAAAAGAGCTTCTTTTATTATTAGGAGATTATTTTGAAAATTGTAGAGGGTTAATAATTCGCATGTACGAATGTGAAAATGGAAAGAATAATATTTAAGGTTTGATCAACCAATTTGGTTACTAAAAGCCCCTTCTTTAATTTCACCTAGTGGGATGTCCAATAAAAGCTCATAAAATAGGGAATCCAAAGAAGTTTCTAAGTTTTCAGGTAAAATCTAAAAATTTATTTCTTCTCTGCATTGTAAAATGAAAGGTCTGCGAAAATTTTATTTTGAATAAACCAAAATTGTCAAATGTTTAATTATCGTTAATTTTATTTTCATTTTCGGTAACATATAATATTACCTTCATGTAGATCAATAATACTTAACAAAGTTTCTGAGCGGACCCTCTCATCAGAGTTTTACAAGGAATCTGATTCGCATTGACTTTTTTTCGCTTGTACTTTTTTAGTATTCAACAAAAACTATTTGATAACATATAATACATTAATTTGTTACCAATAATTCCTTCTATGTTAAGTTTAATAGATACAACGACGCTCTTTTTCAAACAAATTACAACTAGTCACTAGCAGTGTATTATACAATTTGTTCCATTCTCTGCAATTTACAATAAATTTTTATATAACTAGGAATTAGTGCCAATTCAAAAATTCTAGTTTTTTTTATGAATGGTCACAGATTTCCCTACCCCAAACATTAACGCTTGGTTAATTAAAACGTCGACAAACATCGGTTGCCAGGGCGTAACGAATTATTCGACAGCATAAAAGAGCAGGAGATCTCACGGTACATCACCCAGGATGAATTGGCGGTCACAAAAGTGAACTATGGCGGCAATTTCCACTCTGCACCTTGCAAAAAAATTAAATCACCCTGCAGCCCATTGCGGACGTGCATGATGAAACCTCGGAAATTAATAAATTCATGCGGGCGAGACACCCTGCACCGGGGGTTTGCCAGATTAATTCGAGGTCATGGTGAGGGTGCGGGGTCTTGCCGAATTCGTTAGAGAAATTTATTCGGACCCCCTGACAGAAAAGGGCTCATGAAACCCTATGGCCCTATGTTTGTGGGGATGGGTTCAGATGGGGGTGTGTGCGGCCAATAAAAAACAACGACCATTGGTACAAACACGGCCAGAAGTCACATTCAATTGACACCGAACATTGGAAAACTGTGGAAATTACTTAGCGCAAATAGCTGCGACAAGATGTTGTCCGGTCCGGGGTTGCGACAACCCGCACCATTCCACCACCCATTTCATGTTTTCCGGGCCAAAACGGTCTAAAACGGGGGAAATGTAGTGCCATGACATTTCGAGCAATAAATAAAAAGAACGATGTTTCCACTACCGAACAAAAAAAGAAAATATTCTGCCTTTTTGCTGCCGTTTGGTGGATTTAGATAAATCACCACGTCCAAAGCATTTCAGCAACAACATCACGACCGGGCTAGACCTTAGAGCCCTAGGACTAGACCGGCACCACAACTCGAACTAAATATTAGGCATAGGCGAACAATGTCTGCTAGTGGATACTTCACCCCTGGGTTCTCTAGGTGGAAATTTTTAAAAAGTCTGAGGACGACGGCCGACTTTGGAGCTTCTTAAGGTCGCTTGGAACTACGCGAAAATTGAACCCTAAGGGCCAAGGAATTTCGTTTTCTGCTTCGGCGGTTTTATTGGTGGCCGTAACGAATTCTATTTTGATTTATAGAAATTTTAAGAGATTGTACAGGGACAGAATGTTCTTGGCAGTCATCCTGTAGCTAGCTAAAAGATTTTCATTAATTCTGTATTTAGGTTTTCGTGAAACGTAAGTTTAAGGGCTTAGAATTTGTTTCCTATTTCGGGGAAATTGTTCTTTAATTTGACCAGACATAAAACACTTTTCCTGCTGAGAACGTTTTGAAAAATCTTTACCTTTTACAGGCGTACTATGTAAGGAAAATAGGCAAATTCAATATACTTTTAAATTTTGTTAGTTAGAGTCGTACATCGACTTCCATACGCATCCGTAAAGGCAAAGGGTAAGATAGTAGTAGTAGTAGTAGTCTGAGTCAATCGTAGTTTTCAAGTTCAATTTTTTTTAGAAAGTTTTTCCGATAGAACTTATTAATTTTCCCTGTCCAGTTTAATTTTGTTTTCTTTCAATTTTCAATTGCTTATAAAATTTAATTTTTCATTAATCTACACAAAGTTATTACTTTTGACAAATTTTTAATACGTACATGAACTTGTTTTCATTACTTCTTAATAAGGAAGTTCTTAAAAGAAATTCGATATAGTACAGGACTTGGTCCAGCTGCAGAACCGTGTCTAAATGACTGATTGATGTATGGCAACTTTCGTTTTTTATCTTCTCTTCTTATAATGAATATTAAAATGAGCAAAAGCTCACGTCCTCGCCAAGGTAAGCAGACTAAAATAAGAAGGCAGTCGCGATCTTGTAATGTCCGCGAGCTCCTGAAGTTGAATCTGTCCATGTGCGTGATGCAATCACAGTTGCATTGAACCAAATGAACCTGCAAATCGATTACGTCTGATTAAAATCACGTGCACTGATCGAAAAACTTAACTAACTGGAATAATTCAACACCTGTTCAATTGCACGGTGCGAGCAGCGAGCTTACCGATCCATATCACAGCGCGAACCCTTTCATCATTGGGACGCCTTGCCGAGACAGTCGAGCCCAGCATCCCCATAGGATACAAATTACATTTATTACAGCATTAAGCCGTTATTTAGAGTCTTATTGAAATCTGATTAGTTTAAGTGGATTGCACATGCGAATCGCAAATCCGCGAATCCTCCATGCAAAACTCAATCAGACCTGGATCTTCTTGGATCTCTGGACCCCCTTTCGTATGCCCCGTTGAAGGTCCAGAATTATCTTCGAAGGTGTCGAAATCGTTTTTCGCTTCAATTTGATCAGATGATGATGGGAGTTGGCAGTTTTGCGCGATTACGACTCCTCAGCGCGGATTCCATTTCTTCGCCTCCTAATCGATGACTTCTTCGTGCATAAGAAGGAGCAAAACGAGCGGCAGAGTCCTCAGAAATGGATCACGGATCTTTTCTTGGCACGGTGCAGCGAATGAATGATTCGCAACGGGCTCGGTCGAGTGGACGTGATGAAATTTTAGCCGATGGACGGAATTTTCGGGTCCGCGATGCACAGTGGAAAAATATTTTACGCCTCGTTCAGAGTTAATTTGCTGAAGGGACTCAGATTCGGGAAATGAAGAAGGATTTTTACGAGCATAGCTGCCAGGCTACAGATCTCTGGGTATAGTCCAGTGCAATTGGCACGAAGTTTTATGCTCCAAATTTCAATTACGAAACAAATTGCGAATGGGGAACGGGTAGTTAGTCCGATTTTCTACTATCGGTAAGATTTCGTTGCATCTTACTTAAGTACTCGCTTCCTTATTTGAGCTGAATTTCCCGTCAAGTTATTTCTTTAATTCTTCTTTGAGAGCATGGTTTGATATTAATTAATTAAATTGCGAGTTAGACGCAGACACTGAGTTTTCAGATTCGAAATACATTTTCATCATGCATCTGAAATGGTTACTAGCTCCAATCTTTTTTATATTTGTTGTATTTTATTCAACTAAAAATCACATACTTACAATTAAATTTATTATGCCTTACAAAAATTGAAATAATCCAATGACAAATTTTGGTATCAATATACAAAGTGATTTAAAAATTAGCCGAAGTTATGTGATCATATTTCATTACCTTTGATTTATAAATTTAAAATAACCTGTTTCTTAAGCATGGATAGATATTTTTTGAAAATGTCTGTACTCATAAATGTTACTAGCATCGTATAAAATTTGATTATGCTATTAGTTGTTTGAAATATCAATCAAAACAATTTCTTGGAAATGTTTAAAACACTGATAACTCATAGCTGTGCACAAAATGTTGTAAATATTCCGTAAATTGCTCTTGTAACGAGCGTAAAATTGTATTTAGGAAGTATTGAACATTTGAAAACAGTGCTAAATTTTTTTATTTGTTTAAAATTTTTATATAGAATATTTATTAAATTTATTTCTACTTTTCATTTTTATCAGTTTGAAAACTCGATATGAAAATCAAAAGGCTAGGAGGAAGATAGACAAATGGAGATGGTAATAATTGTAATGGAGGTAGGATTTATAATTCCAGTGCTGCATGACCATAAAATACAATACAAACCATGACTTAGTCACCCTGTGTTTTACAAATGTCTGGAATTTCATCATCGACAATCGTCTGTCAGTATTAAATTATGTGTCTAACTGGCTTGTGCATTTTTCTAGATTCTTCAGCCAGTTGATGCATCGTTCCGAAAAAGAATTGTTGTCTTTCAGCACCATGTGCCCGAAACTGCGCCCGCAGGAGCTCATTAATCTCCCAATCGTGCAGAATGACGACGACGGGAGAGTGCAAGATTAAGAGGCTTCTAAGCGTTCGCGTAACCCAATTAAATGCATTCTTCCGCCTGATTTATTGATCGCCCCGTCCGTTCTGGACGTCTTATTTATATATTTAGAAAGCCGGGATGGGATGTCTTCGCATTGTGGTGGCAATGGCACGGACTTGCAGATTTAATATCTTCTCCAGGGGCTGTCACACTCCGGCACGCTTTTCAATTAGGGGCGCCCTGCCCTATTTCCTTCTGGGGACAGTTGAGAAGATTCCAACCACCACCACCGCCACCCTATCGTTCTTTCGCGTCACCCTGCGGTCGCAACTCTTCCTGCACAAGTTTCCAAGGAAAACCCATTGTCCGGAGTGTCACACATGTCAAAGTTTATGCCCATTGTGAAAACTTTCCGAAGCATCTCTATGCATCTCAGATGAACTCTGGGACTTCAGGACTTCGGGGGGTATCGATTCTTCTGAACATATATCGCACAGCTGGACTACATTCATTGATATTTCAATTTTAAATAGAAAAAACGCACAAAATTATAATTGTAATTTTACATATAATTCTTCCCAATTTTAATAACTCCATATGTAAGTTATTTAAGCCGATTTTTAATAACTTTTAAATCATAAGTATGGCATATCATAACCCACATAAGAAAAGCTCAAACATATTGAAATTATATAATTGCTTTCAAATATTGCGATTTGATTTCTTCAATAATTCTAACGTTTAACTTCTTTTTTTTGGTTCACATTCGAAATCATTCAACAAGAAATAGAAGAACTCCTTTAGTGCTCCTAAGGAGACTGATCAAAGTCGATTGTAAGGGAGTCTCTGCAAACAAATTTCCATTTCAACCGAATAAATCCACTTTGCATACGAAATCCCCGAAATAATGCCAGCCCAATAAGATGAACAAACTTCTTGTTAACGAGAGAAAAGGATGTAGATTGTTAAACTTCTGCCTAGAAGGTAATAGTCACCCTCCTGGCATAGGTAAAGAAGGACTTGATAAAAACGACAAAGTGTTTAACATTTTGCGCCAGAACGAACATATCTTTAATACGATTCTGCGATTTGAGAAGGTGTTTCCTTGCAAATTCCGTCCTTCACGACTAGCTTAGCTAGCATGTGAATAGAACACATCCAAGGGATTCTGAAATTCGCTTATCGGCTTACTGCGCTGTCGCTGTTAACGACTGGCTGATTATCGCTTTACACATTCGTAGAGATTTCAGATCAATTAACTCAACAGGAAGCTACCATAATCGACTTTCTTGGGTATTACTGAAAACTATCCAAATTTTATCATTATCAAGGTTCCATTCTTGAGCTAATTTCATTCTTTGTGATGTATGCATAAAATGTTAAAAATCGTAGCTACCTTCAATCTTTATTAACCTCGAAATAAAGTTTTAAAATTCAGCGATTTTCTTGAAACCTAGAAATACCTTAACTTCCTAGAAAAATGGACATTTATGCCAACGAACATATCTACCCGTCTACCAAATCCCACCATAATCCACTAGACCCGAAGATTTGTGATGCGCACCCGTCACAGCGGGAAGATTTCTTTTTGGTTTTTGCATATAAAAATGTCTCATCCTTGGTTAAAAGGTTGGGGCCACCCATTGCTGGGGATTACATTTAAATCTGCAGGCGGCCAAAAGCCCAACCGTACACTCCCATAACTTACGTTTTACAGCCGCAAACATTTTTTTTTTGCCAATACGTACTGAAGTTCCTTCGTCCTGCTTAATGTTTCCTTGTAAGATTCACATTCGATTCGACTAAAGTCTTGGTGGAAGGCGAGAGAATCGCTCGAACAAAAAGGGGTGCAAATTACTGTCGTCTTCAGGTTTTATCTAATCTCGACTGCTGTTATTTTTCTTTCCTAGTCATACGGGGAATAAGAGGTGTCGGGGATCACCCGAGGCCGGAGAAGACACAATGAGATAAGAGTGATTCTAGAGGTTGCTCAATTACTCCTCTTTTATGCAAATCCTAATTTAATGTGCTTAATCAAATCGGCATGAATGTACGAGAGAAAATTCAAGTAGCATTTCTTGGTTATGTGCCAGACTTTTGCAAGAATCTTATATCGACGTTTTAAATTGTCCAATGACTATTAATCCGAATTAATATTAAAGTGCTATATGTTGGATTATACCATTGTTTATTATACCAGTTTGGCTTTTAAATATTTAGGTGTTTTTTTAGAAAATAAAGTGGAGATTGCGCATGGGATTAGGGAAATCTTTCCAAATATTTATATAAATTCCTGCATTAGATCCCAAAGGTACAATCAGTTTATTGATTTATTTACCCTTCGGGTAATGCACATAAAGATTATAACATTGTACTTCTTTTACACTTCTTTTTCAAAGCTAATATAAAAAAGTAGTTTTTAAACTTTATTTTATATTAAATGTACTTTATGTTTGTAAAAAAAACCGAAATCTATGAATAATAAATAGCTCGACAAAAGTGAATCTGTTGAGCGTTTGTTGATAGATGATACGTATGTTGTCACATAATTAAAGAACAATAAAAATCTACAGAATATCAGACGATGTGTTTTTGACAGTACTTGGCTCAAATAAGGAAATCTCAACCCCTTCTTATAACTTACAAAACGTACACATATCGATTTACAGATAAAGTAAAATATAAAATGAATTAGCAACAGTAATAATTCAATTACATATAAGCATAAATTAAGAAAATTCTGTAATAGAAGAAATTATAAATTATATACAAATTATAAAGTAAATATAGAAAGAAAAAAACAAATAAATTAAAAACTAAAATCAGATAAAATTGCCAAATTGAATAAAAATAGAAACTACTGAAATGAGAAAGTAAGAAATAGGTGAAAATGAAATTAATCTTAATTTGGTATCGAAATAAAATTTATTAGGCTTGTATATTTCCATATTTCCAATGGTGGAGCACCATTTAAAAGGGCTTTTCTTAAGGATTTTAAAATTCGTCTGTTACTATTTTACATTTAAAAAAATTATTTCACGGTTATCATTTTGGGTATCAAATAAAAGCTAAGTCAAGTGCTAATCCAAAAATTTTCAATGCCAGCTTTTTTAACATTTTTCCCTAAAATTTATTTAAAAATTACTATAGCTCTTCATTACATTGAAATTAATTAGGAAAGTAGTGACCATCTCTTTAAGGCAAAGGTGTCATGTGATGTGGAGACTTGTAAACATGATTTTTGCTAGCTTGACCTTCATGTTCGTCTTAATTGAAGGAAATTCTAAGTTGGAAAATATGACGCCTATTTGTGTCTGGTGGAAAAAGAAAAATGTTGGCGTCGCAGGTCGACATGTTTTGCGCAATGGTATCGTTGTCGCAAAGACACCATCGTGGTAATCAAAAAAAAACACACGCTCGCACATACGATAATTAACAAGACACCTAATAAGAACGCGATTGAGTTAAATACGCGCATAAATCTGTCCCTGCTAACAAAACTAGAATGCAATTTGTGCTGGAATTATCGGCGAGGAGGGTCGTCTCAGGCCCGCGAAATGTGCGCCAGTCCCATACTAAAAATACCAATTTAACGATATTATATGCAAATTGAAATTACCGGTTTAGTAAATAATATGATCCCTGCTGTAATAACTTAAGTCGATTGAGTACGAACACGAGATACCGATTCCGTCCGCTCGATCCATTCTAGATGGTGGCCGCGATCTGCACCGCGACCGCCTGCGTGAGCATCGATCCCCGCGGTTGCATGCTCAATTCCGCGCGCAATTCTATGCATGTTCACGGCGGTAATGTGTCGTTCCGCGACTGAGAATCTCGCCTAGGTCAGGTGCGGGGGAAGGTGCGGACGGCGAATCGAGATCGCGCAGGAGCGGGACGAATCCAATTCACACTTTGACTGATTTCTGGGGATGCTGATTAGAGCGAATTATTCGATTCCTGGAATTTATGTTAATGGCGCGTCGACTGCGCGTCGAGCGCGCACTGTGCAAATGATTTACATAATTGACATCGACCGTGTGATCGTGCCAATCTCGATTTCATGCGGTACAGAGGATCATTACCTATCCAGCATCCGTTCGTGTACCACTGCTCTCAGCGCCTCCGCGTACAGAATCATTTTGCAAGGTTGCGCAGGTACACCGTGTAAGGTCATCGTCACGGTTGTTACGTTAACAAGTCCCTAATTAGTGGGAAAGGAAATGGATTATTTGTTATCTTTTTTTGTAGACTTTTCAGTCTTTTCATGTCAAAAATCAAAAATTCATTAAATCAAATTTTACTATTCTTTTTAATATTGGAAAAATACTAAGTAGCAAGTATGTAATTACATTCGAAAGAAATGGACGTTCCTAATGCCGGACCAAAACCATTGTATATCTTTTTTTACTAAAACTCGTAGTTCTAAAGTCCTAAAAGTCGAAAAAGTGGGTAATTTTTCGACTGGTTTAGAAATACCAACAGAATAAATTTCAGGAAAAGTTTGTAGAAACAAGAAGTTATAACTATTTATTAAGAGAGCAAATTAAAAACAAAACTTAAGATTTAGATCTCATGAAAACTTAGATTTAGAACTCATGAAAACCCCGTAGTAAAACTTACTGCGCTAGTAACAGGATAAAATACATACAGAGTGAAATTAAAAACTTCTTTAGGAAATACATATAGAGTCAAATTCCTGCACCTAGAACTTCCTTAAATGGAGCAATTAATACGCTTTCATAGGCACATTCTGATATGATTTGCTCGAAATATGCTACAATTTGGTTTAACAATTCTTTTCAATTGTCACAAAAAAATAATGAGCCACATACTAAATTTAAAGACATTTAATCACTTATGAAATTGAATTTTGAATTTGATTTAAAATTATAATTTTATAGAATTTGGATGTTGTATAGCTCCAGGGAGTAAAACAAATATCAATAAAGACGTAGGACATTTAATTTTAAATAGTTATCTTTAAAATAGAATTAGGCTTAAATTCTACAGTTTGTTTTTGTTACAATAATATACTTTTGTACAATGAGGACCATGTCGTTCTCCGTACAATTTGTAAAAATACTGTCTTTGAATTTCAAAATCGAAACTTTGAAAATTTGGGATTCTATAGTTCTTAATAGGATCTATTTCCTTGGAGTGAATAAAAATTCATTCAAACGGGTGTTGATAACATTTTCATGAAAGTACGTGCATGATGCTAAAAGGTGGGCTTTAGGAAGGTCGCAGAGTGTCGGAGCATACGATAAGGAAATATTATAGAGTCGTATATTAGTCGACATGTATATTGAAACACGGCTTTAAGCAATACTCTGCAAACGGCTCAATTCGCTTTCATTAAAATATATAAACGATTTTACAATCATACTGCGAATTTTATTACTTTAAAATGAAGTCACTGCAATCAAATTCGTTTCATGTTCACGACGTTTTATTAACATCAGAGTTATTATACGGTAAGAAAATACTTAAATCTATTCATAACTTCTTACTGGATTCTCAAATATTTCCAACAAGTTTATACGTTATTAAAGTACTATAAAATTTTTTAATGTAATGCGGTATAATATTGAATAGTGTATTTATATTTACTACAGTATACTAGGTTGAAAGTCAATTGTTTTTAAATAAATGCATTTTTATTGAAATCTATATGATATATTATAATTATTATTATTACATTAGCCGAGAACGTGTCTTAAACCGAAGATCTACACTTTTTCTGTTGGATCAGACTTTATTCGTATTAAATTCCATAACAACTTTTTTAAAAAACGCGAAAAAAGTATTAAGCTAAAATATAACTGAAAAGAAATTATTACTCTCCAATTTTTACCTAAATTTATTATACGATTGGGTAACTAAAAATAAATGCAATGTAACTCCGAAAAAAATTAATTTAAAATTCTTCAACAGAAAAAGAAGTAGCTTATTTAAGATTAGCATGAATCAAAAATTCCTTTTTTTTACAAAAGGACTACAAATCTTTTAACAGACTTAAAAACTTTAAGGAAATGAAGTATTGATGATCTTTTCCCTACATCGGAAATTTTCAGTTTCGTTCGATATGATTTGTTTGAGTTCGATTAAACTTGGCTAAATTTATAATTCGTTAGACTTGGATCTACTCGACATCACTCGAGTCTATTGTACTCTGTTTAGTTGGACCTAATACGATATATTTTATTTTAGTTCGTCATTATTCATCTCGACTTGTTGGCTTGACTTGACTGCAATTGGCTCGGCGTTACTTGTCTTGTCTCGCCTTGGTTTAGTTGATTCTATCTTGTGTGATTCGACTACATTCGGCTTTATTTAAGATGAATCGTCTTGGTTCAATTTGCCTCGACATGGTTTTATTCAGTTTAACTCGACATGGTTTCAATTCAACTTGATTCGGTTTGATTCATAATTTAATTGAGGTAGATTCTTAATTCTCTTTAATACAAACATTTCGATAGAAAATTTGGCGTGAATGAATGAAACATTTTAAGCCCACAGGTTTTAAATGAAACTCGCCACTAATTCCTTACCACAGTTCTCCATAAGGATTACCTTTACCCCCATCCAGTAGTAGCTACCATTAATTTGAATGCATATGGTACTTCAAAATATCCTAATGAATCCCAGCCCCTTCCGGGGAACGCCGGGAAGACGAGAAAACTTCCGCAGCCGGAATAAGGTTAAACTAAAATCATAAAGCTATCATCGTTACCCGGGGGTAGATCATGGCCTAAAGCCCCAGCGGTACGATAACACTTTGTTTAATAGAATTACAACCCGGACGACCTCTCGCATGCGAAGTTTGCTGATAATCGGATGGCACTCCTGAAAACCGGGATGCTGTATAAGGAGCCAAAAGACCAAAAAGGGACACACATTCCCGACAGTGTTCTGCCCATTCGCTCGTATATTATATTCGCAATGTTTTACGCGATAAGACTAATAGAATTCAGCGGGCCAAACTGCCGGGTCCATGCCGTAATATTACAAAGCCGGGGTGCCCCATGTAGTGCCCGGATAGGGCTCCCGAATTAAGCACACCGCAAATTTTATAACACGTGGATTAAAATTCATACGAGCGTGTTACGAGCGAGATGGGAATGCTCTGGGGGTATCGAGGGTACCAAAGGGGCTCAAGGGGTATGGGGTTAATTACAGCATTTGGCCAGGTCGGTCGAGATAAACTTAATCTCCAATAAATTCACTGCGGTTGCCTGGATGGTCGTTTTATTACTATTACTGTCCACCCCAGGGCAGAGGCAGAATACTCACGGAATTAAGACATTTATCCGTAAAATCCATGACCTCGATGTTCCAGGAGGAGGAAACGGTGCAAATGGTGAAGTCTCGACGATTCAAATTCAGCCACCTGATATATGGTTAATCATAACTACGGGCAGAATTCAAATTTGTCAGGATGCTGCTCGCCCTAGATGCCGCCATGAATCGACTCTAGCTTCCATAAAGGACATTGGAATAAATCTTGTTAAATTGTCAGTCGTTTTTCGGTATCCGCGGTCTAACACTTTCTTAAAACTATGATTAGGATGAAACAATGAACTAATGGAATAAATAAAAAATTAAATTTAATGAAAATCATTTATCTCTTAGGTGTCCCTAAAATTTTCAGCGCCCGTATAATTCATGGATTATGGAAAATTTTCAAATTATCCTGGACCCTCCTCACCCCCGCCCTCTTTGGATCGATCTCAGCTTTCTTGTGAGGACATTCGCATAAATCTTAGCAAATTATAAGTTTCCGCCCAGCACCGGAGGTATCGCGTGGTCCAGAGTATTCGAGGACCTGCTTCGGCTTTCTAGCCTGAGGCCTGCAAAGGGTATCCCCTCTTCTACGTCTTAGAGTCATCTCTAATTGAATTATTACACTCTGTGGCCGCGGATGATTCTTATCGCGATTGCCCTGGTGCGTGCATAAATTATTTAATCAGAAATTTTCTCAGCCGCGTGCGCGATGCGATCGGCCGCTGTCTGAATTTTTTTCTCCGCGAGAATTCAATTTGATGGGCGGTGGCTGCAGATGCGCGCCTTTGCATACCTTAAGACGCCTGCATCGAGAATCTTAAGATGATGCTGCTACTCCGTTCGCATTGTTAGCGGTTGCACAAGATCACAAATCAAAAGGCCATTAAGTTCGCGAGAAAGATGTTGGCATGTGACACTATCCTTTTTTTTTGTCGCAGAAAAGAAAAATAATGTAGCTTTTTCGTTTCTGCTACCGCCTGCGGGATAGAAAAGGCAGAAAATTAAATTCTTACAATTCATTAGCTTCCGGGAGAAGGCCACGTCCTCTCTGGCCAAAGATTATGACTTCTTTCCACTTTCCCATTTACAAATGACTAACTCCCGGTGAACAATGGCGTCCTGGAGCGAGGGAACCGAGATTCGGGATGCTGCGGTGCTGTAGCTTGCCTTGGCGCCCCATTTTAATTTCCGGAGGCCAACTGATTACGACAAGAACAACAGCAGCTGTCCATAAACACATTTGCCGGGAAATGTCACCATCGGCCACAAGCCCACCGCTCGGCACTAGGGTTGCTCCCGCAACTCAGTCCTGGACTATAATGGTGGGTAACTCTAGTCCTGATGCTGAAGCTGTGGTGAGCTCTGGTGGATGAGATTTCCATATCAGTTCATTGTGGTACACCACAAGCATTCTAGGTAACAAGGGGGCGCAAAAGATTTTCTAATCGCCTCCAGCCATTTCGCCCTTTTTTATTCGAAATGAATAATTCCGAAGGCAGCGGGTTCACGGATTAATATGGACTATACAGAATATTATATGGAGTAATGTGGGTTCCACTTACCGCGGCTAAAATGAGGTGTCAGACTCCTTGTTAATCAGAATCCTGCAGGATGTCAGAGAATAAGGGCAAGTTCCTGATTGTGCTCATTCAATATTTTGTCTTAATAATGTTATAGAATAGCGAACTATTACCACTAGTATTTAATAAGATCAGTCAAGTAATAAGTTTATTTTATATGAGATTGTATTTTATGGAAGGCTAAACTACAATGGACTTAAATCGAATTAAATGAATGAATGAAATTTGACTTAGCTCAAAGCACAAGATTACTGACTATACTGACTTAAGTAAATTAAAGAATAAAAAAAATTATTTAATTATGGATGATCTGTTTTAATGTTATCAAGATTTATTGTATTACAATGCGGATCAAATTAATTTTTGCTTTAGTTTTGATCTCAATAATTTTCCTAGATTTGTAAAATTCTTTACCTAAAATTCCATACTGAATTTTGTTATCATTACTAACCATATCCTTAATTCATTTAATTCTGTTAATTTTAATTTATTTGGATTTCAATTACGACACCCTATCTATAAAAATTTTTTTTCAACATTTTGATTGATTTTTGCACTTTTAATAAACTAAAAAACTTTTTACTTATTTAAGTAGACTGTCCTTTTAGATATTATTTAACGTAGAGATATCTAAATTGGCTAGAATTTCTAGAATATAATTTTGGAATGCTGAAATCAATATTTTTACCAGTGCAGAGTTATCGTGTAAGTAAATAAAATAAGGCTTTAAGCACACTTGAATTTCTTCTTACTAATGAAAAATTAAATATTTTCTACGAAACACAAAAGGTATGACTTTGTGTCTGCATGTATAAAATTTCCCGAAAGAAGAGAGTATAATTTGAATAAAAAATATTGGAGATTTGATATACCTGAAAGGATTGTATCTACGCTGGAGAATCCAAGAACCTACAACACGACTCTGCAAAAATATCTTGCTGTTTTTAATAAACCCCATACAGTTAATGCATCATCGCAGGCTTCATCATAAAGTCGCCAAATTCCCTTTGGCTCCGGGCGCGTCTAGTCGCATTTGTCACGAACAAGTGCCCTTCCATTAGAATCAGACTTACGAGGAAAACTCCTGTTGGAAAAAAGTCAGAGCGCGACTAAATAAAACTGACATGGATGCTATGGAGGAAAATCCACATATATCGGATCTGGATATCCATAAAATATATTCCGATGTCCGTTGGGAGAGCCATCATCTCTCCAGTGAAACCGATATGACATGGACATAGTGCGGGCCACCATAAAAAAAGTACTCCTCCGATATCGCTTTATGACTTAAGACAAAAAACGAGGAAGACGGAAAGAATCGAGGGCGATTTATGATATATGACAGGCCACCGTTTGTTCTCAAGGGTTCCATCCAGGTTTTAGGGGGTTGGGCTGGTTGGAGGTCAGACGTCAGAAGTCGAGGATGTGCCGAAAGTGTCTCACCCGGAAACACTTAATGGTAGTGACTGATTTTGCTTCTAGTAAAAAACTTTATCATTCATAGAGGCTTTTATCATGGGTAAAAATATTACGAGGAAAGAAGGAACAGAAGGGCTGCTTTCAGGGGTTGATATCATTGTCGCTTTTAATATACTCGGTAATCTTTGAATTAATCAAGATATGTTATAAGGCTGAAAAGTCTAGCAAGCCAAAATTCATGACATGTTTTTGTGGGGTTTTTAATATTAATCGCGGATAGGCCGTACACGAAATTTATCTAAATTTACAAAAAATCACAAGATTATACAAATTTAAAACCATTTTGACTTCTGGTCAGGTTTTACCCCTTTTTAATCCGCCGTATGATGACGATACCTCAAATTTCCTCAGGGTGTGTCATCGTGTGGTGTGTCGTCATATCTCATAAAGGCAGGCTGTGCGTTAATTAATTTCGCTAAAAAGGATTAGGATGCTGCCGTCATGCCACAGGGCGTATCGAATGCGTATCCCCCCCGGTTGCGGGACTTATATTCTCCAAAATTTGCTGTTGCCCCGTGGAAATCCGTCGATGATCATCGTTCCGTTCAAGGTGATACTACGCTCGGCGGAGGACACCGTGAAAGAGTTGTGGCACTCCCGCACGATTTATACGACGACAGAAGACGGGAATAAATCGGGCATAGGCATTGGAGGAGGATAAAGGACGCGGCTTACTTTTGAAACCATATTTCCGCCTCCAATTTACATAATTTGAATGGATACCTGTTGCCAGATACGTCCGCTGAGCGATGAGTTTTGGCGTGGATGCTGCTAGATCGGGTTCCATTTCGCGGTACGCCCTGTAATTGAGTGTAATTAAAGCAGCAGTGACATCTCTAGTTGCCGCGGGTAATAATAGATGAGGGGAATGGAGATAGAAGACCCGGTTTTTGTTTTTGTTGCCTTAAGTTTGTCCGTTAATTCGATTCCTGCGACGACAGCAACGGCGAAATAATTAATTTCCTCTGGGATAACTCGATCGGTGTAAAGGGCTAGATAATGAAGCGCCACGGGAACACAATTAAGTCGACCGATTCCAGAGTAATCTGAAACGGATGCTGTACGCTAAACAAATTTGTAAGTGATTATAAACGGGTTAATTCAAGAACAAAGTGAAATTCCGTGAGATTTTAATAGATCGACGTCTTAAAGACTCAAGCTTTGAAGTTTCTTCCATAAACCGAGTCAAAACTTTAAGTGAAATTATATAAGTTATAATAAGATTTGAATAGGGCTTTATTCAAGATTTACTTAGTCGAGTTCAATTTTATGTAATATTGTGAAAAATATATAATATATTTTAGTAAATAAGAAAGTACACTACTTGAATGACGTAGTAGAACTAGTATAACACTTGAACTATGAAAATTGAAGTAAACGTTTTATAAGGCCCATGCCTCTTCTGTTATAAAAAAAAGTTTGTAAATCGAAAAATACTTGAGACTTCGTCAATTTTTCTTAAAAATTCATAATTCCAAAAAATGAAAAAAAAGAAGAATGGATTTTTTTGTTGTTTAAATTAACTTTGACAATATTTCTACGGACTTTTCTCCCAGTATCTTTAAAGCTTACGAGGTGAAACACAATTTCCTTAAAAGCCTGCCCACATTCAGGAGATTTTTGTCGCTTTCGGAACTCCATAAAAAGGTCTTTTAGTGGACTTGAGGTGTTACACGTCGAAATAAATCACAATCAGAACATTTAACACCCATCGGCAGGTTGCCGGAACTCAAGTGAACACACACCCCCATCGGGAAGCCATTCGGTTGCCTTTTTACGCCAAAATCGACGAAGGGTGCATAAAGTATGAGAACATTTATTACAGTATTAGGGCCAAGTCCTTTTGCACGTTAGGGGTGGTGTTGTAAATTGTATATCCTGGAACTTGGACCATAACTACTTAGTACATAGTGATACTATACTACTACTTAGTACATGATACTATAACTATACTGACTTGTCTTTTGCATTATATTTCAAATTAGTTTAAGGTACACTTAATTTCTATTAAATATTCTACTTATTTCTATATTAAAGATATATTTTTCTAATTCAAACATTTTTGCTTAGGAGTAGTGTTTAGCTTATACTATTTTCGGATAATTAGACTTTTGAAGAATATTAATAGGAAAATATCAATAGCTTTGTGGACAGTTTGTACATATAAAAGAATACATAGTTCGATTATTTTCGTATAAAAAGCTAAGTGCATACTATTGGACTGCAAGTGATTCGAGTGCCATTCTATGTTGCAACTTTTATTCCTTATATTGAAAAAAGTATATGGACAGAATTGGATACTGCACCACACATTGAAAAAAAAATGAATTGTGTATAATAATATATTTGATGGTTTTATATAAGATTTATGTAGTTATTTATAAAAGTTGTATAATATCAATAGGACTAAGAGTCGGCCAAGTTTTTTCAATGTATATAGGTACGCATTTGGGTTCTAAAACATCTCTAGTAGTTTTCACTAATTGAAATTCAATGTTCTATTAAAATTGATCGCCATTCTTATATGACTTACAAATGTAGATCAACAGTAAAGACTTAGCAAAGATAAGTCCGAACATTTCACTATTCGTAATAGACGATAATAGAAGTTCCTTGTAAAAATTGTTGGTTGAGAGTTCAGTATGATGAAAAAAAGAATTTATAAAAATGAGCAGCAATTTTCAAGTAGTGTATAAAGTTAAAAATAGTTGAAAAACAATTTGAGTTAAGTTGAGATTTCTGTCTTTCTTTAATTTTTCTACATTACAAAGTTCTAAACTAAAAGGTTTGAAATTTAATTAATTTAGGATTTTCATAAATTTTTTAAAGAATAAAAGTTTAACTGTAGCATTTTTGAGTTAATCAAGGTAAAATTAAGGATTATAAAAGCCCCGTCTTTTTGTGTCGTGAACGGTGTGATATTGGTTCGAAGTCGTATGAGATCGGCTAAGATTTTTTAATGCATGCTTCTCTCGCTCTGCTATACTTTCTCCAAACAATTTGATTCTAGTAGTGCGATAGTGTCACGAGCTTCCACCATAGGCTGTAGCAGGGAAAGAAAAGTAAAAAAAAAAAAAAAAGAAAATAAGTATAAGAAAAACGGCAAAACGGAGAACTGTCGATAGCGAGGACTACGCCGATCGTTAGCAACCCATTACAAGGCGTTTTTATCGATCAAGTGGCAAACTGAAGAAGGTAGGCACTCTCGGAACCCTGAAGTACTTCTCAGGTACTAGCGAGGTGTGCTAGGGGGATACCGCGCGATCGCGCACTCGCATACTAGACCCCGCCAATCTATAGTCAGTGGGACTCTCGAAACTGTTAATCGTGCACCTTCAGCCGTTTGATTAATCGTCTCTTTGGCTATCGATTCAATTAAATATTTATGGGCTATAGACGTCCCGTGCATCTTGTAATCGACTCGATTCCGAGCCTAGTTTTGCAACTGGTACGCCGGTCGGAGCGCCGAACTTTCTCTGGACCGCGTGCAGATGCCTTGGCCAAGAAGAAGAAGCATTCAACGACGACAACAAAAAAGAGGAAGAAGTAGAAGAAGTACCCTCGCCGCGGAAAGATTATGTTAATTCCGCATTTGTCGTGATTGAACATTTTTAGATTTTCCCCGATTTCGCTTATCGATCTGCATGGGAGCTGCGCAGCGCCTTCTATCGACAGGGACTAGGTGGTTGCTGCCTCGATTGCCCTCGCAGTGCAACATATGCAAAATCGCCTGCTTCGAATTTGCATATCGCCTTTTACAGGGACTGATAAGGTTTTCGATTTTAATTGTTCTCTGCCGATATTTGAATATTTCGAACCGAATCGATTTAATGAATATTTACCACGCATGATATACCCGTTGAATGATCGTATTAGTTCAATATTCTAGAACAGTAAGTGAATTTTAATCGTTCCTATTCCATAGAGAACCTATCGACATGCCACACCTTTATTTTTTTCAAAATGATATGATTGCAATTTTGTTGCAGACCAAACCTTACCATCCCTCACGACTGCTACACTAGAATTGGAATTCTTACTTATAAAGCTTATCTGAAGCGTCTTTCTTATATCATTATTAATTTTTAATTAAAGTACCAAAACCTAGTATTTTCTTATTAGGCCTCGATTTATCCGGCATTCTCATTACACGATTTCGGAGAAAAACTTCTGTTTACACGGCACTTGCACTCCAGTTTAACATGGTCAAGCAAATGCTAAAATTATATTACATTTCTGTCTACTTTTATCTTTACAGAAAATACAAAATATTGTTCCATTTGAATTTGTTAAATTGATTATATAAATACTTATTTTCATTATGAACTATGAATTAAAATTGCACTACTTCCATTTACATGGTATTTTCGAGGAACCAATGTGCTATGTAAGTCGAGGATTAGATGTATAAGACTTTGTCCATGCGAGGTTAATTTTACATTTTTTCATTAATAAAAAATTCAGTTGTACGAATGATGTCATTTCTAATAGTAGAGAATTAGTTTAACACGCATATATAAACTTTCTATTTTATTACACAAAATAAAGTTCTTAATTTGGGAAAATTTAAATTCACAATTTTCAAATTTTGCCAAGATTTTATCTTATTTGGGCCTATTGTGTGACAAGGTTTGCATCAGGGCAGTGAGTTTTTTTAAAAGTACTTGAATCAAATAAAGCCATTTTCGCCAGCCTTGCTAAATAAAAAACAAAATTTTCCGTCAGCTTGCTGCCACTATTGCTAGATATTGGTAAAATTTCTAAAACAGCAAAATTGCGCAAACAATTTGTACACGTCCCCTTATCACACGCAAGTGGACCATCCCCCGCTGTTGGAACGAGCCCCAACGACAGCAACGTATCACGCTTCACTGAGCCTCAAAGGTGGCAAAAACGTGTCAATAAATTTTCACACATTTTTCATTTCTCGCAAAAATTTTCACTAAAACCTCTGCCCCCCATTCCCTTGTCCATTTGCCTTGGGTGCATGTTGTCGAAATGGGTGGATGGAGGCCGCGGTGCGGCGACAACAAAACCGCCGCGGTCTGCATACAAATTAAGATCGATAGGCTCCGGAAAGGAACATAAATATCAAATTTGGAGAAATATCAATATCCACTTTGTGGGACGCTTCTGGAATGGATAATGAACGAAGGACCATTTCGACGGATCCTGAGTCCCACTGATTAGACCGAGGTGGAGTCAAGACTACCACGATTTCGGTTTCGAGATGGATCCCGGAAGCGGCACTTTTTGGCACCAGACTGAAAACTTTTCGTAATAAAGTTCGGCGGGAACCCAGGGACCAGGAAAACCGGGAAGTTAACAGGAGCAATCTGTTGGCGCTCCGTTCCCAAAATGTTAAGTGCGGCTGGTGCAGTTACTGCTGGCGTCCTTGTCGCTTTCGGGGACAAATGGAAATTTATGCAAATTTATTTTGTGCAAGGAATTATCTACCCCAGCTAAGGATACGATGTTCTACGAAAAAAGGGTTGACTCCCGACGAATTTATGACCAGATATGCTGTCCTTCAAGGATGCTTTTGTTGGCTCTTGATTTTGTACAGTCGAGGAACATGTTAATGTTTTCTAAAAACAGTACAAGGTCTTTTAGTTATTTAAAAATGTCTAACATCGCTTTAGAATTAAAAAAATAGGTGCTTTCGGAGACAGACGTGGAAGTCATGAGTAACTTTTTAACTGTCTCAAAATATGGGTTTGAAAGTCTGTATATAAAAATTATTACATTATGTTTTTATAAACCTGATTTATAAAGTTTTAGGTGATTCTATTAAATACATAGTTAAATTGTACAGGGATAAAGAAATAGTACAAATAAATTATAAAGAGTTTTCGTTCTTTAGTTTAATTTAGAATAGAAGTATAGAAATGAATTTTGATACAATTACGAAACTTTCTTAATGTTTGTTTATCGATAACATTTATATTTGCACAAAATATTTACACTACTACTACTTAAAATTTAAATAAATTCAAAATAAAATTTTTGGGAAAACTCTTCTTTGAAGATTTGCACAATTGCACAACTTTTCATCACATGTTTTAAAAATGAAAAGGAAATATTTCTATTGGTATTTTTGAACCACTTTATACTTACAATTTTACATTATTTGATTTAAAACATCAACTGTTTTTAAATGATATTGTTGACAAAGTCTAAATAAAACAATACAGAGAGAAAATGCTTTTGTAATATTTTTTACTTTTTATTCATTTCATCTTAACGAAAACTTAATTTAAATATCTATTGATATAAATAAGTGAAAATATATTATATTGAGAACACTTTTGAATTTGAAATAAAGTCTGATTTCTCGTATGGATATGTACCACATGGGTCATAATATAAAAATATATGAGTAAAATTATTTACTTCTCGTATATTATGATATTTAACAAATTTACAACAAATCCGGTAAGACTTCCAAAAAAATTTTCAATCGCAATAGTATGTTATATTATCACATATAAATCGCCCGTACTTGGGGTGAGAACAACAAAAATCGAAGAGCCACAATATTTAGGCGATAACTTTCTTTTATGGAGTCCTAACGAGATGGGTGGATATTTATGTTCCCGGAGGAATGCTAAGGCAGCCACATCATGCAGACCATTGTTTCTCCTAAGTACACTCATTTCTAGCCGTACACCCCTCACATATCGACTGGTCGCTGCTGTTTTTTTATCTTAACGGCCTGATAGTAATTTATATGAGATGATAAAAAATTACCCAATAAATCTCGACTATGGACCCAACTATGAGTCCAGGATAGAGCCCAGAATACCGCGGCGGGGTGGGCAGAGACTAAAAGATCGAGTGGCTGGGGCGCCCTGGCTAAAAAACCTCCTCCTTCAAGATTATCCATAAATCAAGGATGGCTTTAATAATTGATAATATTCGGCAGAGGACGGCTGGCTCGAATATGACAAATATTTCGACAATAATTTGCATGGGCATAAAGCCATTGTCCGATGACGATGGTTTGCCCTACCTCTCGTTCTCGCCCTTCGTATGGTCGCATTCCCGGGAAAGGAGATAAATCAAAATGTATATGTGGTCAGGTCATCTGGGCTCCATCCCGGTGGGTATCGTCTCATTGATAAATAGTTCTCCACAGTGGCCGTGATTCCCTTTCTGTACGGACAATCCTTTGAGTTTCTGCCAGCAATTACTTGGCCATTTGTTTGGGTACTAAACTATTGGAACTATTTCGGTTTATATGAGGGTCATCCTGGGGCTCGAATAAGTTTTGCGCTATTCTGAGGATTCAATGGTCGCAAACGATAAATTGTGAAAGTTTGTCCAAACTCTTTCATTTATATATGACCATACAACTCAACATCTGCAGCGGTGAGGGTTTGTTTTTATGGTGGGAATATTTTTGATAAGTGAAATTTTATTATAAAATAACAAAAATTGTGTTATAATAAATAATTTAAATAAAGGTACAGAGAAGACGCATAACAAAAGTTAAGGTGTAAAACGAACAATCTAACTTCAATTATTGAACTACATCAGAAATACCGACAACGGGCTTTTCAAGGTCTACGCTTACGTAGGCTACTTACAGAATTTGAAGACATTTTACAATATTAGCCCTTAAATAAGTATATTGAATTTTGGCGCATACTGTATATCAAAGATGACTTAAAACTTCCCTTAATTCACTGACAAAAACAAAAGCGATAATTTTTTATCACCAAAAAATTCTCTATTCCCTGAAAAAGAAAAAAAATGAATAGAGGCAACAATTTATCGTTCCACAAGGATAAAACCTTGGTGTTTTCCTTCGTTTTGCACGTCACGACGTTTGCAGAAGAGAATGCATTATTCATAAAGGACAAGCACGAAGTAGCCAATCCATAACTCTTATCATCCCCAGCAGATGTGTCACTTCAGATGCTGGGGAAGATTCTGGTCATCCACCCCCGCCCTGTCCACTAAATGCTCCCTATTTCAAATTTTTTACATCGTGCCGACTGGAGTAAAGGAAACCTGCGAGACTTCAATTTCGTCGCGCAATGAAAACTAATTAAAATCATAACAAGACGGTTAACAAAGTGTACCTAAGCCCCAAGGCAGTCTCCTTAAGGAGCATCTAAGTGATTTTCACGGATCCCCGAGAATATTTCGATGATTGGAGACGGGTGATGGGGAATGGGAATGTGGGTCGGGAAAAAATGATTTGCATATAAATTTGGCGAAAGAAAAGTTTATCTCTGCCCGACAGAAGGCGGTCGACGGTGTCTTCTTTCAGTCGCCTCAGCGCGACAAGTTGTTGTTCTAGCCCGGGCTCAGGGTCCAATGAATTTCAATGATAAAAGACTTAATAAATTTTCAAGTTAATTAAGTTCTCTCGATTTCGGTAGAAAATTCTGATTTATGAGCCGCGGGTACATGGCCCTCTCGCCTGTCGAGTGCTAGGGCCAGGATCCGAATGGTGAAGTCCTTACTTTTTGCACCCACTGGTGTATGTGCGGGCAAAGAGGCCCCAGAACCCACGGGAATGATGAAAATATTCGCGGAATGTTTTAATTACGTTCTCCGCAGGAAAAATGGGAAAATTAGCAAAATTGCTCGGGACTAAGGAGGATTGCTTCATTATCTCCATTGTCTTGTCATGGAATGGGGACTCGTACTCAGAAAAATTAGTTACAACTAGGGAGTATGGCACGTGGTACTAATGGCTGATGTCCGTGTGATTTACAGAGCGTTATAAATCAACGCTTAAGGTCAAATCACATACTAAATTTTCTTTAAATTGTAGAACAATTATTTAAATTATACTAATTCAATCACTTTTAAGTCACAATTTTTTACAAAGCATATAAAGAAATTGTAAACAGAAAATGTCTCTTTATTGTACTTGAATGAAGTGAGCCATATGAAAATTTATGAATCACTGTCATGACTATCAAAACCGAATGAGGCATTTTACGAGACTATAAAAAATCCTAGCGGATCGTTTTTTAGGAGCAAAAGGTTAACCTTTTACATGCAAATAAAGTAAAGTTTCGAAAAAGGCGATAAAAAGGTATAGTATAATAAAAAAATGGGAAATGCTTTTAAGGTAAATTTACAGCACCTGCTGCATGGTTGCGTAAATATAACCTAATGGGCTAGCTTTATAATACTTGCTCGGGGTGCTCCAGGTTTCTTCTTCCGTTGGTTCCCAGAGTAAGACATTAGCTACACTGAGCCTATCCTTAATGGCCATTAAGAACATTCACCGCTGCATTAATGCAAAGTTGTAAAACTATTAGACCCACTTGGGCCGGGTTTTAAGGGCTTTGAAATTCAAAAAGATTTTTTTGTCAGAGTATTTTGGGAGCTTTGGCGAAAAACTGGCCTGAATTGAAATTTGGACACTAGAAAAGCTATGAATAATTTTTTGGAGGATATTAACGACTTTCAGGCGTTTTTCAAATTTTCTATAGGAAACTTTAGGAATTGTTGGCACCTACAAATTAATCCATCTACGATATATTCAATTTCAAGTATGTGTCTTTTCTAAAAACTTAGATAGGAAAAGATATGCTGAAAGGAACATATTTGATATCATCCATCTCCAAAAAGTGGGACCACTCATAGGACTAAGAATGCTTGAAAAAAATGTTACTGCAAATTGCAAACAAAGTGCTCTCAAGTATGTCAGGACCTCTGTACAAATTGCATTAGCGCACAAAGTCACAAATTTAATTACACGCAGAAATCGCACCCCATCAACGCGTTGTGGGTTCGTATCCTGCATCCCCCTTGTAACCCACGACCGGCCGCAAATCCTCCTAATGCAAATAAATAATAAAAAGTTAAAACAACAACAAATGAGAGGATTTCGCATTTGTAATAAACAAGGGGTTGATTATTCGATTGGGTCGGGGCTAGAACAGGAGTTGGATCCAGAGCCAGAATCCTGAGAAGGAGCGAAGGCTGTGTGATGCACCACCAGCCGAGATCTGGATCCAGGAGTCGAGGATTTTTCATCCCTGTAGCCGATGATGCCCCAGTTGATTCCCATTCAAAGCAAAATGCCATGCAAAAGAGATTTTCCACCCTTTGATGCGCCGATACGTAGGAAAGGATATGTATCCTTGTACTCCGGCCTTTTGGTCGTTCTGTTCTGGATACACTACGACCGCACCGATTCCAGGTCCCGGAACTGAATCCTGGGCGAGGACTTCAGAGTATCGTGGTGGTCGTGCAGTAAGCGGACAGAAGGCGGGTAGAAGGTAGGTATGCGGCTGGTTTAGTATAGTATTCTTTCATCATCTCTCCCATTTGCTTGAGTGTCGAGTGTTAGACCACAAAGGAGGGTAATGCCGGGCATTATGGTGGCTTTTGCCGGGGATGATCTCGAATTACAGTGAAAAGGGTTGAAGGACGGGAGGTGAAAAGGGGAGGACATATATTGTGCTTATTTTTTGATTACGCTAGAACACTAAAATACCAGGGGTGGTGTGATCGGGAGACCTTCTGATATTCCGTGTCCCCCTATTCCCCACGATTGTATTGTATTGTCGTACTGTCGCAGTTGATTAATTTTTAGAGCGCGGGCACGGGACAGGTGGGAAGTCGTTGATGACATTGGTTCAATAGAGTTATTTTTAGTCGAGAAATCTAAGCCCAACCGGGAACCAGACAGGAACAACATCAGCAAAAATCTACTACGCAAACAAAATTCTCAATTCCCCATTTTGCCTGTGCAGTCATAGTAACAAAAGGACTCTTATCAACTGATGGTACATGGGTCCTCCTGAATCTCAACTGGCACTTGAACTACACCGATTTGCATACCCCAACATTTGGATTGGAAAAATTTAATTTCCTGCCACATAGTAGCACTGTGGCAATCGGGATACAATTGGAGTTTAGGTGTAGGTACCAGAACACGGCCCCACGAATCCTTTGACTCTCTCTAATTTTTTCGCAATCCAAATATCAGATAAGACCGAAGATAGAAGAATCTCATATCCCATGAAGTACAGTCAACATTTTTTCCATGAGAGTTATACCCCGGGGTTCGATCTAAATTGGAAAAGTGTTAGTCCTCTAGGGATTGTAGATATATCACTGCCTAGCCAAATTAAATGTCACTTCGAATTTAATCCTGGTAAGGGTGTCGATGGAGGAGTTATTAGATCTACTTATTAGATATATCTCCTTGGAGAAAGATGAGGTTTACGCATCTACTGAATTGCCACAATATCTTTCAATATCGACATTCTATAGCTATAGCGTACCTCTAATTAGTTCCCCATTTTTTGTTATATGCTTAATTTATGAAATCTGATTAGTTACATATTTTTTATTTATAGTTGTTTCTCTAAAAATTTGATACAACTTTCTTTAAGTTTAGATTCTTATCGCAGATTTTCTTAATTTCTTTCAATATATATTTTTAAAAGTTTTTAAAAGTTATTAAAAGTTTTTAAAATGAAAGGATACCAATTATCAGTTAATTATATTCTTCTTTGTTAGGGAAATTGTCGTATCCTCATTCTTTTAATATGCTACTTAGACTAGATTCCACATAACCACTTTTCATTCATATTGCTAATCGACCAATAAGATGCATATGCTCCACCTTTCTTTACAGGACCTTCCGTCTACCACCTGCCTATACACACCTTCAAGGTGGAACGCGTTCAGCTACTGCTTTTACTTAATTGGGTCGCGGTTGCAAGGCGCCACATCGCCATGCACCGTCGAATGAAAAAGGTACAAATCGTGCTCAACTCCATATAAGATATCACTCACATTTGAGTGACTTCCACTTTTGTCTGAAGATGATAAAAAGCAATTTTTACCATGCCATTGTTTTTCGGGGGTTGCCCGGATCCTTTCAAAGGAATCTACTTAAACCATCGCCTCAGTTTCTACCCTCTACCCCTTCTGAGCATATTTACTTGCGCACAATGTCAGTAAGTGCTTAAGAGCCTTATTGTCTCTTGGGGGCTCTTCGTCTTCAAAAAAATAAAAAGAATGTGGAAAATTTGCGCGCTATTCAGTGACATGTGCTGACACAGATTCACGGGAAAATCGCGTTTCTTTATTATAAGCAGGGTGTTCAAGGAAGAGAAGGATTTAAGAGGACGAAAGGTTTTTTTTCTAAGCCTGGATGGAATGAGGACTTTGGGGACGGGATGAACTGGTTAATTATTTCTAAACGTGAGGTTTTCCAAGGGGAGGAGATGGTTACGCAATCCATGAAGGCTTTTAAAAATGTATACAGTGCGTCTACCCTAACGGAAGATAAGATAGGAGCAAATGATGTATAGAAAGATTATGAATAATTCCAGCAACTATACTTTTTCTTATTTGCGTTCTAGTTTGAAAACTATATACCTTCTTTCTACCAAAGCTTTTTGTATTGTACTTCTCTTATATTTCTGTAACTATACAAAGTCTGAACTGATAGTGTGCAATGTGTACACAAATCAAAATACAAATTTCGATAAATCCAGGCTAGAAAAATGGTCTTAGACTATAACGAAAATCCTCATCAAAGTCAGTTTAGCCATTTTGAACACATACGGTAACAGGCCGACAATTAGCATGACCTTCTTTCGTTTTCCGGGTCATAAGTCTAAGATTTGATTCCATTCTACAATTTCTAAACCCATGCACTAAATACAAATTAAACTTAATTTTTTTTGTAAAAAAGTACACATACTTTGAAATTGAATAACTACTTAAAAGATTTCAAGCAAAAATCGAATTTATTTATACTTTATTCAGTCTTGTATTATTTTTTTGCAAAAGACTTAAATTTTATCATGTAAGTTTTTTGCAGGATTATTTTTAAAACGTTCTTAGGTTTTTGTCACTACTTTGGTTTAATAAGTAGTATTTATTTTTAAGATTAAAAAAAGTAGATATAAGTAGAAAGTATTATATAAATAGCAAACAAGTTACATAACCACGGTTATTTTGTTTTCTTGAATATTTTCGCGGACTCTTTTTTAGTTTAAAAAGTGGAATATAGAGCGAATGGGATACGCGCTTTGAATTATTTATATTTAAAGTAAAAATTTTCATCAAGTATAGTATTAAAAAGATTGCTTCAGTGTTCTTCAAATTATTTTCGTTATATCTCTAAAGTAAAACTACTAAACATAATGAAGAGCACATAACAGAAAAGTATGGATTTGCCTTTGAATTTGTTCTTTTAAACCGTTTGTCGTTTTCGCCTATGACAAAGTTAAATATAATAAAATCGAATTAACCACAAGACAAATTTGAGAAATTGGAAGGTTCACATTAAAATCTGTCGAATAAAATTCTCCCCTTTTTAAATTAAACAATCTTCTAAAAGGAGTTGCTTAGGAGGTAATGAATATTTTACAATCGTAAAAAAAAAATTTAATATATCTATATCAATTTACCAAATCCCATGAAACTGATTTTCAAAATATCCAACAAGTTCCATTAGATAACTTTTCGCAATTATTTCCGATAGGTGCAACCTGCATACATACAAAGGGACTTTCTCTGATTTATCAATTTGAATTTGTCCAATTTATCACTGTACAGATGAATTAAGGAGGCCCACCCACTAGTGGGGGCGGTAAATCACAATCATTTGAGGAATTAATCACATAAAGAGCTTAATTGAACCCTCCCATGGAAGGTTTCGTTCGGGAAACATGTGTTCCGGTGCTCCGATAAAAATGATTGCAGATTTGCCGGTATTAGAAGAACAGACAGATAGACAATCTGTGTGCACTTAGACCGGTTGTCTAATTGTACGTTTTAAGAGTCCTGTTGCTCCACGAAAAGTGAAAGAGACATCACTCGCCAGATTTGGGGCTCATTAAACATAAATCACACGTGAACGGCCACAAATCATTTTAATACTTTGGAGCATTTGTGGTTAATTGTGATCCTTTCCGGCGGCGTCGCCGGGGAAGCCCTTGAAAACCCTTTACTCCCTGAATCCTTCAAGGCTTAAGGCCGCCGTTTTGATGGGAAGCTGTACGCTGAATAGGAGCAAAATTAAATAATTTGTAAAAGGATTAGGAAGCACACATGTGTGACACTATACGTGGTAGTGCAGGACCCTCCGGTTATACGATTTGTTTTTAGAAATGTTTTCCAAAAAATTAATTCTTAAGCACAGTAAAAGGGACAAGTCTAAGTGTGGATCAAAATTTCGTCTATGGGTTATTCTGAAAGGAAAGCGTTTTTTGGGTTTTATAACAAAAACAGAGATTTCTCTTTGTTTATTTGTTTTATCGTTTTTTAGCACTATTTTTTTATGTTAATTTATATTAAAAAAACGCAATTATCCGCTTTGCTGTTTGTTTTAAAATGTGTAAATGCTCGTTTTAAAAGGTCATACAGAATTTCAAAAAAATGTAGCTTTCCTAAAGAAATATAGGAAAAAAATATTATATATTTTATACTTATTTACTCTTTGTTAACGAAATCAATTAAATAAATCTACATTAAACAATTATGAACGTAAGGTACGAGAAATTGATCTTCTGAAAACAATGCAATCATGTTTTTTGAGGTCATCATGACAAATATCGACTGAAAGCTTATTAAAATGCAAACTTTTTAACATTTTTTCCAAAAAAATAATTAAAAATCGTTGTTCTTCTTCATTGTCTTTAAAAATTTGGAATTCTTTTTAGCTTTGCAGATGCAAGTAACTCTTTAATGGAAATAATAGATGAAGAAAAAAACTAGTGAGTTTGAAGGTTAAAAGACTCATCCTCTTCCATTCCCGCGAGACGAACGATGGACCTAAGGGTAGTGATGGGACGCCATTAAAAGTCTCATCGCGAGTTAATATCGGACCGCGACTCATCTGAAAACAATGAAGTCATCATAACCGCAAAACATTTTTATTAGGTTGTTTTGGCTGAAAAGGGTTCTGGAGAGATAAAACGCCCTCCTCTGCAGACCGCGAGACCGGGGATAATTTATTTGGTGGCGCGCGCTATCATTACCGCATCGCCGCAGCGACGACGGCTATGATTCAGGGCAGGGTTCCGTCGCACGGTGCCCTTTGCAGCCACCGTCGGTCGCCACGACGAGATAGGGTGATGATAAATTCACTTATACAAAGGGTCGATTATTGCTTTGCTCCCCGGGGCTGAGAGGTAAGAGCCCTCCAGAGTACCCCTAGGGGTCGGAAGTGATTTTAAAAAAAGCACACAATAAAAGAAGAATCGTATTTTTCGTGAAAGTTAAGAAAAGATGAAAGTCCTTAAAGGCAATGGGAATATGCGCTAAATTACATCAATTCTCGGCAAATGGGATCAACAGGACGAAAGTGCCTAATCTGACATCTAAAATCAGGCAAATTATCAATTACGCTGACGAAAATGGGATTTCTTATTATGATCCCTATTTTTTTACTTACAAAGGGCTTTTTCCTCCTTCCATCCCTTGGACCAAGGACACATTCGATTTTTGACACTGAGCTGAAAGAATGGGGCAATTAAACAAATGCAAGGACAAAGCCCGCGATCCGCGGGGAGCCATCCCTGGTGAACTCAGCAAAATCCTTTTCAATTATTTACGTTTTATAAATTTCTCATAACCCTTTTATGGCGAGGCGGTGCCGGGCTAAGGGTGAATTTGGATTACAGACAGACTTGAAGGATGCTCTTTAGTTAAATGAAGTGATGCGCTCTTAAATCACTCAGCTTGCATATAATGGCGTTTTTGCCTCTATATCTATTAGCCAAAAATCTCAAAGATAAAGCAGTTTTTCGTATATTTTACATCTATCGCCCGTTGTGAAAACGTTTATAAGATTTTGAAAACTCAAAACCAGATATTCGCGTATTTACATTTGAATTTATTTCTCAACCTTTTAGAAAATTCGTAATAGAGTTCATTCTCGAATAGACTGATTTTAGAAAATACGTACTCCAAATGAGCATTAATTTTAAGTAATTAAAAAACTTCAGATTTATAGTACATATTAATTTTGTTTTGTCTTTGTACATTTCTAAATTTTGTGATAAAAGTGAATATTTAATACTTTATTTTCCAACACTATTAAAAATTGATGCTTGATTAATTTTGCACAAGATTTTAAATTATATTAAAGTTTCAATATTTTTTTTATTTTTTGAGTTACGAATTGCAAAATCTTTCAGTCTTCCTACCTTCTACGCCATTAGTTTGAATTAAAAGGAAAATTAAAAATCTATTTTTTATATGATTTTAAATAATTTTGGAAAATTAGGTACTGAGTATTTTTGACTTTTCTGTTTAATTTAAAAAAAATGCTTTAGTTGTTTGATTATTTTATTGTAAGGAAACCTCTTTGGCAAAATTCTAAGTTTTACAGTAAACTTTCTTATGTGAGGATTAATCTTTCCCTTTCTTAATCATTCGCTTTAAAAAAGCTATAAGGACTTCGAGGCGAGAAAATCGAGAGGCTCCTGGTTTCAAGATAAATACTTTTGAAAAAAGTCTAAATATACTTTAACGTGATTTGTGCCAATAGCGTATTGATTTGGAAAACAAATTAAATAATTGAAATCTAAACACTGTTCAAAGAGTACCTTGGGAGAATTTAACTAACTAAAACCCCTTATTCCAGAAAAACGAGAATTGCACAAAAAAGGGCACCGAATTTGCACAATTGCTGTGTCCAAGATCGCTTTGATTCTTAAATCCTTCCATGATGACACGATAAGGGTTCAACGACAGTCCCTGTACCAACAGCAGGCGACAATGACTACGACCGGCAAAGAGATGCATACGCTCGATGTCCTCCTTGGGTTGCTACGGCCAGCATTTCAAGGATTTTCAAGATTTTAATCAGAAGGACATAAAGTACAAACTTACGCTTTGGCCCATTCTTATAAACTTGTGTAAATTTTGGCCGAATGCTGCGGTCTTTGGACGAGAAGGTGTAGAAAACGATAAAGGACAAAAGGGACAAATTTACAGTTTCTCTCCCGGTTGAATAGAAGACGAAATTTACACCAGGAAAACCAGGACCCGCTCAAGTTCTCGTCGGGATTTATGTCGAAAGGGTTTTGTTTTAGCTTTTCAAGATGTATCAGTCCCGAGTCATGTCTTTCACGTGCGGTGTAAGTCGGTGCTATATAGCACATTGGGGTTAAAGGGGGTTTAAGGGCTCCTTATCTAATCTACTAGAAAGAGATTCATTGTCTGTTCTCAGCAAAAATCGAATCCTTTCAGTAAAACTTTTCCACTAAAATAGCATAATCCTCGCACAAAAAAAGGGGCAATCTTTCCACAAGGGTTGCAGCCAAGTGCATGGGTCTAGTGTGTCCCGAAAAGTACCCAAACTGCTCAACTATTGCTAATCAGATAATTAATTTGTCGTCGCAATCGTTCCATTTACAAATTCCCAACGAGAGTGGCTATCCTGCAGGATGACCACTCTCAATTTTAATTAATTACGCAAACCTTCACTGGACACTGTGTGCGCTATGCCCAGGGGTTAGCATGGGTTAGTCCAGGGATTTTTGGGCCGTACTCGACCCCTACCCCTGAATCCCTGGACCGCACCGAAATTGTAACAAATGCAGCAGACGTTTCGTTTCGCTGTAATCAAGATTTTATTGTAATTAGAATATTTCAGCCGTGCGAGGATTTTAATTAACTTCGCAATTAAGATTTGGGGATAAGGCACGCGCTTCATTTTCTTCTGTGGATCGCGCAAGTAAGATACGATGCTACTTTTTGATGGGTAGGTTTTCCCGTCTAAAGTCGTACTTTTTGGTGAATATGATTTACTTATAGAGGCGGTTTCATTTCAAATATTTCCCCTTTTTGTGTGTTTCAACGAATAAAATAATAAAAGCGGCCTTAAGGCGCTAGATTTTCTTGGGAAGTTCTGGAAGTCATTCTTGTAAGAAAATAAAATATTTCCGTGACGAAAGAGGGAATGAAAAGTTAAACATGTTACCGCAAAATGTCGCGCGCTACAGGGGTAAGGATAAGTGTCCTCCGGGAATATTTTTTTTGTTTGGGGGATTAGAGGGACATGAAAGTTGATTTACATTCCGCCACTTAAAAAATCAAGTGACGTCGCTCCTTTAACAAATTGTATAAACGTGTCCTTTTTATTTCGTCAAATTGAGCGCTTTTTCTCGGTGTCCTGCCCCTCCAGCACCCTGCCTTCAAAACCTTTAAGGTGTGGGGGTGAAGCACAGCTGTAGTTCTAAGATTTCGTGTCTGTTATTTTTTTCCCTTTGCCATTTCTTTCTAGTCTTTTCTGATTCCTTTTTTATTTCGGGCATATTCCCAATGATGTCGCCTTGACACTTGCAAGTCGCTTCTTGCGGGGAAGTAAAGTGAAGAAATAATTTTTTTCAAGGCCTCGAGGGATTCACAGGAATAAAACTTTCACTCGTTGCCTTACTGCAGAATGACAACTGGTACAGACTAGCTGAGTTTGTCCATTAGGAGCAAAATGTAATTTCAAAACCATTCGTAAAACAAAATATATTCCTAAAAGAATCATACCAAATTTCTCGTTTTTTTTTGCGGAAATATTTACATTTGTGTCACTCCTGTAACGATCTCCTGCAATTTTTATCTAATTTTACAAACTTAAAAATTATTTATTATTTCTCTTGGGGAGTGTAAAAAAGAAATGTCAGCTTTTTTAAATTTTGGGAAAGTATGAATTAAATGGTAAATTATATGAACTACTAAACAGCAAAGTCCTAACACCAAAACAACTAATAGAATAGATTTATGCGGATATTTCAATAGTCATTTCTCTATTTTGTTTAAAATTGTAGCTCTGATAAAAATACCACAATTTAATTTTACTAAATGAATGTACATATCCTAATTTTGAAACAATA
Source organism: Proctacanthus coquilletti (assembly GCA_001932985.1). Taxonomy (NCBI): domain Eukaryota; kingdom Metazoa; phylum Arthropoda; class Insecta; order Diptera; family Asilidae; genus Proctacanthus; species Proctacanthus coquilletti. The sequence goes on along the minus strand of MNCL01000095.1, from coordinate 15,937 downwards.
ATAGTTTTCTTGTAAAATAAGTGTGTTTTTATTTGGTTTGCTTGTTTTAAATTAAGCATCAATACTTCAATAAAATAATTACAGTGGTATCCATAGCCTACGAAAAATCAATACAAATTCCTAAAACAAAGTTATCCGGAACACCTCAACACTAAGTAAATTATCTGAATAATGAAAACGATTTTATATATGTATATACAGGCAACCCTCGGCTTAACACGGTTGAAGAAGAGCGAAAGAACTTCCATTTATACGGCCTTGAATTCCACTTTAACACGGTCGGGCCAGACAAATGTAAAAATTCTAGTAATTTTTATTTGAAAATATGTTTGCAAATACCTTTTTGTTTTACAAAAAAATAAATAATACTGTTTCGTATGCATTTGTTAAATTTATTACATGTGTATTTATTTTCGTTGCGAATTGTGCGACTCGAATTACTCGATTTTAATTTACACAGCATTTTCGGGGAACTAATTTACCGTGTAAATCGAGATTACGTGTATAGATTTAATAAAATTGAATAATTAGATAATTTTTTTCTCAATGGCGATGAAAGGAAAAGACATATAAAACTTTTCAAACAAAATTTATGTAAATTTTTTATAATGACCTTAATTCGAACTGGCAAACAAAATACGGGTCTATGCACAATTTACCGATTTCGAATATAGAAAAGACTATAAGGACTTATTTTTTCAAACGTTGAAAAAAAAAAAAAAAAAAAAAACGCGCTGTCCCACATCTCATCAGCTTAAGTTTTATAATAAAAGTTACAAAATTCGCTCCTTTGTAAGGGAATAAGGGAATATTAAGAACCTAGTTTTGTGTTGTAGCACGGCGTCTATTCACTACCGTAACAAAATTGCTTCCTTTATCTCGGGAGGGAGCTAAAGAAGTAATGCTCTGCAATATTTAAAGATTTGGCAGAGCTTTAAGATCAAAAACAAACAACGAACCAAGAAAGTTCCACGTTTAAACTATTCTCAAAGAAGTTCCCGTCCTGTGCCGGCTGCCTTATCAGCAGTCATTAATCCTTTCCTGAAAAGTGCCTTTCACCAAGTTCACCAGGATACACTTCCTCAGTTCCCTTCTTTTTTATTAAGAGGGAATAACCTACTATTACTCCCCGGGATAAGGCAGGAACTTAAAAAGGTACAAAATTCCGTTAAAGGATTCTTGTTACCATTTAAGACGACTTTATTATTTTTTGTTAGAAAGGAACGAATAGCTTACCTGTTTTTTTTTTTTGCACGCGGTTTTTTCGTTTTGTTTTCCGCTACCACAGATACAAAGGATAGCACTCGGATGGCACAGCATCTTATCGATGACGAGGAAGTGGGAGTGACTTCTGTGAAAAGTATTCTCCCATGCAGGAGGAATGTTCAGGCGCACCAGAAAGAAAGCTTCCCCAGGCCCAAAGGAGGAACCTTATCGGGTCAACATATAACCGATTGAAGATTTTAAGGTAGTGTCTCTACGTTTCAGGTGGAGGGCAAATAGTGAAATCCATCTCATTTGGGCGTGGGCTACAGGATCAATAATTGGGGAATGAGAAGTTAAGCCCTCTACAGAACACTTGAAATTTTATTACCTTTGAAAATGAAGAACTAAGAAGTGAATGCAAGGCCAACTACCTTTTCCAGACTTGTCTGTAGTTTTTTTTGTTTTGTGCTAAAACTTTATAAAGTTCAATTGGCAAAATTGTGAATTTTTTCAGGAAATTTAGAAATTTAATTATTATTGTTTAACTGGTTATAGGTTCTTTATTTTTTGAAATAAATAAAAATCAATTCTCCAAATTGATAAAGAGAAGGAAAGATTTTATTGAAATACTCGGAAACAATTCGTTGTTGTATCACTCAACCAAATTAAGATGAAAGTCTTAATTAAAAAAAGTAAAAAAAAAATACTTAACGTGCTTTTCTAAATTAGTCTTAGGTGTAAAACGAAAATTTTGTATAATTTTCTATATTATTCTTTTTCATAAATTATAAATCTGGTCACAAAATGTGGAGAAGTTATTTTTTATTTTTCAAAATTACAATAGACTATAAAAACCTGAAGTCTACCTAATATTAGTATGTAAATTACAAAACTGAATTGTAAAAATTTTATCTTTCTGTTTTTCTGTCACTAAGGTTTTGTGAAAGTGACTTGTTTTAAGCTTTCTAACAAAAATTAAGACCTTTTAATTCTCTAGAATTTGCAAGGAAAAAAAAAACAAATATAGAGAATATATTCAAAATACAATGTCATACATTTTAAAAATCATTCAAATTTTGTTGTCGTTAGTAAATTGAAATTATAATCTGTCCAAACCATTTTGGAAGTACAAGGACTTATTTTAAATTTTTTTCCTTAATTTAAATAAGTTGCTATTGAATTTTAAAAATATTTTATCAAAATTGTACATTATATTGTAAAAATCTCTTCAAAAAATGTGCTTTAAAAAATTACAATTATTCTAAAATTCGGGAAGGGACTTAAAAATAAAAATTAATTTATTTATTATATATTGCAAATGAGGAGTGTTAAAATCAATAGTCTCACTTTTACTATACAAATTGATTGATTTCTTGATAACTATAAGAAATATAAAAAAATTATAAATATTATGTTTTTCTGTCTACATCAAAAGATAAGTAGAAAAAACAAACAATCTCTTAAGTTACAAACTTTAAAAGATTGTTTTTCTTGTATGTAACAAAAATTTAAATCCATAGACATTTTGAGTTTTCTTTAGTTAAGTTTAAATGGAAGTAACGACAAAAAATTATCATATTTTGTGTGCAGTTTCGTTTTTATTCATATGTTACAAAGATTTTGTTACCCATAATATCTTTCCTGAAAATTCCAATGAGCATTTTATTCAATTCCGAAAGTTATTTATTTATTATTTATTACCAGTAGAACTAGGAGACAATTGGCAAAACAACATATTTCACGGAATAGCATTTATTTTATTTAGTAACTTTGAAAATAAAACAAAAGAACAAAAATATCCAGTCGTATAAAATCAATTGGTTAGAAAGGACTGTACTAAAAATAAGTATTTGTGGATCAACCTCTTAAAGAATAGATTACTCATTGGACCTTTGAATGTTTGTTTCTATAATCCTGATAATAGATCATTGTAGTTACATGCCTCAATACTTACACACCACATTTTATAGCCTTGCTTTACTTATTCTTAACAAAAAGTTCAGTAAAATAGACGCATATTCTCGATTAAAAATTGGCCCAAGGAAAGAGAGACCTGCTAAAAAGTTTCATTATCATAGATCCAGTTTTGGTTTCTTGGATTGTTTTTTATCGATGAACTCCCGATATCTTTGCTCGAAGAATTCAAAAAGGGCAGTCATACAAGAATACGAGGTCCATTCGTGTTTCGTGTGACCTAAAAAATCAAAGTATTTTAGAAATATGTGTTTCTGGAACGGGAGGCGACTGCGTATCGTACACACCTGCCGAATACCTGGCGATATCATTTCCACTCGAGGAAACGGCTTCGTTAAGTGGCTTCGACGAAGTCACCCAATTCCTGCCAATGCCGCTCAGAAAGCTCTGAATGTCGTTTGTACAGCCGAACATCGAGTGGACCGAGTCTGTGAATCCAACGGCGAAAACCTTTTCTTTGAAAAAGTTCAGATATTTTTTAGCCTGGAATTTAAAAGGCTTAGAAAAGCGTGTCGGAATTTTGAAAGAGACCCACCAATTCCACAGTAACAACGCCCCCGTAGCTGTGAGCAACAATGCCCACACTCTCTGGCTCCGAACCAATAACGTATGTCTCCCACACGTTGAATGCGTGCGCCTTGGGTGAGCTGTGTCCGGGGATGGCGCGTTCAACGCCATCTTTCATTCGGTAGTTGTCGTTCGTGTTCATCACCAGCACCTCGTAGCCTAGCTCGAGCGCGCGTTTGATGTACGGTAGCTGCGTGCCGTGGTCCAGGGAATGATTGATTATTAAGCTGCAATAGACTTCGCTTAGTGAGAAGGAATTTAGTTGAACTAGCAAAGTTCCAGCAAACCTCCTCGACCACTGTCCGGCTCGCACAACTCCACTACCGTGGATTAGAACCAGTAGCTTCTTTGGCTTCTCTACCTTCGGCTTGCTGACGAAGATGAACGTCGCGTCCTCCTTTGGGACATTTTCAGGCACGTAGACTTTGTACATCCCATTTTTTTCCAATATTTCGTAAACTTTCTCTGTTATAACCTTAAATTAAAACTTTGCACAGCCAAATAGACAAGAGTAAGGTGGGAAATACCTCGCCAAGAGCCTCGTAGTGCCTCTGGTTTTTCGCATGATCACTTGAAATGTTGAAATCGAATCCCTCATTTGTTGGTTTTCCGCTTCCGGGATCTATTTTCCGCAGCTTGCCCTCTAAAGTAAAAACGTTAGAAATCAAAACAAAACTCGGAAGGCGAAAGGACGGTACCATCGTTGAACATGTACCCGAAACCCTCGAGTGTTTTGGGAAACTCAGATGCCATTTTCTGTGCCTTTGTACTGTACAGACAAGAGGCGACCTTTAATAAAATCAAGGAAGTGGTGAACGACCTGAAAGATGAAAAAAAACAACAAATTCTCCTTCTGCTTACTTCCCAGCCGTGGAAAATGCACCCGGCAATCCTTATTCTCAACGACATACCTCCAAATGTCAAATCTGGTTGCATGCGCGAATGACACAGGTGAAACTAGCGGAAGTGGAACTATTTAGTATTGCCACATAGCGTATAGAGTATAGCGGTTTTATGAAAATGTACTTTCAACTGACTGCGAAAAAAGAGCTTATGAATCCGTCTGTATGAGTGTGTGTGTTAAGCAATTTCCCGCGGAACTGCTGAACTGATTTTGATGAGATTTGTTTACATAGATTGGAGATATCTCCAGCAGTAAATATAGTTTTGTTTGTTCGTTATCTCTTTTTAAGTGCACTTTCAATATGGTGAATCTGTTTACTTTTATTTTACTTTACTTACTCACATAATTACGTCTTACATAAAACAGCAGTGAAAATCTATATATCAATATATAGAAAAGATTCAAAAATAAAAAAAGAAAACGGAGACTCTGAAATGTACTGTGGTGAAAAAGCGCGAAAATTTTGTCGGTCTAAATTCTCCAGAATAGCATTACTTCATCGGATCGGCGCCGACAATTCTCGATATAACGGAAATATGAATAATATGAAGTAGCGACACTTCAATGGAGAGCACGAAATGGCAAGGATGCAAATAGTTAAAAGCTCTATACGGTTAATTGGTAAAGGTTTCGAGCATTCCAAAGCTCTTGTTTCCATAAATGCTATTGGTTTGAGAGAGGAAGAAATTTCTCAAATGCATTTAAAGGTAAGTTTTTACCAACATATTCTAAAATATTGTGTAGTCCGTTGCCAATAAAGATTAAGGAATGCAATCGCAGAGAATCACATATATGCATCACCTGCCAGCCGTAAGATTCAAATATTTAATAATATTTGAAACCTTATAAGATTTAAGGGTATGAAATATAAGCAAACAGGTATTTTATTCTTTATATGGGAGTGTAAATACTATAAATCATTTCACCTTTAAATCATTCTGTACAACATTTCTCGAACTTCATCTTACCTTGCATTGGAAATTTGCTTTTCCTTAAATTTCAACTTATGTATCTTTTTTTGGAAAGATTTTAAAATAAAAGAAGAGTAGGAAAGATAGTCCACGTTGAAATGATACATGTGGAAAGTTTATATGCTAAAAGTTTTCAGAAATACGGTAAATCTCACTGGGAAGAATAAAACACCTATATGTATGTTTAATTTATGGTATGTGATCTTATGCAATTAAAATGAATTCACTTTAAAGTTGTATATTTTTAACAATTTTGCAATTGTAAATAAACATTGGGTCAAAACATATACTAAGAAAACAAGTAAATTTAAACAACAAAGCAAAATTCGTCGAATCGAATTACCGACTTTTGCTGGTAGTTACATTTTCTTAAGAGCTTTTCCATGAGATAACAAGGCCCGGGCTTTCGATATCGATATCGGAACTAGCTGTAAACTAAATCCATGAAATCTCATGGAACAGACCTAAACTTTTCAAAATTGTTTTTTTGCACGTAGCCTTTATTATTTTTTATATTTTCTTCCATTAAACAGGAACGAAAAGGGATTCTCCGTCTTCTAATTTTTGATAGCTTGTTCCCTCTTCGCCCGTTGCTCCCTTTTAAACTTTTCCTTCAATTTTTTAATCTCTTGAAGAGTTAGACAATTAAATTGATTCACATAAAGTGTCAATGCCATAATGGCGATATCATCCTCATAATATAAACTATCTTCTATTGCCTCTTTGAGCATGAGGATGGACCTCATTTCTAAACATTCATCAATTTTCTGGGTTTGGATTAATTTCACTAAAACTGGATGACTTTTAAAGTTGTATTTCATAGCACTCGTCCTGTTGACTTCAATTGCCACGTTTCGTTTTTCGGACTTTTTATTTCCCCCCGGTTCTAACCTGTAGGTTAATAAATTCGAAGGAGAGGCTTTATTAAATGTATGCCAAATGTTTTTGGCTTTTTGAACTAATGGCGCACATATCTTTACACACAACATAGTACTTTTACCAATTATGACTTTTATTAAACTGTTGAAGTTTTCATTCTCCATTTCCTTCAAAAGTTTAAAATCGACTAATTCAAATCCCTCAAAGTCACTAACTTTATGTTCAAAATCTTTTTTTTCTTTAGTGGAATTGTTCGGTAATGTTGCAGCTTTTCTGAATACTTTCCGATTTTTCCCAAATTTACAGAACTTTTTCTCAATATGATTATGTCCACTTTTATATTGAATAAAATCCATTCTCTTGAGAAAAAGCCTTTTTAAAAATTCACAATGCTTTAAATATAATTTGTCAAGACCCATATTGTAGAGCAGTTTTCCTCCTTTAGTTATCTGCAGAATTCAAAATTTTATGAATTGAAACAAGTTAAAGATCTTTTATACTTACATTATAAGTGTTGGATGTTCTCAGCATTTTGTAAATTTCCGAATATATTTAACAAGGATTTAATTAATGTAATTTAGAACGAATTTCATACTTAATAATTTTGTTTTTGTGATATTGTGCCATATGCCTATTTTCTTTTCAAAAGTTCACTAACAACGTACTAGATGAAATAGCTTATGGCAAATTTAACTTTATTTTTCAAAATTATTTTAAGCTTCAAATATAATTGTAGACAGTACAATCACTTAAAAGATGAAAATCTATGTTGTCTCAGTATAAATACAAGCGATCTTGGCCTACTACGTGCAAAAACAAACTATTTTCTTATTTTGAGTATAATATAGGATTGCGAGAATGGAGTTGTTTGATCAGCGTTATTATAATTTCAGTAAGATTTATCCTGTTTTGTTTGCTTTTTTAAATTTAATTTTTGCACAATTTGAAGAAACAATGCGTAAGCGCTATAAAAATATATTTATATCAGAAATAAACATTTAAAATCAACCCCTTATCTAACAAACAATAGATAAAAAGAGAGGATTTAGTTAGGCTGCGTTTATGAAAATATATTTTCCAGAAAATAAAATAAAGTCATTAGAGTTTCTAAGTTCTTATTTTGTAGTATTTACTCTTATAGATTCGTAATCTTCGGTAAAATTCCACTACATAATCATCTTCTATTGTAATAAGGAAAACATTTCAAACTTTTAAAGCCAAGAGAAAAAAGGCGGACTTTTATCTCTTTCTGGTTAAGATGTTTTTTCGGGTAGTGGTAACAAATAGATTTGAAAGATTCAAAGATTTTTTAACGTATGGGGCTATTTCGTAGCATCATTTAACAACATGAGTAAAATTTATGAGACACGAAGCATGAGTAAAATTTATGAGACACGAAACATTAAAAAAAAAAGAAAACAAAATAAAAGTAAATAAGTAAGTAGCATGTCGAGCGAAGCGTTAATACAGGACGAAATGAGTAATTGTATATGACAAAAATGTCTGCAAAAAAATTCATATTATTACGTACATATGCATCTTTTAACAGTACGAATATTTAAATATTATATTGTATAGCAAATATTATATACCATACTAGCACGTGCTAGTAATTCGGGTAAAGTACTAGCTAGATTTTTTCGAGCGTGTTGTTTGTGGAGTATGGTTTAATAGTAATTAGTTGTTTCTTCTTTAAATTTATTTGGATTATTTTTTTCAGAATATACAAGATCTTATTCCTTATTGATTTATATTTCGTTAGGGCTATGAAACTCATACTATGGTGATTATGAAGAGAATATCTAAAGAAATATTTTAAAAATTCAGTATTTTATAACAGAATTGAAGCTATAACAAAATAATAAAACTTATTAAATTAATAAAATACGGGAAAGACTCTAGATGGACAATACTGTGACAGCTGAAACAACAATTTTGTAACTGAAAAAATAATTTTTTTCAGCGTAAATTTTACGTAAAATTAGTTTTTAAGTAACTACTAGACTTATTATTTTTAAATATTTGAAGAGAAAAAATTGAAATAATTGGACACTATATCACAAAAATTCTTAATCAAAGTTTGCTTTTTTAATAATCAAAACAAAATTTTATCATTTGCAAACCTTGACTCTTTTTGGGAATTTTAAATATATTTTTATGTTCTTTTCTTAAGATTCCATTAAGTACTTACTTTATAACTTTTCACAATGCAAGGTATTTACAAAATTTCTAGTGTGAGTATAACAAGTTGGTATAATTAATTTCTAATCAATTTTACATCATATAGGCAATAATGAAAAGATTTTCCCACAAAGGTCGTTTTGCCAGGAAATATACGTTTTATAAACACTACACCTTCTCAGCAATGGGTGGAAGAAAGAGTTATATTTTGCAGGGTTTCGAGAACGTAAGAAATTTAAACTCTAATCGATTGCCGATATACTCGAATATATACAAACGAAATTATTCGACTAATAAAGAAGGTGTCGTAAATAATTCCGGTTCAAAGGACCAACACAATTTTATTTATAAAACGGGAAATTTTAAACCCAAGAAGGTACTAGTACTACATATACCACCGAAGAGTGAAATTACGCATAGACTTGAAGCAGCCGAAAAAACGCCAATATTTTCTACATCAGCTGCTATAGTGTCGACCAATTCATCAAGCGAAAATGAAATTTGTGGAAATGTTGAACAATGTAAAATTACGACCGTTGATTTTGACAAAGTAAAGCAGGAAAAGCTTATGTTAGTACCTCTTATAATCTATAAAGATGCTGAAGTTATGACCCAAAAAGGAGTTACAGATATTAAAGAGGAGGAGAATCTGAAGGATGAAGTAAGGAAGAACGAAGGTAATCTAATTGGTAATATATTAACACCTGAAGTGCCTCTGATTACCTTGCCACAAATTGAAAGTAAAAGTAATCAAAGCGAAAAAATTATCAATATGCAGTTGTCGCCTGACATATGTCCAAATTTTGAAAACGTTCCATTATCAGCAATGAAATTAGATTTACGAATGACAATGCCAAACGTAGAAGAAGTTGCAAGAAGCTATCTTGCGAAAAAAAATAATGGTTTAAATACAAATGTTGATGTAAAGAATGAGTGTTCAGAAGAAATTATAGACATGACTTTTCACCTTAAAAAACAAAATTCTGAAGAATCCGAGGCATCTACTACAATTCCCGTGAAATTTACGGCACAATTTGGAGGGGTCCTAGAGTTACATACGAAAGAGATCAATTCCAAAAAATTGGACGAAATTAAAAATGTGGACTTTAACAGTTTAGTAACAGCCATAACCGGCAATATAGCTAGTATGTTGATTCAAAAAGATATTGGTAATCTAGTTCAACAAGCTAGTGAAGATACGGCAAACATTAAGGAGTATTACAAAGTATCAAGTAAACCAAAACAAGATACGAAAAAAGAAGCTACGGTTAATTTGTTAGCCGATCAAAGTGATGATATGTCATTACGTGGTATCAATAGCACTAAAAAGACAAAAACCATCGTTGAAAATAACGAAAGAAGCCAAAACACGTTGAAAACATTAAAATGCAATACTGGGGAATCAGCAAAAAGCAATTTATTTTCTAAGAGTGTTAACATTAACGCTGGAAAGCTTAACATGAAAAACGAGCAGCTAGTTCAAAACAAAAACTTAAACGAATTGCCAAAAGCAAAATCTTCAACCTCATCCAAAGGAAAACGAAAATTGCATGATAGGGATAGTGTTGAAAGGATGAACGATGCAAAAGCTAACATGAAAAATGACCAGTTAACTCAAGCTAATAAGAAGGCAAGTGAAGTGCCAACTACAAAGTCAGTACCCAAATCTGAAGTACCAGAAGCGAAGACAGCATTTAAATCTGAAGCAATACCAGAAATCAAATCATGGTTCGATGATGATGCAATGCATCCCACACCATGGTATGTTGGCATGAACAAATTTTCTTCATCCCTTGACGAAAGAAAGCTTATGAAGGAAAAGGTAAAGGAGCGTCAAGTGGGAAAATGTATTGACGCAGTACCAATTGCTACTGCTACGGTGAATAAATCAGACAATAAAAAAAAACTTACAGAAAATTTTACATCAACCTATACTATGCAAGATCCCTGTATAAAGCCACCAATCGTATGCAACAAGAAAAAGGAGAACCTTAAAGAGGAACCAAGTAAATCGGACAGTGGGTCGGACTCTAGTAAAAAATCAGACGAATTTGATCCTTGTAAAAAGCCGCCTATAATATGCAAAAATAAGGAACCAGAACAATCACAAAGCCAATCAACTTCAAATGAACCTGATTCTCCTGCTTTAAACTGTAAAGCAGAGAAACGAAGCAAAGCCGACACGCTTAAACCATCTAAATCATCATCTAGATTATGTATCATCAGCTAAAGATGCTCAGGTATATAAAATAATCCTGCGCAACAAATAAAATACTGGATAATAAAAGAGAGGAAGGAAAACAATTTGGTGTAAAGGAAATGAAAACAAAAAAAATATTTAAGTATTGGTAAAGACGTCGGTAAAAAACTGAGTAATCTGCTAGAAATTAGCTGTACGAAAAGTAGGCCCAACTCTAATCAAGAATATATTCTAATTTTTATGCTTTGTTGTGACAGCAGAAAGATAGTAAACAGGGGATAAGAAGAGTCTTCATGAATAGGAAAATATAGCACATCCGTCAGAAATTATTTTATAAATGAAAGTGGATTTTTCGTATAATTTATTGAATTTTATATTTACTCTCGTCAATGCCGTGAATTTCACAGTAATATTTATGAAGAAGCCTGTGAAGTTCTAAGTCTTTATTATATTCAATTCTGTTCTAAAATTCGTTTAAAAATGATAATGAAAGCGCACAAAACAGGTTCCCTAGAAATGTGCTGGCAGTTTCTTTGGTAACTTGTAAAAATTGCCTATGTGCTGAGATCTAAAAGGCTTATATAAATACAATTAAGTCTAAATTGAACTAAAATTCTCAACATATAGGACGTTTTAATACTTTATATAAAGTATTGCTATTAAATTTATATAGTAAGTCCTCGGATATAAATTCGCCTTTGATGTGAAAAAAAAATCACCTAAATTTGCTTTTTCTTGGGTTGGAAAATGGAATCAAAGCTTTTATAATTTGAGGCCATTTTAGACGACGTTCAGAACAGATTTGTTTGGCTTAAGACTTTAACTTAATATAGAATTCATACTTCAATACTTCATCCTTAAATCCTACGATACTACGCTTTACCATACAAAATTTCACAAGAAAGGTGATAAAATGTAATCCAAAAAATAAATATACTTTTTTAAAAAAGGAATCTGAATTTTACTTGCTACCATGTACTTGAGCTTGATATTTCTCAATAATCAATCAAAAACCAAAAATAAGCGAAGATATTTCGTTTTGGTTAAAGTTCGACTTCTATAGAATAGTTTTTCAAAATTAGTTATTATGAATTAGTAATTAAATCGGAAGTGAAACAGAAAACCTTTTTGTTTTCACATAATTTTTTCTCTCCTGTTTGCAGGAGAAGCAATTTAGTTCCCAAACGTGAAGTGGACAATTTTGTAGGAGCTATTCCATAAATTAAAAAGTAAAAAGTAAAAGTGTTTAACTAGTTTTTTTGGTCCTTTAGGGATTTTCGTACTTTAGTACTAGTTATTTATTCAAGCTGTTAAAAATATAGTACATTTTTATAAATATACGACCGACAGCGCAATATTAGCAATTTTCTGATATTCAGCCTCGAAACAACTACAAATAATTTTGAGTATGTATATAGTCGATTTCTCAACGCATTTTTCTTTAATTTTTTAATTCTGAAAGGGACTCACCATTCGGTGAGTATTGTTCATACTTCGCCTTTACCTCCATTAGCAGGAGACAATGCCTCTGCCGGCCTAAGATGGTTAAAGTTGAAAGATTCTGTTCATTTACGGAGAAGTCGCAGACATAACTTACCCTAAAAAGAAAACATCCACATTGTTGCTACCAATGTTAAAGCCTTTGAAGAAAAAGACATCCTTGCCAACACAGAGCCGAGCTTACAAGGGAAATAATTTTCTTCTAGCTAAACATTTGTGAAATTTTTGGTAAAATTTGGGAACTAGGCGGAGAAGTTTAACTTTGATAAAGAAGAGTATCACTTCATCGATCAGATTGCAGAAAATACACTTCATAGGAATTGCGGAAAAGAAAATTAGCTACCGTTGATGAAAATGCACTAGATAAAATAATTAAAGAAACAAATACTTTAGAGGTTGCGAATCATCTAATGGGAAATTATGAAAATCAAAATAAAGATCGGGATGTGAACACAACAGAGAATAAAACTAACGGGGAATTCAAACAGGAGGGATTAAGGTAATGTCATTTCATTTTTCTATCACATTTTGCTCAATATTCTTTCTTCTCGATTTGGTTACTAAAGTATATTTATTTTATTTTTTTGTTCTATTGTTAGCAAAAGATCTACAATTATATTAAAATAACTTAAGTCAATTACTTATGCTCTCAGAAAAACACTTTACTTTTGGTTGAAAATTATTAACGGAGAAGCCCGAGAAATCGAAAATCCATATTTTCAATTTATTTTTGCTTACTTACCTTCGATAATTTGGACGTGCAACACCTCATTTGCCTGCAAATTATTCAATAAACAAAATTTCCCGTGCATACCAAAATCCAAATGACACCCTAAAAATAGTAAAACTGTTTTAAAATAATTCTTAATATATCTCTCAAAATGCAAAATGAGCTTGTGAAAATTTCTAGTGTAAGTGTAATCAAATTTGTTCTATTTTTTCATTTGAAAATTTAACCGTGCATACAGGTAAATATTGGCCCTATAAGAAGATTGCTCTGTAAATGGCTACATTACAAGAGACCTCTGCATATAAAACGTTTCGCTTTTTCAAATGCAAATACAGGAAAATTAAGTTCCATTGCACGTCGCAATTATTCGAGTGACAAAGGAAGATCAAAAGATAAAGTTAAAAATTTGAGTGTTAAACCTAAGCAGGTACTAGTTCTGCACATACCACGGAATAGTAAAATTGAGAAAAGAATTGATGAAGCCGAAAAATGTGCAAACGTTTCTACAGTAGCTGCAATTGTGTCAGCCAATTCAGTAACTGACAAAGGACTTAGTGGAGATCTTGAATACGGCAAATTAACGACTATTGATTTCGACAATCTTGAGATGAAAAAGGTTATGCTTGTCCCTGTTGTGATCTATCAAGATGACAAACTTACAGATCCAATAGAAGTTGCAAGCGGTGAGAAACAAGATCAACGTCAGTTACGAAGCGAAATGGATCCAATGGAATTTGAGAATGCCAGAAAAATTCTTAAATATCAGCTGCCATCTGATTTAACTCTAGATTTAGACAAAAGTCCAATATCTTCAATGAAATTAAAACTACAATTGCAAATGCCGGATGTAGAAAAGATTGTAGAAAACTATAGAGAATATAACAAAAAGCATTTAGATTCCAAAAGCAAAACAATTTCAGATACTGGATATGGCCATAATGATTCACAAGTAGTTAAAAGTTTTACTATTTATCTTCAAAAGCAACAAACTGGAGAAGATATTGCTGAAAACTCTTCTACAAACCGAACAATTCCTGTGGAATTCAAAGCAGAGATTAATGGATCTTTAGGGCTAAATATGGATGAAGTTAATTCCAATAATTTAAAGGAAATACGCAATATAGACTTTAATAGTTTAATAACATTAATCACGAGTAATTTAGTCAAAACTTCGATTAAAAATAATTATGGTGCTTCAATTGAAAAGCTGGAAAAACTAGAGGATTTCACATCTAGTGAAATCTTTTCACGAAAAATGGAGGAAAATAAAATGTACAACGCATCAAGGGAGATTACAATTAAAACTGATAGCTCGCATACTATCCATGATTGCTTGAACCTCCCTTTCAATATGTCACCAAAACTAATACAAAAATCCAATCCACCAAGTGATACTACAACTAAAGCCGAAAATTCTAATAAACTCGACACTATAAAAGATTGCTTGAAAGATGACGAACTTTTGGTAAAATTATCTGAGGACGAGCAAAAGACTGAAGAACATACGAGGTCACCAAGCATGAAAAATGATGAATACAACTTATTGGATTTAATATCAACATATGAGAAAGGTTTAGAAGATTATCCTTACCTTCAGAATGATATCACTAAGATTCTATCAGAATTTTATACCGATAGTAATAACAAATGCCTATCTCTTGAACAGAAGAAAGAATTGAAGCAGAAGCAAAAATCTCACCAAGTGGGAAAAGATCCTTCCACAGAGCAAAAGACTTCTGTTCCGACGAAGTCAGATTCAAAATTTGACTGTTCTTCTTTCTTAAAGAAACCAGCGGAAGGTATAGAAAAGAAATCTGCTCCGAAAATTGATTGCTCTGCCTTCGGAAAAAGCGGAGATAAATATGCTTCCCAAATTGATTGCACACCCTCTGCAAAAGGTGACGTTAAAATGAATTCAAAAAAAATTGATTGCTCCGTCTTCCTAAAGGAAAATAGGACAAACAAACCTGAATCGAAAATTGATTGTTCTTCCTTTGCAAAAGGAAACAAGAAGAATTTGAGTTCCAAAAGTGATTGCTCTCCGTCTGGGAAAGACGGAGATAAAAAGGATTCAAAGAAAATTGATTGCTCCGACTTCCTTAAAAAACAAGGGAAAGGCAAATCTGAATCAAAAATTGATTGCTCCGCCTTCCTTCAAAAACAAGGGAAAGGCAAATCTGAATCGAAAGTTGATTGCTCCGCCTTCCTTGAAAAACAAGGAAAAGGCAAATCTGAATCGAAAATTGATTGCTCCGCCTTCCTTAAAAAACAAGGAAAAGGCAAATCTGAATCGAAAATTGATTGTTCTTCCTTTGGAAAAGGAGACAAGAAGAATTTAAGTTCGAAAAGTGATTGCTCTCCGTCCGGAAAAGGTGGAAGCAAGAAGTCGAGTTCGAAAATTGATTGCTCTCCCTCCGGAAAAGGAGGAGATAAAAAGGATTCGAAGAAAATTGATTGCTCCGCCTTCCTTAAAAAACAAGGTAAAGGCAAATCTGGGTCGAACACTGACTGCTCTTCCTTTGGAAAAGGAGACAAGAAGAATTTAAGTTCGAAAAGTGATTGCTCTCCCTCCGGAAAAGGTGGAAGCAAGAAGTCGAGTTCGAAAATTGATTGCTCTCCCTCCGGCAAAGGAGGAGATAAAAAGGATTCGAAGAAAATTGATTGCTCCGCCTTCCTTAAAAAACAAGGTAAAGGCAAATCTGGGTCGAACACTGACTGCTCTTCCTTTGGAAAAGGAGACAAGAAGAATTTAAGTTCGAAAAGTGATTGCTCTCCGTCCGGAAAAGGTGGAAGTAAGAAGTCGAGTTCGAAAATTGATTGCTCTC